>JABAKD010000010.1:3287287-3887287 GCA_012845835.1 Undaria pinnatifida
ACGAATGCCATCGTAAAACGTCAGTGAATATGTTCCGACCACGTTGGGTAGCTCCGCAGCTGAAGAGCCTGGTCAGTCACAAATGATTTTGGCCGAAAGCGCTATCGCTTTGGTAGCATGCGAGGGCTCCACTTTCGGCCGTACCCGGTCAAGAGACGCGTAAACGCCCACCGAAGGGATACTTCGTATAAATCCTACGCGGCGGTAGACATTCGGCAATCGGTCACCCATGTGGGCGTCGAGGCACCCACCCTCTCAACATTGTGGTATTACCTTTTGTCGTACGTTTTTTGTCCTACCCGGGTGCTGACTGGTCCTTTTTTTCTCGTTTTTTGTTCGTTTTGTTTACGCATGGGGTTTGCAGGAGAAGTATATTGGCGCGCTGAAGCACCTCTGCGACTCGGGGCTGGTAAACGCGTACCCTCCCATCTGTGACGTCCGCGGATCGTACGTTGCCCAGTCCGAGCACACCATTCTGCTGCGTCCCACATGCAAGGAAGTTCTCTCTCGCGGAGACGATTTCTGAGAAGGTTCTGATAACAATATTTCGGGACGTGAAATAAAACAAACAATTTTTTGTCTCCCGGGAATGAATTCCGAGAAAATGTTGTAATTTCGTTATTTCGGTCCAAGGGAGTTCTCTCTCGCGGAGACGATTTCTGATAAAGTTTTGATGTTACTTTTTTGCGGAAAGTAAAAATGAGCGGAATTTCCGTCTGGCGGGAACATTCCTGGGAAAATGATTGTCAATTTCTCCCGAATAGAGGCGGGGTGGGGAGGGGGGGGAATGGGGGGGTGTCCTCTTTGCCATGCATAAACGTAATTGTATTGAAAATGAAAGCGAGTTCCGTCTTGCGGGAACATTTCTGAGGAAATTATTGTAAAGTTCTATCGAACGGAGGTGGGGGGGTGTCCTCTTTGCCATGCATGACGGTACTCTTAAGTCCATAGACCCATGCATCCCGACAACGCCGGGAGGAAGTACGTCGGGCTTTTGCAGACCGGGCATTTAAGGGAAGGGGGGAGGGGGGGCATTCCTCCTTCGTACCCACCGGAATAGCTCCTTGGGGTAAAACTGATTGAGCTCAAAGCGTAGAAAATGGGTTGGCATCGAACTGAGCCCGCATTTTGATTGTTTGGGGCGGGCGGTCGTCCTTAGCCGTAGTCTCCGTAGCCGTGGTCTCTCGCGTGTATTTTAAAAGCCCGTAAGTACGCACTCCTCTATGTAGCGTGTGTGCATTAAGGGAGCAAGTTCGACAGTGGAAACAATTTTTTCGTGTTGTGTTTCGTAAACTACATGGTGGCAGGTCTTCGGTGATTCTGAAAAGCAGTACAGTCAGTATATATTTCGGACTGTAGAAAACTAGGCAAGGGCTCGAGGAGCTATTCGCCAGTGGGAACTGAGGTTTTGGCGACGAAATTCGTTTTGATGGTCTGTCTGTCTGTCTGTCTGTCTGTCTGTCTGTCTGTCTGTCTGTATTTCTGTCTCTCTGCCTGTTTGTCTGTCGGTCTGTCTGTCGGTCTCTCTGTTTGTCTGTCTGTCGGTCTGTCTGTTTGTCTGTACTTCCATCTGTCTGTCTCTTTGTCTTTCTGGCTTTCTCTATTCCTGTGCCGTGTGTCTTGTCGTCTGTCTGTATGTTTGTCTGTCTGTATTTCTGTCTGTCTGTCTGTCCACTCTAATCACTCTCAAGGCTTGATGAACTATTGGTATATATATCGTTCTGTAGACTTTCGTGGTTTTTGACGTCCCCAAAGGTGCATAATAGTGTCGTAATAGTGTCACAATAGCATAGAAACTAACTGTTTCTTGGATTGCCTGCCCTCTGTGGACGTTCCGTACTTTTTAGCGTTCCGAGAGATGCCGAGAAATTACGTCTTTTTCGCCACCTTTCGGTAAGAACTCGTAATGGGGGGGAGGGGGGGGGGGGTGCCGTCGTCCCGATAGCGAGTGCCTGGATAATTCCCCCTTTATTGTCCCCAACGCTCCGTTTTTGAAGCAATATAGACCTCTGGACATCAATCACATCCAAGGGCTGATTCTTCCCACACTATGACGGAGGTGTTAAGACCCGTACATCACGCCAAGTGCATTGCATGTATGTATCTGGTTACACACTGCTGTACGAAATACATCGCAGATGTGAGAAGGAGGGAGGAATGAATGGCACGCCAAATATACTGGGATTAACCTTTCGGGGGGGTCACGTTTAAGACCTCTGTTGGGTTCCGTCGTCGGTAATTGCCGTTCGTTGTACCTGTTACGTACGAGTACATCCTTGATTGAGAGTACACTGGCTTACGTTTAGGGCTTCTACTTTCAGTGATTGTTCAGCGATTGTTCAGCGACTGTTCAGCGACTGTTCAGCGACTGCTCAGCGACTGCTCTGCTCAGCGACTGTTTAGCGGCCGAGAGGCACTCACGCGAGTGGCTTTTGGTGATTTCAGCTTCGCGATAGACACGGCCATGATTCGAAGCATAGCTGTAACTCTGCACCAACTAAATACCTGGTGATGATCCTGCTGTTTCAGGCTGCTTTTGAGCGAATTCTTTTTTCGTGGTAAAGTAGTAGCCACTTCGCACGGCGAGAGGCCTCAACTGGCTCAACTCGGCAGTCTGAACATGGAGGTAACCCGCTTACCGCAGCCTTTGTTTGTCCTGCACGTGCGTCATGGCAGGGGCAGCGTCTAGACGTTTTTTTTAAGAACATTGACGGGGCTTCTTAACCCTCCTCAGCCCAAAATCGTCGGTCAAAGAATGTCAATTCTTGTTTTGCAGTAATATGCAATGTGCAATATGATGCTTTTGTGTACCTAGCCCATGGGCCCATGGGATTGTGAAATTGTTCATCGAGTTTGCGCTTTCTTTCCCCTCAAAATGACATTTTATGCCGCAGAAGGCAAAGAAAAAAAGAAAAAACTCCTCAAGCGAGGCGCCTGAGAAACCAATCGGCGCACCTCCTCTTTTACTGTATAGTACGTATTTTTTAATAATTGGATATTGACAGGTCCGCCCGTATATCCGGCCGACCTGGTATCCCGCCGTTTCAGGGGGGGAGAGTGTTATAAGGCTTAGTTCGGGTAAGTAAGCTATTTGTTGACCTTTTGCGAGTGGTCAACCGGGCTAATACCCCACTAATTCCTACAACAAATGGCGTCGTCGACAGACCATGTGGGTTTTTTGGATCGTGGGTTCGAGTCCCACCACATCCACAATAATAAACGTTTTCAGACTTTCCCCATGATCAAACTTGAAAAATTATCTCCCCGGTATCCCCAGGAAATGAAACCGCTTGGATACTGACAGGTACACCCGTATATCCGGCCGACCTGGTATCCCGCCGTTTCAGGGGGTGTGTTATAAGGCTTAGTTTGGGTAAGTAAGCTATTATTATTGGTTAACCTTTTACAAGTGGTCAAACGGACTACCCCACTAATACCTTAGCAAATGGCGTCGTCGACAGACCATGTGGGTTTTTTGGGTGGCGGGTTCAAATCCCACCGTCCACAATAATAAACTTTTTCAGACTTTCCCCATGTCGAACTTGAAAAATACTCTCCCCCGGTATCCCCAGGAAATGAAACCGCTTGGATATTGACAGATCCGCCCGTACATCCGGCCGACCTGCTATCCCGCCGTTTCAGGGGGGAAGAGTGTTATAAGGCTTAGTTTGGGTAAGCTATTGTTGGCTGACCTTTTTCCAAGTGGTCAAACGGACTAATACCCCACTAAATTAAACACCTTAACACGTACCCAGTTGTTTTTGTTTTTTTTTCTCACACTTTTACTTTCCAGCAACTTCTGGACAAGCCGTGGTCACAGGTGTCGTCCCTTCACCCCCCCGGTTTTTGCCTTCAATTTTTGTCGCGCATAGGGTTCAGCAATTACACTGCTCGTCGATTTTTCATCGAGTGTTGTTGCTAGCTCACGCTCTCGCGCTTCCCGCAAGTCAATCAGGTATATGATATAATGTACACTGTGTCCCTGGATGTACGTACGTGCTGATGTCACGTACAACGGGTAGTATGTGCCGTATGTGTCGTGGGACCCGTGCTACGATAGAGAGGCGCCACTTTCGTTCTGACTGAGGTTTCCTCAAGTTGGGAGCTTAAGATCTCTCCCAAAACTGATTTGGAGAAAAAACAAAACACCTGTGCTACCACCGGATGAAAAAGCCCACATGGCTTAGGTACACCACGAGAACCACGCAAAAAATGTGACGTACTTCCGACGATTTTGGGCTAATTCAGGAGTGCCGTCATTGAGTGCCGTCATTGAGTGCCGTCATTGAGTGCCGTCATTGAGTGCCGTCATTGAGTGCCGTCATTGAGTGCCGTCATTGAGTGCCGTCATTGAGTGCCGTCATTGAGTGCCGTCATTGAGTGCCGTCATTGAGTGCCGTCATTGAGTGCCGTCATTGAGTGCCGTCATTGAGTGCCGTTATTGAGTGCCGTCATCCAGAAACAAATATTTCAGACGAAAAGTGCTGCCTCTACCGTAGCACGCGTCGTCGGCCAATCTAAACCTAACGCACGTACGTACGTATGTGTCGACCCATCCCAGGCTACGCTTGCAGCGCAGCTGAACTTTGTGAGCACCTTAACAGGAGAGGAGATAGCTCAATATCTCACCCCAAACATCAAAGAGTCCGAAGAAAGCATCCATTCGCACAACAACCCGACGGACCGAGCATAGAAATTGCGCTATTATTACTAGACTACTAGACTAGTCCTAAAACTAACGTGCTCGTAAAATTATGACACTACTAGACTAGACTAGACTATTATTGTTATATAGTCTATAGACTAGCCGATAAGTTCCTAGTTCCCTAGACTAGTATTAAATTGTTGGTTGCTCGAGGAGATCAACCGGTCAGAAACGTTTGGCCCCCCACTACTAAATAATAGTCTACTGTCACAGTGTGGTGGATGACCCGGTTGTGGGCCAATTCAACCGATTTAGAGCTCACTTCACTCACGTGCGTTTTTGGGGACCAAACCTTACCTTCCTATTTTGCATTTTCGGTCAAACATTCGGTAAGGCTAGCTTCCATAAAAACGATGGCCCTAAGAAAAACTCAGGCTCCGCCTTCTACCCGCCGGACCTGGTCTGGTCACGGTTTGCCTCGTTGATCCCGAAAAAAGAACGTCAGCTACTTACATTCGTACCAGACACAGCGTACGAGGCGCGACTACCTCGGGCTTGTACGTTGTTGCACCATGTACATACATACGTGAGAAGAAAACAGAAAAACAACAACAACAACTAACAGCAGCAGGAAACAATATTTTATAAAAATTGAAAAACGTCAGCTAGCTGTGAGTACGACCGATTGAATGATTGAAACTCAACTTTGCAAGTACATCTATGTTTCACTAATACTCCGGAGTATACAGTAGTAGTAGTAGTCGCACAAAATTTACGGAAGGTCGTTCGCGCGTGTTATATTTTTATCCTCACGAAAGATATAGGTCGGTGACTCCGCTGGATGTTGCCAGGGGTCAACAGGACGATTTTTCATAATACCTGGAAATCATATTATAGCATTCATGTTCCGGTTCGTGCGAAACCGTCCTAACTCTCCTGCCAGCTGCTAGACGGAGGGTTTCTTAATTTTATTAAAGAGGCATATCTTGCGCAGCGCATACACACTACTAGTCTGCTTCAAGAAACATATCTTGCGCGCAGGTAGGTGAATTTTCCTTTTTTTTTTCAGGTCCTTCGAACCAAATTCTGTACCTACCTGGTAATAATATAGTCTAGACTAGTTGTGAACGATCATTGTGCCGACGTACCTGGTACGGAGCTCTCATATAGTTGTGAACGATCATTGTACAGACGTACCTGGTACGGAGGTCGCCAGCGAGAAACATAGACTATAATAATAGCAGGCACGCCACATATTGTATATGCCGCTCGCCCCGGGCAGCAGTAATAGCAGCAGCAACAACAACGACGAGGTGCGGCAGATCCGCTCAATCCAGCGAAAGGCATTATTTTTCGACCTTCTCCTATGTCCCGCATAGTCTACATACCTGGCACTTCGGTGTGGTTCCCAAAACGTGTGCTGGCGGTGGTGCACCAGGCGCCTGGCCTGCCTGCGTGCTGGCCTGTTGTGATCGTTGGACACAGACAGCAGCAGTGAGTGGTAGGGTACGTGGGTTTGTTGGCGTCAAGGTAAGGATTAGCGCTGCTGTTAGGGTTCGTCTGAAGCATGCTCGACAAGCGATGCCGATTGACTGGGCTGAAAACCTACTCCCTCCAAGGGATCGTCGTCCCTGATGCCGTTCTCAAGGATTGGGACAGACGCCAAGGGAACAACAGAGGAGGAGGAGGAGGGGGGGGGGGGGAGGAGGAGGAGGAGGAAGTAAAGCGAGGGAGGGAGGGGGGCGCAATACCCACAATGGGCTCCAGCAGCAGCCCGCCGGGCACACCATGGAAGGTGCGGGTGCGCGTGTGGGTGCGGGAGGGCAGGATCAGCAGCAGTTGTGGAGTGCTGAGATGCTGCGGTCCGCGTACGAAAAGCAGGAGGACATATTCACGGCCGAGGGGCTGGCGATGCCTACTTCGGACGGCGGGGGAGACAACGAAGCAGCGGAGGCTTCGTACGTGTCCTCGAGCGTGGCGTACCGTGTGCGGCGCATAAGGAGGATGGCGCCTGCGGATGACCGGGGCATGTGGCTCCTCAACAATCTCCTCACTCAGGTTGTGTACGATGCCGTATGTACGTACGTACGTGCTGTATGCGCTCTATGCCTTGTACATTATTATAAGCCTTGTACGCGTTTCTAGCGCATCCACGTCATTGTTTTTGCTCGACGCATCTGGTCGTTTTTGCATATATATATGCCTTGTACATTATAAGCAAGCCTTGTACGCGTTTCTAGCGCACCCACGTCATTGTTTTTGCTCGACGCATCTGGTCGTTTTTGCATACATACCATACTCTAACTCCAAGAGAGGTGTTGTCCCTCAACGGTGGGTAGGTAGTAAGCCGGTCGCCCCGGTGGCGTATCAGGTTATCCTCGAGCCTGGTGGTATAGGCCAGTTTCGTGAGTTCGAAAATCCCCGAGTGCATACTCGTAAAAATTCGTGGGGAATTTTTCTTGCGCACAAATTGACTTGCGGAAAGCGCGAGAGCGTGAGTTAGCAACACTCGATGAAAAATCGATGAGCAGTGAGATTGCTGAACCCTATGCGCGATAAAATCTGAAGGAAATAACCGGGGGGGGGGAAGGGACGACACCTGTGACCACGGCTTGTCCAGAGGCTGGAAAGTAGAAATGCGCGAAAGAAGAAAAGAAGAAAGTAGGTGCAGCTATCAATTATTATTATACGCGTTATCGTTTGCGGCGCATAAGAAGGGTAGCGATATCGGATGACCGGGGCATGTATCTGGCTTCTCAACATGACTTCATGTCTGATGTTGTGCCAGTACATGCATTGTGTGTGTGATGCAGGCATGCATCATATGAATGCGTTGTTAGCACATTCACTTCACTATTGATTGTAATCGACGCATGTGATCGTTTTTGCATGCCAAACTCTAGCTTGAAGTGTTTTCTCCTCCAAAGTAGGTAGGTGCAGTTCGAACTTACTGCATGTAGTACCGATCGCACGCATAATGAGGATTGCGCCTTCGGATGACCGGAGCATGTGGCTTCTCAACACACTTCCTCGCCCAGCATGTGCACGATGTCGTATGCATGTACTATGTATGCGTTGTATGCGTTGTATGCGTTGTGTGCGTTGTATGCGTTGTATGCGTTGTATGCGTTGTATGCGTTGTATGCGTTGTATGTGTTGAGTGCGTTTGTATGGAAGCTACGGTAGGAGGGTCACTTTTAGCGTGTGTGTTTTTTTCAGTGGCTCGCGAGGTCACTCGAGCGAGTGGCCTCCTTTGCAGTCTTCTTAAGCTTTCGTGCCGTTCAACCGTTCAACCGTCCAACCATTCAACCGTTCAACTCTGGCGACATGTATGTGAATCCACAACGGAATGTTAAGATAAGCTACGATGCACCAAACTAATCGGCCGAAGTATGGAGTCAATCGTGCGAGTGGCTCAAGCCCGGGAGAATCGAGTGAGAAAAAAAGGGTGCCCCCCTCTACCATAGCCCTCTACCATAGGCCTCTATCAGTCCTCTACCACAGCCTTCGTCCCTTGTTAATTGCCACATTGCATGCGTTTCGTATGCATTGCATGCGTTGAATGCGTTGTGTGCGTGGCTGGCATACTCACCTCTGATGATTACGCTCGACGCATGTATGCGATCATTTTTATACATGCCATGCTCTAAACTGACGCAAAATAGGGTGGTGTGGTGAACCCCTTTTTTTCCTGAGAGGCTCTTTCACTGGAGAAGAGCTTCTATTACATACCTCTTTCCAAAAACTGATGGGGGTATAAAAAAAAAAAGAAAAAAAAGGTAAAAAAAAGGTGCTATTTACGGGGAACCATAGCAATCAGGACCTACGGTAGACACTGAAGTCTATATATTCCACAATTTTTACGAGCTACATTTGGTCCTGATTACCATGGTACCCCGTACACACCAGATGGACAATACCATGGCCTAGCCATAGAACGAAAATTATTCCAAAACAGCAGTGTGTTAAATTAAAGGTGGGGGACACAGAGTGCCCCCTGCAGGTCTGCCAATTGAGCAGGTCCTCGGAGAGTACTCACTTTCGTTCCTTCGTAGAGATACAGCTTTATTCGTTTCCACCAGAGTCCGGGATAGCTTCTGAGATCGGAGGCACGTGCCTCCGATCTACTTCCTAACTTCTCGAATATAAAACGCCAACCTTATCGTACGAAACCCATCCAAATGATATCACATTCGGATACTTACAGGCCTTTCGAGGACGCATCTTAACACTAGCCCACACTGATGAGTCGCATATGCAGAAACATGGGAGATTCGGGGAAACTCCGGTTCTACGAACTAGACCATGAGTCGAAGATACGGCTCCTCAAAACTCACTCCCACACCTCTAACCGTCTGGCTATGGAGCCAGGAACACGCGAAGAAAAGGAGTAGAAAGAAACGCAGACCCTACAACAAGGAAATAGTCACCCATCAAAAACCTGCCGCATGCCGCCGGTGTGGCGGGGGGGGCAGAAAAGGTTCTAGAATCTGCCGCATGCCGCCGGTGTGGCGGGGGGGGCAGGAAAGGCTCTACGGCAAACCAGCCACAGAAAAGGTACTATGGCGAGGCGAGCCCTCGTCGATATGGAGGGGAACACAGGCGCTAACACAAGGGAGAAGTCATGTGAAAAACCTCCCGCGGGCCATCGGCAAGGCGGGAGGTTAGACGAGGAAACGACAAATACCCGTGAGATGGAAGGTGGGAACACCTACAGCCCCGTTAGGGGAGGGAGTGTTTGGACGAAAAAAACAAAGTAGAACAAATACAACACACGAAAGATAAAAATTGACACACAGACCCGTACATAGCCCTGTACCACGTTACGCGTGAACAGGGTACCCTGGTCGCCCCCCGGCTCTGGGCTGAGGAGGGCGTCGGCAGGGCGAAATTGAACAATGACGAAAAGGCGACAGCCCTGCGCCTGAGATAGCGGCGTTTTACCCGAACCCTGACCCGGCACTGAGCAGGGGGTTCGGCGGGACAGAAAGAAAATTAATGGAAGAACCGCCCCAAAACCCGACGAAGACTCTCAGGACACTACAAACAACCCAAAGTCAAAGACTCAAAACTCATAACTCCAAGAAATGAAGAACTATCGAGGAGCGGTGGTGGCTTGGAAGTCAACTGGCCACGGCCGCGCCTCGAGATTCGTCTACGTTACGTTGGATTCCCCGAGGAAACGCATTGGCGATGTGAACTTGCAAGCACCAAGAACCTCGTACGGCTCCCGTTGGAGTCGTGTAGCGCGCCGGGGGAAGAGGAAGTTTAATCGGTCCCGGGTCGTCCAGAAAGCGGACCAGGTATACCTTGTCCTCGGTAGTGCTCGCGCTGATTTTTCCAAGCCACCATAACCCATCGTCTCCCTTGTACCAAAAGTGGGCTCCCTTAGGGAGGACTATGTCGTGGTAGCGACGGAGCCAATCGGCGCGGAGAACACAGGCGTAGCCCGGCGCTAGGAAACGTTCCCCATTGTTGCGGGAGAGCTCACGCTGTGCCGATCCGCATTCGGCGGTAGAGACGGTTGGTTTGGCGGTGCTGGTCCGGGGTTCCGGCCCAATAACGCAAGATGTGGGAGCGGGAGAGGTGGAGGTCCATTTCCCGCTCCCAGGAGGTTTCGGAAAGTCCCGCCCAATGCGTCTTGTATAGCACCGCGATGACGCCACCTCGCCCCCGTACCGACTGATGACCAGTGATCTGCTCCACCTCCAGCCGTTGGAGGGGAGTCGAAACGTCGTCTTGAGTGACGTGGTACGGCGGGGACTTCTTGGAAAGTTTGTTGAGCACATACTGTGTCAGCCCCGCCGGTAGGTATTTGGGCATGTCCCCGCTGTCGTGGGGGTTGGCACAGGGTTTGCAGCGCTCAATGGCCACACGCCGACGAGCGTCCGAACCAGGCAGGTCGGAAGGGAGATCCAAATAAAGGAGGTTGCTCCCGAGCGGCGAGCCGTCCGAGGTCTCGGCGGCGGAGCAGGGACCGACGGCCAGGACCTTGTATGGGCCCGTCCAGTTAAGCGCGAGGTTGGCCTTGAGTACCTTGGCGTCGGTGTTCGCCTTCACACCCTGGCGGGTGGTAGAGGCAGAAATTTATACCCATGCCCAACCACCCACAGTGGAGTTAGGTGCTGGACGCAGCGCGTCGGCGAGGGCGGAGATTCTGCGGTTAACACGGGAAACGGTGAGGGCGTGGTGTGCGCGGACAATGTCGTTCGCGCGCTTTTGCCGGTCGGTGGCCAAATCGCAATAGGCCAGGTGGTCACGGGCCAGACTTTGGTGTCTCACGACACCTGTGCGGTCGAAAATCGTCAGGGGGAGCCGTGGGAGTCTGCCCATGTGGACCTCGTTGGGCGCCAAACCCGTCGCCGCGCTGACAGAGTTGTTGTAAGCGAATTCTACATGGGGCAGATGCAAGTCCCAATCGTCTTGTCGCTCGTTGACGACCATAGCCAGCATTTGTGCCATAGTGTGATTTACCCGCTCAACGCCCCCGTTACAGTTGGGATGATAGGAACTTGTATCAGGCTTGTGTACACCCAACAGCTGATATACAGCTTGTGAAAGCTTGGAGCAGAACTGCAGTCCGTTGTCCGAGAGTATGGTGCGCGGGCACCCCCACAAGGGGATGTATTGGTTCACCAGGATATTGGCTGTACCCTCCACGGTGAACTCAGCGGCAGTGACGGGGAACATGTCGGCCCGACGACTGAAGCGATCGGTGAACAGCAGGATGTAGGTGTTGCCTCGTGGTGTGACCGGAAGGGGGCCGAAGTAGTCAACACTGACGGCGATACCTGGACCTTCCGGCAGAGGCATTGTGATGATGGGCCAGCGGACAGTCAGCCGTGGGGTTTTCCGCGCTTGGCACTTCAAGCAGTGGCGAAGCCACCACCGGGTGCACACACTCATGCCAATCCACCAATAAAAACGCTCCAGCATGCGCAACGTGCGCGTGGTGCCAAGGTGACAGGAGGCCGCCGAGTGACAAGTTTGCATGATCCAAGGGCGCATGAGCAGGGGAACGTAGATGCGAACTGGCTCGTCGTTTAGCAAGCAAGCAGCTCGCCCCACAGAGTTCGGTTTGTCAGAACTTGTTGGCGGGAGTGTCGGGTTACGGACGAGTGGGACGGTGCCGTCGTCGGTTGTATGTAGTCGACCCTTACCCGCCAGCTCCTGGATGTCTGAGAGGGAGGGACGCTTGGGCGAGGAGTAGCATGCCAGGAAGTCGGGTGGCAGGGCCGACGACCGGCCGATAGAGATGTAACGTATCGTGGCGTGGCACGTCGGCTCTGCGTGTTGTTCGCGCTTCCAATCGGCATGTGAATAACGCGCGACGGAATCGGCGAACCGCAATTCAGCAGCGTCGCCGAGGGCATCCGACCTTGTAAGTGTAGCCGGCGTTTCACCAGGAGGAGGCGTAAGCCGTAGGAGCGGAGTTCCCATAGGCTATGCGTGGTCGTGGTCGGACGGAAGTGGTACCGTGCGGGCCGGCGGGTCGGCAAGAGTAGGGGTCGCGGTGGCTGGCGGAGCCGGCCGCGGCCGTCGGGCTCACGGCGGAGTTGTAACTCGTCTGGACGATGGCTGGGGGACCCCGCCGGGCCCGAAGCCATAGTCGACAGCAGGGGGTGCCTTACCAGCTGCGGTTGCTGAACGCCAGCGCGTCCGAGAGGAGATGCGGTCCGAAAAAGGCGTCATCGTCTGGGGCGCCGGAAATCCAGGCGAGGTTGGGACGGGCGCGGTCGGGCCCGTGGGCTCGACTGGGTTAGACCCTTGTATTGAGCTCCGGGAAGGAGTCGGTTGAGCCACTGATGTCGTGGCAGTCGGGGCTTCGGCGGTGTCCTCGTTGGTCACGGTGGGTACAGCAAAAACCGAAGCGAAATCGTAGTCGGCTGTACGCGAGCCCCCGCCTCGGCCGGGCGAGCTATCGACGGTGGCGGTGGATGCAGAAACACGAGCGACGAATCTCCTGGAAGGAGTAGGAAGGTCGTCAAGCCTCATACGTGGCCCGTGTGTGCGAAAATCGCAGAAGTCGGCAAGAGTGAGAGGAAGCCCACCCAAGGCATTACTTTTGGTGCGGGGCATTAGCCCACCCAAGCCGACACCCGGAATCGGAGAGGAAGGAGTGTACAGCCCGCAAGCCCGTATGAGGTAAATGCCACCATCCTCAACAAAGGTGAGACTCGTCGAACCATTGCGGTCGTGTTCCGTGGCAGGCTCCGGCAAGCGAGACAGGAAGTCAGCGTTGCCGTTTGCGCTTCCTTTTCGGTATTCGAGGATGTAATCGAATGCGGCGAGGAACTCGAGCCATCTCTGGACTCGGGCGTTGTAATTCCCCACTTTGTCTATGCTTTCCAGAGCCTTGTGGTCTGAAAATATTCGGAACTTGGTGCCCCAAAGGTAGCCGCGGAGGCGCTTGAGAGCCCAGACGATGCTGCCAGCCTCCACGTCGAGAGGAGCCCAATGCCTTTCCGAGTCGAGCGTAGCTCGGCTGATGTATGCGATGAGTTTTTATGGAGCCGTTCGTCTGCTCCTGTTCGAGAGCGGCTCCAAACCCGTCGATGCAGGCATCGCAGTACACGTGGAACGGGCGTGTGCCGTCGGCGACGGCGTCCCAATCAGGGAAAACGAGGACCGGCGGAGTCGTAAGCTCCGCCAAGATTTCTCTCACCAACTCCTCCATAGCAGGCGTGAAGGCAAACTTTACCCCCTTCCGAAGGAGGGCGTTGATCAGACGAATTCTCTTCAATAAGTCGGGCCAAAATTTGCGGTAATAGTTGATACCACCCATAAGTGCGCGCACCTGCTTAACGTCAGTGGGCATCGGCATATTGGTCAATGCCGACACTTTTTCTGAATTTGGGCGTAGGCCTGCTGGAGAAATGGAGTGGCCTAGAAAGTTCGCATCGGTAGCGCCCAAACGCGCCTTCGAGGGGAAAAGCTTGAGATTGTGCTTTCGAAGGCGTTCGAAGAGAGAGCGAATCGTCCGAACATGCGTTACCGGGTCGGAGTCGAACACGATGACGTCGTCGAGGTAAGCTGCCACCTGTGTCAAGCCCTTGATCACCTCATTGATAACCTTGACGAACCACCCAGGCGAGCCCGACAACGTGGGTTAACCCTTTTGGAGCCCTGAAACCCCTCCCTGTACCAATTCCAAGTAATTTGTCGAAAAAAACGGTTTTCTGGTTGTAAAGGGACGTTAAGGAGCCCCGTCATCCAGAAAACGTTTCAGACCAGTGCTACAATAGAGGTACACCAACCATTTTTTTTTCTGAGGTTCCTCAATTTTGGGAGCTTAAGACATGTCTTGACCCAAAAACTGATTTGAATACGAAAAAGTAAAACTGCTAGAACCGGATGGAAAATCTATGGCCTAGGTACACGACGATAATCGTGTCATGCATTAGAATGGCCTATTATTTATTTTTTTTCCGACGATTTTGGGTTAAGGAGCCCCGTCATTCAGAAACCATTTTCGCCTCAAAAAAGGTACACCTCTATGGTAGCACACGTCTTCAGCCGAAACACGCTTTACCTCGATCGCAACATATATGCTGCAACTTCAAGCGTTTTGTCCCCGAACCGTTTGTAGGCAGGCGCGGCTCTGAAAGTAGCACAGAGACTTGCCCATGGGTATTACGGCGGCGGCCGTTGAGCCCTGCATCGTTTCCATGGCGTCTTGTTAGCTCGAGACATTGGCAACGCTCGGCCAGCTCGAGGCATACGCGGATAGACGCAGCCGCTAAAGTGCCAGTAGTATCCGTTGTATCGGGATTCTTACGTACCTGGTAGCTGTTTTGGGAAACCAGGTTCAGCGAAACCCTCCCCGAGAGTTGTCAAAAGTTTGCCAACAGTGTGAGCACGCAGCAGCACGAGAGCATCAGATTTTCGTGTGCGTGCCGAACAACTCCTTGCGTGGCAGCTTGGACTCTATACTCCCCTAACCTGCAATCTAGCTGGCCGCCGTGCTTCACGTGCCGGTGCTGTAATGGTCCGTCTTTTTGGTCACTTTCTCCCTCCTTAGTCCCAAATGCGCTAAAACACGTGTTACGGTAGAGACGCGCCATTTTTTTTTCGGAGGCTCCTAACCTATTGACGAATTATGTTACATGCCATACCTCACCATATCTCACCATACCTCACCCAACAGACTGATTTGGAGAAAACTAGAAGAAGCGCTCCTGGATGAACATCCCCACGGCCTACTGGTAATTGTACAAGAAAACACGTTGCCAAAAAGAGAATGTGAACGATTTTGGGGTGAAAGTTGACAAACCCCGCCATTCAGGATGAAAAATCGGCCAAGACGTACGGTTACTGCTTGTACTGTAGTACCTCTATCGTACTACGTCTCAATCTTAACAAGATATTCGTGTACGTATCTGGTAAACTTAAACGATCCCATTGGCGGCAATATAATCCGATGAAACAACGGGCGCTAAAAAGTGGCTTACCTGTTGGGCGCCCTCAATCTTCTTGTGCATACAAAAAAACGGGGGTGCGCTGTCTTCGCAGGCATTCCAGACACGTCGTATGGTCTGTGTGTGTTGTCTTGTTACCTGGCCACAAAATAGCTTCCTCGTTTAGCGCCTATAATGTAACTACACTGAAAGGCTTAACAATGATTTTGCATGTGAGTGTCGATATTTATATAGAAGGGAAACTGCTCTCTCCCCCCCCTCTCTCCCCATCTCCCCTCCCCTTCCTCTCTCTCGTTCTCACGTACACTCGCTCATGTGTGTTGACCGTGGTATCTAGTACATAGTAAGCCATATACAAAGAGTACGGTTACAGCTCTGTAGATTCTCGATCGAATCCATAGGAATGTGGCTACATGCGCATGTACCCAATTTGGTCGTGCCGTAAGTTTGATAGCCGATGGAAATTCCGCCAGCGGTACTGCTTGTTGTGCTCACATTTTGGCTCGCAAATGTTTCGATCGCGTGGTCGAATCATCGCAGACAGCTTGCAGAGACGATGTGCTTTGAAATCCTCGATATCAATGCTAAAGTTCGTATCATAATAATAATGTTGATAAAAATATTTTGATTGCATGGTGCGCAGACGAGAATGGAAGACAAGGAAGATCTCTGCCGCTCTGTGCATGATAG
Organism: Undaria pinnatifida; assembly: GCA_012845835.1. NCBI lineage: Eukaryota > Phaeophyceae > Laminariales > Alariaceae > Undaria > Undaria pinnatifida. Next base: position 3,303,041 of record JABAKD010000010.1, read on the forward strand.
GCTCACCAAGCGCAAGGAAAATCTTGCCCGGATGAAGGATCGGCGTAAACTGGAGTGTGATAGAAGGTGGTGCATGATGTTTGACTAGATAGCGCTCTTCGTTCTATCTTTCTGTTGATGATAGTGACTTAACGTATCGAGGCTCATAACCTGCTTGTTGACGATTTCTTCACACTGGCATTCGTTCCACTATTTAGTGTTGCCAATGACGCAGCTGCCCGTACGCGCATCGAGGCTCACAACCTGCTGTTTGTCGAGATAGTAGAATACTTATGTACACACTCGTTCTTGCTCCGCACCTCATGCCTTCAAAAAAGAGTGGGGTCGATGAAACTTCCAACCATTTTCTTCCCTATTGGGTACGGAAACAACCTTCGTCTAGTTACAGAGTGCAGTAGCGCATGTGTTGTTTGATACGTCAGCGACGGACACTTCTCACGAATCTGCGTGGGGCGACTCAGGTGTATATGCTACTGGCATTGGATCGCGACACGGCGATGCATCCGCCGCGTAGTAGAGAGTGCTTCACGTTGGGTAGTTTTCGATCCACGGCTGCTTGTATTTTAGCAGCCGTCTCCGTCTTCGATTGTGCGCCACAACCCGTACACAAGAGTATAGCTACTGTATACGTCGAAATACTAGTTAAGTTAAGTTGCTGGAGCCTGCCCTTCGACCGGAGAACGTATCTCATGCATCGCGCTCAAGGTGTTATTTTCCCATGTTTTCTCCGACGTTTCGACGCTTTTCGACCCTTCTTGCCCCCTCTCTCCGCCCACCCACAAAAGTACTGAAGATGCCTCTCTGACTGCGGCCTGTGCGCGATGATGCTCTCATGACCCAGGCTACGGTAATATAGCATCTAAAATAGTACCGGGTATGATTGAACTTACTAAAACGAACGCGACCGGTGTATTACGCAGCTTGCAAATATGAATATCGACCTTAAATTTTTTGAACTCACAGCTGATGTTGTAGGAATATTTTAATAAAATAGAGTTATATGGTATTAATTATAAATACGATCATACTATTGATTGTATTAAATAGTATTGTAAGTACATTATGATACTGTTGATAGTGTTATATACAGTGTTACACAGCCATTTTCAGTACCGAGTTCAGGCCAATCGCGCTGCGCTTGTGTCCCAGTACCGCACTTGACGACGGACTTCAAAAGGTATTGTTGGCGTAGACCAGCAAGTAATTGTGTGGCGCCGGCGCATGTCAAGAAACTGAAACAAGCACACATGTATAGGAAGCCCCACTCGCGTGAGCCACTCAGAGTCACTAAAAAAACGAGGCCCTACCGTACAGTACAGCCTTCGTACAGTATAGCCTTCATCTTACGTGCAACCGGTGCCTGCCGCCATGAACAACAACAACCGCCACAAAAGGTGTGTATTCACAAAAGCAGCCAACGAGACCCGCACCCTGAGCGGAATGATGGCCGAGGCGAACCGTTTCAACGTTCTCGCCATCATCGTCAAGGACCACCGCAACGCCAAGCTCCGCCACGAGAAGCGCCGCTCACACCACCGCGCGGCTGCCCACCACAGACTTGATCCTGTCCCCGCCACCGACCGCGACGAACACCTCGCCGCGAACCGTAACCCTCATAGCCGACCTGGACCTCCCCGCGTGCGGATGGCGAAGATGGTGGAGGGGGGGCCATCCCAGCTAACGGCAGGTAGTGTTCCCGCCAAAACTCCTAGCGGTGACATCAACGCCACCTCTGCTACTGGCGCTGGTGCTCGCAGCCCCACGGCAGTGGAGGCCCGAAAACGCCAACGAATACTCGTAGCGCAAACGCTTCTAAATTCTTGTCAAAACGAGGTTTCCGAAAATTCGGCGGGATCAATTTTGCCGTCGGCTCCGATGAGTAGCCAGAGCGCGCCCTGTCCGGCGGCACCCGCCTCCCAAAGGGAGGCGCCGGTGAAGAAGGGGACAGGAACGGCGCAGCCCCTGGGTTTGCCTCAGCCGCTGGGTTTGCCCCCGCTTCAAGAGCGGTACGGTGCCGGGGTGGTGGATACTTGGGCACAGTCGCCGCTGGCGCTTAGACTGGGGAGGCCTAGGTGTCAGAGCGTGGCTATCGCGGAGCTTGATCTTGAAGCTTACGAGGAGTACATTAACGGCCTCTTGCGGCCCGGAGCCACCGAACAAGAGCGATCACGGTTGGCCGCTGATGGAAGTGGAGGTGCAACGCGTAAGGAAGAACCTCGCGAGGAGCGACAGCAGCGGCTGGCCGCACAGGGCGGGCGTGTACAAAGACTGCCTAAGGAGCGACATCTACGGTTTAATCTAGAGGGTGGTGGACGTGCGAAGGGGAAAGAAAGGCGGCGTGAGAAGAAAGGAGGAGGGCGGGAAGGGAAAGATGGAGAGGTGGGAAACTCGACCAAATTGACGACGCAGGAGGATGCTTTTCCGAAGGTTGGGGTCAGTGGAGCGGTGCCAGAAAATCGTCACCGCAGGATTGAATTGAGCGGCGTTGCTGACAGGGGGGACGCGCTCGAAGGACCCCGCTTCCCGTCGCGAGCTGCCGGAGAAGATTTAGACGCAATGGCAGCAGGTTCCAATGAAGTGGGCGGTTTTGACGAAGGAATGTGCCAGTCTAGGTTCAAAGGAGCCTCTCGTCCAGACAGTCTAGCACGTCCAGGCGACGACATCGCGGGGGAAGGCCCTGCCCATAAAACAGAACCACCCAGCGCCGTCTCCAACACGACGGGGGTTTCAAGAAACCATCGTATAGTTTCGTTTGCTGCTGACCAAGCCCCCAACAAGACGGCAAAGGTTTTGTCCCATACGTTCTTTCTTCCAAGGTATGGCGGTGGCCCCGGGAGCAGCGACGGTAGAGGAAGCAACGATGGTAGAGGCAGCGGCGGCAGCGGTGGCAGCAGTGGCGGAAGCAGCGACAAAAAACGCGGCTGTACCTTCACCCCTTCCGTCGGAGGTCGCCGTCGGGATCGAAAAAAGTTAATCGCCGCTACTAACGACGACGACACGCTGATGACTTCGACCGCATTGACGTTCCGATCGCAGGGCGCTCGAAAAGTTTTCAAGCAGACAGAGCGCTTGCTCGAATCCCTGCGCACGCCCGCCAGAAGCTCCTCGGTGGGAAGAATGGACCACGGTGGCGTAGGCGGTGACGGGCGAGGAAAAGACGGAAGACCGTCCGCCATTGTTGTCCGCTACCAAACAGCGGGGGCGCGTGGGATTTTCGCGGGCGGCCGGGAAGGCAACTTTCTCGGCGTTGCTGACTCTTGGCGCGGGATTAACAAGCCCTCCGATAGATTGGCGCGCCTCGCGGAGGTTTTCCGCTGTGTCGCGCCCCCCCATACCGTGCGCATCGAATGCGATCTGCATCTTCACGACGCGATGGGGAAGGCGGAGCGGGGGGGGGATCGGGAGAGAGATACGGGTGGTGGGGGCGGGTGCAGGGTGGTTGCCGCGGCAAGAGACCGAACAGGGATGTGGGAGGACTTCGTCCTAGCATGGGAGGTAAGCGCGGGTGCCTTGCGCGTGTTTACGAGAATGGGTAGCTGGGGCAACATGGAGTTCATCAAAACGTACGAGTGCTCCCCTCTGCTGCTTGAATTTGACGTTTTACCTCGCGAGCCCCAGTTGTGTTCGCCTCCACCCTTCGCACAGCAAACCTCGTCATCCGTTCCGGGTGCACTCCCCACGGTGGCGTGGAGTTGAGGAGCTCGTCGTTGGTTTCGCTGTGTAGTGACTAGCATCTAGTTACTATAGTAAGTACCAGGTAGTTCTAGTGCATAGCGACGCCCTGCGCTACGTTGCGATTTCTATTCTCTGACTGCAAAGCCAAGGCTTGCAACGCAGATACGCGTTGGAAAGATCGACTGCTCTTGGGCCCAAGGTTTCTTCTCGGACACCTGTACTTTCTCAGTTTCAGCGTGCCGCCTTGCGCTGCTCTAGGAAGCGTGTCAGATAGAGGTCAGCAGGGGGAAAATCACGACAGGTGAAAAAACGTACGTTGGGCGCAAAGAAACAAACGGCCCGCGTGTTTTCCAGCCGAAGCGAGCACGTTCGTGGCACGACGAAGATCGTAAAAGAGCTCCGCCACACGCCAGAGGGTATCGCTGTTGTACCGTATAGTACAACGTTCCACCTTCCCTACGAACAAGATTCTTGTCCGCTTGCCCAAAGCAGGTGTTTGCTGCAGTTTCGATAGTTGAGATGATCGTGCGACGACGAACTTTCGCCCTGCAAAATGCGTGCACTCCCCCTGTTACACCTCCAAAACAATGATCCCACACTAGATCCAAGTAGTCCCCCTCAAAAAAAGTGCTTGCGGTTTTTAAGGCGTTAACAGCGCGTTTGGGTTACAAAAAACGTAAAAAAACGCCAAAAAACGTAAAAAAAGACGACAAAGACGAAAAAGACGTCCTATAGCGGGGAACGTCGAGTCATCCCACGGTACGATAGCGGTTGAACTTTTGGGTTGAATGTGTTTTTTCTGACCGGTTGAACTCCTCATGTGAGGAACTGCCAGTTTTTTTCGCACTTTTACGATTTTATTTTGTTCTAGGACTAATCATTCGTGGCGCATACGTAGACGTATGTGTTGATCGGATTGCGCAAGCGATCGAATGCCTTTTCGAAGGCCTATTTCGGGTGAAATAGTGAGCTCGTCTTGTGAGGAGGTAGGAAACTTCCGCCGTGCGCACCACACGAGTCACCTCTGCTGTGGGATGACTCCATACCAGGGAGTACTCAGGATCACGCCTGGATAAAAAATGGGGAGTGTACAGGTTTCTGTATTTTTCGTAGGTCCTGCTTACTATGGTCCCACGTAATGACGCAAAACAAAGCATGCCAAAAACATTCACCGAGCGGCGTGCGCTGCTTCGGATACAAAAAACTCGCTTGATATGCAGTATCTTGGCGACGGAATTCTGGCGGGAAGGGCTTTGTACAAGTACTGGGAGCACGAAGACGGGATCCGCGGCGACAAATCGATCGCCCCGAAGGCGAAACGGGCGACCGATGATCTTCTATCGGACGGACTGATGCGGGCGTTGCTGTTCACACGGTGTTATCGGTCTCCCGGCCTCGACCAGCTCTTCGTTGAGGTAAGCGTGTGGCGTGTCACACGTCAACCTCCCCCACCCCCTCCTCCCCTCCCCCGGCCGGCACGTCCAAATATTTAGGCTGTCCACGACTAGTGTACAGGGGCTTGATCCTCACATAAAACGTGAGTACTCGGCAAGGAAGCGCATACATGTACCGGTATTTCGATTTCGAGCGAAGGCAAGCTTCTTTCGAATCTTCTAGCCGCGACCAGGACACAAAGTAGGAACCCATTTCGATTTTCCTGGAACGTTCGCCGCCCATCATATATTTTAAACGTCTTGAACAATTTTACTTGGGATGAAGGGAATAAGCCCCCCCACCCCCCCCGCTCCTCTGTATTATTATCGTCCCCGTCGAATGCGGAAATTAATTAAACGTTTTACACCCACACGATCTACTTGTACCTACAAAGTACCTATAATCTGGTCATCGCATCGTATGGCGTGCTCGCAAGTGGCTGGACGAGCTCCTAGAGGCTGCCCGAGAACATATACGTATGCCGCGGATGCTCAAAAATATTCCTTAATTGCACGGCCTGACTCTTGCGCGGATGTGCAGTATTTTTACACCGAAATTGTTGGATATACATAAGTCGCATGTGACCTCACAGAAGAACTTGAGTCTGACCCAAAATAAGAGAAAAATAATTTGTTAAAAGGTGGGTTGGCGTGTGCTGCTGCTGTTGCTGCTGATGCTGCTGCTGTGTTTCACGTCGTGTGGCGCGCTCGTCGTCAGTGGCTGGACGAGCTCCTGGAGGCTGTTCGAGAACACGTCTGCCGAGGGTGCGCAAAACTCCCGGCGCTGCACGGCCTGACCGTCGGCATGGACTGGTTCCACGAGGCGAGTTCTTTAAACGCGGCTTGCGCAAACTAGGAGGAACGTCGTAGGGGCGCGAGCATGGCTTTCAAACGATTGTCCACGCCACGGAGCTAGAAGAGGCAATGTTTTTGCTCTTTTTGGCTCATCATCCCATTAATTTTCTTCGCCCTTATTATTTTTCTCCTTTTCCCTCCCTAGACGCCACTCAGATCCAGGGTTACTATCTAAGCAGGCTCCCCCCCCCCCCCCCCCCCCCCCCCCCGCTCCCCACTACACGGTAGGCGCCTTCATTTTTATCGCGAGATTACTTCAGACCTTTCTTCTATCAATATCGTCTATCAATATCGTCTATCAATATCGTCTATCAATATCGTCTATCAATATCGTCTATCAATGTCGTCTATCAATATCGTCTATCAATATCGTCTATCAATGTCGTCTATCAATATCGCCTATCAATATCGTCTATCAATATCGTATATCAATATCGTCGACTCGCATCGAATTTCGCCTACCCGCGTTAAGTTGTAGAAATGCAATAGACGGTGTGTATTTTGCCTCCAAAGACGGGCTTCGAGAGTGCGGCGGTCACGTTCGAATTGGCCCTCGTTTGTTCATGTTGTCAGGAGGGAGCAAGGCGTTTCGCCCGGTGATCCTTGGTGAGTTCCGTGAGACGAACAGAATAAACTCTTTTATTCTCTCCGTTCCACTCGCTAAGGGATTACAATCCTATCCTTCAAGTAAGTAGCTAAAAATAAATCCGCGTTGGCAACACTTCTCGTTAAAAACAGCTGCTGGGGTAGTAACGGAGACCGCCGGTAGGGACAGCTCATGCTATTGCTATCGCTATTACGGGAACTGAAGGACACGACAGAAAAAAACAGCTGGATTGCTAATGCAATTGAGTTAACACACACGACGTGTGTGAAAATACGTGGAAGTGTGGCGAGCTCAAGCTTTATTTTGCCCCATCCGCCGGCGGATGAAACAAAAAAAAAAAACGAAACGAAACAAAAAAATAAAACACCTGGATTGCGTTTTTTTGGGCTGTGCGTCACCGCTAAAGCTGCTGTCTGGCGCAGGGCACAAGACGTTGTCATCAAGCGCTGTATATATGCACTTTTTTGCGGCCCCGGGTCAGGTTTGAGGGAATGAGATATCGCCAATGTTGAGAGCACATCACATCACCACACGCGACGCTAACAGTTGCTGCTCTTCGGCTACATCGTTTGCTCTCATGTTCCCTCCCATCCTACGTGTATGTATGTCCCAATGAAGGTGTGCAGCACCGCGTCTTTTGGAAGTCGGCGGCGACTACCTTGAGTCAAAACCGTGCAACAAGAACAAGAACAAGAACAAGAACAAGAACAAGAACAAGAACAAGAACAAGAACAAGAACAAGAACCCCTCACTCTCTCGCTCTAGGTCTATCTAGGACAACGGGCTTGATGGGCTTGAGATTCACCGTGCAGCAAGAAGAGCTCTCATGACCTGCGCGCGACACTACCGTACAGCAGACCCAGTAGGAAACAGGGAGAGCTAAGCTGGTCGAGACGGGGTTTGTTGTTTTTTGAAGGGGTGCGAAGGTTCTGCACTAACTTCAGTACAACGACTCTCTAAAGTGATGAGTCTCCGGTAAAGTTCAGCCTGGCTTTCTATGCTGTTCGTAGGTGTCCACTGTACTGAACTGCATACCGACCAGCGATGAACGCTGCTGACAGCGGCGTGGCAATGTCCAACGTGCTACGTGTTACACACGTAACCGCGTTTTCCCGGCGCTGCACACTCTGTTAACGTGCTACTACTAGTACCAGCCGTGGTGGGATAGGAGGGTTGTGAGAATGGAGTCGAGAAAAAACAAAAAAACTGAGCATATACCAGCCCGTCGTGTGGGCGCTAATTGGTGGCGGGAGGGAGAAAGACGCGCGCGCGCGCTTCAAACGATTAGTAAGCTGTTGTTGCTGTTGTGTACGTGATGGGTTCATCGCTTAACGTGTTGACACCTGCTACTAATGCTACTAATAACGACAGTATTAATACATGCGGTAGGGGTGCACTGGGTTTTTTTTTTTGCCTTCTGAGGGTGACTGCTTGATAAGTGCAACTCGATAAACAATCAATCTCATGGCCTATCATAGGTATAAACAAAAAAAAAACGTTAATAATGGTGCCAAAACGAGAAGAAGGACATTATTTAATATTTTTCCGTCTTTAAAACGATTTTGGATTGCGGACCCCGCCGTCGTTCAGAGAGAGGACAAAAACGCCAAAAAAAAGCTGCCTCTAGATCAACAAAGCACGCGTCTGTTCTTGGTGGCCAGGTCGCCACATCCTTCGCGGGTGTTGAGTGCATCATCCTTATTATGATGGTTGAAAAGGGAGAAATAAAACTCTTGAAAACTACTAGTACGTGAAGGAAAAAAAACATTTTTTCAATATGTTTCACATAATATTATAGTCTATATGTCAGCGATGGATTCATATCAATTTAAGGGTGTCGATACTCATGTTTGCCAGCTAGCTGCGCGATACTCCGGTCGCACGTTTTTTACTCTTTTGAATACGGCATATATTGATCCCCTGGATTTTGTCATGGGCGATTTCGGTCGTTATTAGCCACCGCGCGCATGTAACCCCAGCAAGTAGCAGTAACACCGACCAGCCCCAAGGGCTTTGTAGTTTAGTGTACTTTTTACAAGTGTCGCGTACCTCATCATGGTGTATTTTTGGCTTCGCTGTATGCACCGCTATATGCACCGCCGTGTAATCATTTGCTACGCTCGCCTTTGTGAGTGAGGTAAAGGGCCGTCCGCACTTTTATGGCGGCCGCCCGCACTGAATAGGCCTATAACCCCTTTAGAGCTCCCAAGAAAGGTCGGGTCGGCAAACAAAAGAAAGGTGGCGTTACGATTAGCCCTTTTAGAACTGAAAAAAAAGCTACACTAACTTCTAGTATTAATAGTAGTTCATGCCCGAAAACATGGGTGCAAATTACCGTGTCCGTGTCCATGTATTCGACAGGTTGCCCTTCTTTGTGAATGCCTGTCTGATTTTCTTGCTTTTCTGCGCCAGGGAAATGGGTTTAGTCAGCGCCTTTCACGGGTCGGATCGGGTCGGGTCGGGTCGGGTCGGGTCGGGTCGGGTCGGGTCGGGTCGGGTCGGGTCGGGTCGGGTCGGGTCGGGTCGGGTCGGGTCGGGTCGGGTCGGGTCGGGTCGGGTCGGGTCGGGTCGGGTCGGGTCGGGTCGGGTCGGGTCGGGTCGGGTCGGGTCGGGTCGGGTCGGGTCGGGTCGGGTCGGGTCGGGTCGGGTCGGGTCGGGTCGGGTCGGGTCGGGTCGGGTCGGGTCGGGTCGGGTCGGGTCGGGTCGGGTCGGGTCGGGTAGGATCGGGTCGGGTCGGGTCGGGTCAGGTCGGGTCGGGTAGGATCGGGTCAGGTCGGGTTTACTCGACCCAACCCGACGCGTGAGATATTGAGCACTTCCTGACCCGACCCAACTCGCCCCGCACGAATTCGAAAACTCTCCGACCCAACTCGCCCCGCACGATTTCGGAAACTCTCTGACCCAACCCGCGGGACGGGTCATGGATGAACCGCGAAAAGCAAAAATGGAATTAGTGGCATGCTACAGGTCGAAGTTGGAGGTTGTGCGGACGCGTTGTTCATTCCTTGATGCCTTGATTGAGACAGGTCTCCACAGCAGGGGTTCGGTGCGCTGTCAACGTGGGGGCGTGCAAATGCCATGGAAACTGACAAACTCTATCAAGTCTAAAGATTGCCCGCGGTGGCGGCATGTGATCGACGCACAAATATTATCGGTTGGGCCTGCGTTAACAATGAGATTTGCCCGCGTGACAACGTATCCTGAAGTTCCATACCATGTATTTTATTACCATAATTTGCTCTAAAGATGGTTGACTCACGCATACGAGTCAGTAGTAGTAGTTGTTGTTGCCTCGATATTGTGGAAGAATAGTAGTATCAGCTGCCGAGGTAAACGTCGACAAACTGAGAGTTTAGTTCCGGATCGACTGCAACAAAAACGCCACCATATGTTGGGTGTACTTAAAAGTATTACCGTAGGCGGGTTGTTATCTTTTTGTCACATTGTTCTTGGTTGGTTTAATAGCGACACAACCAGGATTTCAAGCCAACCACACCCCGAAGGAAAAGCTTGTATGGGGTAGGAACTCGCGTGGAAAGGCCCCCAGCGACAGAACGAAGAGGCCCCAAAATTGACCCTACAGTGCTTTCATAGCCAGCCGTGGTCAGCCCCATCAATGGCGCCATCTGATGACCAGTTTACCTATTAAACGCTTCATTGGCATCATCAGCTCAACGATCTCATTCGCTTCTTCGAATTCGTTGCGATTGGGTTTAATAGCGAACATAACTCCCATCGGCCTCATCTGCTTCAAAAACAGTACCGGTAGTCTATAAATTTAACTCCATCGGCTCAAATGGCCGCATCGGCTTCAATAAACCCATGGCCAGCTACGCCAGCTTCGCAATTTAATAGCATAGACTCGTAGCTTGATTAAGTGAATTGACTTGATCGATTTCATTCGTTTATCCAATCTTGTTCTTAACTTAGTGGCTTCATCGGCTTCATTATCATTAGGGCTCAAATCCTCTTCAATACAGCTCCATCAGCTTCGATGCACTTCATGCAGCATCATCACCTTCAAACCGCGCCATCTGCTTAATTACCTTCAACCCATTTCCAACTCCACTAATAAGATATATGTTCCTAGTCTAAATCCAAGTGTCTTGTTCCCACGTCGGGACTGCGGTGTTAATTGGGTTAGTTACTTTCAATACAGCTCCGTCAGCCTCAATCGCCCCATACATCGTCATCAGCTGTAGTTAGCAGGCGTTGTACGAAGTAAGGTGTCATCAGCTTCTCAACAACATCGGTCGCTTTAATAGACTACAGTACTAGCGTCCTCGTCTTCAACATTCGCTTCACATACGAACTACAGCGTTATCAAGCTTCACTAGATTTATCATTGTCACTGCGAGGAACACCCATCGGCTTCATGAGCTTCATACAGCCCCAACAGCTTAATTTGCTTCACACCACAGCGTCGTCATCAGCTTAATTAGCTTCAAACAGCATCATTAGCTTCATCCAGAGCCAATAGCTTCATGAACTTCATCAGCTTCATTAGCGTCATATACAACTTTATCACGCTCATTAGCTCTGGACATAACAAGTGTGTGTGTGTTCTTCACATTAAACCGTTCTTCTACTCGTCGACATCCAGCACACCCAGTGTCCGTACTGATTCTTCACCCTAGAAAGATCAGCTCTGTGGTCACAAGCTACGACACAGAGATAATGCATCGTAATGCATTCGACAACGCAATGTCATGCCCTAGTACTGGGTACGACAGGCACAACATACATACGTCAGCAACAGAAATACATTGGAAGAGAGAAATACGAAATAAACAAAAACAAAAACAAAAACAAAAAACAAAAAACAAAAACAAAATAAGAAAACAAATAAAAACAAAGATAAAAATAAAACAAAAAATGAAACAAACAAAATGAAGGGGAAATCGAAGAAACAACCCAACCGGAAAGGAGAGCCAAAGCTCGGAAAAGAAACATACCAGGTAATAAAATGAAATAAAATAAAGTAAAGTAAAACCAAAATAAGATAATCCAAACACGAGCCAAAAACCTGGACACGCAAGGAGGGAACAAAGGGGAAAAAAATACCCCAGAAAAAGACGAAAAGTGCTATGTACCTACTAGTCGGCCTGGTACCTTGCTACCCTGTCTGCCATCTCCTTCCTGCCTTCGTCCACCGCGGTCTCCCTTCTATTCCTCCTGTTGCCCCCCCTGCCCCCATTCCCTTGGACGGCTTTCCTTCTACTCCTCCTGTTTCCCCCCCCCCCCCCTTTGTGTTCTTCTCATTAAACCAAAATACCTGAGCAAAAAACTTGGTATCCAGCTGCACTAAATCTCGTGTTGCCGGGCCGTCGAGTTTCCTGCAGGCCAATGAAGTCACAGCCGAGTTGCTGGCCTTTCGCCAGTACACGCTCGTCATGCCCATACCCGTTCTTCCCCTTTACGGCCAGGGTACGCACGTTGTAGGTCGCTACCGCCACAATTAATGTGATGATTGTGGCTCTCCGTTTCGTAGCCCGGTTCGCGCCTTGGTTTCCGCTGGCTGGGTGCAGCCGTCCCAGCCAACGCCGACACTCCCATCCTTCCTGTCGTGCATGCGTACAACAAGTAAACAAGTACAGCGTCTCAGCTTCACCAGCTTCACTAGCATTACGAGGAGGTTCAACCATTATTGCTTTCATGAGTTTCATACAGCTCGATCAGCTCCATCCGCTTCGTCAGCTTCATATAGCGTTCGTTGTCAGCTTCATAATGCGTCATCAGCCTCAGTAGCTTCGTATGAAGAATGGCGTCATCAGCTTCAAAAACAGCATCGTTCGCTTCAATACAGTAGCGTCCTCGTCTCCAACATTCGATTCATACGAAGTACAGCGTCAGCAGCTTCATTGGACTTATCGGCGTCATGTGCTTCATCCAGCCACATCAGCTTCATTTGCTTCACACAGCGTCAGCATCAGCTCAATTAGCGTCAAACAGCGACATTAGCTCATCCAGCGGCAATAGCTTTATTAACTTCATCAGCTTCATTAGCTTCATACAACGTCATCAAGTTCACCAGCTATATGCGAAGTGCAGCGTCTCAGCTTCGTCAGCTTAGATAGCGTTACCATGAGGGACAGTCATTGGTTTCATGAGTTTCATACAGCTCCATCAGCTCCATCCGCTTGGTCAACTTCACATAGCGCCATCAGCTTCATTAGCCCCACACAGCGCCATCAGCGTTCATAAAGCGTCGTCACCTTATAATGTACTGTAGTTCATACAACGTCACTAGCTTCATAAGTTTTCTGAGCTAAATAAAGCGTCATAATATTCTTCACACAGCGTCATCATCAGCCTCATTCGCTTCATACAACCGTCACTAGCTTCATCAGCTTTACGAGCTAAACTCAGCAGCACATTCCGCCTCATTGGCTTCACACAGCGTCAAGAGTTTCATTAGCTGTATGTGCTCCGTCGGGTTCGTCAGCTTCATAAGCTTCAGAAAGCGCCATCAGGTCCATTAGCTTAACGCAGCCTCACCAGCTTTATACAGCGTCATGAGCTCAATTACCTCCATACCTTGTCAGTAGCTTCATCAGCTTCATCAGCAAAACATAGCGCCATCAGTTCCACTAGCTCCCTACAGCGCCATCAGCTTCATATAGCGTCATTAACTCAATCAGCTTCATAAGCTTCATTAAACGTCATCAGCTCCATGAGAGACACTACCGAGGCAAGGCGGCGCTCGAGGAGGCAACACTCTAACCACGCCAAAAACATGCCTGGTCCACGGCTGCACAAACAAAGGAGTCACCCCACCCCAACCACCCCGGCGAGGGTGTCCCAAAAAGGGGCGGCAAGACTAGACAACCGATATGTCACGCACACCGGATAAAGCCTAGTTCGGAAATCGACCACGCTACGAAAACGAAGCTGCAAGTATCACCTGCCCCAACTTTCTCCTCCTCGACCGCCATCACCACATCCACGACCACCACAAAGAGGCGCTAATATCGGCGACAGCCATTTCAAGCTTGAGACATACAAATTTGGCGCTCACGCTGAGCGATGACACGACACGACGCCATCTCGCAGCACCACCCCCCTCCGCGAGAGGTGTCGCACGCAGATTTTCTCGACAGCACTACCAAGAAAACCATGCCCCGCGGAAACAAGACGACTAAAGCCACGCTGCGTGCTCTCACGATGCACGCGCTGACGCTGGTCGCTGGCGCTTTTCGCTGGCGCTTTTCGCTGGCGCTTCTCGCTGGCGCTTCTCGCTGGCGCTTCTCGCTGGCGCTTCTCGCTGGCGCTTCTCGCTGGCGCTTCTCGCTGGCGCTTCTCGCTGGCAATGCTTTCTCACGACCACGCTGCGCTCTCACGACCATACATACTGCGCTCTCAGACCACACTGCGCTCTCACGACCACGCTGCGCTCTTACGACTACGCTGCGCACTTTAATCATGCAACGTCATTACACTGCGCGATCACCAGCCTCAAACTTTCTCACGATGACATATTTCAAACGATCAAACGCCATCATCATCACCATCATCACCAGCACCACCAAGGTTCCGTGTTGGGCTGATGAATGTCTCGCCAGCTTCAAGCGCACCCAGGCCTCACCCAAAACGTCTGGAGTCTCAATGCAGTCAACGCCCTCTCGACCACAACCCCGGCTACACCTCACAACCGCCTCCCAACACCGACCCAACCCCCCCAAAAATGACAAGACCCTCCCCCCCCCCAATCCTTTTTACCATTACGAACCCCACCACAGCTTTTTTCAACAGTAGTCCCGCCCCACCCCGCACCGCGCATACAAAATACCAAATAATACAACAAACAACAAAGAATCAAAACAGCCCCCCCGACTGAAACACAATAAAATTTCATGCATTTTCTTTCACCCCCCATCGTCAAACACTCGCAATCCTTGCCGCCGACACCGCCGCCCGGTACCCTCCCTCCTCTCCCCGGTGTCCCAACGCTTCCTCGTCGAGCGTCCCCGCAGTCCCAGATCGCCACCGCCTCCAGTAATCCGCCGCAACAGACGCCGCGCGTTTAGCAGCGCGAACGGGGGCCTGAAGCGCACCCCCCACCCCGGCCTCCCACGCCCTCCCCGCCCCCCCAACGCCGCCCGGGGACTTGGTGAGATTGGCTGAGTCCTCTCTCGAGGTGGAGATGGCGTACAGATAGCCTGTCGCGACTGCGAGGCCAACAGCTGCAACGATGGCGGCAGTGCGTATGTTGCGGTTGCGGTCCTTGGCCCTGCGGTGTCGTTCGGCGAACGGTAGCATGCCCGGCCTTTTTTGCGATTTGTTCGTCGACGCCAAAAGGGAGTAGAAGGAAGCAAGGAAGCAAGGAAGCGAGCAAGCACGCACGCAGACAGGCAAGCAAAGTAGGCAAGAAGGAAAAAAGGCAGCCCGGCAAGCAGGAAAGCAGGCAAGCAGGCAAGCAGGAAAACACGGAAGCAAAGCAGGGTAGCGGTAAGAGTAGGAGTACGGGTAGGGGGAGGGAAAGGAGGAGCGGGAAGGGGAACGCGGAGGGGGGGGATAACGTGCCAAACCTTTTTAGTGCGGCAGAAACGTTTGCAACTCGGATTTGAAGGATCAATAGTTCGCCCCTTTCTGTGGAAAGGATGCCGGTACTGTGTACAACCACGTGAATAAAACCCAAGCCATACTATAGGCGAGCACAAATTGGCCAGCCCTCCTCTTCCCGCCCCTCCCCTCCCCTCCCCTCCCCGCATGGCACTCGACACCCCACGACGACTCAGGGACCCACGACGACTCAGGGACTAACCGATCAGGATCGGTGATCTTCTCTCGAAGGTTGCCGTCTCCTTCCAACCCGTCGCCGGTCTCCAGATTGACCGCGACAACGGGGGACAGCTCCAGCTCCTAAATCGGAGCCCAAAACGAAACAGGCCGAGGTACACAGCGCGTGAAGGGGGGAAAATAATCACACCTCGGGACAGATCAGATGATCTAGATCGTTCGGGGCAGACATATATCCCTAAAATAGAGTATCCGTACTGTCTAGATAACGTTTTTTTGGATGGAATCTTCGCGGCACGGCTCTTGTGCACATGCTTACCGGGCGGCATCTGCATGGTACGGCTCTTGCACAACATATCATAACGGAAGTTACGATCTAGTTGATCTATAAGTAGATCATCATTTATCCTAGGTGGGTTTTTAGAGGATCTGTACTAAATAGATAACGTTTTCTGGGTCGAATATGTACGACACGGCTCTTGCACAACACATTTACCGGGTGGGATCTGTAGGACACGGCTCTTGCTAGATAACGTTTACCGGGTGGGATCTGTACGGTACCGCTCTTGCTACATAACGCTTACCGTGTGGGACTTGTACGGTACGGATCTTGCACAACATATTTACCGGGTGGGATCTGTATGGTACAGATCTTGCGCAAATTATTTACCCGGTCGGATCTGTACGGTACAGCTCTTGCACAACGTATTTACCGGATGGGGTCTGTATGGTGCAGCTCTTATACAATATGTTTACAGGGTGGAATCTGTACGACACGGCTCTTGCACAATCGAGATCATGTTTACGGGGCAGGATCTATACGACACGGCTCTTGCTAGATAACGTTTACAGGGTGGGATCTGTATGGTACGGCTCTTGCACAACATCTTTATCGGGTGGGATGTGGGGGTGGATCTGGTGGATATGTGCGACGTGGCTCTTGCACAACATATTTACCCTTACCCGGTGAAACCCGCTTGTCACGGCTCTTGCACAACATCTCACAACGGAAAATACCATCTAGATTACCTATTAGTAGATCATGATCTATCCTAGGTGTGAAAATATCAGACGCGAGGGGTGTGTGCGCAATCAATCATCACATCATGCACGGCCGTAGTCCGTCGTCCGTAGGACCTTAGACCCCCGCATCACTACAATGCCGGGACGGAGCACCTCGGATTTTCACCTACCAGGCAGACATTGTTTGCACGTGGGGGTACTACTCATGCTAGACTAGCAAGAAGTCATTACCTGAGGAGCAAATTCTTTATACGGAAGTTGCTAATAAATTACTCTTACGAGTAGGGTTCGGGACGGGCGTCGATTGCCACGATATGACACCATAAAGGGGAGAGAAAAACTACAGTGGGGGTCCTCCTGTACTGCCGATTTCCCGATAGTGCTTGTGAATGCGCTTGGCACAGGTGGGAGCAACCAGTAGTGGCAGCACGAGGAATAGTGCCGGTATTCGCCATAGCGCGGGTATTTCCCTCTATAGTGCACATAACGCACTAAAGAGGGGCCACTGCCGCAATACGGGTGTTTGCGAGACGGAAAAAAAAAGTGGTTGGGTGGGTGCAGACTAAACCACAGGAAACCAACGAACGCTTCCTCTCAGGAAGGGGTTATAACCCCTACATGTACTAATTTCAAGTAATATGTCCCCAAAAACCGGTTTCCAGTTGTCAAGAGGTTAAGAAGGGGTTACAAGCTCTACGTGTGCTCATTTCAAGTCGTATGTCTCCAAAAACCAGCTTCCAGTTGTGAGGGGGTTATGAAGGTTATAACCCTTACGTGTATTAATTTCAAGTAATATATCCCCAAAAACCGGTTTCCAGTTGTGAAGGGGTTATGAAGGGGTTATAACCCCTACGTGTACTAATTTCAAGTAATATGTCCCCAAAAACCAGTTTCCAGTTATGAAGGGGTTATAACCCCTACGTGCACAAATTTCAAGCCATATGTCCCCAAAAACCGGTTTCCAGTTATGAAGGGGTTGTAACCCATAACCCATGGCCAATACAACCCGGGAAAAAATACGTTACATGGGTCATTCTGGCCTCTTTTTTGTGCCTTTTGAGGGAGACGATAACTCACTCACCTGGCATTTCCGGTTGACGGCGGCAAGAAGGGAAGGCAACGGCGAAGGGGAAGGATTTGAACCGCGAGACGGTTCGCACGAGACGGCGAGTCGAGGAACTTCGTCGGGGAGGTCCTCCTGCAGGAGGTCACAGCACAGAAGGAGGAGAACAAGGAAGAGACGGAGAAGGGGGGACGCACCTAAATGGCAAAGAACGAAGTTAACAAATTCTGTCCGGGGGGCAACAAAAAAAAACAAAAAAATAAGCAACACATTAGCAGTCTCGAAGACAAGCTAACAAGGCGCCCGCACGAAAACAAAAGGCAGTCACGCAGACAAACTGACAGGGCGCCCGTATGAAACAACATACAGTCTTGAAAACAAACTAACAAGGTGCCAGCACCAAACAAAAAGCACGCTCGAAAACAAACCGAAAAGGCGAATGTGCATAACTTCCCCCCAAGACCCCAAGCTCCCGACGCATCGAAGACCTCACCCCGGGAAAAAAACGCCTACCAGGTACTACGGGAGTGGCACAGCGATTTTTGTTCCAGGTTCCTTACACGAGGAGCTCTGAAAAGAAAAAAAGACGCAACCTGATGACATTACAAGTACAGTATCCCAAGGCATGCTAAAGGTATCACTCTTAGGCCAGATCAAAGATGATCTATCCCTACTTGATTATCTAGATATTTCAGAGAAGATATCTATGATCTATTTCGTGTTTGTTACCGGGTGGGAGCCGTACGATCTGCATGATCTAGTTAACGTTTCCAGTATCCAGGGTTGGATCTGTACTCGATACATCCAGATCCAGCACAACATCTCAGCACGGCAGATACGGGATGTACTGCTGTAGATTATCTAGATCATGATTTGTCCGAGGTGCTCTAGGTATACATATCAGGTAAAACGATATAGTAAAACACAAACGATGTTCCAACGATATCCGATATCGGAGAGCTCTTTCCACATGAGGAGCCTCGGACCGGTCAATCACAAACATTTTTACCCTACAGTGGAGGGCAACAGCACTTCTCCTATCGCGGCACACGTATCAGGTAAAACGATATAGTAAAACACAAACGATGTTCCAACGATATCCAATATCGGAGAGCTCTTTCCACATGAGGAGCCTCGGACCGGCCAGTGACAAACCTTTTCACCCTACAGTAGAGGGCAAAAGTTCCCCCATCGCGGCACGCGTCTAAAGGCTGCCCTACTCGTCAACCCAGCCTCCTCCACCCACCAGCAGAGGCGTGATGAACTCCAGGCTCTGCCTTGACGATGGGTCGAACACCAATAACGCCAGCCCGCACCTCCACGCCTGCAAATGCACACGGGATAAACCGAGCAAAATTGAGCAAACTATGCATGTATCGGAATATCTGAACACCGAGATATCGAGACATCGGGTCATGGAATAATTCAAAATTGGGATATCAGACTATAGACGTATTAGGTATCAAATTACCGGGATATCGGAGCATCGAATGATCAATTATTATATAAATAAAAATACACTCCAGCTGTGAGATCGAATATTTTGTCGAAACTCATATTTGCAAGCTGTGTGTGATACTCCGATCGCGCGTATTACGGGTTGTGTGTCCTCACTAAGGATAGGTCGGCGACTCCCCTTGCAACTACAGTGTAGCTATCAGGGTCAACAGGGTGATGTTAGGCAGTCTGTGCGCGGAAACTATAAAACCCGTTTCTGAGGGGGACAAAATCTGACAGCTGTGGAAGGAAATGCATCAGTTTATCAAGTGAATCCTGTAAGTCGAATATCCGGTGAGGGGAGGGCGGAGTTTTTAAGGACGTGGGGGCCTGATTTTGATCAAAAGGGGGCGGGAAGGGGGGAGGGGGGGGAGGGGATGGGTGGGGCAGCTCAGTTTGTGCGTGGAAACTATAAATATTTCTTGTGGGGGAGGGGGGGGAATGTGGCGGGGGGGGGGCGGGGGCGGGGGGGGAGGGCTTTAGGTCGCATAGATGTAGGGGTTTGCTATACGCGTGGTGCTAGGTCTAGGCGATGGTGCGGGTGGTGGGGAAGGAGGGGGCATTGGGGACGGGGGTGGGTGGGAATTGCAGCAGCGGCATGGACGGCTCTGAAACGATAGGACAATGCAGAGCGAAAATTAGCAACACGTAGATATATCGTAACATCGGAACATAGATGTATCGAAAACATCGGGACAGCGGAGCATTGAATTATCGGAAGATCAGGATATCGGAACACCGGATTATCGACATGCCAGCTTTAAGGGGGGGCGCTCAGGAGAGGGCAGGTGTGCAGCGCCAGGGCCAGGTGTTCGAGGGTCAATACACTTCTTCCGCTGTGAGATCGACCAGAAAGGATTTTGGTCAAAACTCATCTTTGCGAGCTGCGTGTGATACCTCGATCGCGCATAGGACGGGGTGTGTATACCCTTGTGGAGGATACAGGTCGGCGTTTTGATTGTGACACCACCCTTGCACAACCTTGACCATCAGGATTTAGTGTAGCATTAGCGACCACCCAAAAGTGAGCATCGCTTTCTCATACCCAGGTAGCGCATTTTTTTATTGGGCAATTTCTTATCGGCCGGCCTATACTCTACACATGTCACTAACAGCGCAAGGCATAGCATACGTACTGTAGCTCTGCACAAGTATCCAGCACAGACCTGCTCGTCAATGAAGGCCTCGGTGAAGCTCTCGGGCACTTCGGTGACCACGACAGACAGCGATCGACCAGGCAACGCGCCCGACGACCCACTTGCACGAGGAGACCCCGCCGACTGTCAAAAGCACAACCAGATAGCACACAAAACCAGGGCGGGGTAGGGCAAGGTGGCGTCTTGAAGGAGAGGGGGAAGGGGCGGGATAGGGTACCACGGCGTGAGTGTAAGCCCTTTATAGCACGGCACTCCCGATATGGGGACAAAACACTTGGAAATAGACTACTACAGGATCATTTGAGAAGTTGGAAATGGGTTATGCTCTTGAACTTCAGACTCAAAAACATGACGGAAGTAAAGCACGACTATACAACCGGCACCGTGAAGCAATCCGAGCTGCTGCTGGTGTAGATGTGTTCGAGGTGCAACGCAGGAAGCTATGAGGCAAGCGTGAGGCACGACGACACCGGGATTGCCTCAAAAAGCTTTTTCCTAGACGCTTGGTTTGATCGCACTCGCCGCTTTTTGGACTGCATACTAAAATCATCACTGTATACTATAAGCAACATAAATCAAATCCCCGAAGGGTTATCAAGGGCTTCGGGCAGGCAACCAAAGGTGAATGCGTCGTCGCTTCAAGGCAGGGAGGCAGAGGAGCGTTGTGGGTGGACTAAAAGCACACACACCACAGCACCAAGGCATCATCATCATCATCATCATCGTCGTCATCATGCAAACCAAACCGAGCTCATATTTGGCATGGCAAATAAAGCGAACCGAGCACGTTTGCCGTTCTCCAGAAACCACGTCTCCTCGTAGTCATCGCTGTCTGCTTTTGTCACCGCTGATGGGTTTCACAGCAGTGTCATCAACGCCACCTTCTCCCCGCTTCAGGTCTCAACGGACACTTCACCCGCTCACCCCAAAGATGGGCAGCAACGACACCGACAACAACAACAACAACCACCGCAGTAAAAATGTCGGGAGACACGCCTTCACCCCTTGCTACGAGCAGGCAGCAAGCTTACCTTGACGGTCGCCCAACTACTAGATTTTAGTGTGGAACACTCCGCCCAACACCCTTGACAGCGCACGTTTTACATTGAACGACATATCTCCTGACATCTGCGGCTGCAGACATGCAAAAAAAATCCGATCTCGATCTCCGAAAGATCGAGAAAATCGTGATTCAGAATCAGCAACCCGATCTCGACCTCTAACACCAACACTCACCCTGCGATTCTCGAGCCTCGCGAATCCCGCGCAAATCTCTGGGAACTCCGGATCGGCCACCATCTCCCACCCTTCCTCCCCAGCCCCAGCCCCGGGTGACCCAACCCCCGCCCCCTCCCGTCCCCCCACCGCAGTCGACCCCTGTCCCCCTGGAGTTGACGCCTCTTTCGCCTCTCCTTGACTTTGCTCTTGTTTTTGCTCTTGCGTTTGGTCTCCCTGACGCGTTTCTTTTTCCTCTGCGGTTGGTGCTGGAGATCCGGCGAATGACTGTGAAGGTGGGGAGTAAAACGGGTATTGTTATTCGACGGGTTTCGAGGGATGTCACAGGCGGGAGAGGGGAAGGGGAAGGGGAGGGGGAGGGGGAAGGGGACGGGTAGGGGAAGGTAATCAACTTCAACCTAAACTGTAACTGCAACAAGAAATTCACCTGCAACAAGAACCGGAATATCAACTTCAACGTTGAATTAAACCGCAAGGGCAACATCAAACTCAATATTAAACTCAACTGCAGTGTCAATTATAACATGAAATTTCAACACAGCCTACAACTGCAACATCAACATGGAATTTATTGGCAGCACGAAGTTCAACATGAGCTTCAACACGAACTGCAAGTTCAACATCAACGTCAACATGAAAACCAACTTTCAACAAATTCAACATGGAACTTCAACAGCAATATCAACATGGAATTCAATGTAAACTCCCACCACTAGCTCACCGGGTGAGAGAGCAGATCGTCCCCTAGGCGCAACGCCTTCACCACCCTGCTCTTCCCGCACCCGCGACTGCCCAGAACAAACACCTGCGCATATACACCGCAACAAAAAATAAGCCACAGAAATAAACACAACCGAAAACGCCACAGCAATAACAGGAGGATCGGGGTTGGAGTGTGGCGCGCACGGGGGGGGGGCGAAAGCAAGCGTTAGCGTTTTTCGCTGACGAGTAAGCAAAAGCCGCGACCACCCCCCGCATCGAGGAACATCGGAGTGATGATAGTAATCGTGGTGCTACCCATTGACATCCAGCTATCCGTGGAAACTCTCCACCCTAGAAAGCTACATTAGTGGTCCCTCTATAGTACATGTTGGTCCCTCTATAGTGTGCCGATTGGTCCCTATATAGTGCAAGTTTGTTCCTATATGATGCCGGTTGGTCCCTCTACAGTGCGGTTTGAGTAGTGTGGGTTACCCACTGTAGTGTCTGTGAAATAGCCTGGCACAGATGGGAACGAAAAGTAATGGCAGTAAGCGGGGTAGTGCCGGTTGCCCCTATAATGCTGGTATTTCCGGGTCGCACACATCGGCACTATAAGGCACTATACAGGTACTGTAGAAGGATCACAACCGCTACGAGACAGAGACAAACACGCCGCAACTAACGAGAGCAGGCAGCGCAACGTCAAGCGTACTGCATTACGCCTTGCGAACCAAATCCCAACAAACTACCATATATGTGAGACGATAGCACACTACTGTAGCCCCCTATTCAAGAAGACCGCCGGCCTGAAAACCGATCCAAGTTTTGGTCCAGATTATTTCCGACTGGCGTGCGGGGTTTGAGGCTTTAGAGGGGAAAATTGACGATTACGGCATCGACCACTGCCGGTTGGCGATGATATAACATGATGATATAACACGGTGTCCGAACGACAACAACGCTACTGTAAGACTCTCGTACGGGACGGACGCAGCACGGTCCTCTAATCGTACTGCTGCGTGCTCACGCTACCGGCAGACGCTTGCAAACATCGCAATCAATCGTCGTTATCTTCGTCGCTGAACACGGGCCCCAGCAAGGTTAACCGAGGACTTCCCAACATCACTGGAAACCCGCTTGTACGTCATTGCACTATTATTCCATGTCGGTATGGACAGCTTGCGCTGTCCTTACCACTGGAACCGAAGGATACACCGCCCAGCGTTCGATTGCGAACACAATCGAGTTTAAATTGACACGACATGCATGAAAATACGTGGAAGCGAGGTGAGCTTAACCTTTATTTTACCCCATGCGCACGAGGATAATATATATACATATATATACATCATACACCTAACACATACATCTTATTCAACGGATAGCACGTGTGTTTTCTCAACGGATAGCGCGTTCGTTTTCTCAAGTTAATAACTAGGGTGGGGTATAGAGCCCTTCAAGCGAGGACGCCTTACACGTGACAACCTCTACCTCTACCGCAGCACGTGGCCCAGCGGGTCGCTCGCCCACCCGTCCAATCGACATGTCAAACCTCAGACTAAAACAACCGTCACCCCCCCCCCCCCCCCCCCCCGCCCCGCGCCCCCCCCCCACCTGAAGCACCGAGCGATCGCCCCCCCCCTGTCTCCTCTGGGCTCTCTGAGACCTCTGCGGGCGGTGCACGAGCATATCCTCGGCGTGCCCCTTGAATCCGACGTAGAACAGGTGTGCTCGCGCAAGGAGAGGACTGTACAGCGCCAGCTGAGGGAGGGAGGGAGGGAGTGGGGGAGGGAGGGAGGGAGGGAGGGAGGGAGAGAGGGAGGGAGGGAGGGAGGGAGGGAGGGAGGGAGGGAGGGAGGGAGGGGGGCGGGGTTAAAATACTCAACGCAGCAACAGCAGCAGCTGAAAATACAGGAAGGGAACTTCATTCCAACCGACCCGGCACCACAACAAACAAACCAGCACCCCAACCGACAACCAAACCAACCAAATCAACCAACCAACCACCCAACCAAACTCCGAATCAACCAACCATCCTACAAACCAACCATCCAACTCCACCGCAAACGGAACCCCCCTTTCTCCCCGCTTGCACAGCAACCCCCCACCGCTCTCTCCACCAAACAAACTTTGATGTGTTTGTTAAATAATACTCCGGAGTATAACCCTGCGCGGCGAGGTAAACCACACACAGCATACACACCATCTGCCAATGTGCCATCCACGCCTCCAAGGTCATGCCGCGGTCCGCACCGGGGCGGCGGCGGAGCCTTCCGAACAAGACCTCCCCATCCTCCAAAGCTTCCAAGTCCTCCTGCAATTGAGATCGCGGGGGGTCCCAAGGGGCGCATGCCGGGTCCGGGATGACGCCAAACACCTGTTTACGACATAGACGACGGGGTGCAGGGCAAAATGAAGGGTGGGAGGATGGGTGAAAGGGCAGACGGATGGATGGGAGGACAAAAGGATGGAGGGAAGGACAGTATATTGAGAGGGAGGACAACATTATGGGAGGGGGGACAAACAACGGGAGGGAGGACGACAGGTCGGATGGGGAGATTAAAGTTTTAGAATGAGAACATGGATGGAAAGACATAAATATGGGTGGAAAATATAAAAGAATGGTTGGGATGACAAAAATGATGGACGTAAGGACGGAGGGAAGGGCAAAAGGATGGATGGAAGGGGGAGAAAGGGTAGGTAAAAGGGCAGAAGGACGGAAGGGAGGACAAAAGGAACGATGGACGGACAGCGGACAGAAGGACAAAAGGAAACAACCACACCCACAGGCAGTCACAAGCACACGAACAACCCCGTCCTCAACCGCCGCAAGGGCTCGCTAACACGGCCGCAACTCTAACCAGAGCCACCACCACAACCGCGGGCACAATCCCAAAGCAGGACCAATGCAGCGGCCAATAGCCACAACCACGGTCACACCCTCAACTCCGGACCACACTCCGCGCGCCGATCCCCAACTACCAAGGCTCACGACCACCGCAACAGCCACCCCACTGCAAACCCACCAGACCCCAACGGCTCCCCGTCTCGACCCTAACCCATCCCAATCCCATCGTAACTCCACACAACCCCAGCCTCAAATCCCAGAGCCAAAATCCCAAGCCATACCCCAAGTCAACTGCAAGGGCTCACCTCTGCCTGGCCTTGGTCTGTCAAGACCTTCCTCCCCTCGGTGGCCTCCGTCGACGAGGAATACTGCAAAAACAGCTCACTCAAAAAAGACTCCGCCGCGGGAGACAGCACCTGTCCGAACGGAGCGCGCCGTGATGCGATACGATAACATCGTCCATAGTTGGATGCCGCATCGAACCGTTCGGTATTGTACCGCAAAATATCGAAGTTTCGTTGGGACACATCGAAATTTCAAACATCGTTGGGATCCTCAGCACCATTCTCCTGCCACCGACACCACCCCCTTCCTCGTCCCTACCCCCATCTCCAACACCTGGATCATCACCACCACCATTAACGCCACCTTCACTACCCCCTTCCCATCACCCATCACAACCACCTCCATCGCCACCATCACGATCCCCCCCGCCCTTCCACAACGACCTTTCCGACCCCCATCTCCACCATCACCATCACCACCCCCTTCTCCATCCCCTTGGCATCACCGCAACCCCCAACTCCCCAACCATCAACCATCATCACCACCACCACCACCACCACTCTCTCCCCCAACCCCACCCCCCTCTTCCCCACTACTACCCCCCCCCCCCCCCCCCCGAGCCCAACCAACACCAACATAACCACTCCCACCGCCACCATCCCCACCACAACAAACCACCACTACCATCATCCCCCCCCTTCCCCATTCACATCCCCCCCCCCACCACCAACACCCCTCCCCCCTTCTCCATCGGCGGCATCACCACCACCAAAGCAAACCCCTTGCCTTCCCCCATCACCACCCACCTCTTCCCACCACTGCCCCCCTAAGGTAATCCCCGCACCCCCCCTTCCAATCCTCACTACCACCGGCAGCAGCATCACCTGATCGCACAGGCCACCAGCGGTGATGGCCTTTCCTAGGGGCGGGTCGTAGACGTCCGGCGGCAGCGATAGGTTGAGCGTGTCGTCGTAGTTGTGGGTCTGCAGAGCCCGCCAGGGGGCTTTCATCTGAAAAACAAAAAGAAAACGCCAGAATTAAACGAGCATTGCCATCACGAGGACGACGATGGAGATATATGGGAGGCGGGCAGAAACAACATTGGGTTTTTTTAGGGAGGCGCATCAACGCCGAAGTCTCTCCAACACGAAAACATAACAAAAGGAAACTTTACAATAAATAGTCCGCTTGTAAAGGTAGCAGTTGTCGCGTACGCTCGAACTCGAACTCGAACACAAAACGAGCCTCATTCGTACCATATTACGGTTCAACCCCTTTTGCAGCCCCAAATTCCCTCCCCACGCTAACATCAAGTAAATTTTTCCCCAAACAAGGACGGCAATGGAAATTATGGGAGGCGCGCCAACGTGAAAGCTTCTCCAATACGAAAATACAACAGAAGGAGACTTGCCAATAAATAGTCCGCTGTTAAAGGTAGCCGCTGTTACGTACGCTCGAACTCGAAGTCAAAAGGAGCCTAATTCGTACCATACTACGGTTTAACCCCTTTAGAGCCCCAAATTCCCTCCCCATACTAACTTGAAGTAACTTTTTACCCCAAAAGGGTTTCCAGTTGTAGAGGCGTTAAGAGCGCCCCGTGACAACCCGAAACAAGCGCTCTTAACCCCTTTAGAGCCACAAAACCCTCCCCAACACATTTTCCAAGAAAATTGTTCCCAAACCCGGGTTTCCAGTACAAAAAACGCGTTAACTACACTTTTCTATTATCTGAAATGGGAAATATATACCTGGTAGCCTTTAGTCAACACCGTCACAGGCGACCAACCACCCCCCTCTACGTCCGCCCACCGCGACCTCTGCACCCCCCTCCCCCCCGCGCCTCATCACGATCGATTCCGCACCTGCTTCTTCTCGATGAAAAGGCGCATCAAACGCACGAAGCCGTCAACGGTAATGCCTCCTGGAACTCCCTCGCTGGACCGGCGGACCAGAAAAGCCTCGTCTTGCACACCCGGAACCGCCTCCCTTTCCAAGATCTATACGGGCAGTTAATGGGTATGATGGGAGGGACGCAATAAATGCGTTAACAAGAAAAAAAAAAAAAAACACCGGTGGAATACGAAAAAAGCAACACTACTAATAGTCAGGATTGACATAAACGAGAAATTAAAACACAAAAGAACTAATCTGGTGAACAAGAGACAAGAGGCACTGAATGTATTAGCAGCACAATTTTACAGTAGGCTTTTTTGCAGC
The DNA here is from genome assembly GCA_012845835.1 of Undaria pinnatifida. Classification (NCBI taxonomy): domain Eukaryota; class Phaeophyceae; order Laminariales; family Alariaceae; genus Undaria; species Undaria pinnatifida. Next base: position 3,330,378 of record JABAKD010000010.1, read on the forward strand.
AACACAAACGCCCCCCCTGCACGAAAACGAAGTATGAACCGCTTTGGTAGTTGATACGCAGTCACCACGCCCTCCCAGCCCCCCCTCCCCCCCTCCCCCAGTTAAAGCGCAGTCACTACGTCTCCCTTTCCCGCTTCCCTCCTTCCCAATTGATGCGGAGTCACAACGCCCCCCCCCCCCCCCCACCGGCGCTTCGCGCTTGGTGCAAGCAATGTCTGCCTGGTTGAAAACTCGACGTGCTCGGTCCCGGCATAGTAGGGATGCGAGGTTCTATGGTCATACGACTACGGCCATGCACAAACTGAGTACATCCTTCCCCCCCCCTCCCCCCGTCTTCCTCCCCCGCGCGCCCATTGCCCGGTTTCCCTCTTTTGCCTGGCGAACACGGTGTATGATATGGCATGTGATACCTTCTTGAGCGCGTTGATGTCCTCCTCAGACAGGTACACCTGAAAGGAGCTGTACTGGAAGGCGTTAAGCTCGTTGTCGCACAACAGCCCGTCCCTGTCCACGTCGTAGATGCGAAACAGTCTCCGAACCGCTCGCTCGAACCCCGATCGGAGCTGCCCCGCCTGAGACATTATACACATCAGGCAAATACGCGTGAAGTCATCACTCTAAAGTAGAGACTCACACGAGCGCGTTTCAGAACGCATTGCACAAACCAGAAACAGCCAGCATTTTAATCAATTCATACTAATTCAAGACAAGCCATTCAATATCATTTTCCGTGGTCGCAGCAGACGATGGCACACACACCCGACGCAAAAACAAAACAAAAAAACAAAAGCACTTGTGCGCGAGAAACTGCTTCGACACCTAATATGCAGACGGCTTTGTGTGCGAGACTAGTCTAGAGATGCACAAAAACTCGTTGCAGACCACATTGCACAAAAACATATTTTTTTGTCCCCTCAAAACGACCTTTACAATTTCCGTGCGCATAGTGATTAAATACTGAATGCCTGGGTATCAATCACCCTGTTGACCCTGGCACAAGCTATTAATAGCACCAAGGGGAGCCACCGACCTGTATCTTTCACGAGGACATACACACTCCGTAATACGTGCGATCGGAGTATCACACACAGCCTACAACGATGAGTTTCGACGAAATCGTAGACCTTACAGCTGTCTACAGCAGTGTCTGATAATTTGTAACCAAAAACAGACGCAGCTAATACTCTACTTCGTATGCACCTTATGTAAAACACTTGCCTACACAGCTGGAATCAAAGTTGCCCATAAAACTTACCACGTACAAGGTACACAAAAAACACTCCGTTCACAAAACCTTCTCACCGAATTGACTAAAAAAAACACCACGCATTATACACGAACCAGTCGCACACAACAAAGCAACGGTATTACACATATTATACCAGGTACCAGTTACTATTATATTACATTATATACCTATTAATAGTATCATGAAAAAAATACCACTAGATTGACGAAATAGACAGCAGTATATAGGCAAATATACCTTCATAGACTAGTCTACACAACTGCAATATGTCAATTGAACGAAATATAACAGCAGCAGTCACACATCGGCACGGACACAGGTTGCGCTGGATGTAGGTGGATGGAAATATCACTTTAATGTGCAGAACACACACAGCAGTTGCACATCATTAAAGGCGCACCCAGAGAGGTATAGACCTGCACATGTTCAACTTGTACATCAAGCTGCACATTCACATGTCCACCTTGTGGATGCTGCGGGCATCAATGCGTTATTCGTCGATCAAGATATGAACAACCTCAAGGTGGACATCAAGTCACACATCGAGGACCCACGTGTGTCTCTAGTATTAGTATTAGTCTCGAGGAACACTGATGGGACTGAAGTACACCGCTGCCAAAAAGCAGAACGTAAACGCTAAAAAAGCAGAATGATTAAGGCAAAGCCAAAAGGTCAAAAGGCCCGAAACAGGCGGAAAATAACAACACGACACCAGAAGGAAACCATAAACGCATGATACCAGGTGCGTAAATTACAAAGAAAAAAAAAAACACTCCTGCTATGAGATTTCGTCGAAACTCATCTTTGCAAGCTGTGTGTGATACTCCGATCGCGCGTATTACTGGGTGTATGTCCTCATCAAGGATATAGGTACTGTACCAGGTACATATATTATAAAAATAAAAATACACTCCTGCTGTGAGATCGAAGATTTTGTCGAAACTCATCTTTGCAAGCTGTGTGTGATACTCCGATCGCGCGTATTACGGGTTGTGTGTCCTCATTAAGGATATAGGTCGGCGACTCCCCTTCGAACTATAGGCTATCAGGGTCAACAGGGTGATCTTAGTCAGTCTGTGCGCGGAAACTATAAAACCCGTTTCTGAGGGGGACCAAATCTGACAGTTGTGGAACGAAATGCATCAGTTTATCAAGTGTATCCTGTAAGTCGTACAACCAGTGAGGAGAGGGCGGAGTTTTCAAGGGCGTGGGGGGCTGGGTTTGGACAAGAGGGAGCGCGGGGGGGGGGGCGGCGGGACGGGCGGGGCAGCTCAATCTGTGCGTGGAAACTATAAATCCTTTAAGGGGATAAATCTGACGGTTTCGGAAGGAATGCACCAGTTCATCATGTATATCCTGTAAGTCGTACAACCAGTGAGGAGAGGGCGGAGTGTTCGAGGGGGTAGGGGTGGGGGGGCAAAAGGGCTTTTAACAGCTTTAGGTTGAATAAATGTAGGGGTTTGCTATACGCGTGGTGCTAGGTCTAGGCGATGGTGCGGGTGGTGGGGAAGGAGGGGGCGTTGGGGGGGGCTGGGTAGGGCGGGGGCGGGTGAATTGGAGCAGCGGCATGGATGGCTCTAGAAAGATAATGAGGCGATTTCGATGTTAGGTGGGGCGTTTGAGCAAGTGGAAGCGGGGCAAAAGGGGGGTTGAGGGGGGGTGGGGGAAGGGTTTTTAACCCCTTCAGAGCCCCTGAACCCCTCCCAATACTAAATTCAAGTAAATTTGTCCCCAAACACGGGTTTCCAGTTGTAGAGGGGTTAACAGGTTTAGGTCGCATATATGTAGGGGCTTGCTGTACGCGTGGTGCTAGGTCTAGGCGATCGTGCGGGTGGTGGGGAAGGAGGGGGGGTTGGGGGGGGATGAATTAAAGCTACGTCATGGATGGCTAGAAAGATAATGACGTGATATCAATTGCGCAGAAGTTTTCATTACTCTGGCCGAATTCGATTGTAGGTGGGTCGTTTGAACAGGGAACGGGGGTAAGAAACACAAGAAGGGGGGGGAGGGGGGGGATGAATTGGAGCTACGGCATGGATGGCTAGAAAGGTAATGAGGTGATATCAGCTGGCTGGTAGTGTTTACTACTTTGGCAGATTCTGATTTGAGGTAGGGCGTTTGAACGAGAGGGATCGGGGGGGGGCGGGGGGCGGGCGGGACACTACAATATGTGCGCGGAAACTATAAATCCTCGAAGGGCACAAATCTGACGGCTGTAGCAAGAATACATCCCTTTACATCACCTGCCTAGTATGGCTTATTATTGTAGCAGATTTGATATATATGTGAAACCAGGTTACGTACATACTTCCCCAGAGCATATCCACGTACTCATGCACACAAATGGATAAACCACGACAAATATCGGGACATAGCGCAAGCAACGGGACACACAAAAAAAAAAAAAAATACAGCAGGTACGTACGTATAATTAGATAAAAATGTACGACCACGAGAACCTGGTAAACAACCCCTGTCCTCAATTTTTGTGGAGGCGTCAATTGCTTTTCGTCGAATGAAGGAGGCAGAGCAACTGCTGCGGCGAACAGCGGAAACCGAACCCAGCGCAAAAAAAAAAAAAGAAGAAAGCGAGGGTCAAGCGGAAACTAGACACAAAAAGAAAACGCACATAACACAGCGCGAAAGCGAGAATACACTCCCAACTGCTATACTACAGCAGGCATACACCACACGAGACGCATGCTATGGTACAGTAGTAGACGCGCACGTTATATTTCTGAGGTTGTTTCTGAGGTTCGTTCCTCACTTGAGTCATACCGCTCCCAAAAAACGATTTTAGGGGGGGGGGGGGGTTATATACCCGACGAACAATTCGAAAGCCTTAACGCCTTTACCACTGGAAACCCTTTTTGTTTTACAAATTTACTCGAATTCTGCATGGGGAGGGATATTCGGGCTCTGAAGGCAAAAAAAAAAATGAAATTCTTACGGTTTTGGGTAAATGTGGGTAAAGATGACGTTAAGATGACTCGTCACATCCACAAAAAGGAAAAAGCGCTATTGAATTATTGATACCCCTCGTTCTCTCGTATTAACAGCATGCGTTTCGACATTATCGGACGAAACGAAAAAATATGCTACGGATACCACTAGTTGCAGAGGTACAACAGAGGGGGGGGGGGGGGGAGGAAGACAATGTGACCGCGGCTTGCCCACAAGGCCGCCGAGGGGAAAAAAACACTGCTATAGTGGAGGCGGAAAGTTGAAGCGATAAAAAAACAATCCACGAAACAACAGCTCACGGTTATATATGAAAAGCGCATACCTTGGCGTCGTATAGAGGGGCGATTGGATACAGTGCGGCGCTCCGTGCGTGATGAAAAACTTGCGTGATTCCCATCTGATAGCGCCAGAAAGTGGTGAGCGCGATAAAGCCATGGGCACCGAGTGGCGAGCGAAAAGCGACAAGGAACCGCACGGCGTGAAGCGACAACCGAAAATAGCAAAAAAGGATAGGCAAAAGAGAACGGGGAAAATACAAGAGACAAAAGAGGAGGAAAAGAGAAAGGGAGATAAAAAGGACGGCACGAGGAGACCCAAACAGGACAAAAACGCCGAGCGGGAGATGGAGGGGAGAGACATATCAGACATAGCATACAGACGTACAAGTCAGAACGACAGGACAAACGGGCACACCAGAACCGCAGATAACGCACGTAATGTACCAAGTACATGCCAGGCACATGCACCAGGTGGACGGGAAACGATTCACAAATCAGACAGGGAAGACATACAGACACAGAACGACCAGTATACCAGAGCGACAGATCGATAGATCGACAGCGCGGCAGCCAGACAGCCAGACAGCCAAACTAAAACCCTACTACTGCATAGAAACAACCTATAATAAAACCCGCAGTGCATGCCAAAACAACTGTAGAGCGGCTGGGGTCGGCGGGAAAGAGGGTGCGTTTTCAGGTCGGCGTTGCTCACGTCGTGTCCTCGACCAACCAACGAACATACCCTCCCCGCTACTTCACCCCCATCTAGAGGACTGCACTCCCGTTTCGGGACCAAATAAATTGGCAAGTACTATGGGATTATTTTTGCGGTTCTCAAAATAGTTAAGGGCCCATCATAAGACGATGACACCAAAACAAAAAAATATATATCAACCTTTTCTTTTCCCTCGTTAAACCGGCTCTACAACACCACGGTTGCGGTTGCAGTTGCAGTTGCAGTTACATAAACAGTTGCAGTTGCCGTAGCCTTTAGAGCCTCAAAATCCCTCCCTATACTAACTTCAAGTAAACTTGTCCCCAAAAGGGTTTCTCCAGTTGTAAAGGCGTCAAGAGTTACAGTTGAAGTTGAAGTTGAAGTTATTCTGACGGTGAAGACGCAACTATTAACAGGACCGACAACACGCCGCGGTAGACGCGCACCGATGTGTTTCCGAGACAGATTCCTTACTCGAGGAGCAAAACTGATTTGGAGAAAAACTCAAGGGCCTGCCGCCCGATCAAAAATCCCACGGCCTAGCAATACAAGAAAAAAAAAAAAAAACATACCGGGTATACAAGTATTGCAAACCAAGAATGGCGTTATTCGGACGATTTTGGGCTAAGGCGTCCGGTCATTGACGAAGTATAGAGCCAAAAAAATGCTAATCCTAAGGTAGGACGCGCTATCACAGCTCAACACCGCTAACTGTCTCCACAGCGGAGACGACACTCACCTGGGACACCGAGCTGCACTCCAACGACATATGGAAGAACTTGTATCGCTCCTCGAGGGGGGCCATCTTTCCACAGGTTTGTCGCAGAAAACATGCACGAGAGATGCCGGATGGGGAGCGGAGGCCGTGGGGAACGGGGGAACGGGGGAGGGGCGTACCGTATGTGACGGTGTATAGCACACCTCCTCGGACGAGTTTCGTATGCCGATTTCTCGACGACCGGTAGAGTCTGAACGCCGAGCGACACGTCTATGGAAAGATCTGGACGACATACATCCTCCCAAAGCCGCCACCGTTGGTATTATTCGTGCCGCGCTGGTTTCGGAGGAAACCGGCTCTGAGCTCAGCACTTCATCCAAGGGGGGGAAAACTAACACTAATACCAACACCAACACCAACACCAACACCAACACCAGCACGAACACGAACACGAACACTAACACTAACACTAACACTAACACTAACACTGACACTGACACTGACACTGACACTGACACTGACACTGACACTAACACTAACACTAACACTAACACTAACACTAAATACCAACACCAACACTATCACTACCACTACCACTACCACTACCACTACCACTACCACTTCCAATACCAACACCAACACTATCACTACCACTACCACTACCACTAATACTAACACTAACACTAACACTAACACTAACACTAACACTAACACTAACACTAACACTAACACTAACACTAACACTAACACTAACACTAACACTAACACTAACACTAACACTAACACTAACACTAACACTAACACTAACACTAACACTAACACTAACACTAAATACCAACACCAACACTATCACTACCACTACCACTACCACTACCACTACCACTTCCAATACCAACACCAACACTATCACTACCACTACCACTACCACTAATACTAACACTAACACTAACACTAACACTAACACTAACACTAACACTAACACTAACACTAACACTAACACTAACACTAACACTAACACTAACACTAACACTAACACTAACACTAACACTAACACTAACACTAACACTAACACTAACACTAACACTAACACTAACACTAACACTAACACTAACACTAACACTAACACTAACACTAACACTGACACTGACACTGACACTGACACTGACACTGACACTGACACTAACACTAACACTAACACTAACACTAACACTAAATACCAACACCAACACTATCACTACCACTACCACTACCACTACCACTACCACTACCACTTCCAATACCAACACCAACACTATCACTACCACTACCACTACCACTAATACTAACACTAACACTAACACTAACACTAACACTAACACTAACACTAACACTAACACTAACACTAACACTAACACTAACACTAACACTAACACTAACACTAACACTAACACTAACACTAACACTAACACTAACACTAACACTAACACTAACACTAACACTAACACTAACACTAACACTAACACTAACACTAACACTAACACTAACACTAACACTAACACTAACACTAACACTAACACTAACACTAACACTAACACTAACACTAACACTAACACTAACACTAACACTAACACTAACACTAACACTAACACTAACACTAACACTAACACTAACACTAACACTAACACTAACACTAACACTAACACTAACACTAACACTAACACTAACACTAACACTAACACTAACACTAACACTAACACTAACACTAACACTAACACTAACACTAACACTAACACTAACACTGTCATATACGGTACTCATTTGTTGCTTGCCTCCTTACTCATTTGACTATTGACCACGCATCTCTTTCGCGACAGACCGAGGGGGGGGGGGGTGAACTCAATACATGCATGGCCATAGTATTTTGAGAACATGGACCTAAGCATTCCTACAATGCCTACAAATGCCGGGGACAAGGCACGTCGGGTTTTACCTACCAGGAAGGCATTGTTGGGGGGGTGGGGGGGGTTGAGGCAAAGTCGTCACCTATGGAAGAAAAACAAACCGACGGCCGACGACATAAGCACAACGTTGAACCGGCCAATGTCCACACAAGTAGATACTACGAACGCCTGTCTGTGCAGCCTTTGAACCGCAACGCGAGAGGTATTCAGATATTACATATCATAGTATGCATACATTTGTTGTTGTGATCACATTGACTCATCGCCAGCATATACTTCGTCGTTACAAGACAGATCCTTTACAAAAGATCGTAGAGAGTGGAACATAACATGAAGGTAGGACAGAACACGCCTCTGGCTAGACAAACAGCTCCATCCTTCCTTATACCCAGCGACGCGCTGACAATCAAAGGCCCGCCGCTGTACGCGGCAGCAGTGCTTCCTCCATAACGCCGGTTAACCCATTTCCAACTCCAAAAGTTGTCCTAGTCTAACTCCAAGTGTTTCGTTCCCGTATCGGGAGTGCGGTGATAAAGTGAAGATAGGCTTAAAACTAGTGCCGGGTGCTCGCTATAGCGCCAGCAAAAACCGCTTGTCGCAGATGGGAACAACCAGCAGCGGGAGAATGCGGGGTAGCGCCAGTCGCCTCCACAGTACAGGTACTTCTGGGCTGCATATCCGCGTTTTGTAGAAGGACCACTACTGCTGACCTTGTTTACACACAAACACAAACACGCAGCATGCAAAGCTGGGTTTTCATCAAAACCCTTTTTGGTCGATCTATTGCACAGCTAGCTCAAGTGCATTTTTTCCATTTTCAGAAAAAAAAAATAAAGACATCATAACTTACTAAAAACGGGCGACGGGCGTATTACGCAGCTTGCAAAGACGAGTATCGAGTACGCATCGACCTGAAAATTGTCCAACTCACAGCTGACGCTGTTGGAATAATTTTTTTATACGATATGCAGGCTTCCTTTTCTCGCCCTGACGCTCGCAAAAACAAAAAGAAAGTGCTCCAACCAAAAAAGAAGCCATCATATTAATGTGGGGGGAAAGGGGACTAAGCCGCTTGCCGCCAGACCCTCATCCTGTACCCACGGTAAAGCAGCAAGTTACTTCGTGTTAACATCCTGATAATGCTACCCTGCAGTCAGTTCCCTGCGATCCTTTCTTCCAGAGCTGTGAGGCAGACGCGAAAAGGACACTTGACACACAAAAATCACCGTAGCGATGACCAGAAGGGCAAAAAAAGAAAAAGAAAAACTCATGTTATCGAACACGCTCAAGACAACACCGCCAGGTTCCGCAACAAACAATACCCTGAACAAAAAATCGCAGAACGTTTTTGCGGCCCGTTTCTTGTTCACCCGTCGTCTCAAGTCCGCGCCCACGAACAAACTAAAACAAAAAATCGCAGAACGTTTTCGCGGCCCATTTTTTGTTCACCCGTCGTCTCAAGTCCGCGCCCAGGAACAAACTAAAACCTCAAGAAAAATTACAGAATTCTCTCGCGGTCCGCGTTTATGTCACCTTCCCCTATTTCACGAACAAACACCCTCATGAAAAATTCACAGGAAATTCTCGCGGCCCGGATAAAACTTCACCTGTCGCCTCAAGTCCGCGCCCGAGCGCTTCCCGAGCCCCCCTTCGGCCACGAGGGTGTCGACCTTGTTCCGCACAATCACTACCGGCACCTCCTGCAAAAAAAAAAAACGTCAAGATAAGTTCAACACATTAATTTGTCTCCACATACGCATCCGAGGGAGACGACATATAAATAGCGTTGGGTTTTGATAACCGCGCATAACCGCGACCCGGTTATAGTTCCGTGTATACGCATCGATGCACCCTACGATAGAGGTGCACTGGTCCACTTCGATAACCGCGCACAACCGCGACCCGGTTATACTTCCGTGTATACTCATCGATGCACCCTACGATAGAGGTGCACTGGTTCACTTTGATAACCGCGCATAACCGCAACTCGGTTATAGTTCCGTGTATACGCACCGATGCATCCTACCATAGAGGTGCACTGGTCCAGTTTGATAACCGCGCATAACCGCAACCCGGTTATAGTTCCGTGTATAAGCATCGATGCATCCTACGATAGAGGTGCACCAGTCCAGCTTGATAACCACGCATAACCGCAACCCGGTTATACTTCCGTGTATACGCATCGATGCACCCTACGATAGAGGTGCACTGGTCCAGTTTCATAACCGCGCATAACCGCAACCCGGTTATACATATATGCACGCTTTTTTTTCTGAGGTTTTTAACATGACGAGGAGCGTTTCGCCTACTTGGGCAAAAACTGATGTGGGGAAAGTGGGGAAAAACAAACTGATACGAAGTATATACCAAATGAAAAAACTCCCATGGCCTGCTTGTAGGCATACAAGCATACTTGTAGGCATACAACGAAAATCATGCATTAAAAAATACACGAATTCCGACCATTTACAAGTAGCATAAAAACGAACGAATTCCGACCATTTAGCATTAAAAAAAAACGAATTCCGACCATTTTGCATAAAAAAAACGAATTTCGACATTTTAGGCATAAAGGGCTACTACCTACATCGTAGAACCCGTCCGTCCATCCTTGGTCTATAAAGCCCAAAAGCCTATTTCAGCCACTTTTGTCGAAGCTGGGCAAAATATTTAGTCTACTACTCTACAGCCCTCTCGACGATAATAAAAAACAGCCGCTGCTTCGAGACGGCAAGCTAAACCTAGGGCGGCTCTTGTTAGGCAGGACCTCGGCGCTGGCGGGATGTTTGGATATGCCGTCACCAACTGTCGCCAGCTACGTGCGCTGGTGGAGGGCACATACAAAAAACACAATGCCACGTACATCTTATACTCTTTCGAGAATTTTTACCAATGTCCTCTACAAGTAGTAGCGGAGCATACCTAAAATACTTGAAAAAAGAAAGTATTTCAAAAGTAATTCCTGGGCGTTTCTGCCCGGGGCTGCGGGGGTACCCCTCCGTATCCTAGCCGATGAAATGTCATGGCGTCGTTGCGTCCTTGTCTCGGCGACGCACTGCGGTGCGGGCGCTTTCCGTGGGTGCTACGCAAACCGAAGCGTCATAGTTTTGGGTGGTACTTCGCGAACCCCCGGCTTTGCCGAGTTGAAGTTTAACGCCTTAACAACTGCAAACCCTTTTTTTTTACAAATTTACTCGAAGTTAGTATAGGGAGGGATTTTGGGGCTCTGGAGGGGCTAACACGGGCCCCCGTATTGTTGGCAGCGGTGAAAAAATTATCAACTCGCTTGGCTTGTCACAGGAATAAACGATAACATTACTGGTACTACGGTACGGGTGCTGTTGGATATTCCACGGCTTTTCACGGGTCATGATCCCGCGCACGGGTCGGATTAGGAGCGTTGGAAAACCTCGCGGGTCGAGTCGGGTTGGGTCAGAGCGGGGGTTTGTAAATCTCACGAGTCGGATCCCGTCGGATGAGGAGGTTTTCACATCTCACGGATCGGGGTCGAGTCGCCATGACACGATCCGACCCTTGACCCTTTAGAAGCAAAAATGTGGTTTGACGAAATTATTGTCCCTTGACTGACAGCCGCCAAGGAAGTCCACACACTAAAACTAATAGCATGATAAATCCAAAAACGCCTTGACGGACAGGCGTCAAGGAACTCAACACACTGAAACTAGTACGACAAAAGTCCAAAGACGCCTTGAATAACTAGAGTGATAACTCCAGAGACGCCTTGATGAACAGGCGTCAAGGAACTCCACACACTGAAACAAGTATGAAAAAAGTCCAAGAACGCCTTGAAAAACTAGGTTGATAACTCCACAGACGCCTTGATGGACAACCGTCAAGGACCTCCACACACTAAACCTAGTATGACAATTCCAAACACGCCTCGACGGACAGCCGTCAAGGAACTCCACACACTGAAACTAGTATGATGAAAGTCCAAAGACGCCTTGACGGGTCAAAACTACTGTAGACCGTCCACCGACAAACTGTTTGTTCAGAAGCTATCTGACCCGTGAAAAGCCCTGGAACACTCTTTTTTTTAGGCTCGTTCCCCACCTGGGGAGCTCGATATACTACTAATACTACTACTGCATCTCACCCGTAAACTGTTTTTGAGGAAAAAAAAACAAGTGCAACCCGTTCAAGAATCAATCAATCTCATCGACCAAGCCTCATCGACCAAGGAATACAAACCTAATCATACGAACGCAAACACAAACGACAGTATCCCAACGACATTGGGTGCCGGGTATTTCGTTAGTTTAGTTGATTTAGTTGAGAAGCCTCGTCAGGGTCAGGAACGTTTTGGCCCAAAAGAGGTACTCGTACTCTACCCCTATCGACCCAAGTGTCCTACGTAGTACCCAACCATATCGTACGTCTGTTTGTTTTTAATTGAGGAGCCCCGTCACTCATAAATGGATTGGTCCCAAAGAGGTACTCCTACTGCTGTACCTTTATCATCTCACGCGTCTTACGTACCCAACCATATTCGGTAATTTATTAGTCTAATCGAGTAGCCGCGTCACTCATATATAGATTGGTCCCAAAGAGGTACTTCTGCTGTACCTCTATCATCTCACGCGCCTTACGTACCCAACCATAATGTGCGCTAGTCTAATTGCTTTGGTTGAGAAGCCCTGTCAGGGTCAGAAACGTTCGTGCCAAAAAGAGGTACTCGTACTGTAGCACGCGTCAAAGACTTTAGGCTCAACAGGCAGAGGCTTCAAAAACTAACAGCTATCTAACAGCCTCAGCCTTGGCCTTGCCTTAGTGTTAGCCTCGATGAGAGGGAGCCAGAACGTGTCAAGATGAGTCAAAGTCTCTGGCCGCTGGACATCGTATAGGACCACGATCGACTCCGCGCTCTGCATTTTTTCCACCAGCTGCTGCCTGTCACGCGGGAGTGCTATACAGGGGGCCGATGCGGCACGGAGGGCGAGGATGGGGCCGGGAGGGGACGTTAGACGAGGCCATTTTTCGGTGCACTCACTATTGTTTCGGTACAGACAGAGAGGCAGACCAACATACACGCATACATGCATACAGACCGACAGACCGACTGGCCGACCGACAGACAGGCAGGCAGGGAGGCAAAAATGTCGCTTACCGGAGCAGTCACTGATGGTGCAGAAAACGTCGTCGTCGTTCTCTTCCGGAGGGATATGCACGTCCGTCATCACCGAGGGCACCTGGCCAATCAGAGGACGGGAAGAAAAAAACACGACCGGGTGGGGGTTTCCAGGCAGGATGGGCGGCATGCTACAGTAGGAGTGCACCATTTTCTCTCTAAGGTTCCACCTTTGAGGAGCTCAATACCTCATCCATTTCTGAAAAAACACTGCACAAAATAATAATAATAATAATAATAATAATAATAATAATAATAATAATAATAATAATAATAATAGTAATAATAATAATAATAATAATAATAATAATAATAATAATAATAATAATAGTAATAATAATAATAATAACAATAATAATAATAATAATAATAATAATAATAATAATAATAATAATAATAATAATAATAATAATAATAATAATAATAATAATAATAATAGTCTAATAATAGTCTAATAATAGTCTAATAACAGTAATAATAATTAACAACAACAATAGTAATAGAAATAAAAATAATAATTATAATAATAATTATAATAATAATAATAATAATAATAATAATAATAATAATAATAATAATAATAATAATAATAATAATAATAATAATAATAATAATAATAATAATAATAATAATACTAATAATAACAATAACAATAATAGTAATAATAGGGTTTCAACGACCTTGGGCATATGATATTAATATTAGTAGTCTAGTGCGTTACTTCACTGCCCCCAACATTACGAGTAGTCAGACTTTTTGATAAGCACGTGCTGCCCGTACCGTATCAGCGCGTGTCAGAGCGGGAGGCACAACACGCCCCTCCTTGGCAGCGCCCACCGAACGCCGCGTTTCAAGGGTGCCTTCATTGATGGCAAGAGCCGCACAACTGCGTTCATGCGCCTGTTTTGAGACTGTCGCCTTTCCCATTGCGATACAACTAATGCTGCTGCTGTTACTGCAAACATCAACATCGCCACAACCGGGGATTAAACTAGTGCTGTGCTTCAGCTGTTGGCTTGTAGCCGGAGAGTTCAGAGGCAGGTACCAGCACCACACCGTACACATGTTAAGTGAAAATAGTATACTGCTGCAAGCAGATTAGACTATTAATAGCAGTAGTTTAGTATAAATACACAGATACAGCTGTAGCGCTCGAAGGCTGTGAAGGGCATCAGGCGACCGGCGGCACCGGGCGGGTTTCAGTATCCCATACTGGTATCTGATTGCGGGCCTTTCAAACGTTAATAGCCGAGATTCCGCCGTTTTGGTGTCCAACCACGTTCATGGTAAATCTTGCGACCAACTCCGTACCATCGAAGAAGCCAGATCGAAAAGAGCATCATCTCGTTTGCTAGCCATCCAAGCGGGCGTTATCTGTTTTGTTCGCCATCGAAACGGGCATAATCTGTCTGGTTTGCCACAAAAACGGACACAATCTGCACACGAATCCCTAATTCTTTTTTTTGGGTTGAATCATCACTTTTTACCTTCCAGCTCAACTCGCACGAGCAGCGAGCGAGGTTTATCCCCAGCGACCTTCTGGACAAGCCGTGGTCACAGGTGTCTTCCCTTCTCCGCCCGGTACGGGCCTTCATTTTCATCACCCCTCGTAAGGTTCAGTATTCCCAATGTTTCACCACCTTCATATCACACGATGCTCATCAATTTTCATCGAAATTCGCCAGCTCGCGCTCTCGCGCGTTCGGCCTGTCAATTATAAGATTAAGAAAGGGCCCCTTCCGGGCTTGGAAGCTACGGTATCGACCTCAACACTTGCGCGGCTTACAATAATACGGTATACCAGTATACTACAAATAACCGAAATTGGTCGAACTCACGGGTGACGTCCTTGAAATATTTTTACTTTTAACATATTTACATAAAATATATGCCAGGTATCAATAGATGCGTGGCGGAGTTACACATTGTAGCAGTAGTCCACGCACGGGTACTCTGTACCAGGTATACAGGTGCACATAACATTTTATACCGGTCGTATATACCGGTCACAGGAACAAAGTAGCCAGTTAGTAGTCAGTCCTAGACCAGACTAGATCATGGCGGTGAACCAACGTGAGAACACCAACACTCACGCAGTGGTACGAGTACTTTGGATACGTATAGTGTACCTGCTCGTATATACGTATTTACAGGCATAAATATAAATATAAATATGATATTTGGGACTGCACAGGGACAAGGGGGCGAAATAATCAACATTAACTAAAAACCAACCATTGGTGGACCGGGCTGCTTCCAAGTATCGTACATATATACGCCCCCCCCCCCCCCCACGATAAACTGGTGTATTCCTTCCAAAACCGTCAGATTTATCCCGTTGAAGGATTTATAGTTTCCACGCACAAACTGAGCTGCCCCACCCGTCCCCCCCACCCACCCCCGCTCCCTTTTGATCAAAAACAGGCCCCCACGTCCTTAAAAACTCCGCCCTCCCCTCACCGGTTATTCGACTTACAGGATTCACTTGATAAACTGATGCATTTCCTTCCACAGCTGTCAGATTCTGTCCCCGGTTTTATAGTTTCCGCGCACAGACTGCCTAACATCACCCTGTTGACCCTGATAGCTACACTGTAGTTGCAAGGAGAGTCGCCGACCTATATCCTTAATGAGGACACACAACCCGTAATACGCGCGATCGGAGTATCACACACAGCTTGCAAAGATGAGTTTCGACAAAATATTCGATCTCACAGCTGGAGTGTATTTTTATTTTTATAATATATATATAAACCCGCACCATCGCCTAGACCTAGCACCACGCGTATAGCAAGCCCCCACATCTATGCGACCTAAAGATGTTGGAAATACCCGCCCCCCCCCGCCCCCAACCCCCCCCCCCCCCACCCCCTCGAACACTACGCCCTCTCGACACTGGTTGTACGCCTTACAGGATACACTTGATAAACTGCTGATGCATTTCCTTCCACAGCTGTCAGATTCTGTCCCCCTCAGAAACAGGTTTTATAGTTTCCGCGCACAGACTGACTAGCATCACCCTGTTGACCCTGATAGCTACACTGTAGTTCCAAGGGGAGTCGCCGACCTATATCCTTAATGAGGACACACAACCCGTAATACGCGCGATTGGAGTATCACACTACAGCTTGCCAAGATGAGTTTCGACAAAATCTTCGATCTCACAGCTAGAGTGTAGTTATATTTTCAAAATATGTTATACATGTATACACGGCTGTACCTATGTAATGTATATCATACCGGGTATCAAGTTACATACACATGTCTATACTGTACCCATGTAATGCATGTCATACCGGGTATATAGATAGTCCCGTCAAGCGCCTCAAGTGTGTGTGTTCTCTACATTAATCTGATATTTCCACCCAGCTACATCCAGCACAACCGGTGTCCGTGCTGATGCCTCTTAGAGAGACGAGCTCTACTACTGCTGTGGTCACAAATTACAGGACAGAGATACACGTTGCAACTGCAGCAAGGTGATTTGGCCATGAAATGCCAATCGCAACAAACACGCGGGTGTTCTGCACACCAAGCTGATATTTCCACCCATCAACACCCAGCACAACCGGTGTCCGTGCTGATCATACCTCCTGCAGAGACGAGCTCTTTGGTCACAAACTACGAGACAGATACACATTGCAATTACAGCGAGGTGATTTGGCCACGCAAAGCCAACCACGATGAACACGAGGACGAAACATGTGCACGCCAGCACACCAGACAAGAAAAATCAAAGTACTTGTACTACGGTAGAACCAGGTATTCTTCGTACGGCACGAGTGCAGCATCATACCATAAAAATAAAAAAAGCACTCCAGCTGTGAGATCGAATTTTCAAGGTTGTGTTTTGTAGGGTTTTTGGGTTCCGGGTAAGGGTATGGGAGTCTTACAGAAAACTTACAGAAATTCCGGGTATGGGTATGGAAGTGTAACGGAACTCACAGAAGTTCCAGCTATTGTGGCACGGGCGCACATAACTCACAGAAGTTCCGGGTACGGTATAGAAAGGCTGCATCTGCACCCCGGGTATTGCGGCATAGGCGTGCAGAACTCACAGAAGATCCAGGTACGGGTATGGACGTCATACAGAACTTACAGAAGTTCCGGGTATGGGAACGGAAGTGTTACAGACCTCACAGAAGTTCCGGGTATTGTGGCACGGGCGTACAGAACTCACAGAAGTTCCGGGTAGGTATGAAAATGCTTTACCCGTACCCCGGGTATTGTGGCACGGGCATACAGAACCTACAGAAGTTATTTGTAGGGTAATACCCGGGATACCCGGGTAAATATACCCGGGTAAATACCCCGGGTACGGTTCTGTGTGTACCCTACAGAACACAACACTGTTAAGGAGTTTCGGGTACGGGTAATATACCTGGGTAAATATCGGCCTCAAGGGGGCCAACAAACAAGGTAATAACACATACTACTGGTGTCACGTAAATACCACTGCTGTAGCCCATATTTTAGTTGTCGCTGTCTTCCACAATTTTGACGATAAGAACAGTTCCAACTTGCCGGAAAACAACTTCCACGCACGGTCACCGCTGTACGTCCCAAATTAAGATATTGTCGTGTACAAGAACAAAAACTTGCTATAACAATGCTAAAACTACCGCTTTACTGCATACCCGGTATTGGATAGTAAATATAACAGTAGTAGTATAAATAAATATGGCAAGCCCGAAAATCCTTCCAACCGAAAAAAAAAACATGCGAAGAGAAAATCAATGACGATCAACACTACGTACAACAGCAGCAGTGATACAATACACACCTGGTATACCTGGTACCAGGTATATATACAAATTAGCTTGCGGAAAGCGCGAGAGCGTGAGTGAGCAACACTCGATGAAAAATCGACGAGCAGTGGGATTGCTGAACCCTATGCGCGATAAAAATTGAAGGCAAGAACCGGGGGGGAGAAGGGACGACACCTGTGACCACGGCTTGTCCAGAAGCTGGAAAATACAAGTGTGAAAACAGTGAATATAGTCTAATAATAGATTTGAAAAACAAATGTTTTCATAGGGAGCGATGACACGGGGAAATGATATACGGGGAAATAAGTTTTGAACGTACGTAAGAAATTGGGCAAAAGCCCCAGTGCGAGTAAATGAAGCGTGTCATACGTAGGTTCCAGGGTTATAATCAGCAGCTGATAATTAGCAGGTGGTGAAGTGTTGCGCAGGTGCACCATTTTCCTGAGAAATCGGCTAAGCGCACCAAAAAACGGCGAAGTACATGTGCGGCTTGCCGCATATCCGTTTTCGCCCCCCGCACCTTTTTCGGCCGCAGGCGGGTCTATTTCGGGTCTATTTCTGTGTCTACACCAAGTGGGGTCTACTACCATTTTTCAACTGCCAGCCAGTGTTGACCTAGCATCGTCGCCCGCTATTAATAGAGACAGATTGAGGATGCAAGAATTACGGCAGACACATCTAGTTACCCGCGGCAGACTTTCATTACGGGAACTTACGCGTAACGCCGTAACTACCTCCCGTGTTTTTTTGTTTTCCGCTGGTACTCCGTTCGGCCTGTGGAACGCTTACACTCGTTTGCATAAAACATTTCTGTACTCGAGATTTTCATCATGCGGCGGCACTCATGTTCCCGGCAGCGCACGTTGAGCAGGGCGGGGCACCGGAGCAGTAGCGCCGCATTTGGTCGATTGTGTGTTGTACACCGCGCCATGTTCATGTACAGGTCGTGTGCTGTACAGCTGGATCGGCGCACACAGCTAGGTCTGCGTTACCACCTCTTCTGTGTGAGCTAGGGGGCGTGTGCTGTTGTTTGGTGTGTTTTGCAATAGGGTATTTAACGGGTTTCCACCCACCTTACAAAGGCCACGGGTACAAGGGGCACGGGGGCAAACGTAATTACGGCAAAAAAAATAGTTACGGCGAACCCCAAATTCGTTACGCGTAATTACGTCTACACACCGTTTTGTACATCACTACTACTGAAAAATACAAAATACAAAATACCATGCTGCTGGCGTGATACTAGAGACGGCTGATGATACCATACTACCCTGCTGATTACTTTGGTCGCTTGACGCTTAAAGGTCGCTCAAAACAAGGGCCCCAAAAGTTAACGCTCTTTAATATTGCCCTCAACAATGATGAACCATGAGAACTTACTAAAAACGGGCGGCCTGTGCATCACGCAACTTGCAAAGATGAGTATCGACCCTAAATTTATCGAACTCACAGCTGACGTTGTTGGAATAATTTAATAAAATAGGAGCGACTAAATAGGACCAAGGACAACAACTTCATCACAGCGTATTCTTCTTCTCTTTCTTCCTTGCAAGGAGCCTGGTGTGCTGGTTACAATGCTTAGGTCTGTCTCGTAGTTTGTGAGCACAAACAGAGCTCGTCTCCCTACAAAGAAGTATGGTCAGCACGGACACTGGCTGTGCTGGATGTAGCCGGGTTCAAATGTCAGTTTCGATGCGAAGAACACACACAGCGGAACCAACCTCTATCACACTGCACTGCTGTGACTAGTTTCTCGTGTATATCTCATGTACCTGTAAATTGTAGACTACCTCTGGTACTGCCGTAGAGCACAGCAGTTTCAGGGCGGAAAACGTACTATTAACATATAGTACGGGAGGAAGCCGTAGACTAGTCTAGCACAGGTACGGCAGGGTTGCATGGTACAGGGTACAGGGTACAGGGATCTGGGGCTAACCTACGGAAGGCAACGACGTCGTACTGCACTACATGTGTACAGTACGCGGGACAAGGTCTCCGCCCTCGGCTCTCGCTCGTCCTTGGCCTCCTCAATCCCTAGGGAAAACGTGTCACGTACCAGGTAACTCTTTGGAGGCCCAACTAAAGCGATCTAAGGAAGGGGAGGTGGGGTATTGACAAGCTTTTAGGGACAGCGCGCAAGAGATGTAGTACACGATTCGTCACACTGCGCGCATGTCGTGCATGTATTCGCATTGCAGTTCAGACATAAACATACTCATAGATATCTTTCTGTTCAAAGTGCTCGGTTGGTGCACCCCTGGCTTTTCCGGGGGTCCCACTTCGACACCGCCTCCGTGCATTACATGCGGAACGGTCCAGCTTTTCTTTGATTTCTTGCTCCGCCTTATTATTCTTGTTTCTGCTCGTTTTGCCAGGTGCTTCTTGACTTTTCAGCTGCTTCCTGCAAAATTGGATTTTCTGCCAACACGATTTTGAACCTTTCGCGATTTTTTATTCCTTTATATGTAAGTTGAACTTCCTACCATTTGCCGCTAATTTGCCGCCTGTGCATTACTTGCGGAACTGTCCAGCGTTAGCTTTTCTTTGATTTCCACCATTTGTCCTGTACATGCACGAAGTTTCATCACAGCTGAGATCTCGGCTTGGTTCATCATCAGCTCAGCGCCGCCCAGCACCCCACCGCAACGCTATAGCTCAACAGCGCAACGCCGTGCAGTGCCGTGCCCTGCGACGCCCTGCAGCTCAGCTCAGCAGCGCACCGCAGCGCTAGCTCAACAGAGCGCAGCTCTGTGCTTTGCCGTGTTTTGCCGTGTTTTGCCATGCTGCGTGCTTTGCTGTACTTTTACTAGTTCGTACATGCCAGTAACATTTGAAGTATCATGCCACGTGCCGGTACTACTAATACTACGGCACCAGGTTTGTACATATTACGTCGTTGGATCACAAACAATGCACCCCCAGCTCAGGTCAACCCGGCTATATCGTATAGCTAAGCAGCGCAGTGCGGTGCCGCGCCTTGCCCTTCGTTTTGCGGTGCTCTGTCGTGCGGCGCTGTGCGTTCTTCTGAACATACAGCAGTAGTAGTAGTGCCAGTTATGATACAGATACCAGGTATATGTACGTGTTGTGTACTCGTATGTTGCTTTCTTCGGTTGATTGTCCTCTCTCGGTCCCCATGCCCCCCCCCCCCCCCCCCCCCCGGCAAATATCACACGTACTGCCGTTCAGAACGTGACACCAACAAGCACACAGCACAGCGCGGGGCAATTAGCTCTGCACAAGCACCTCTTGGCATTATTATCAATTCGCTATTTGCACCATATAATCACGGGCCTCTTCTTCCTGCTCCATTTACATGTTTCAGTTAGTTGCATTCTTCCTTGCCCGAGCATAGCAGGCGGCGTCAGCAGCCCGTGGAGCGGAGCCCCGTGCTTCCTTTAGAACCGCGCAGAGTACCACCAGGTATTACGCGAAGTCCCAGGTACCAGGTGCCGGTAGTACGTGTGCGTACTCGTCCTTTTGCTTTCGTCATTGATTTTGCTCTCCATCTCGGTCCTCTTGGCGATTTTCTCTTCGCAAATTACACCCATACTACTGCTGATCAGAACGTGACATCGCCAAAAATACAGCACAGCACAGCACAACACAGGGCAATCAGCTCCGCACAACTAGCTCTTGGCATTATCAAATCGCTAGTTGCACTAAATCAAGGGCCTCTTCTTTATGCCCCTTCACATTTAGTTGAAATCTTCCTTGCGCGAGCGTAGCGGGCGGCGTCAGCCGCCCGCGGAACGGAGCCCTAGTATGTATATACATATACGTCTATTATTATAAAAGTTAAAATACACTCCAGCTGTGAGATCGAATATTTTGTCGAAACTCATCTTTGCAAGCTGTGTGTGATACTCCGATCGCGCGTATTACGTCTATAATAGAAGAAAATAAAATACACCATCTGTGAGAACGAAAATTAAAATCTCGTCAACTCCCATCTTTACATACTGTGTGCGATACTCCCATCGATACTCCCATCGCGCGTTGTACTACTGGGTGTGTCCTCATGAAGGATATAGGCCGGCGACTCTCGATAGAACTAGCTTTTTCCAGGGTCAACAGAGCGGTGCCATTCAATCTGTGCACGGAAGCTGTAAAACCCGTTTCTGAGGGGGACAAAACCTCATGGCTGTGGAATGCACCAGTTTACTATAATACTTGTATATATGTATATATATATATATATATATTGCTCACACTTTTACTTGCCAGCTTCTGGACAAGCCGTGGTCACAGGTGTCGTCCCTTCTCCCCCCCGATCCTTGCCTTCAACTTTTCATCGCGCACAGGGTTTAGCAATCCCACTGCTCGTCGATTCTTCATCGAGTGTTGCTAACTCACGCTCTCGCGCTTTCCGCAAGTCAATTTGTGCACAAGAAAAACTCCCAACGAATTTATACGAGCATGCACTCGGCGGGGCTCGAACTCACGAAACTGACCTATATACACCAGGCTCGAGGATAACCTGACACGCCACCGGGGCGACCGGCTTTTATACACATCCTAGACCACACCAGCCCAATCCGCGTTGCGTGGCCGATGCTGTTGCGATAACTACCAGAGGTAGACCGTCAACCGTCACTGCTGTCGTTCGAAGCGTTGTCGATCAAGTCACGAAAGGGGGTAGCCCTTGCTTCAACCCCCCCTCCAGTCAGGGCGTATGGTAGAGCCCAGAGCTTGCCACTTGTTCCAGAAAATGGTTGAGGCAAACTGTGTACGAGACGGAGTGAACTATCCAGTGATACATACGTACACAAATCATAATTGTGTTTCAACCATTTCATCCAAGTGACGTCATTGAGGGGCACTCCGGCCGGTATTTTTTTCGTATGGGTTAGAGTTAGGGTAGGACGCTCCAACTATCCCTGCACTGGTTCATTTGGTTAGGCCTAGTAGTCAGGGCTAGGGGTAAACATAAGCCGCTGCTGCTGTGCATGTGCACATCAGTGTTCACCATGCACCGTTTCTATCGGCCAACGTCGACCTACGTAACCATTCGTGCACTACGCTGGGGTGCGCGAGCGAGGCAATGGTTATCGTCTACCGTGCCAGGCGAATAGCGTGCTGCGACCAGTTAATATATGACTGGGTCGTGAGTAGGGTGAGTACAAGGTATGACACAATTGCTAATGGTGCTGCCACTGTGCGCCGTACCAGAATATGATAGCGTGCTACCAGGTTATGAATGTACGCAATACGCATTGCTGTACCGCCGTGGCTGTTCCCGGGTGCCTGGTATGATACATCATACATCATACATGTGATACGATACATCGTCCATACGACATGATACCTCGTACCAGGTATGTACGAAATAACCGTGGTTTCTGGAGGAAAATATAGCACAACCAGATAGTAAAAGCACAATACACAGCACGGCACAGCACCGCACCGCACGCCAGGGTACGGCAGGGCATGACGCGGCGCTGCGCAGAGCTGAGCGCAGCCGGGCGTGGCTTGCGACAACGCAAAATCGAGGGTATCAACACATCGTCAAAGAGTAACAACGCGCGAGCGGAGTATTATGCAGCATTCAAGGATGAATATCGGTCGCCCCGGTGGCGTATCAGGTTATCCTCGAGCCTAGTGTATATAGCTCAGTTTCGTGAGTTCGAGCCCCGCCGAGTGCATACTCGTATAAATTCGTTGGGAGTTTTTCTTGTGCACAAATTGACTTGCGGAAAGCGCGAGAGCGTGAGTTAGCAACACTCGATGAAAAATCGACGAGCAGTGGGATTGCTGAACCCTGTGCGCGATAAAATTGAAGGCAAGAACCGGGGGGAAGAAGGGACGACACCTGTGACCACGGCTTGTCCAGAAGCTGGAAAGTAAAAGTGTGATAAAAAAATAAAAAAATAAATAAAAAATCGACCCTTGAATGGATCGAATTGACGTATATGAAACACTTCCTTAAAAACGAGAAAATAAATACAACATAATTTGAAGAGCCAAAACCAACAATTATGGAATCATTTTCAGCGATTATTTCTCTCTTTGACAGGGATCTCCGACGCCCAAAAATAAAAACCATCCACCATGGGACCAGAAATCATCGTTATTTCTGGGTTCAGAAATAATCGACGCCAAAAACCAGTGGATCTGGTGATTTCTGAGCCCAGAACTAACAGCTTTTCGAACCTCTCAGAACTGGGATCATTTAACTTTTGGATACTACCTCGTATCAAGAATCACATGTCACCACTGCCAACTAAATACCTGGTATGATACCTGTCTGCTGCACGTCACCCATAACCCACAACATAATCACAAACACACCTACGACAGCATACCGCGCTTGTAGTTCGCAAGACAGAGCTTCGTACTCACACAAACGCGAAAACAGCAGCAGCACCACCATCAAAACCACAACAGGCACACCATAGCAGCAGCACAGCAGAAGAGACAGCAGCAGAGACAGCAGCAGAGGCGGCGGTGACCTAACGTCGCCGGCGACAACGTACGTGCCAGATTGTCAAAAATAAAGGCAAAGGACGTAACAAGACCTAACCAATTCAAAATAAAACCACTTTCCAAAAATCAGAAGCCATAATGGACGCCCCTTATTTCTCACGCAGTTATTTCTGGACCCTCGAAACTAGAAAAATAATCGCCAGAAAAAATCGCTAAAAAAAAATCCATACTAGTAGGTCTAACAACAATAATGAGACGAAAGAAGTTCAGGGAGGTTTCCGAGAAAAAAAATCGTCGGCAATTGAGAGCTGAGGATGGACGAGACGTGGGAGAATATGGCCGACGGAGAGGATCCAGAGGTACCTGCACGTATTTTGATGTTTTGTGACCACGGGCCAGGTTTCAGTGGAAATGGTCTTCGTAACGTGAGAACATCATAAACCCCAGTTAGCTGACCATGAGTCGACGGCTGACTTTTACACACATATACTCCTCAGTATATTTGAGGATACCAGACCCTATCCCCCGGATTGTACCGCCTCATTGTCACTATAATCCTTCACGGGCATCCTGGATCTGAGGTTTCCCCTCGTTGATGACCCTTGAGCGTGCTGTTACTACGCGTATTGCCCACCTCGGTGTGTCTCCACTCCACGCCACCTCCATTCCAATAAAGAGATTTGCCTGCTGCGGGTCTACGTCCCATACTTCTTCACATTTCTATTATACCTTTTTCGCATTTCTAATCCTTTTTCCATTTCTACTAATAATATTTATACACATTTTTCACAACAAAACATAATGCTGCTCTACTCGGTGATATGTGTAGTGCGTGTCGTGCATTACTTAATCATGCGCATATATACATGCTTGATCATATCACGCATGCATATCACACTGACTCGCAACATACATACCTCCTGCGGAAAGTGCCTCGCGATCAAGGTCCCGATGAAGGAGGACTTGCCCACTTGCTCTGCCAAAAAAGGTTGTTCGTTGGTTCGTTTGCGAGAGAACACACGACGAGCATAAACGCATCGTACCACAACGTCGAGGAGGACGCACAACACCAACAACGGGCGGCGGAACGCGCGGATAGGGAGGGAAATGTTTGGGTCCAGATTCGAAGAAGAGTCAGCGCACGGCTGTCGCGATCTAGACTATATATTATACTCAGTAAAAATTAAAATACACTCCAGCTGTGAGATCGGAGATTTTGTCGAAACTCATCTTCGCAAGTTGTGTGTGATACTCCGATCGCGCGTATTACGGGTTGTGTGTCCTCATTGAAGATATAGCTCGGCGACTCCCCTTGCAACTACAGTGTAGCTATGAGGGTCAACAGGGCAATGTTAGTCAGCATGTGCGCGGAAACCATAGAACCCGTTTTTGAGGGGGACAAAATCTGACAGCTAGCTGTGGAGGGAAATGCATCAGTTTATCAAGTGAATCCTGTAGGTCGAATAACCGGTGAGGGGAGGGCGAAGTTTTCAAGGACGTGGGGGCCTGGGTTTGATCAAGAGGGAACGGGGGGGGCGGGGCGGCGGGACGGGCGGGGCAGCTCAATCTGTGCGTGGAAACTATAAATCCTATAATAAATCTGACGGTTTTGGAACGAATGCACCAGTTTATCATGGGGGGGGGGCAGGACGGGCGGGGCAGCTCAATTATACCACCAGCTGAAACCCTAGTCAGCGTGTCCGGATCAGACAGACACAAAACTACTACGACACGATGAAACCCTTCGATGAAACCTCGACCCGCTAATATAGCGTAGTCTACGCCATAAGCAGACACGTAGCAGTACAAGACGCAAAGTAGAGCAAAGTTCGTTTGCGGCGCAAGGCTTTGCGCCAGTTGTTACCTCTGCCAGCATACTAGGGTCATACACAACGGTTGTTCCTATAGTCTAGTCCAGACGCTCGTACTAAGTTACCAGGTAGAACTATAGTACACCTGGTATCATACGGCAGGTAGTGAGTGCCCTTGATGAACATGCCCCTCGTCTGTCGTGCCGGTACACAACCCAAGTAGCAGGAGAGGCGAAGTACAGCAAAGTTAGGTTGCGCTAGTAGGGAAATTTGAAGCAAACTAGGCTTGCTGTTGTCGCGTTAACTACTATTGATACTACTGGTGTCACGATCTAGAGGCATCTAGAGCTCACGCCGGACGCACAACTGTCGCGAATGCGCCACTCTCGCACACGGATTCCGATCAAAGGCTCTACGTTCACCCTGGCAAGTGCCACTCGCTCGTACCGAGCTCATGCTGACTTCTCGCGGAACTGCGTACTGCTGTTGTTGCGGAAAATTTGAAGCGAGAATCTCGTAGTTTTCTCTCACTTCGCGCGCCCTGGTCAAGCTAACAAGGGGCAATCACTGAGTATCGCTGCTTCAAGACAACCCCTACACAAACATGCTCACCGTCGCCGCAGACCAGGATTCGGACATGGTCCTTCATTGTTTTTTCTGAGCCCTCCAAAAGCGATGGGTACAGCAGCAGCAAGTACACCGCCGTGGCGCGGAGGTGCAGAAAACGTGATCCCCTCATCCCCAAGAAAACATGCCTCCGAAAGTTCAGAAACTCTTCGATGTAACTGAAACTGAAACCGTTAAACTTCGAAACTTAACTTTTTGTGTAACCTGTCATGTGGTGCTGTAGGTAGTCTAAAGCCACACCATAGTATACCATTGGGACAGGCGTGGGCATGCCGTAGGCAAGTTGACTAAACTAGACCTCTAGTATACCCGGGAGACGCTCTTTAGGCACTTACAAAAGGAG
Source organism: Undaria pinnatifida (assembly GCA_012845835.1). Lineage (NCBI taxonomy): Eukaryota > Phaeophyceae > Laminariales > Alariaceae > Undaria > Undaria pinnatifida. The sequence continues at coordinate 3,357,367 of JABAKD010000010.1, forward strand.
GAAGACATGGGAGATACGAGGAGACGGGTCTAGGTTATGAGTGGGCCCGTACGCTCTCGTACGTTTTCGGTATGATACCTAGTACCTTGTAGAAGGTATACCATAACCAGTCTGGTACTGCTGCGATTCTCGCTGGCTTTTCTTCTTCGTTAAGTTTTTGTCCTTTTCACTGGGTGTGCACTTCTTGCAACCCAAAGCACCCAGCACACCGCACAAAGAACACGTGAGAGTGGCATCGCGGGGCTCAAACAACCTGTAAGAAGAGGAGATGCCTACCACATGTGCGTCCATGTGTCCCATGTGTCCCATGCCCCAAGTAACCTCTCAACATTTATTTGGCGTCGACGGCACGGCGGGATTGTTTACCCGATTGTGTTCTTTTTCTACGCCATCGTACGATGATACAGCAGTTTGCGATATTTCGCGTTCTGCATCGATCGTTCGACATGTATCATGGGTTACGACGTCGTTTCCGCCGGGTCTATGATGTGAACATGGGCGGGTGATGACCACTCCGATTCGCGTGCCGATTTCCACACGTTCGCAGTGTTCTTGCCGTGCGCTCTTACGGAGGACGATAGTAAATAGGACCAAATATTGTTAGTAAAAATAGATGAATATATAGGTTCTTGTGTCCACCGTAGGTCCTATTTACTAGGGTCCCCCGTAATAGTAACTTTTGCGACCCGTTTTCAGGTTTTGTGGCCAGCGGTTTGCGTGCGCCTCGTGTTCGACCTCACTCTTGAAACGCTTTCACCTGTTCTTAACCGAAATATGAGTCTACGCGTTTCGCTCTATCTCTTTTCTCGTCCTGCCTATGCCCCCCCGCTCGTCACCGGAAGTGATTGGGAGCACTCCACCTCTGAGGAACAGGTGCGATTTTTGTGTCGTGCTTTTGTTGACGATACCCCCCACCTCGCCCCGCACCGCTCCCCCCCCCCCCCCCCCGCCGCCCTCCCGGCCCCCTTGCCCCCTATCGTAACCCCCCTTCCCCCCCATCCCCATTTCGCTGGGTACGCGAAGGTAGCTGCTTGTTTGGTGCCGTTTTCGCCCAGCCCCCCCCCCATCGCTTGCGGGGATATATATATAGACCTATATAGACTATCTGGTGATTTTTCTTTGAGTGTTCGACGTTTTTCGGACCTCTCGTAAAGTAGACTGCCCCCACCCCCGCCCCTTTTTTTTTCGTTCTCCTTCGAAGGCTCCGTAGGCCCGCAAGCTCGTAGAGGCGTAGGGGCGGGAGCTTGCGGGGATATATAGACCTATATAGACTATCTGGTGATTTTTCTTTGAGCGTTCGACGTTTTTCGGACCTCTCGTAAAGTAGACTGCCCCCACCCCCGCCCCTTTTTTTTCGTTCTCCTTCGAAGGCACCGTAGGCCCGCAAGCTCGTAGAGGCGTAGGGGCGGGATACAAAAAGAAAAATAATCACTGGTACGGCCGGCCGTCAAGGGGCTCTATTAACCAGGTACTTCGTACACCAAGGTATAAAATGCTTGCTTCTGTAGGTAGTGTGCCATTTCCAGAAACGCAAAACGGTTGCCACGCTTTCTATTGTCAGTTTTCATGAAGATGCAACGTCTGTATACACCCATCCGCGATCTGTTCGTCAAATCCGTGTAGCGGCGCACGCGGCCGTCATCTTCTTGATCGTGCCACTGGAGATGCCCCGGCTCCTGGAGAGGTGACCGGGATCGATCGTAACATAATTATCAGCAACGTCTGTCGCGACAACGCCTTCCACGACAAGACAATAGCTACCAGTAGCGATTCGACGTAATCTATTGTTGTTGTTGAACTCCCCGCTGCTAATTCATCAGTGCGTAGGGTCACGCGGACGAAGATAGTTCTCGAGTGACCCATGGCACTTTCTGCGATCAGCCATCATGGCGCGGAAATGACCCTGAGGATGACCCAAGATCTATCATATATTGCAAAGACAGTAGTGGCATGTGGCGACATGGCTCGAACGACCCACACCGACTGGTGTGCGCCTGCGCGATTGTTGGTGACGATGGAAAACATTTTGGCGAATCTGCGAATAAGTAATTTTTCCGCATTTTTTTCGCAGCTCGGGCGCTGAAATGTTGTTCATCCAAGCAGGCATTTTCGCCAGGCCAACGGATTTTCTGAGATATTTCCCCGCAAAATGATGTAAAAAGTGAAAAGCTGCGAGCACGGAAGAAAAAGATTCACGTGAAACCGTGCGAAAAAGTACGGGTACAAAATATCGACCCTTCCTTGCTTGGATATATATAGACTATACATATTTTCCAAGACCACCTGCTGGACATTCGGGTAAAAAAACGCTCAAGCTCCATACACTTTCGTTTATTGTGTACCAGTCTTTGTCCATCTGCAGAACGCAGAGTTGGTGTTAACCTCGCCCCTTCGGTTTAGTCGTCACCTTTGACTTGCCGGCCTTCTTCGGCCGAACCCTATAAGGTTAAGGTTCGGCCAAGAAGGTGAGTGAGATAGCCACCCAGGAATCGACAGCTCTTTTTGCTCTGTCTTTGACCCGGGTAGTGCGGGATTTACCTGCGCCTGTACATTTTGGATTCCTTCGACGGTGGGTCTCCACCTGCCGTTACAAAAAAAAGGCGAACCCGCTAAACGAACCCGTTCGCCTAACTAGGGCCACACTCAGGCTGTGTATGATTCACTTCTCCTACTCAGCGTCTCCAAGACTCTAGGCTCGTGTTGCCACTTACACGATTAGACTATACCCCCAGATTACTATAATTTAGCGTTGCCTCTCCCAATGTTCAGGCTTCCAAATAAATGTTCAACTGTTGTTGTTCTCAGTGTGCTGGGTTGTTTTTTGAACGTTTGCAAGACGAACGCCCGCGAAGCGCGGCCCGCGTGTGCTTGTGTACTCCTCTCGATAATAAGATATTCCTTAAACATATAGACTATATACTAAATACATACATGCTACCTCGTGCAGCATGTGTACCTGGTATGATACTAAGGATGGAAACGCGGGAGAGCACTTGGCTTGATTGGTTAGGAAGGGCATTCCTCTGCCCTTGACGGCGGTGTTGACCCATCCGCGACGGACCCTGTTGGTGGTGGCGCTGAAAGGGGCGCTTCGTCAAACCAGACGATAAGTAAGTACATGGCATGTGATTTCCCTTGGCTTTCTTCCTTTTTGGGAAATGTAATATAGACTATAGATATAGAAACTTCGTACACTATATCGTATATAGTCTAGACTAGTAAGTATAATATGAGCGATCTAGGTTAATTGAAGTTCGTACCGCACATTGTTGGATGACGAAGAAACTCAAGCAGTAAAATGGGACCAAGTGCACCTACCTGCTGCATGCTATGACATGAACGGGACGTACTACTTTGAAAAAAAATCGAAGGCTGTGAGTCGGTTTCGTCTCACGACTAACAACTGGTCGCTACAAGTAGTCGGCGCTAGTTGGCACCTAATTTTACGCAAGAAAAGCGCAAAAAAAAAAGTATTTTACCTAGCTAGCTAGATAGATGTACTTAAGTTTCAAACGAACAAAACAAAAAAGCGCTTGAGTTTGTACTTGTAACAAACCAGAGATATTGTGCACAAGAAACGAAAAGCACAACGCATGCATGTACCAGGTTAATCCACCCCCGACTAGAGGAACGCTCGCGACAGCAATTATTTGCGATTCGCAGTATTACCTGGCGGGGACACGAGCGAAAAAAAAGCGAACTCATCACGAAGACAGCGGTTAAAAAATTATTCCCAGAAGAAGAGATTTTGGATCCCTCCGTGATCTTATTAGTGTATTGATGCTTCTCCCAACCTCGCACGAAACCCTCGCGCCGACGACGGCCGCAAGTCCTAAACCATGGAACATTAGAGCTGTCGGTGATGAAGCGAACCATCTTGCTCATGAATGGCGTGACGCCGTCCATGTAGGCAATTATGCTCCCCGCATCCTTCTCGCTCGAGGCCCCGCCAATGCATCCGGCCTTTGCTACCCACCCCACGCGCGCCTCATATGTTATTTCGGGGCCTCGGGAGGCCCTTTCCACTTCGTATCTTCTAGATGCTTCAAATGGGCAGTAGGGGACCCAAACCTAACCTCGGCATCGGCGAAATCGCAGTTCGTCTCTCGCAAACCTTGCACACGGCTACATGCAAGGGAGCGAGTCCTTGAGGTAGACCATGAAAAACTTCCACAGCGGGTTGTTGGATCTGAGGGGCTTGCTGCACTTCCGCTCATGCTTCACGCGGTAGAGCGCACCGTTTCGGGGTTGCGTGCACTCGCCGAGGTCGTCTGCGGGCCGTTAATGGCCACAACGTCGCCGACGGAATCTCCACCCTCAGCGTTGGGTAAGGGTGCGCGAGGGCTGACGCCGTCGGCACCGTCGAGAGAGAGGGGCTGTTCCGCCATGTGTGCGGTTCTCCCGCTGTGTGCTGCAGTGTCAAAAGGGTGTGTGAGGGGTGTGTCCGCAGCCCGCAACTATTCGCGTCAAAAGCTGTACCCCGCCCGCACTAAAAAAACCTTCCTTAACTGTTGAGGAAGCCCAAGTCGGAACGTCTCGACCTCCGTTGCATGACTACTACTATTAATAGTCCGACTAATAACTAGTCGGTGACATAATAAGTCGTGCCGACTCACGGCCCTAAAAAATACACTCCAGCCGCTCCTCCAGCTGCGAGATCGAAGATTTCGTCGAAACTCATCTTTGCGAGCTGCGTGTGACACTCCGATCGCGCGTATTACTGGGCGTGTGTTCTCGTCAAGGATACAGGTCGGCGCCTCCCCTTAAACCTACAGCAGTGTAGGTTGTACCAGGGTCAACAGGGTGTAATCTGTGCGCGGAGACTATGAATTTCGAAACCCGTGCATACATGTAGTAGACTATATGCCCGGTGATGTTAACCAATCTGTGCGCGGAAACTATGAATTTCAAAACCCGTACATATATGTAGTAGACTATGCCAGGCGATGTTAACCAATCTGTGCGCGGAAACTATGAATTTCAAAACCCGTGCATATATGTAGTAGACTATGCCCTTCCCCCCGTTCCTCTGATGGCGCTCAAACGGGACTTTCGTCAAACCAGAGGACACGGATCATATTACGATGTGTATGATATGTACTGGTATGATTTTGGTGGCCTCGTTCATAAAAAGAACCGCGAAGTTGATCGATCGATCGATTGTTTGTTTGTTGGTATTTCACACGCGGAACCCCCACTGGAAAACAAACCCCATGACATTGTGTGTTCTATGCCTTCGAACCTAAATAATAAGCTAGTACCAAAAAAACGTTGTATGCGCCACGTAGACTGCTACTGAGAGAAAAGCCACCCCCTCCCTGCTGTCATCGCCAAAATCACATCTCCTTCGCCGCGAAAGCAATGTCACCTCTGCGAAACTGTCATCGCTACTAACTGCGGGATTCTGGTCACCCGTAAAACATTCCCGGCGACAAGCTAATACCTGGTGCTAAGACCTGGTAACTCGTATAATCTCTTATCGTACACACCCTCCCTGCTCTCGCGCGGCACCTCTTTCCTGAAAACCCGGCAGGTAATAACTTGCAAAAACCGCAGCAGAAGCAGCAGCAGCAGTGCTCAGCGAAAAAAAAGATTCCAAATTTCAATTGATGGATACGTTGTTCTTGCATCCTTGTTTTGTGGGACTTTCTGAAACCAGATCTGGCATGCTTTCTGCATCCTCCTGGGCACCGACTCACCGAGAAAAAGGTCGCTGGGCGTACCCTACCGTGTAGCGTCCCGGAGAACAAACTACTACCACCCCGGAAAAATCGGTTTACCGGCTCACCTACACTACTACTGCTCTATCCCCTCACATAAAAACGCCATCATAAAGATAAACACCCCTCCCCCCTCCGATTTCTGACATCGTCTCCCAACCCCCCCCCCACGGGTTGTTATGTCGATATTGCAACGAGCGTGGAAGACTACATGGGGACCGCCCCCTCCTCGATCAACCTTTCTATCATGTCCCTGCTCTCAACGATCGGTATGTCTCTAGGACGACGTTTTAACAACCGCTCGCTCTGCCCATCAATCCGCAACTGGCTGTACGGTAGTTTCCTTTCCCCTCCAAAACAACACGCCCTTTATTTCTTGCAGTATCTGCTTTGCAGAAACTCTATAGCCCATGCGACCCAATCCAACCATTAGCAGCGTGTTTTCCTTTCAAAAAGTGCAAGCCCCATTTGGCCTACCCAAAAACCAGTAGCGCCCATACGGGCACGCCCATTTTTTATGGGACTCAAGCATGACAGCTCCCTTTTGTATATATATAGGCGGCAGCCAGCCTAAAAAAAAAGCATTAAAAATCCTAGTATTGTACGTAGCGGTTCTGAGAAGAATACGACGCGCGAGAATCGCACGCCAGTTTAGTCTTTTTAGCCAGAGGCAAACATAACAACATAGAAAAACAAGAAAACGTAAAAATACATTAAACATTTATCACCAAATCACACGCGCGTGAGGTGGGGTAGCCAAATACACATTCGTCGCCGCTTTACACTCCTGAGTCTAGCTTGTCTATCCCCGTCCCTAACCCATTCGAGTGCGAGGGGCGTAAAAATATCACGCCACCTCCACCAAAATTTTTCAACGCAAAAGCCGCGTGTCTTAAAAACATAAAAAACTCGCGACGGAAAACGGAAAGCATATTTATCTTGATTGATGAACCTCTCTCTTCCTTCTCGCTCCGCGCCAACCTCCCAGAACCACTTTTATACCACCATTGCAAAAAAAAAGAAAAAAATCCTCCCTCTAATTCCAAGTGAATTGCCCCCCCCCCCAAAAGGGCTTGCAAGTCTAAGGAGGGGTTATATTTTATTTTTAACCCGCTTAGGGATGCACCCACGGTTTGGGGCCTTGAGAGTTGAGTGCTGGATCGGTTATAAGGCAGTAAAAGTTAAGTACTCCGGAGTATGTATCGCGACGCCAGTCGTCACCATGCAATTTCTCGCGTGGTGTATCCGCGTCGGCGCGTATCAGGAAAGCTGTTGCCCGCGTCCGCGTGGTGACCGGCTAGACGCTTGGTTTTCGTTTTATACGACTGATACGTAGTGGACCTCGCGGCCATTGAGGGGCTGCACAGGTCGGTTCGTGTTGCCCAACGCGTCAACCTGCAACGGGCCGAAGATAGTTGGGGGTCGGCCGTGGGGGTTGGGGGGGGGCGAGGCGACGGGCGGAAGGGGGGAGGGGTGAGTGAGCGAACAAGTAACTTTGAATCGTATTTAACATGCCAATTACGGTTCACAACGGTTTCGTCTGTAGCCAGGGTGTGCGGAGAAAAGGAGCGTATCAAATCGTCATCACTCGACTATGGTCGACGTCATCGTGAACATCTAGACAGCCCTACCGCGCCTTATCTCATCGGCATCGAGATGGCCCTACCCGCACCTTACTACCGCCTACCGTTCCCCATCATACCCCGAGATACCCCGAGTGGGGCAACCAGGAGGTTGATGATCGTGACGTGTGAACGGAGGGGATTGATTATAGGGGCATTCGTTTCGCGTCACTCTTATGCCCTCAGGTCAGACCCAAGACGCAGCCAATATTTCGTTCTATTTTGTAAATCTTGTGCAGCCCTTTTCCATTTCCCACGACATTATATTGTTGTACAAAGCGCATAGTAATAGTGAGTAGAATAGTTCCCCAAAAGTGTTGGTGCGCCATAACGAAGAGTGCACGCGTAGCGCTAAAAGGTGTACAGGCGCGTGCTGCGCTTAGAGATGTTTAGTAGCAGGTTCATTATTTTCCTTACCTCGTTCATGACCGATGATCGACGTTGGTGCTCGTGTTCTCGTGCTGCTGCCCATTGTCGGAGGGCATGGAAACAACAATAATAATATCAACTGAGATGTACGGGCACTCTTTGGTCATTCTGCTACTGGTTGACGCTGACTGACGCACAGCACGAGTGCCCCGACAGCGCGGTATCCCGATACAAGGCGGTATCCCCATATAAGGCGGTGAAAATGGCTTGGCGCGACTGGGGAATTGCACTCATAACCCGGAATGAATAAGGTGAATAAGGCGGCTTTCCCCGATAAGGCGGTCACATTGCTCTCTATACCACACCTCCGCCTCTCTGGGGGACTCCTGCTGTATATAATATGTTTACATATAGTTAGTAGAGTAGGGGTGCCTCAATAGTGCGGTATCCCCATATAAGGCGGGTCAAAGCTTGGCGCGACTGGGGAATTGCGCTCATAACCGGCTTGCCCAGATGGGGTGGTCATGTTGCTCTGGGACACTTGAGCCTTACTGGGGAAACTCCACCGTTCGACGTAAACATTATACTTGTAGTTGAGTTTAAAACGGGGTTTCCCTCAACTCAGTAACCACCCCCTATTGTATTTGAAATGCCCCTCTTTTTACAAACTATTCGCTGAATTATTAGCGTTAGCTAGCCACGGGACTGTTCCTCTCGTCTGGCTGCACTGCTGTTCAGCACCCGGTATCCTTAAGGAGGAGCTGTTTGGGCGAGGGAAGTACAGAGCTCCCCCACAAAGGGGAGCCCCCCCCTCGAAAAAACTACTAATAGATGCATCGGCTACCCGCGTATATAACATGCGTCGTTTATCGATCCAACGTTTCCTCACCATCAAGTGAGAGCCAACGGCGGCACGGAACGTGGTGAGCTGGCCAAGGCCCAGCATCGTGGTGTCGGTCATCACGATCCACTTCACCCCCTGCTCGGTAACGAATAGGATCGACACATCAAATGGACGAAATGGGACGTGACGGGACGGGGCATTTCGTGTCAAAACAATGTGCATCTCATATAATATGGGTACGGGGAAATTCGAGTAAGATAATGCGCATCTCAACGTGGGGTGGGTCCAACATCGGCATCGGGGATAAATTCAGTCGTCACGATATCACTTTCACACCGTACGCTCTTTGTAACGAGCCCGACATCGGGCATCGGACGGCAGGGGGGGGGGGGGGACGGGGACAGCGCATGTCGTGTAAAAATATGCACCGTGTTTCTCGCGTATAAAATGAAAACGTGCACTCGTGTACCTCATGCTGGACACTAAACGCCAACAAGAGCAACGGTCGATTCAGGTTCTCCCCGAACCTCGACGCATGCTACGATGGAGGTGCGTGCGCCTATTTTTGTTAGTAGAGCTTACCACTGGTACCCTCTAGTAGCGCTTACCACTTTTTCGACAACATGGTTGACGCACACTGGTGTACGAGACGAAGGGAGTTTCACCGTACATTGGTTGTTGCGTTTCATTTGCTTAGGGTGAGGGCATATGATCTAAAGAGTGTGTCAACCATGATGTCGAAAAAGCGTTAAAGCAAAAGGTACCCCCTCACCTCATTTCTTGTATGGGGCTCCTGAGTTGATGTTGATGAATGAGCTCTAAAATCGTTGTTCCAAACAGCAGAAATTGAATTTTGACAAAAAAAATCAAAAGTGAACCTTGACGGAACGAAGCTCATGGCCCATGTGTAAAAAAAAAAAGAAAAAAAGCTAATGGATATTTCAAAAAAAAAAAAGGCATTTGATAAACAAGTACCACGAATAATACTCCAGAAAACCTTTCAGACTGATTCTACGATCTGGTCCCCCCCCCCCAAAAAAACAGCGATTTTCTTCAACGAACGTTCCATCATTCATGCGGCCGCTCGACACAAGGAAGGATACTACTGAAAGAAAAGTATCCACACATTTTTCTCGTGTGCAAAGGTCTATCTCGATGGATGACGTCGGGGTGTCGAAGAACACCGAATTTTCAGGAGATACGACCGGGAGCTGGTTTTGAAATCGGCGATTTCGTTAAAGAAAAGCTGAGGGGGGCTACCTTGAGTGAGACTCTTCAGCCGAAAAGCGCTACCTCTATCGTTCGTAGCAACCGAACCTCGTTACCCCGCTAGAACTGAACCGCCTTCGCACACGATTTCGGGGACCAGTCAGTTGGAAATACTGTGAGGGTATCTTACCGCTTCTTCGAGAAAACGGTTGACAATACTCTTCAAACTATACATAGACTATATACCCTACCCCAACCCCGCGAAGAGACGCAAACCGACCAATGAATGATGTGAAACCCCTTCGTCCCATCGTACACAGTGTGCGGTGCGTCAACCATCGTCTCGGAAAAGGTCTCTTTTTGGCAGCGGCACGGAATCCATACCGCGAGCTTGAACCCCCTATTTCTATGCGGCCTCTAGCCTTGACGCCTTTAGAACTGGAAACCCTTTTTGGGGACAAAATTACTTCAAGGTAGTATAGGGAAGGGTTTGGGGGCTCTAAAGGGGTTAACCTTCACCAACCTTCACCAGCAACCGCTACTATTGTTCTTTGTTCTTGCTGTGCGAATCCCCCATGGAATGGTCAGCTAAGCCGCGCACAGCCAATCGCCGAAGCCTTCTTTTCGTTGAGGTACGTACATACAGCGTCACTCGGGCGAGTGCCTTAACAACTGGAAAGCCGTTTTTTTGACAAAATCACTTGGGTTTAGTATAGGGAGGGGTTTGGGGGCTCTAAAAAGAGTTAAACCCAGCATCAAAAGAGGGGGGTGCCCCCCCCCCCCCCCCAAATCGTAGACTCGAGTGTTCTCAAGATGTTAACTGAGCCTCACCTCTGTGCATGGCGGGGTGGTCAAGGAGCCCATGTAGTGCGAGTATTCAGGGCCCGCGGGAAGCATCTCGTAAGGAGACAACATGAACTCGTTCTCATCGTCGTCTTCACTGCTGTCCTGCTCGCCCATCGCCAGCACTTCCCACATCGGACTCAGCTGCGGCAATTACAACAAAGTCAAAACACGCGGGAGGAAGGAGGCGGTGAAGGCGTGCAGAGGGTACGCGTTACGCTGTTGTTGTCGTCGTTGTCCTCAGAAGTAACTATAATTTTGTTCTCAGAGAACTATAATACTTGGTATATCAATGCGAGTGTCTCAACATAGCCGGAGTCACACCTGGTCGATGTCTGGAGTTGCTCCTCGTTTATTTGGGCTACGACTAGGCGAAGGCTCTAGCTATTTTTTTTTTTTTTTTCTAATCCTCCGGCGGATGGGGAAAAATAAAGCTTTAGCTCACCACACTTCCACGTATTTTCTAGCTAATGCTGCAAAAAGGCTAACGCATGGCTAGGCCATAGACTAAGACTGTGACCACGACTACGAAAAAAGTCTGCACGAAGGCTCCGTAAAGGCTAGGCTAATGCCAAGGCTCCGCAATTGCTACGCTAAGGCTTCGCAAAGGCTACGCGAGGGGCTCTCTCGAGGCTCCGCTAGGGGTGCGCCAAGACTCCGCCAAGGCTTTGCTCAGGCTCCGACAATGGTAGGCTAAGGTAGTCCAAGGCTCCGCATTGGCTAGGCGAGGGTTCCACTGAGTGTCCGGCAAAACTGCGCTAAGGCTCCGCAAGGCTCCGACAAGGCTGTGCGCAGGCTCCGCATTGTCTAGGCGAGGGTTCCACCGAGGCCCGGTAAGACTTCCCTAAGGCTCCGCAAAGACTGTGGTATGGTTAGGCTCCGCAAATGCTAGACTAAGGGCTCTGCATAGGCTAGGCGAGAGGTTGGTTCCACAGAGACCACGCTGAGGCTACGCTTCTACAACATCACGTGGGCAGAATGTTTCCGCCAAGACGGACACAAGCCGCGGACGAGGCGGGGGGGGGGGGGGGGGGGCGCACCATGTTGTTGGTGCCGTACATCGACGCGTCCAGAAGAACGCCTACGACGAGGAGGTCGTCGTCGGTGCCTTCGCGCACGTGTACCATATGGATCTCGGCGTCGTGGCAGGAACCCCCGTTCTGTCAAAAAAGAGGGCCACGGCCGGAAACAAGACGGGCAGTTGTTGTTACTGGCTGATATCGCATGAGCTCAAGACGACATGACACAGGAGTCATCCCACGCAAGGAGTCATCCCATTGCATGGATAGGATTTTTTGAGCCAAGAAGGTTTCTCGCCCCGGTTCTTGGGCTCCTGAAGTAAGTGAGATAAACTACCGGCGGTTACAAAAGCCCACCACTAATGTTGCGCGGCGAGTGTAACTTGTTTCAAGGACTTGATTCAGGTATAGAAGACACTTGGTCGGGTTGCGCGAACGAAGGCCTGTTCGAGTTCACAAGTCATGATTCGCGTTGTACAACGAGCCATGTCCCACGTAAGGGTTGCAGCCGAAAGTCCCTGAGCTCCTCACATGAGGAACTCAACATCTCACCCGGTACTACGTGACTTCGAAGGCATTCGTTCGCACAACCCGACCAAGCTTCTATGCCTGAGTCCTACACTAAAACTAAGATACTCGTGAAATTACTTCACTGATCGGCAGTTCCTCACATGAGGAACTCAATCGACCAGGGACTTTTTGGCGCAATCCTACCACAGCAACCCCTACCGCGGGATGACTCGAAAATTCTAAAAAATCTGCTGCATTCCCTTTTTCGCGGGATGGCTCCAAACGCGAGCTGCCAAACGCGGCAAGGCGCGCTCTCTCAGCAGTTGATTTCCTTTGATTCGTTTTGTTTTTGAACTCGCGTACTGCGGTTTATTTGCAAGAGCGACTTCGTCTGGGAGTGAAGCGCGCGGCGAGTTTTTATCGGCCTCATTTTCTAAGAGCACAGAAATGAAAGGCATTTTACGACGCGCGCACGCCGGGGAAAGCAAAATTAAGGCGACAAGACAAGAACAACTCACCTCGTGTTCGGAAACGGAGTGGATGTGTACGTTGAGGAGCTGGTAGTGGTCACCGTCGAACGAGAGAGATGATCTGTCCGTGCAGTCGGCGAAGTTCACCTGCATGCAGGGTTCGTTCGAAAGGGAGGAAAAGAGGAAAAAAACAAAGTACCGCGATCACGGCGACGGAAGAAGTGTACGAAGGCCGTCATCGGTAAGGCGTCTGAGGATGCATTCATCACTTTTTGACAAACTGCTGTGATACTCGCCTTCATACATATAAGAGTTTGTTCAGGTTGCACTTTTAATCATTTCCTTTGTTTGTTGTGCGCCTTCTTCGTCTCGTGCAGTTTAAGTGCAGGAAAACGTAGCATTTAGTAGCATCCCGGCCGAATTTTGATATCATTTGGTTTTTCCGGATCATCCTATTATACAAAGCAGAGGGCCCCAGCACCTTCCTTGTGAGACCGCGGACTCTCATCATAGATTTTTGACAAACGAAAGAGTTTGATGTGAGAAAAACACAACACCACGGACTCTAGATTTTGGACAAGAGACGAGATAAAACAGCAACGACATACGAACGTAACGTGTCTCGTCAGTTGACTCAGTGCCTCACGAAAAGTCGAAACCAATGCCCAAAACGTCAAAACCAACTGAAAATCAACTCAAAATCAACGCAATATCATTGATTGGTGCACTTACCATCCATTGGTGCTCCCCTGGGGAGAAGTTGAGCTCCGAGCTCGAACATTCCTCTGGGTGAAACGCCAAATCGTACTCGCCGGACTGAGATCAGGCACACAGACGGACAAGGCATGAAATAAAATATAAACAAAACAAGCGAACATATTAATAAGAGCAATGGTCGCAGCCGGGGGTGGGGGGTGGGGGGTGGGGTAATCGTTGCTATGCATGGCCTTATCGGGAGGGTCGGAGTCGGGGAACCGCCTCTACACTCGCCACCACTCGCCACACCAGCCACTCCTCCCTCGCATCTCTACGACAATCCCGATACGGAGCATGTCGACATTTCACTGACCAGGCCGACAGCAGTGTGCTTCAACCAAGCAAGAAGCGGCCGGGGGGCGGCGGGTGAAACAGGCGGTACCAGTGCTGCTGTACATGGTAGAGACCGAAAAACGCACATTTCGATTGCCCTGCTGACTTAATCATCATACTGAAAATACTGCGTGAAAAGCAGGTGCTTTCTATCATTTTTTCCAACTCCAACGTCACGAATTTCGGGAGTATAATGAGTCACTCGAATGTTTCCCACGTGGTATAAAAATATGTGTAATAGTTCCTTTTTGGGCCTTCTCTTCTTTTCCCTTCCTTGGGGTAGGGGTAAATCTCAGCCTTGTATCGTACGACGCAGAAACCGTGCATATCATGCTGCTGGCATGAACCTGGTATTAAACTGCTGTGGTACCATAGGATACTGGTGTCTGCCGCGCACGACGAAGTCAGTACAGTATCTGGATGTGGCATCGCCGTAGAGATCACCACTGGCAGTATCAAGCCCTCGTCTGGAGGCACGAGGCACCAACAAAGTCATGTTCAACTGGATGAATACTGCCGTACCCCTCCCTTCCTTGAGGCTTTGTATTGTGTCTCAATTTTAATCGGTGCTTTCCTGTTTTCACACAACGCCCCATCATCACTACTGCTTCAGTAGAAACGCCCAGTTTTCATCCCGATTCTTCATCCTATGTAATCACGCATATTTTATGAGAGATGCACACACAGCTTTTGCGAAGATGTGAGCTTCGACGAAATCTTCGATCTCTCAGCTAGGGTGTATCTTAATTTTTAAAATAATAGAGAGATCGACTACAACAGCAGCTTCTGTGCTTCAACAGAGGGTATACGAATAACAGCAAAAAATATCCCAAATAAACAATCATACCTGCTAACTACTATATATATCTTAATGAGGACACACAACTCGTAATGCGCGCGATCGGAGTATCACACACAGCTTGCAAAGATGAGTTTCGACGAAATCTTCGATCTCACAGCTGGAGTGTATTTTAATTTTTATAATATATATTTTGGGGTGGGGCGTTCTGCGCAAGAGACTCGAGTTTGGGTCTGGCCATCATCGTCTTCGTTCCTGAGGGTCTGCTAATATGGCGTTTTTTTCCCCCTTTCTTTTCATTGCTTCCTCTTGTCTTCACAATTTTATATTGTCCTTCTGGTGGAGTCATGAATTGCGTCAACAATGATATATGCGTGTACCACGTTAGGTTTTGTTTGTGTGTTTTTCCTGTTGTACATATACCAGGTATATTCTAAAAATAAAATATACTCCAGCTGTGAGATCGAATATTTTGTCGAAACTCATCTTTGCAAGCTGTGTGTGATACTCCGATTGCGCGTATTACGGGTTATGTGTCCTCATTAAGGATATAGGTCGGCGACTCCCCTTGCAACTGCAGTGTAGCTATCAGGGTGATGTTGGTCAGTCTGTGCGCGGAAACTATATTTAAAACCCGTTTGTGGGGGGGGGACAAAATCTGACAGCAGCTCTGTGGAAGGAAATGCATCCGTTTATCAAGTGAATCCTGTACAAGTCAAATATGTAGCGCGTAGGAAATCAAGACTTTTTGCTGACTCGTGCGCACGTGATGGCGTGCTTGGAAGAACCCGAAGAAGGGAGAATACGAGAAAAAATAAGGCGATAGATTAGACTATACCATAACAATATTATAGCTCTATTAATGGTGTGTTGAACTTTTACGCCTGCTTTTTTCTCACGTGTTTTACGACTTGGTGGGCTTCCGACAAGTTGATGGGGCTCTGCATGTCACCGTAGCAGTCCTCGAACGTCTCCCCCCAGTCGCTGTTACGTTATGGTGAAAGTCACGCGCGCACACAGATACATCATAGCGATCAACACGGAACAACGAGGGGAAACAGAGAAGGAGCGGCAAACAAACGCGTGAGTGCGCAACTTACTTACATAATGAACACGTCTATCTGCTGCGTTTCGCTTTTACATTCGCTGCAAGCGGCTTTCGTTGGGATACAGCAGTAGCACGTTAGACAAACAGGTACGTACCTCTGGTACATATGAAGTGGGTGGCTTCCATGTTCGCAAAGCAAAGCCACACACAACACATCGTACGCGATACGCACATACGTACCATCGGGTAGATAATCATTTTTACTCTCCAGCTCGAAGGAAGATTTGCCCTCAGCCATACCCCCTGGACAAGCCGTGGTCACAGAGGTGTCTTCCCTTCTCCCCCCCGGTACATGCCTTTGCTTTTTCGCGTGTTTAGGGTGCTCAGCATTCCCATTTCTCTGTTTTGTATGGTCGTCGATTTTTCTTGGCTAAAACTTAAGCTCTCGAACCTTCCGCTCGCCAATTTTACGCAAGAAAAAGAGAACACGTCCCTGTACTATGTTGCTATTCTCACAATAACTCGCAAAAAAACAAGTCCGCGGTCACAGGACACGCTCCAGCCACTATAATTCTGGAGCGGAGGAATACCCCCTGTGTATAAGCACGAGCATGCACTCGGGAAACTAGTCTCGATTCGAACCCCCATCTCATTGAATTCAGGATCATAGGGACGAGATCCACCCTACTCCACTATTTTGTGTGATAGCTATTAATAGTGATAGCACTAATAATGGTACTAATAATGGTACTGCAACCACTCCACTGGGGACACCCGATCGGTTAATTTGATGAATCGCTCAATCCACCCGGTGTATGTACCGCGTACCTCAAGTACGTCATGGTCATGTTATCGTGGGTCATTTCATGGGGGCCGTTCAGCGACTGCTGGGGACTCCGCTGACCGGCGTTATACCATACGTGCTGACGTGTGCGAGTGGCTTATTCGAATTTGTTTGGATCCCAGAGAGTTAAACATCTGACATTTTACGCATGCACGAATCCACTGGTGGCTACAAGTACGAGCTTGCTGTTGATGTTGTTCTCACGCATTAACTCGCATAATCAAGTCCGAGGTCACAGAACAGGCTCCCGTCACTCTGGAGCTGAGGAATACCCCAGGGAAAAACACAAACAAACCAAAGGTGGTACACACATACATCACAGCTGACGACGCAATTCATGCCTCCACCAGAAACATACGTATAAAAGTGAAATCGGGAGTCAGCCTACGATGTGCCAGGTCCATACTGGTGCACGCGTCTCACTACTCGCGCCTGGAAAAACCGACTATACCGCTTGCCACCCAAGAAAGACTACCACGTATAATTGCACGTAGTACCGATCACTACGCATACGCACGGCAGACGCAAGTCAATTGGACGAGCTATGCACTACTCGGGTGGTACAAAAAATATGCATGTAGTCTACATGCGTGCGTATGCGTTTTCGAACATCCTTGAGATCAAGCACCAAAAAGCAACAGACGGTTACAGGTAGTAGTAGTACCTACTTGTGGTGACCTTAAGCTTCATTTTTCCCAATCCGCCGTGGAGGATGAAAAAACAAAAACAAAACGTACCTACTTGATTGCGGACGCAATGACTGCTGCATGCTGCTTACTACACAACACTACTTACTATGATACTACTGCTACCACAGCAGACTCCAGCTTCAACTCAGTATGATATCCCAGTTTTTTTTTTCATGTGCAAACAGCCGACGCGCTGTCGATATAAACTGCTACACATTTTCTCCAGTAATAAAAACCAGGATGCTGGAAGTGAAGCAGGATCAGTATGACGCACGTGTGTGTGCGGTGTGCGCGTGCGTGCGGTGTGCGTCGAGTCGGACAACCACGGTCCCCAACCACGCGGGAAGTTAGGACTCGATTTATAAAATCAAAAATACAATAAAATACTCTTGAACCGTGTGAGGCCGAGGATTTCGTCAAAACGCATCCTTTGCAAGCTGCAGAGCTGTGAACCATGCCGCGATCTTATCTTGACTTGAGCGTGCGAATGTGTGCATATATATCAACTATGACGCACGTCGTGCGTTTCAGGTTTTGCGTTTTGCGCCGCCGGGTTCCCGCGGTCCACAATGACGTGTGGCGGCAGCTTTTTATTTTATAAACTTTTATTTTGTTCGTTTTTTTTTTGTTCAAGAACGCGCGTACCTACGATGTATAACACATAGAATAGCATGTATATTATTATACGTAGCAGGGGGTGATGGTATCTTCATCAGAGAGAGGAAATCGTTTTACTTTGACCTGTTTTTGACCGAAAGAACATCACCCGGGGACCTCGAAACAAACGCTCTGCGAGACTCGCATGATGCAGCATTTTTCCACTCACGATGGGCCGTAAGGTGTCTCCTTGTCCTCTCCGGCGAAGTACGTCCACTCAGGCGGCGCGTCTGTTAGTCGGTGACGTTGTTGCAGGTCACATGCGAGAGCCAAGACAGGGGCGGAGGGCACGATTTCTTAGTTTGGAAAATCGGACGGGGATGTTTTCTAGAGATCCAAAAGGCCCGAGATCGACATCATGACGAAAAATAGGCTATAGAATAAATAGCACAGCAGCAGCCGCCGTGCGCAGCAGCCGCGGTACTATCTCTTGCTACTATTCGAGAAAGAACGCCATGCTCGAGATTGACAAGTGCGCACGCGCAAGGAAGTTAGTTCCCCAGGGGAAGAGCATGGTTCCATCAAAAACGTCACCGCAAAGGGATTTGAACGTTTCTTCGAGACGCCGGTATGAAATAGTAGAGACGTGCAGACGCACACGATGTATAATCCCGTACATACCATATCTTCCGAGAGCTACGAAGCTCACCTGACTCCTCAAGCCTTCGGTGCTCCTCGGTGTACTGTGTGATAAGGATCGCCGTGACCGAGTTATGAGGGTCACCATGATGGTGGCCGCGTGATGATGAGGATTTTGCGATGTGTTCCCCGCGATGATTTGGAGACGGCGGTTATTACAAAGGCACAGCAGCAGCAACATGCGGTGCCACACAAGGAACAGCGGAAGAGGAAGAGACGTAGAAACAAGGGCGTCACAAACGAACCAGTGCTTGGGGGTAAACCAAATCACCGGCACACACCAACACAAATCATTTCGTGCCCACCAAATCGTTTCCAGGCCAATCCGTTTTGTCGTAGGAAATCATTTCCTGCAAACATCAAGCAGCAAGCATGTATGTTCGGATTCCATGCATGCATCGTCAGCTAGTGTTCAGACATACACACGATGCAAGTGCTGCTGCTGTGCGCCTTTACTCTCTCTTTAGTCTATACCCAACCTTGACCCCAAGAAAGAGTGCCCCAGTCAAGCGAAGAGCGATCGTAGCACAGGCTACTCGTACGTGAACCAATAATTTGGGTATTACAGGCGGCGAATATCATAGCATGTAACAGAAGGAGAGCTGCACCTCTCACCACCGCCACCAACATGCAAACAGTGCCGCAGAGCATATGCCGTCTGGCTGAGTCGCTCACCAGGAACCCCACGATGGCACCGCTGGCACCGATGAGCAAGACCACCGCCAACGTAACTGCAGCAGAAGGCATACTAAAGCAGACGGGATACGAAGATCAAGTTTGCTTGAGAGGAGTTAGTTGCTGCTTCTGCTGATGTTGGCGAAGGTGGACGGAGGAGTGGTAGAGGTAGGGGCGAGGGTGGGTCGGGAAATTCGATACAGGACGAACCAAAACAGGCAGTGAATCGGAACTATGTCTGCAGACCGTTCAGGTGGCTGACTGACGTGTGCTTTTATCTTGGTCTGGGGGCTCTTCGAGAGAACATCACTATCTGGGAACACAAGAAGGATGAACAAGATTGATGAAAAAATGATTTCACAATACGTACGATACGATATATATGCCAGGTTATTTTTGTACCAGCCTGGGGAGCAGGTTATTTTTTTTCTGTACCAGGGAGCAGCAGGCTATTTTTTCTTGTCAACACATGTAAATGGGGAGAGCAAATACTTGAAAATAGATCAGAGAAAAAGCATTTTGTTCCCGGGGTATTTTACGGGGGTATAGGTTGTTGCCGGTCATGTATTGTATGTATATGTTGTTGCCACACTACTTTCAATCAGCAAACAACAGCACCGCAGGGAGCAGCCCGGCGAGATGTTTGCCCGGCCGTCGGTCGGGCCGGTTCGCCCGAATGGTCTCTGCCATGTAGGTGTGGCCGTGGGGGAGGAGGCCGGAGGAGGAGGAGTGGCAAGTTGATGCAAAGTAACGAACTACTGCTTTTTCAGTGTCAGCAACCTGTAGCAACAGAAAAAACGGAAAAACGGCATTGCAATGATTCGAACGTGATTCAGATTATTTGAACACCATTCACCAACCAACCACTAACTGTAATCCTATACGGAGAGCGAACTATAGACACTATTTTACACATGAAGACCTGGTCTATTACAGGACTTGGGTTATAACAACCAAGACAAAAATAGAGGCCATAGCACCTGGTGCACCTGGTGGTGCACGAAGTATCATGACCAAAAAATTCATGTTCCCGAAAAATACATGGAATACATACTCTAGACTATGGTGAATTAGTCTATAATAATATAATAATACTCATTGAGTCTTGAGATCTCGTTGTGACGGTATTATTTTGTTTTTTACAATTACAAAAAGAAATTCTAGTATAATACAAAAAAAGTGACAAGTACGTACTCGTGCGTTGTCTGCTTTGCTCGCGTATGATACGCTCTAAAACCGGCGTTTCAACCATGAATTTTGTATTTAATACGCGCGAGCGGCGTGCGTCAGAAGTCGTCATGCTGAACCTTTCAAGGACAAACAAAACTAACAGACCAAAAGTCCACTACTCTGTATTAATAGCTGTTTAAATTATCAATGTAGATAGGCTGTCCGGTGGGATATGTACGTTCGTCTGTGTTTTGTGTCTGTCGCCACGTCTCCACCACCAAGTTTCCAATCGCACGTGTGTGGTTTCTCCAAGCAACCCAACAAATCGTATCATGGTATGTTTTTTTTATAGTTTCCGCGCGCACAGACCCCGTTGACCCTGGTACAAGCCACAACACGTGTACTACTTCTGTAAGTGTAGTAGTTCCAAGGGGAGTCGCCGACCTATAACCTTAATGAGGACACACAACCCGTAAAATACGCGCAATCGGAATACCACCACACAGCAGCGCGAAGATGAGTGTCGACGAAAACTTCGATCTCACGACAGAGAGTGTATTTTTATTTTTGTAATATTTATATAATTAGACTAGTCTAGACTATGTACTTCGTAAACGCATCGTCGTGTTAATTGTTTATCGCCTTGCCCTTTTTCATTTCTCTTAGACTCCTTGTTGATTGAGCTGTCTTGATCCCTCACTCAGTTTTGGGTGTAAGGATATATTTATATATTTTGCACACTTTTACTTTTCAGCTTCTGGACAAGCCGTGGTCACAGGTGTCGTCTCTTCCCCCTGGTTCTTGCCTTCATTTTCTTATCGCGCGACGCGCATAGGGTTCAGCAATTCTACTGCTCATCGATTTTACATCGAGTGTTGTTGCTAACTCAAGCTCTCCTCGCGCTTTCCGCAAGCCAATTTGTGCACAAGAAAATGTTAAAAGTCCCTGTATACGAATTTATACGAGTATGCACTCGGGGGGACTCGAACTCACAATGAAACTGACCTATATACCAGGCTCGCGAGGATAACCTGATACGCCACCGGGGCGACCGGCTGCTCAAGTCAGTTAGGACATGCCGAAGCGCGCATTTTTTTTTTTTTGCCATGACGGTGTGCTCTTTCGCTTTTCTTTCTGACATGTCCGCCAATCTACATCCTATCCTCCATCCTCCGTAAACACGTATCACTAATGTGGATAAAAAGAAAAGCGCTACAGATTTTGTACCGACTATAGTTTATGTGCGTTAGTTCGTGCGGCCACACACACACACAAAATCCGCTCTCTTTTGTGTCTGTCTCTCTCTCGTCTCGTCTGGTCACGTTCTTTCTCATTTTTTTGACGTTCTTGGCATTCATTTTCGGATGATCTTGCTTTTGTTTCGTTTCAACGTGAAAGTTTATAAAGACTACGTGGCTGGTTGACAGCCGTTTGTTGACGGTTTTGTTTCGACGCTTTGACCCATCCTTTGACTCCTTTAGAATTATTGTACTGGTCTTAGTCTTTCAAGTTGCTTGACGCATGTCCGTCAAGTCCGTCAATAACAAGTGCCGTCAACCGACTCCTTTGCGTCGACTTGTCACGCGTGTCTCTTACGTCTCAGTCTCTTAGGCCCCAGTCTCCTCGAGTCTTTTCCAAGGTCTCTTGTCTTTTCACCCCTATAAAACAAAGAAGAAATCCAAAAGCGAAAATAAGAAAAAGACACGTCAGCGATAATTTCGCGAAAGTCGTGTTTTTCATGAAGCGTGCGTTGCATTTACTCGTTCGTCGTACATGCGTGGAGAGAATCATCCACCGGAGTACGTAACGTGGAGTGTGGGGGACATGAGCTGGGGGCATCAACAATTTCCTCGCGTACGCACATACATACATGCATGTACGTACCTGGAACTTGGAAGGTGCTCAACAACAACAGCAGTTAGTTTCAGCAGTAAATCACCTAGGCTACGTACGGTATTGTATATAGTATCATATCATACCCCGATTCTGTAACTACAGGATTTGAGCCTCTCGCACGAGTGACTAGTCTATTAACCTCACCGACAAAATCATTTTAGGTGATTTGTTTCGGAGCAGCGCAGTTTACCCTTCCTTCCACTGCGGTCTCATATGGTGAACTGTATAATAATGTGAGTTGTAACCACACGGCCACAACGGAACAGTTGGGCCTCACTCGCGCGAGTGACACCGAGCCACTCACTGCAAGCAACGGACCAAAAAATGACCCCCACCTCAGACGGATTCCCACACTATTATCGCTATTATCATATTGATAATACCTGGTACGAAGTAGAAAAATTCGATTACTCGTAAAATATGCGTCCTCCTACCGTACGTAGTTCATACGTCTGTCTTGATGCTAATTTTTACAATAATACAGAAACCGCTTCAAGACAGCGTAGAACGAAGACAAGGAAAAAATAAATTAGAGAAGGACAAAAATAATTAGACAACAAGCAAGAAGTCTTAAATAAGGCTTAGTTTGGGTAAGCTATTGGTTAACCTTTGCAAGTGGTCAAAGGGACTAATACCCCACTAATTCCTCAACAAATGGCGTCGTCGGCAGGACCACGGGTTTCTTGGGTCGTGGGTTCGATCCCCACCATCCACAATAATAAACTTTTCAGATTTTCCCCATGTCGAACTTGAAAAATACTCTCCCTGGTATCCCCAGGAAATGAAACGGCTTGGACATTGACAGGTCCGCCCGTATATCCGGCCGACCTGTTATCCCGCCGTTCCAGGGGGGGGGAGTGTTATAAGGCTTAGTCTGGGTAAGCTTTTGGTTAACCTTTTGCAAGTGTTCAAAGAACTAATACCCCATTAACTAGTTTCTTTACACAAGCATATTTTTTCCTTGTCTCGGCGCAGTTTCTTACTGGTCGAGATAATTTAAAAGAATTTTTCCAAAGGGAATTTTCCGATAGATTGGGAAGCCTCCGTTCGTACAAAGTGATCACTTGCTTATTATTATGATGACGACGTTGGCGTCCATCCGGGCAGTCGGAGTGAAATCGCCTCGTTCTCTCATCATGCATTTTGTTGCTGCTGCTGCTGCTGAAGGAGTTGGAGAGCGCAACCTACCGCCCCTTCCGACAGGAGCAGGGGGAGGGGGGGGTACTCATTTGATTGTTGCCTTAGACGGGTGCTACGTACGATAGGGGTGCACCACATTTTTTCTTAATACTACCCCTCAATTTGGGAGCTTAAGACCTCTCTAGGGCAAAAAATGATTTGGATACGGAAAATAAAACTGCTATGATACCCCGGATGAAAAATAATCCCATGGCCTAGGGTGCACGACGAACATCACGGAAAAAAAAAGTGTCGTATTTCCGACGATTTCGGGTCAAGAAAAAAAAAGTACTACTTCTATCGTTGGCATGCGTCCTTTTAGCCATCATTTGACCACTGACCACGCATCCCTTCCGAGACGGAGGACCGTTCCTACTCCTGATAGAGGCACCTCCAACATTTCGGCGCTCATTGCGCTTCTTCCATGTATTACATAGAAACTGTTTCCTCATCCTATCCTCGTCCTGTTTCGCCGTCTGCGGCCACCATCTATCTTCTAGTATATCGATCGTTGTCTCGCTACTCTCTAGACTAGTCTACCAAACAAGCTCTTCCATGTCACACACACGTCTAATTTCCCCATCTCCTTCTCTAACGCATCTCATTCCTCCTTGTTAAATATTTCATTTCACATTCGCCTACTATGTGAGTCTTACTCTGAGCAGGGGGGGAGGGGGGTATACATATCGTCATGCATGTGTTTCAAGGTATCAGTAGGGTATTAGTCCGTTTGACCACTGGCAAAAGGTTAACCAATAGCCTACTTACCCAAACTAAGCCTTATAACACTCTCCCCCCCTGAAACGGCGGGATAGTAGGTCGGCCGGATTTTTGGTTAACCTTTTGCAAGTAGTCAAACGCACTAATACCCTACTAATACAAAAAATGGCGTCGTCGGCAGGACATGTTTTTTTTGGGTCGTGGGGTTCGAGTCTCACATCCACCATAATAAACCACATAACATCGAAATCCGCCCGAGGAATAAACACTTCCACGCACTGGACATCACCTCATTTTCTTTCTAGAGCCATCCATGCCGCTGCCTCCCCCCCCCCCCCCCCCGCCCCGCCTCCAACGCCTGGACCTAGCACCACACGTATGCCACCTAAATCCCTTCCCCCCCCACACTTTCCCCCCCACCTTCCCCCACCCCCCTCCCCCACCCCCCACCTCACCCCACCTCCACCCCCTCGAACACTCCGCCCTCCACTCACTGGTTGTACGACTTACAGGATATACATGATAAACTGGTGCATTCTTTCTAAAACCGTCACATTTATCCCCTTAAAAGAATGTATAGTTTCCACGCACAGATTGATCCGCCCGCCCCGCCCCCGCCCCCCCCCCTCCCCCCCATGATAAACTGGTGCATTTTTTTCCAAAAACCGACAGATTTATCCCCTTGAAGGATTTATAGTTTCCACGCACAAATTGACCTGCCCCACCTGTCCCTCCCCCCCCCCCCCCCCCCCTCCCGCCCCCCCTTTTGATTAAAATCGGACCCCCACGTCCTTAAAAACTCCGCCCTCCCCTCACCGGTTATCCGACTAACAGGATTCACTTGATGAACGAATGCATTTCCTTCCATAGCTGTCAGATTTTGTCCCCCTCAGAAACGGGTTTTATAGTTTCCGCGCACAGACTGACTAACATCACCCTGTTGACCCTGATAGCTACACTGTAGTTGCAAGGGGAGTCGCCGACCTATATCCTTAATTAGGACACACAACCCTTAATACGCACGATCGGAGTATCACACACAGCTTACAAAGATGAGTTTCGACAAAATATTCGATCTCACAGCTGGAGTGTATTCTCATTTTTGATGATAAACTTTTTCAGACTTTCCCCATGTCAAACTTGAAAAATAATCTCCCCGGTATGCCCAGGAAATGAAACCGTTTGGATATTGACAGGTCCGCCCGTATATATCCGGCCGACTTGTGCTATCCCGCCGTTCCAGGGGGGAGAGTGCTATAAGGCTTAGTTTGGGTAAGTAAGCTATTGGTTAACCTTTTGCAAGTGGTCAAATGGACTAAAGCTCCTTTAGTTCCTTAACAAATGGCGTCGACGGCAGGTAAGTCTTAGTTTGGGTAAGAGCTATTGGTTAACCTTGTGCAAGCGGTTAAACGGATTAATACTCCACTATTAATGATACCTTAACACATGGCCGTAGTCTGCAGGACCATAGATAGACCCTCGCATCTCTCTGCGAAGCCGGGGGGTGGAGTTGATCACATGCCACTATATTTGCATGTAACACGCAGGTAGAATATTTTGCTATCATCCTCCTCCGTTTCCAGCCGCCGCCACCACCACGACCACATACACACATCCTTTCCCCGCCGCCCCACCTAAAATCAAAATCTGCCAGACAGAGTAATGAACAATATCTACCAGACAGACAGGTGGTATCACCTCATTACCTTTCGAGCCATCCATGCCGTAGCTCTAATTCATTTATTATATGGTCTTCAAGGTCAAATTAACTTTCACCCTCCGCCCCTCCTTCCCCGCCACCTGCACCATCGCCTAGAATACCTAGCACCACGCGTATATACATAGTAACTCCCTACCAGGCATACATTTAAGCGACCTAAATCGGGTTGAAATCCCCCCCCGCCCCCCATCGTTTTCACCCCCCCCCCTCCCTTCGAAAACTCCGCCCTCCCCTCACCGGTTGTACGACTTACAGGATATACATGCTAAACTGATCATGCACCCCTTCCACAACCAACCGTCAGATTTGTCCCCTTTAAAAAAAAGGGTTTTACCGTTTCCGCGCACAGATTGAGTTTCCCCCGCCCCCCGGCCCCCCTCCCCCTTCCTTTTTAAACCTCCAGCCCCCGGCCCCGACGCCCCCGCGCCCCCGGCCCCCCGCGCCCTTAAAGCTTCGCCCTCCCCTCACCGATTATACGACTTACAGGTTATTCTTGATAAAAATATGAATTTCCTCCCACATCTGTCAGATTTTGTCCCCCTCACCAACGGGTTTTATAGTTTTCCGCGCACAGATTGGTTAACATCACCCTGTTGACCCTAGTACAAGCTACATCGTAGATCTAAGGGGAGTCGCCGACCTATATCCTTATTGAAGACACACACCCAGTGATACGCGCGGTCGGAGTACCACCCACAGCTTGAGAATATGAGTATCGACGAAATCTTCGATCTCACAGCTGGAGTGTATGTTTATTTTTAGAAAATATATATATTAGCGGGTCATGTTATTAAGTTGGACATGCCATAGCATGCAACGGTACGTGCCATGTGGCATGCCCATGGCGAACCATAGCAATGACATGTGGCGATGCCATGGCACCGTGATGGGCCATCCATGGCAATACCATGGCACGTGCCATGGCATGCCATGGTAATGCCATGGGTTGCCATGGTAAGGGACCATGGATCCTGTATGGGCCATGGGTCATGTAAGGCCATGCGAATGGCCTTGGGAATTTGCCATGGCGAACCATGGCATGCCATGGTTATCCGTGACATATTCCGGGGGACACGCAACGGATGCCCCATGGCCCCGTCTTGGTGAAAATGCCTTGGGTACCCATGGTCATCCATGGTCACCCATGGCAATGCCATGGTTACCCGTGGCGCCCCGTGGTGATCCATGGCCATACCACGATTAACCATGGACATGTCATGGTCACTCATGGGAATAGCATGGTTGTCCACCGTCATCCACGGTCATTCGTGGTAATGC
This sequence comes from Undaria pinnatifida, assembly GCA_012845835.1. Taxonomy (NCBI): domain Eukaryota; class Phaeophyceae; order Laminariales; family Alariaceae; genus Undaria; species Undaria pinnatifida. Next base: position 3,384,376 of record JABAKD010000010.1, read on the forward strand.
CACGATCACCCATTGCCCTGCCATGGTCGCCCATGGCCGTACCACGAGTGACGATTGACGTGCCATGGTCACTCGTGGGAATGCCATGGTCACCCATGGGGATGCCATGATTGCCCGTGGCAACCCATGGGGGTTCCATGGCTTCCCATGGCAGACCATAGCATTGCCACGGATGACCATGGGTTGCCACGGACGCCCATGGCATCCCCATGGGTGACCATAGCGTTGCCGCGGTTGCTCGTCGTATGGCCATGGATGACTATGGGGTGCCACGGACGCCCATGGGAACACCCATGGGAATGCCACGAAATGCCGTGGTCACCCATGGGAATTCCATGTTCGCCCGTGGCAAACCATGGTAATGCCATGATCGCCCATGGCAACTCATGGCATGTCATTGTCGTCCATGGTCATCCATGGGCATCCGTGGCAATCCTACGGTCAACCATGGCGATACCATGCTTACCGATGGTCATCGTTGGCCACACCATGGTCACTCATGGGTATGCCTTGGGCACCCGTGGCAACCCATGGTCATCCGTGGTAATGCCATGGTCCCCCCACGGGACTGCCATGACCGCCCGTGGTGACCCATGGCAATGCCATGGTCCATCATGGTCATCCATGTTCATCCATGGCAATTCCATCGCCAACAGTGGCAAACCATGGGAACGCCATGATCGCTCGTTGCAACTCATGGCAATGCCACGGTCGCCCATAGTCATCCATGGTCATTCGTGGCAACACCACGGTCAACCATGGCGGTGCCATGGCCACCCATGGTCGCCCGCGGTCATGCCATGGCTACTCATGGGCATACCATGGGCGTCCGTGGCAACCCATGGTCATCCGTGGCAATGTCGTTGTCTTCCATGGGAAACCATGGCATCCCCATGGTTTACCATGCCGTTGCCATGATTGCTCGTGGTATTGCCATGGATGACCATGGGGTGTAGCGGACGCCCATGGGAATGATCACCCATGGGAATGACATGTTCACCCGTGGCAAACCATGGGAATGCCATGGTCGCCCATAGTCATCCATGGGCATCGGTGGCAATGCCACGGTCAACTATATGACGGTGCCATGGCCACCCATGGTTTGCCGTAAGTTGCCACGGGCGATCATGGCAATGCCATGGGCTGCGATGGGAAACCATGGCATCCCCATGGGCGACCATAGCGTTGCCATGGTTGTTCGTGGTATTGCCGTGGAAGACCACGGGGTGTCATGGACGCCCATGGGAATGTCGTGGTCACGCATAGGAATGCCATGGTTACCCATGGGAATGCCGTTATCACCCGTGACAACCCATGGCATTGCCATGGTCGCCCGTAGTCACCCATGGCCATCGACGGCCATCGGTGACAATGTCATACCGATTACCATGGCGGTACCATGGCCACCCATGGTCATCCATGGCAATGCCATGGGTTACCACGGGGCGATCATGGCAATGCCATGATCCTCCATGATCATCGCTGGACATCCGTGGCAATACCATGGTCAACCGTGACAGACCATGGGAACGACATCATCGCTCGTGGCAACCCCTGGCAATGCCATGGTCGCCCATAGTCATCCATGGTCATTCATGGCAATGCTACGCTCTACCATCGCGGTGCTATGGTAGACCGTGGTTATCAATGGCCACCCATTGGGCTGCCATGATCGCCCGTGGCAACCCATGGCAATGCCATGGTCGTCCACGGAATGTCATGGTCACCCATGTGAATGCCGTGATCACCCGTGGCAAACAATGGAAATGCCCTGATCGCCCGTGGCAACCCATGGCAGTGCCATGGTCGCCCATGGTCATCCATGGTCATCGGTGGCAATGCCACGTTCAACCGTGACGGTTCCATGGTAACCGATTGGTGCCCGTGGCCATACCATCGTCACTCATGGGAATGCCATGGGCGTCCGTGGCAACCCACCATGGTCATCCGTGGCAATGCCATGATCTGCCATGGGAAACCATGGCATCCCCATGCCTTGGAGTGGCGTTTTCCATGGCATTGCCATGGTTGCTCGTGGTTTTGCCATGGATGACCATGGGATGCCACGAATGCCCATGGGAATATCATGGTCACCCATGGGAATGACATGTTTACCCGTGGCAAACCATGGGAATCCTATAATTGCCCGTGGCAACCCATGGTCGCCCATGATCACCCATGGCCATAAGTGGCAATGTCACGGCAAACCATGGCGATGCCATGGTCACCCATGGTCATCCATGGTTACCCATGGGACTGCCATGGTCGCACGTGGTAACCCATGGCAATGCCAAGGTTGTCCATGGCAACCCATGGTCAACCACGACCATGCCATGCCCACGATGAACTTGACATGCTCACCCATGTCTATGCTATGGTCCCCCTTGGGACTGCCATGATTAGCCATGGCAGTGCCATGACAGTGCCATGGGTTACCAAGGGCGATTACGGCAGTCCCATTGGTGACTATGGACGGCCATGGACGGCCATGGCAGTAACATGGGTTGCCATGGGTTGCCACAGGCAATCGTGGCAATCCCATGGGTGACCATGGATGGCCATGGACGGCCATGGCAGTGCCATGGGTTGCCATGGGTTGCCACACGCAATCGTGGCACTCCCATGGGTGGCCATGGATGGCCATGGACGACCAGGACAGTGCCATGGCCGATTATAGCATTGCCATGGGTTGCCACGGGCGATCATGACAGTCCCATTAGTGACCATGGGTTGCCACGGGCGATCGTGGCAATCCCATGGGTGACCATGGATGGCCATGGACGACGATGACAATGCCATGGCATTGCCATGGGTTGCCACGGGCGATCACGGCAGTCCCATGGATTACCATGGGTTGCCGCAGGCGTTCGTGAAAATTCTACGGCAATGCGCCGTGGGTTGCCACGGGCGATCATGGCAGCACACCATGGGTGACCATGGATGCTCATAGACGACTATGGCATTGCCATGGGTTGCCACGGGCAATTATGGCAGTCCCAATGGTTGACCATGGGTTGCCACAGGCGAACGTGGCATTGCCATGGGTTCCCACGGGCGATAATTGCAGTCCCATGGGTGAAAATGGGTTGCCACACGCGATCGTGGCAATCCCAGAGATGACCGTGGATGGCCTTGGACGGCCAGGGTAATGCCATGGGTTGCCATGGGCGACCATGACAGTGCCATGGGTGACCATGGGCGACCATGGCAGTGCCACGGGTTGCCATGGGTTGCCACAGGCGATCGTTGCAATCGCATGGGTGACCATGGATGGTCATGGATGACCATGGCAGTGCCTTGGGTTGTCATAGGCGACCATGTTATTTCCATGACGGCTAAACGTGGCAATCCCTTGGGTGACCATGGATGGCCATGGTCGCGCGTGGTATAGCCATGGACGACCATGGGTTGCCACGGGCGTCCGTGTCATTTCCATGGTGACCCATGGCACTGCATGGGTTGCTCGTGGTACGGCCATGGATGACCACGGGTCGGATTCTCCCGGGGGTCGAATTGGGTCAGGGTGAGCTGGTCCGACGTGTCATACTTGACAAGGTTTCTCCTTCCTGATGACCCGACCCATGACATTTCGAGCACTTCCTGACCGAACCCGGCTCGATCCACGAGTTTTTTAAAACCTTCTGACCCGACCCGCGGGCCGGATCATGGCCCACGAAAAGCACTGAAAAAACACGATATATGATACACACCTTTACTACACCGCCGTAGCAAAAAGCGTACTTTCGGTTTAGACTCATGCTACGATGTATATGCTACCGAGGTATGCCTTTTTTTGTCTGAAACGGTTTCTGAATGACGGTTTCTGAATGACGGTGCATGCTTCTTAACCCAAAACCGTCGGGAATGCGACATTTCTTTTTACATGATTTCTCGATGTAATGATAGCAGGTTTACTTTTCTCCACATTAGTTTTTGGGAGGGACACGTCGTATGCTCCTAAAAGTGAGGGGTAGTGTTAGAAAAAAACGTGGTGGCACGCACCTCTATCGTAGCCTTACACCTTTGTCACCGACCAAGCAGAGGACCACGGGGGGGAGGGTGGCGTTGCAATCGCCGACATGTATATACAGCAAAGCTTCTTCTCTGTTATGGTTGAGATATACTCACAATGTCGGCTCTAATATTTCCCTCCTCGCTACACTACGAAAAACTCGACTGCCCTCCTGTAGACGGCGAAGAGGTGGCGTCGGACGCGGCACGCTCTCATAACCCTGTTCCAAGACCCACACGACCACCACTACCACTGCTTCGCGGCTTCGTACAGAACACCCCCATCCCCACCCCCCCGTCCCTCAGCTACAGAGTAATACCCGTTGTTGTTTCTGGAGTGGCCACCCCAGAAAACAAAGAAACTCATTGGCGTTGTCATCCATTAACAAGATAGTAGGCACAAGGTGCCGAAGTCCGTCTTACGAGCGGTTCTTGGAAGGATGCAGGTCACCCTTCATGCGACTCGCCGAACACCTCTCGGCGCTTCGCGCTTGGTGCAAGCAATGTCTTCCTGGTCGGTGAAAATTCAACGTGCTCCGTCCCGGCATAGTAGGAATGCGAGGGTCTAATAGCTATGATCATACAACTACGGCCATGCATGAATATCGAGTACCCCCCCCCTCCCCGCGGCGCTTCGCCCTTGGTGCATGCAATGTCTGCCTTTGTCGGTGTAAACCTGACGTGTTCCGTCCCGGCAATGTAGGGGTGCGCGGGTCTACGGTACGGCCATGCATGAAAATAGTACCCCAACACGGCCGCAATAACACCCTGGATGGAACCAATCCAACCACAATCAACCAAACAAATACACTGCCGCCACAAGCAATCAAGAAACAATCCATTACGCAAAAAAAAAGTACACTGTAGTTTCGGCAGCGGCTTGTCGTGTCCCAGACCCAGCAGAAAAATGTCGGTTTGACGGCACACTTGTCCCTTGACGTGCAGCCGTCAAGGGCACACGTCAAGGAAATACGTCAAGAACAGCCGTCAAGGACATATGTCAAGGACAGCCGTCAGAGACCTCCCCAAACTAAAGCTAGGTAAATTCTCTGTAGCTCTCACTTGCAACTCGCGCTGGTGGATATTTATTACTGACGTCAACCCTATACCCCTCAACCCAGCCCGACGCAACCCAACCCAGCCCAACCCAGCCCAACCTAACCCAACCCAACCCAACCCAATCTAACCCAACCCCCCCACCCAATCCAACCCAAAAGCCATTCCATGCATTATTTTCTGTTGGAGATGCCAGTCATCGAATGGGACACGGGGCACGGAGATTCGGCCTCGCGGGGCTGGAGAGGATCCCCATTTCTTTTTTTTTCGGCGCTGGCGTTAATGCAAAACTCGCATAGCTCGTAATTATTACTCTAGGTCTAAAGAGGCCTGGGCATGGCCAAAACTAGACCGTCAACCGACAACTTTGCCCACAAGTTGCCCCGTCGGACCCCAGCCGTAACCCTTCGGCCCGACTTGTGCCGGTTGTTCGGCGCGTCAAACGATTCACCCGCGTTTTTTTCTGCTCGTTCGGTGGTCCGCGCCTACCGCCTCCGCAACAGAAGAGAACCCATCCCGTTTGAGAAGCGCCGCAAGTTCTGCCTTGATGCCGGGTACTGCGCCGGGTCCCCTGTAAACAAGGAGGGAGTAGACCTGAGGCGAAAAAGAGGCGTTCGGAGAGGGGGGAGGGGGGGGGGGGAGGGGGGGGCAAGGACACGGGAGCAATGAATATCGAACACTCCGGCAACGGTTTTATGCCTTCAACCAAAGCACACAACTTGAGACTCGAAAATAAAATAACCTGCTGCTGGAAATCCTTGCAAAAGCTATCTTTAGTTATTATTTTGCTCATCCATTCTATTACTTTCGCAATTTGATTTTCTCCTTTCCCTCCCTAGACGTAACTCAGATCATCCGGGATCACTAAGCACTAAGCACTAAGGCTATATTCTTCTCCCTTCTCCCCACTACGGTACACGCCTTTTTTTTATCGCGCGGGAAGATTCCAGCTATTTATTCCCTCGTCGACTCGCATAGAATCGCAGCTATACTACCTTGCGATCAGCATCTAAGTACACGCCAGTGCGACAACCTAGCCCGAGACGAAGACAAAACGCACAGCAACTGGAGCGTAAAACAACCAATTTTTCATAACCATCAGCGCGTCCGATTACTGTCCGACTAAAGGTTACTGGTATCGGCCAAGTTGCAGTATGTCCGATTACTGTCTGACCAAAGGTTACTGGTACCTTTCGTTGCAATGTTACGTGCCTGGCAAGTAAGTGTCTAAAGATACTCAAAGTCGGGGTCTAAACATCAACCAAAAAGTGAACAACTGTACCATGGTTTCGATAGAACGGGGTCGGAGGGGGCAATTCGAACCTGAACCAGAGAGGCGCCGGCACGGATCTTTTCGTAGGCATCTTTTCCCGTTCCAACTCCGCCTACGCCAATCAGCGGCACCTGATGAACGGACGCAAAGACATAGAGACGGACGGACAGACAAGACATATCGACAGACACACGGACGGACGGACAGACAGACAGACAGACAGACAGACAGACGGACAGACGGACAGACAGACAAGACATATCGACAGACAGACAGACAGACAGACAGACAGACAGACAGACAGACAGACAGACAGACAGACAGACAGACAGACAGACAGACAGACAGACAGACAGACAGACAGACAGACAGACAGACAGACAGACAGACAGACAGACAGACAGACAGACAGACAGACAGACAGACAGACAGACAGACAGACAGACAGACAAACAGACAGACAGACAGACAGACAGACAGACAGACAGAACACACGCCCAGGCCGATCGTTACCGGCGCATCGGGAGTGACTCTAGTCGCTGGCGGTAGGTATGATACGATATCACCAGAGGTGCGATCGACAGCTACGAAAATAAACCTCTCTCAAGCCGCAGGGCCATACAGTTTCATGTTTCCCAAGGTTATATTCCGTTCCAGGGTGATTGTAGCATGTCCTGTAGCCACGGACTAGGCTACGGCAACGAGCGAACGTGAGAAAACAACATGACACCACAACGACATACACGACAACAACAAACCACAATCCCCTGAATGCCCAACAGCGGAGCAATATATCGACGGGTGCTCAGCGAGGCAATGAGGCGTGCGTACAGTAAATGCCGGGATATACCAGTGTTCGTTGTTCGACCCTACCGTTGAATAGATCACATGCGGGCACGGACACACAATCAACAGAAAAGCGGCAGCAATCCTGAACCCTTGTCCGCACCGCGGAATAAATAGTAGCACAAGCAGCATAAATCTTAATCCTCTTAGCACCGTGGAACAACTAGTAGGAGAAGTGGCAGCAATCCTATGACCCTCCTTTGCACAGCGGAACTCCTGCTACCAACCCGTCCGCTTTCGATCCACCGCCCTCGACACGTGACATGTCACCCCTGATACACTACCCATCGCCTCTGACCCATGTCATCCATGACCATCCGTGATCCATGACTTATCACCCGTTAATTTTCATTCTGCCTTTCCGTCGGTAAGACAGTACACATCCCGGATAGCCTCCGTGGCCACTTTGACCCAAGACCCATCACTCATGACCCGTCACACATAACCCGTCAAGTCATCATCCTTGACCCATGACCGACCGCCCTTGCCCGACGCCTCCTTACAAAATAGCCATTAACCATGACCCGTCAAGTCATTTTGCCTTTCCGTCGAGGTGGCGGTACCGTCCATACCCCGGATAATCACCGTGGTCAATTTGATTAATGACCCATCATCCATGACCCGTTACACACCACCCGTCAAGTTACCATTTCCCATAACCCATGGACCATCATCCCTGACTTGTTACAAATGACCCGTCAAGTTAGCCTGCTTTTTGGCCTTGAATTACGAAGCACTTGCCTTGATTCAAGCTCATGTTTGTACAATTTTGAGTTGTATTTATGTCAATGACGCTATTGGTGTTCATTAATAGCAGCCAAAATATCTATTTAAACAATGAATTTGTTTTAAAATAAAAAGTATGATATAGGACCTACCACGTAGATTTTGTTTTTACAACTATCTTTTTATAATAATTTTTATTTTATCCACTGACTCATTCCATGACCCATGAACCATAACCCTTTATCTTGCTTTTCTGTCGGAAGAGGCGATACATATCCGGGATAGTCGCCGTAAACCAGCTGTAATGTGACCCGTGACCCATCATCTATGACCCGTCACACATGACCCGACAAGTTATCATCCCTGACCCATGACCCACCACCCATGTTTCCATGACCCGTTACACACGACCCGTCAAAAGTTAACTTGCCTTTCCGTTGGTAAAGCGGTACATATCCCGGATAGTCTCTGTGGCCAGAGCAGCGAGAGGGCGGCCGCTGAGCCCTCCACCCTCTTGCTTGTTGGCGCTCTTGAGGTGTGATGGTCGGGATATCGTCGTATTAGAAACGATCAGCCCATCAACCTTTTGTCGTCCAGTTCAAAGCAAGGCACCGACATGGAGGGGAAGGCGGGGGGGGGGAGGGGGGAGGAGGGGGGGCGGGGGCGGGCGGGCGGGGTGTACTCATTTTCTGCATAGCCGTAGTCGTACGATAATAGCTATTAGACCCTCGCATCCCCACAGTGTGAGGACGAAGCACGTCGGGCGGTCACTGAACAGGCAGATGTCGCGTGCACCAAGCGCGAAGCGCCGTGAGGTGTCCAGCGAGTCGCACGAAGGATGGGTTACATTCTGCTAAGAACTGCTTGTGAGGCGGAGACTCGTCACCTTGTGCATGCTGTCTTGCATATGGATGGCAGCTTCGAATGAAGTAGATTGTTTTCTGCTGTTACCACTTCTAGAGACCGCAAAGGGGATACTAGGAAACTGCCGCGTGGGTGCCTTACCGTATGTGCACGTTACGCGATACTATCCCCATTGAGCGGAGTTAGGGTTCTCCCCTACGCACAATATAATCTAACTCGACCACCATCTCGGGTACCGCCACAACCTTAACGATCGAGAAGAACCAAAAAACGGTACTCTGGTTGTCTAGCTCACGAAGCGAGAGGCGTGCTTTACAGCGTTGTTACCAACCGACGCCAACCCCAGCAGCGCAGCAGCAGCGGCAGCAGCAGCGCTTGGGGGGGGGGGGGGGGTCAAGTGGCTTTCGTGAAGGGGGGACGGCCCCGTATGCAATCTCCGCCTTACGCTCATTCAATAACATTTTATTGTATTTATATACTTACCAATCTTTGTCAATAGTAGGGTGTGGATGCCTGCCTGCCTCGGCTGCGATATCCCTGGACCCAAGGCCTCGTTTCGGGAACAACTGGTTTGGGATTTTGACTAGTAATAGGAGCAAAGCCAGCTTGCCATATCGCCAGACGTGACAATAGCTTCCACCTCTCTCTTGTCGAGAGAGAGAAAGAGAACGGTAGATGAAGGGAATTGGCGAAATAGCAAGAGAACGTGAGAGGGAGAGCAAGACAGAGACAGGGAGAGAGAGAGGCAGACAGGGAAAGAAAGAAAGACGGGGGCAGATGATGAAAGAGAGAGAAGAGAGATGATGAAAGAGAGAGAAGAGACGAGGGCAGGATAGAGGGAGAAATTGTCGACTTAGGGCAAGCTTGGCACTTGCCTTGGTCTTTACAACGACGGCAGCAATCTCTTTCTTCTCCTTCAAGCTCAAGTCCGGGGCAATTTTCACCAGCAGTGGCAGAGGCGCCGGGTTGCCGGTAGACTCGCGCACCTTTTGAGAGAGCAAAACAACAAGCACGGTCAAATTCCACGAGGAAAAATCAACGAAGAGGGGCACTGGACGCGCACAACGTTGAAGAGGGGAAACCGACGAGCAGGGGAAACCTACGCGCGTGACTTTCAAAGAGGCAAACCAAAGCAAGCGGGGCGACGCACGCGCGGAATTTTCAATAGTACAAAGCAAGAAAAAGGGGGCGTTGCACGCACAGGAAAAATAAACACGTGTCTATGATAAGTCGATATCGTGCGTCTGGACAAGGCAAAAAAACAAAACAAAAAGTACCTTCCTCCTGCGACGTTGTGCGTTTGCCCTGTGAAAAAGACACAGGGACACCCACTAGAGTATGCACGGAAATCGTTTTTTCTTTTAACGATGGCCAAAAAGGAATTTTACGCACAAACAAACTCTCCGCCGGTTTTGCATAGGAGGTGGCGGCGGAATTGGGGTGGGTGGGGGGGGAGGGGGTGTCAGGAGGTGCGCCGAAGTGAGGGGAACTGCGCCCGACTAAGCACCCTCAGTACGTATCCAACCAACAGGTCAATCGTATGGTCAACAAACCAAGCAAACGATCCATCAACCAACCCATCAACCAATCAGTCAATCAGCGAAAAAACCAAAAAAAAATATCCATCAATCAATCCTGCAATCAATCGATCGATCAACCAATCATTCAACCAATCATCAATCAATCAATCTAAAGTATGCATCAAGCAATTAACCAAGCAACCAACGAATCAACCGATTAGTCAATCAAACAATCAATCAGTCAACCAACCAATCAGCGTCCATCAACCAAGCAAGCAACCAATCACTACAGCCCATCAACCAAGCGATCAATCAACCGACCAAATAAGCCATTCGAACGCACACCGTTGAAGCGTCCGTAAAAAACCGACCGACTAGCACGTCGCACAAAGTCTGGCTCACGAACAAAAAGCAACCGGGCGCATTGGCCACGGCCAACACGTCGGCCTGAAACCAACCCCCCTACACAACCCCGACACCAATCAAGCACGCACAAAATAGCAAAAAAATATAGTATTTCTACGAAACAAACGGGATTCAACCCCGCGACCCCCCCCCCCCCCCCCCCCAAATAAAAAGCACGCACAATAGCAAAACCACCGCAACTCCACAACCAACCGGGATCTAAGGATTATAACCCCGTGACACGGCCCCAACACAAAAACGCACGCACAACAGCAAAACCACCGCAACTCCACAACCAGACGGGATCGACGGGCCTAACTCCATGACACAACACCGACAAAAACTTGCACCCACGATAGCAAAACCACCGCAGCTCCCCGAACAGACAGGATCTACAGCGAAGTACCTTGTCCCTTGCGGCCATGGCCGAAGTAATGACATCCCGGATGGCAGCCACCCTTTGCAGGTCCCTCAGTCCCGGAGTATTTGGAGACGACACATTGACGACCAAATAGTCCCCGTAGCAACCCAGCGTTCGAATACCCTTGCAGAAGTCAGCGGAAGCGTCCTGGGCAGTGGGCGTGGTAATGGGAGTGAGGGTGAAGGTGAGGGTGCGGGTGCGGGTCAGGGGGGGCGGGGGGCGGCTGGGGGCGGTTGGCAGGTTTAAATGATGGGTGTTACCCGTCGAGTACCCGTAGCCACCGGCTAACCGCCAAGTCTGGGGAAAACAACATTCGTGTACTCGCGAGTATTTGGGTCCCGGGTATCCGGGCTCCCGATATTTCACCCTGGAAACCCCGGGGACGGCAACTTATGATCCCCTAAATGACTTTCCCTTGGCAGTGTTTCGTATTTGTTTGCGGCACGTTGGAACTTGGGACCAGGTCCACGGAGCTATACAAACGCCCGCCTTTCCCTGGGTCGAGGTAGATCGTTGGCTACTGGACTGTTAGACTGCTGCTGCGTACGTCAAAGCTAGCGGGGGAATATCGTGTGACCTGTTTGTGAGAGGTAATACTGATGAACACGGTTTTCTGAAGATTTCATATGGAATACTATCAAGGGAACGTCCTTTAGGGGATAATACTTTTCTATCCCCGGGGTTTCCAGGATGATATATCGGGTACCCCGGTACTCTCCGCCCCGTAACGAGGTGATCATTACGCACTACTCGCACCCTTCCACGGGCATTAGCAAGTCGGGTAATACTGGCGAGGGTACCTGGCAAAAAGGTAGCACCTCAGAACGGCACGCACCATTATTTGGGCCAAACTACTACCTGGCAGGAATTATCCCTGCGATTTCTGGTAAAGGTTAAGGTTGCCATCTGCTTTCACCGCCCTTGCTGCCATGCTATTGCGACAGTGGCAAATCGAAAGTCGTACATATCGGCCGGAAAGAACTGGCTTGATCGTAGTGTATGCATCAGGAGAGCCGTGTGTGCAATTTGTGAATTATAATTGGGTGGATTGTGTGAAATAGGAGGGCCTACTATGTGTGTTCTGCACAATAAACTGATATTTCCATCCATCTACATCCAGCACAACCAACGTCCGTGCTATTGCCTCATAGAGAGAGACGAGCTCTGTGGTCACAAACCACAAGATGGAGATACACATTGCAAATGCAGCAAGGGGGTCTAGCCTGCATGTTATGTGCCCCCGGATCTTAGTTACAAAACGGGACGGGGCCGCGGAAAAACACGAAGAAAATATTCGTCGACGGGATGCGAAAAAAAACAAAAACGACAGTCGCCCGACAGCAATGTGCAGCGTTAGCGCATTCCGCCGTGTCCATGGGCTTGGTGGGATAACGGATGTTGGCTGCGATGTGCGCGCCAGGAGGAAAAAACGCGACGCTTGGGAAAGCAGTGTTCGGGGCTTCGGTTCCATTTACTGCTGATAGTAGTATCGTCAAAAACTTCGTACATGAACAAAGCAAGGCACCAACTAAATACCAAAAAAAAGGCGTCCCCTCGCTCCACGAAAGCACAGGCACCTCTCGCAGCTTGGTATTTTCCACGTTTGATAAGTATCAACAGTGAACGGTATATAGAGGGCACCAACCACATACCAAAGAAAACAACGCCCACACCCTCCACAAAAAAAAGACGATGGCAAGCCTCGTTCTTGCAACTCGAAGTCTACCTCTTGCAGCTTGTTCTTTCCCACGTTGATGCCGAGAAGACCCGGCCTGCCAACCCTCGGAGAGGTCTCGCGTTTCTTGAGGCGCTGCTGCACCGCCTTCAACCCGTCGCTATTGAAACCGCAGCGGTTGATCACGCCTTCGTCCTCGGCCAGCCTTCAAAACGGCATGCCGGAAAAAACAGCACCAAGCAAGGGCCATTGATCTATACCACGATGTTTTTGTTGTTTGCTCGGTTGTTCCTTGCGGTTGGCATCGCATGGCATGGTGGCTAAATCGTCGAGCTGTATTTGCAATGTGTATCTCTGTCTCGCAGTTTGTGAACACAGAGCTCGTCTCTCTATAAGGCATCAGCACGGGCACTGGTTGTGCTGGACGTAGATGGGTGCAAATGTCAGTTTGATGTGAATAACACACACACGGCGGTAGCTTGCGGTTGCAAGTTGATTTTTTTAGGCTAGAGTATTCGAGGGCACTAAATCACCTTGCTGTATTTGCAACGCGGAATCTGTGTCTCGTAGTTTGTGGCCACAGCAGTAGCAGAGCTCGTCTCTCTACGAGGCATCGGTTGTGCTGGACGTAAATGGGCGACACTGTCCGTTTTTAAAGTGAAGAAAGTGAACAACACACTCTGCTGCTGCTGCTGATGTCCCACTTGTTCGACTTGGTTGAGGGTCGCTTGTTGTACGTCACGAATATTCATGCGTATTAAATAGTACCCGGTACAATTCAACCCTTGTGCGGAAAAATACTTCCCAGACTAATTCCAAGCGGTTTCTCCTGCCAAACGAGGGGGACGAGGGGGACGTACGTATGCACTGCTGTGCGATTCTTAACGGGTCGATCACTGTATTATAAGGGTTATTCTTCGTCTTACATAATGTTATACGCGGCAGTGTGCGTCAACCATGGCGTCGAACAAGTGGTAAGGCGTACTGACCATTTCTCAACTCCTAGCGACGATGCACGGGCGTCCTCAACTCCAGAGCTAGCCTACACCTGGTGAGTGTTCTTCACACTAAACTGAAATTTCCAGCCATCTACATCCAGCGCAATCATTGTCCGTGCGAATCATACCTCCTACCAGGTATTAATCAGCTGCTATTAATAGAGAGACGAGCTCTTCGGCCAAAAACCACGAGACAGCAGAGACACAGCAGTGCAAATGCAGCAACGTGATACGGCCATGCTATGCCAACCGCAATGAGCACGCGGGGCAACACCTGCTATCTTTGGATCCGATGTGTCCTTTTTTTTCACTATGATAGTAGACTATAATAAGCTATGTTATAGTCTGCGCTGGTGAGTGTTACTTGCCGCGTTACACGTGCCAGGTGGATATTTTTTGTCCTTGATTCCAATTGTTTCCCCCCCCTTTCTACTCGCGACACCCCCCGGGAAATCAGGCCAACCACGCCTCGAAGGGGAACTTTGTACCTGGTATATTTAACTAACAAATATTTCAAATACGTCAGCCGTGAGTTCGATCAATTTAAGGCTCGTATATTTCTGATATTACGACGACTGGTATACACTTTGCTAGGGTCAGAACCTAACGCCCCTTCTTTTATTACACACGGCAAAAACGATCTCAGTCGAACTTCCAAGCATGTTGTGTTGTGTCTCTAAAAAAGCTGGGTTATAACCCCTTTAAACACCCAAAATCCCTCCCTATACTAACTTCGAGTAAATTTGTAAAAAAAAACGGGTCTCCAGTTTCGAAGGCGTTAAATTTCTCAAACCCTTGACCATTTTCCTACAGGGAGCCAGATTCCACACTACTAATAACTCCATGCCATTCGTCCTACAGCAAATCCGGGGACGCAGTTGTAATATTAACATTAATAGGGTTAGAGCGTTGAAACGGGGGGTTGCCTGATCGTTATCATAATTGCACGAAACACCACAGGCGGGCACAAAGATGATAGGATACGGCACTCTCCACTCTCACTTTCAGGCCTTGACTTGACAGCTTGACAAGAGGCGGCAATTTCTACTACTGTCACAACAGTAAGAAGCCCTTTGTACTTACCAGGCAGTGTCAAAAACAGCAACAAAAACTTTCCATACTGCCATGGCCCATAGCGCACAGCGGTTAGCGTCCGCGTGGGAACGGGCCTTGGGCGCCTCGTTCTGGGAGGGTAAAAGAGAAGAGAGCGGCACCCTGGCGGTCCCGGCGGGCGAGGGGCTGTTCCGGTCTACGGACTATGACGGCAAGGAAATACTTTCTCACACTGCACAACGGTTGCTGAAAGTGTCAATACGGTCAAATGACGGGATTAAAATATTTTCTCGGCCTCGCAATGGCCGTAAGAAAACTCACGATGGCGGCGTGAAAAAGATTTTTTTGCGGTCACTGTGGACTATCACGGCTAAGAACCGCGAGATTATTACCTTTACCGTTAACGTCGCATGACGGCAATAAAAAGTGTTTTTTATTACGGTCAAGCGACGGTAACAAAACAGTTTCTTCGCATCACAACCACGCCAAGAACCGAAGGTTCTTGCGGTCAAATAACGGTGATAAAAGTGTGATTACGGTTAAATGGCGGCGAACAATTGTTTCTCAGGGTAAGAATGACAATACGAAAATGTTTTATTACGGTCATTATGGACTGTGACTTACCGTCATTCATAGTACGGCGATAAAAAGTCTTCTTACGGTCACTATTTCCTGTCAACTAATGATAAAACGACGGTAATAATATGGTCATAAGGACAGCCCGAAAAAAAGGGCATGCGGCTTGGATGCCTCGCTCTGGAAGGGGAAGAGAAAAAGAGACACCCTGGTGCTCCCCGCGGGCGAGAAGCTGTTCCGGTCTGTGGACTACGACGCTAAGGACATGCTGTGTTACCGTGATGCTTTCTCGAACACGACGGTGAAAGAAAAAATGTTTTTACGGTCAAATGACGGAAAAAAAAAGTAAGTTCTGACCATCATAACGACGGCAAGAAAACAGACTACCAGGTACACAAGGCGGCAACATGACAAGTGGTTTACGACTGGAAACCCTCTTTTTTTACAACTTTATTTGAAGATAGTATGGGGAGGGATTTGGGGCTCTAAACAACGGTAGTAAAACGTTTTTTTTTTACCGCAAAAATGACGATAAGAAACGGCTTTTTCTCACGGTTAAAAGAAAACAGTTATCTTACCGTCATATCGTATGCATAGCGATAATGAAAAGAGTTCTTGCGGCCAAACGAAGCTGGGTTTTTTTCTTTTCGTTATCACCATAATGATGGCAAATCAAAAGTGTTCCTATTAATACCATCACACGACAAATGACGGGAATAAAACGTTGTCTTGCCATCATAATGACGGCAGACGGTAGCAAAACATTGTTTTACCGTACTATATTTCGTGTATGTAGCCCACAGAGGTTCCGGTCCAAGATCGCGGCGACACTTCGACTTAGTACGATGGTATGCCGTATGCAATACCTGTGGTGTGGGCTTGGGGTAACCCAGGTTCGACTCGCGACTTGCAACAACTTCTCTTCTTGTCTTTCGTAGCGTGTACGACACGCTGGGTTGGAGCAAAGTTCGACGGCGAACCAAGCGAGGGCAGAACGATAGAAGCGCCTTGAGGCAAACGAGAGGTGCTTGTACAGGCAGGATGAGAGTCGACGGTGATTACTCGTCGGTGGGAAACCGAACTGCCCGTCTCCCTTGTCACCAGAATCTACGGAGACTCCACAATCACGTTTAGTACGACAAGACACGATATCCAATAACTTTGGAAGGGCTACCGTCCATCCAAACCTTCACGAGAAGATATGACTTTGCCATGGTAGAACGTGTGCCTGCGACCCACAGTCGTACCGGTTCGGTTTTAGAGTGGGGCGATGATTTTGCTATCCAACACACCTGAGTAGCGTATACGGAAAGTAGAACCTGGTACCTGCAGCGTATAAACGTATACACCCAGGTATCTGGTATGTGTGTTCTGGCGTTAGGTACTGCCCCGGCGGCGGCCGGGTGGTGTCATCCGCTTGCCTGTTGTGCTTTTGATTGCTTTATTTTGTACGTGCGGTTTTTATTGGGAGTGGGGGCGATGATGGCGGTGTGGGTGCCCCTGCGTTCCTAAACAATGTATGTGCTCTTCACATTAAACTGCTATGTCAACCAATCTACATCCAGCGCAATCATTGTCCGTGCCGATGCATCCTAGAGAGACGAGCTCTGCTACTACTGTGGTCACAAACTACGAGGCAGAGGTACACATTGCAAATACAGCGACGTGATTACGCCATGCAACGCAAGCCGGTCGCCCCGGTGGTCCGATGATCACCCTCGAATGCTACCGTTAATAGTATTAATAGAGTTGGTCCTGGAGTCCAAAAACCAAGCGGGTCGGACTTTTGAGTTTATGGGCAAAACTCAAAATGAAAGGAATCAACTGCTGAGTGCGCCTAGCAGCGTGAGTAGGCGCAATTGGATGCGAGTCGACGAGGGAACAAAGGGGCAAGTTTTTGACCGCACGGGACAGCTCACGCGGAGTGCTAATTATTGCAGAATCACTTATCGGGCTTTAGTACGGGAGTCTGGGAATGCACATTCGGCTGTTGTGATTGCCTGCGCTTAAGAAATTCGGCCTAAAAAAGTTGAGGCTCGTTTTGTCACGACAAGAAAGAAATTCGACTGAAGAAACGACACTCGCCATCCAGTGCCATACAAAATTCCATACAATAGCCACTACGCTCAAGCGTAGGGAAAAATTATAGAGCCTCGGCGCCAAAATTAGCTTTCTAGCCGTCGCCTTTCGTATACTAAGGTTATTCAAACTCACGGACATACCTGAACATCCTCGGCTTGGGGTTTCCCTCTTGCGGCTCAGGCGTTACGCTCCCAATCTCCACGAAACCGAACCCAGTGTCCATCAGGCCGTCCACCGCCTCCGCATGCTTGTCAAAACCCGCCGCAAGCCCCACGGGATTGGAAAATCGCAGTCCGAATACGGTGGTTGCGAGGACATGGTCGTCCATCGTCCAGTCCTGGAACGGTTGTTTGCGCGAAAGCTTAACCATTTTACCTCCAAAAAAAATTAATCCACACTAATTCCAAGTGTTTTGTTCCCAAAAACTAACGTGTGTGCAGCTCCAAAGGCTTCTTTCACACGTAGGACAGATGAGCTATCCCCAGTTGATGATCTAGATCTCCGAGGGAATACCTGTATGTTCTAGCTCATGTTATCGGGCGGGAGCTGTGCGATCTGCATCATCTACTACATGTTTCCTGGGTTGGATCTGTACTCCATATATGCAGATGCTGCATAACGACTCAGAACCGCAGATGTGTGGATCTACTGTAGACATAGATGCCAGGAGACGGCACTTTGACCCCTTGACCGACGGCAATTTTCCAATAATTTCCTTTGACTGACGGCCAACTACTAGGTTTTAGAGTGGAACGATCGGTTCGACACCCTTGACCGCTGAACGATATCCCTTGACTGACCGTCTCCTGACATATTTGACTGTAGATTATCTAGATTATCAATATGATCTAGATCACGACCTGTCCGAGATACGACAGGGTTGTACTGCTGCAAAACTCGTACACTACAATTAAACCCCAGCGAATTGGCCCCACAAACGTGAGCGCAGTTCTTAGGGCGCCAAAAACTCCGTAAGGTAACGTACCAAGCATTCGGCGAAATACTTGCGTACAATGGTATAAAAACATCGCCGGACACATGAAAAAGTACAACCACAGCAGTAAAAAGCGACGTGTTTGGTATTAATGAGTAATAATAATTACGGCAGACGAATGCTACGGGAGGGGGTGCGCAAACCCCGTACCTTTTCTAGTCCTTACTTGAGGACTTTTCTACACCTTACCCAACAACCCAACTTCGACAAAAAAAAAGGCAATCCAACCACCAATTTCGCGGCCCAAGAAAAATACCGAAGAAAGTGAACGTGCATCCCGATCACCATTTTCACGGACCAAGAAAAATACTGAAGAAAGCGAACGTGCAACTCGATCACCAATTTCACGGCCCAAGAAAAATACCGAATCACCATCGTAAAAGCACCACCAATATCGGGCTGTCTCTCAGTTGACGAGTCCGGTCAAGCAACAAATATTCTAGCCAAAAGAGGGTTACCCCAATCGTGGCACGCGATTTCAGTCGCGAGGCGGGGTATCACCTTCGGCGCAAGCCCGAGCGAAGCCGCCCACACGGCCACAGAGTGCGCCCGTTCGGCGTCAAGCATTCTGATGAGAGGCATGGCCACAGAATCACACAGCTTCGCGTATCCGTCGCGGGCCTGTTGGAGGAAAACGAGCGGGCCACAGCGATCGGGCACAAGGAGGAAAGGGTGTCAAAGGATGCCGCCGCTGCAAGCAACATGACGTGCCCGTAGATGACGCGAAGCAAATATCTAATCGGTTGCTGTGAGCATTACGACACATCAGTAGATGGCACCACACTTATAAAAATCGGTGATGCGTTGCTGTAAACAATAATGGCACGTCAGTACCTGACACAAACACGCTTAACGCGTTGCTAAAACAACACGACCCGTCAATAGATGACACAATGTGTCTAATGCACCATATGGCACATCAGCAGATGACACAACACGTCTACTATGTATGACAGAATAGGCCTATTGTGTCACGTGGGAAATATCAGTGGACGACAGGACACGTCCAACATGACACTACATGGCACATCAGCGGATGACACAACACTTCTAACGCGCCACATGTGACACACCAGCAGACGACACAACACGTTGAATGTACCACATGAAAAATCAGCAGATTACACAACACGTCTACCCTAGCACATTACACATCCGAACACGGCGCAACACGTCTATTCAACAGTGCACGTCAATAGGTGACGCACCACGTCTTTTGAGAATGCGCTGCTGCAAGCAACATGGCACATCAGTACACGATAAAACACCATCCGTTCCAGTTTGTTCTTTCTTTGCACCTGCTCGCAGATAGGCTCGTAATGACAAAGACGGAAAATGCCGACCAGAAACAAAACACTCGAACCGTGAGAGCGACCCCCTGGACTCCATCTCGCACACTACGAAGAACCCCTGCTTCCACTCCTCCGCATCCATCGGATGCATCGGCACGCCAAGCGTCGTTTACAAGTTTATAAGCGGAACGTGTCATGCAGAAATATAATTCTGAAATAAAAAAAGTAGAAATCTGCCTTTCGAATCGCCAAGCTTGCTTCAACACGCGAAAGTGGTCTGTGTCACTCGTAGTCACTGGCGCCCTTTCGACCCCCACGTGCATAACGCATGCTCTCATTCAACAAGTGACATAGCGACGCGTGTTACCGTAGTTGCTCATCCCCATTCGATCATTTCGTACCCAAACATACTGATAATGGCATCGTCATACCTCATCATCACCATCGACAATGACATACATTATCGGGACTACTGCAGCATGGCATACCTTATCATAACTAGTGTGACACCTTACCAGGACTGCTGTGGCATACCTGATCAGGACTGCAATAGCATGGCATACCTTATCTGGACTAGCACGTCATCCCGGATACCTTTTCTGGACTACTGTAGCAAGGCGCACCTTATCAGGACGGAGGTGAGAGAACGTCGCTCCCGCCACAAACCCAGTCCCGGCCAGGACGAGCGCCTGTGAATAGGGTACAGCAGTGCTCCCGCGTTAGTGCGCCCCCCCCAGTTTGGTGCGGTAGCCTGTAGTGCGGCCCCCCAGTTTAGTGCGGTGAAACTCGCTTGTCACGATCTCGGTCTACAGCAATACTGCTCTACCGCACTATTCCGGCGACGGCACTATTCCGGGAGGGTCGGGGGTCCCACTTTAGCGCGGGTATAGGAATCTGGCAAGGCACCGCACTGTTACGGGGGAACATAGTAATTAAGACCAAATATTGCGAGAAAAAAAAGGGAAACATATAGGATTAGAGTATATCGTGGGTCCTGATTACTATGGTCCTCGTCAATACCCTGGTAGTGAGGGACCATGATTGTGATGGGGGACGAGCGATTCTCCAGCGCGAAGCGTGATGCGAGTGCTTCACCCTTAAGTACAGCAGGTGGATGGCGGTTGGACACCACGCAGCACATGAGTTGATCGATTATGGTACTTCGTATGTACAGACCTGGTATGTAGCCAAGACATGAGTGTATGGGTGCATCGCGTACGTAGACTGACTTGTGTTTGAAGCCTATCGCCTCCACGTGATACCCGCTGGACGATTGAAAATACTCTCCCAATTGCACACATCGGGCAGATCATCAACTACATAATCTATTAAATGATCTTAAATACGTTGCTATGGTATGACGGGCAGGATCTGTGTACCAGGCATGACTACTACAGATGCGACCCAGGAAACACACGCTAGGTCATGCAGATCATCCAGATCTCAGCCGGCAACATGATCTATCATGCAGACCAGTCAGAGACCAGGGATCTGTCTGACCTGAAAAACACAGATCATCGATAGATCAATAGATCAATAGGGGTCTGGCCTGTCCGACGTGTGCACATTTGTGACAACGACAAACACGACGCACGATACCGCTGCTGCTATAATATACCTGGTATACAGGCTTCGTACATGCTACATTCACGTAGTGCTATTATAACGCAAGCGCTTTTTGCAATGTCGAGTTTAGTGGCACCGCTTCGTCCGTCTGCGCTGGCACATCCTCGAGTCGGCTTTTATCATGCGAACGCGACCACGCGCACATAATCATACTTGTGTATTATACCAACAACACAGCAAAGCCGATGACATGATGCCCGTACACAAAGACAAATGGAGCTAACAGTTACTTTCGCCCCCTTGGAAAGACAGACAATCGCCCTAAATTCTCATTTGCATTAACTGACGATACCAGTAGTTGTTACAACAGTAGTAGTGGAAAAACCCTTTTGGATGACAGATATCTGGTAGCTGATGACAAGGCACGTTCTTCCCTTGGCGGGCATGCGTCCTCTACCTTGGATATCACATTTTCACTATAGGAGCAACATGACATGATAAACTCGCATCATGATATGACAATGAGCCGCACCGATGACTTCGACCTTACCTGTGGTTCGTATATCGGTTTGTCAGCAAATTCAATACTGCTACACTGCTACAAAAGTTGCACGTACTCGTCGTACTCCAGAGCTGTGTTCTACCAAGGTATGCTGCACCATCTACATATCGTACCCCACGAGGTGGAGAGTTTGCAGCAAGGATCAACGGAAGGAACGTCACAATCCCGTCAGCTTGCTGAACTTTTGACGCTCTCTACCTGCTATTCCCGCAGTGAGCGCTTGCATGAGCGTGCCACGAGAAGAAGCATTAGGTCTACTGATGCACAACATTGTATGCCAAGGTACCGCGAGCATGCGAGCATGCTGCATCCGCTGCTGCTATCTATGACATGATCTGTGACTGCTGTGACGTCCAGCAGGAGAGCACAGAACTGCCAGAATACGAAGCTGTGCCTGGTAGAACAGCAGCAGTAGCAGTAGGCTACGTACGCAATCACACCTTCAACGAGCACAGTACACAGCCCGGCTGCAAGCACTGAACCCGACCAACTGCGAAATCAACCCTAAGTGCGCTGGATGTGCTGGTAAATAGGTCTTATTCCGAGTGCGTACTTCACCTTCAAAGTGCCCCCGCCACCCCGGGAGCCTTCCTCCCCATGAGGGCCAGAACTTGAGCTCAGACTGGATCGACAAGTAGGCTGGCTTTTGTTGGCCGGAGTGCTGGTAACGCGGAACCTTGTCGACAATGACGCCACCCTTCCAGTCGAGGAGCGTAGTCCCTTTCCCACCACCGAGTGCAACATGGTGTCTTGGCGTGCAAGCAAGCAACACAACCTTTGAAGAACGGGCTGCTGCGATGCGACCCTGCGATGCCCGCTTCTGCTTACGAGGGTTTTCCAAGACTTGCGGAGGCGAATATTAACCGGGCAAATTTCGTATTTGAAGTTCCCCCAAGCGGCGCAAGAGCATCGTGGCCACAGAGACCCACACACACGTGCCTTCACAGATATGAAGACCTCCCGAAGCAAACACATGGGTTGGGTGGCCGTCGCCCTGGTGCTGCTCGCGCGGTACCTTGCTCTGGCTACGCACCAGGTGAAATGTCAGCACACCATTTTTGAAAACGTGTTCCCACCTTTTCCACTATCTTTCCCGGAGTTCCTCCGCATCGTTCGGAGCTGTATCCTGAGCATTAGATCGTGAGCACATCTCGCGGCATGCGGGGGCAGCGGGGTAGGTTGTGTGCTTGCTTGAGCTGCTAAAGCCTCTACGGTTCGGTTTATCTTGTTATTGTTTTGCCCGAAGTCAACACCCGATCGCGTGCTTGAAAAAGCAAGTTGCGCTGAGTTTCCCCGCACAACAGGATCGTATATGTTTCGTGTCCCCAAGATCGGAAAATAATTCAACGGCGCTTTGGATTTGGAGACTGCTGTTGTTGTTGCAGCAGTAGCAGTAGTATGCTCGAAGTAGAAGGGGGCTTTGCTGGTGGCATGGCCTGGCCGTCTTGCGTGACGTCCGCAGTATTAGCAGCGTTGGGGCGAAGGATTCAGGTCAGATTTAATGTCGATAGTTGTGAGAGTGTCTCTCCACACTGCCCACGGAACATGAGGGTGACTCCTGTACCGATGCACATCTTCGGCACACACCGGTACATGTCCAATACACTAGTACCGACTGTACTATTATAATCACACTTCGACGCGAGCCGACGAGGGCTGAATTATTATCGCGATGAAAAATGAGGCGCGTAGCGTAGTAGGGAGGGGGGAGAAGAGCCTGTTTAGTGACTACGAATATGAGTTACCATCAGGGAGGGAGAAGGAGAAAGGAAAAGTGCGAAGACAACAGATGCTATGAGAAAAAGAAAAATACCATGATTTTTTTTCTGTGTGCCAGGTATTATATGTATGGTATCTGTACCAGGTGAGGTATGTAAACAAGCGCTTCGCTCCGCAGGCGGCGAATGCCGCCCGGTACGCTTGATCAGGAAGGAAAGGTATAACACATTGTGTGAAGCAGACCGAAGTCCACGAATGATTGTAGGTGGAAACCGGGGGCTTGAAAATGCCAACAGCATCGCCGCCATGCTCCACGAAGACAACTCGGACGTCCCGCGCACGAGTAAACCGTATATTGTACTTGGTATCTTGCTGTAGAATTTGCGATGCATATGTTTGCCTCCAGGTTTTGTGACTACAGAGCTTTGTGCGTCTCTTCCTAGGATGATGGATTGACACGGACACTGGTGTGCTGGATGTTGACGGGTCGAAAAAGCAGGTTAATAAAGGGACATAGTCTCAAAAGGGGGGTATACCTTCGGTTTTTTCGGTCGTTTGGGGCTGCAGGGAAAACACGCCCGCGGAACGTGCCCTAAGCTGCCTAAACTTCAATTATGACGCGATGGCACGACACCCGCAGCCATGCCGAGCACGAACGCCGATTATTTTTGGGGCACGATATTGGGGCTAAAGGGGCCGCGGCGAAAGAGGGAGGGGGCAACAGAATCGTCCTTTTGACTACAACGTGGGGCTTATATCCCACAAAATCTACTAATTTTATTCTCTACCCCCTCTTGACCACATTTGCCCCCCCTTTGACCAAAAACCGTACCCCCTCTTGACCTATTCTGACACCTTCAAACGTGAGCACAGCGAGGACGGCTGCACGTTACCGCCCAATGGCGCGAACAGACCACAGGCAGAACATCCAGTGGTTGCGAGTAGCTGCGATCGTTTATATCCGAAAAATGACGGAATAGCAAACCTACAAAACGAAACAAATGTTTCAAGCACGAACGCAAATGGCATGCATATTTGCTTCTAGGGAAATGAAATGGGAGATTCAGACCACATAACCTTCTAAATTACCAGGCACGTGCTACTCCGGGTGCTGTGCGCGTTGTGCCATTGTCGGGCCGCGGAGAACACACACGCATATCAAAGCGTTCACAACGAAGACAACAACCAACGGGTAGGCAAGCCTACCCCCATGGTTGTTGAAGATCAGACCAATTGCATCCTCTTATCCACCACCGAGAACGCTGCGGAGGTTGTACGATATGATATGAAATGATACGGTATGAGAGTACACGTTGTACAACAGCAGCAGATGTCACCAAATACTGCCGGTTACCCCTGTGAAATCGCGTGGCGCAGATGCGCACAACAACCAGTACTGGACGTATCGGGAGCAGTGTCGTACTATAATAGTGCCTGTATTCACGGCTGTCGCATACCGGCACTATGGGGGACCAGTACAGCACCGACATATACTTCGAGTACTGGTTGTTGTGCTGCTTGCGCCCTCTGTCTGTTTCTCGTTTTTTTTTTCCCTTCGTTTTGCTCGCTTTTATTCTGTTGTTCTTCCTTGTCATGGGTTCGCGGGTCAGGGGCAACAGGGGTTGGGGAGGGGCGAGGATTGTTATTTCACACAAGGGGAATCATTTGCACAGAACCGAGGCCGCAAGCAGCACCACCAGTAATCGTGTGTACCAGTGCTGTACTGGTCCCCCATGGTGACAACCGATACTACGGCGTGCGTGCTCGGCTTGGCTGCGGATGTCGTGTCATCGCTTCATAATTGAAGTTTAGGCAGCTTAGGGGCAAGCGCTGGCACGTTCCACGGGCGTGTTTTCCCTGCAGCCCCAAATGATCGAAAAACCCGGGGGTATACCCCCCTTTTGAGACTATTTCCCTATTGCTTGTATGTCGGAACGCTAAGGCGTTTTGTGGTGGAATCGGGTGTAGAAGGCTATTTCGGGCGTAGCATTTTCATTTATTATGCAATATATTTTTTGTCTACGTGCATTCTAACAACGGCGTCGATGCCATGGCTACAAGAGTATGTCCTGTGTCCTGTGTGGCTGACCGCAACGTTCACACATGTAGCCGTCGCTGCGACTCTTTCAGTGCCAACCGCTAGCCCAACCCAAACGAATTCGAGATCGTTTTAAGTGAGCCGCAAAACCCGGCCCCCACCTCTGTACAAGAGAAGAAAATTGGAAACGTTTCGCAGTGCGATGAAGCGCGCTTCCCCTGGGTATTTACACTTACTCCTATTTGTATCCCCTGCTGTTGTTTCCGTACGTTCGTCGCCCCCTGTGTGCCCTCCTCCCCCCGGGCGCGCTTCCAGGGTTTCCTCGCGAGTGCAGAGGAGGCGGAAGAAGGACTTACATCCGGCACAGACGGCTTGAGGGCCCCTCCGGCGGAGAGGCCCAAGGTCGAGCATAGGGGGGCGGTAGGAGCGGAAGGGGGCGAGGGCCTTGGCGGTGGCGATGATGGCGATGAGCACATGCCGCGAGTCACCGTGCACGTGTTGACGGAGGAGAACTTCGAGAGGATCACGCGGGTGGCGACGGGAGCTACCACCGGAGACTGGTTCGTCGGTAAGGCGCTCTTGCACATGTAGAACAAGCCACGGCCAGCTGCAGTGGGCGGGGGGGGAAAGGGCAGACGAGGCTTGTGATACAGAGACCAAGAGCGCTTCGTTTTGCGTTGGCGGTAAAATGGTTGCGTGGAGGCTTTTGGTTTGGCGATGCGACGTGACGCGGGTACATTACGGTCTGCGCGCGCGCGCGTCGTTACGGTAGATATTCGTCGTCTACATGTTGTTGCTGTGGCAAGACGCTGCTCTCCTGCCCAACTTCCGAATGGGCGTGTTGTAGTGGCCTTGATTTTTTCTTTTTCGAGTCGCGGTCGAGCAAGAAAAAACCGTGCCTGGAATACCGATCACAGAACAATGCATACGTAATTTCATAGTCAAAGTTGAGCCAGGTGTATCTTGGTGCCCTCAACCGTTCGCCCCTCACGTCTCCCCCGTATTTCCGTCGGCTCGGGGGATACCCTCCGCTATCGTATGCCATCCAAGCCGCCTGCAGCCACCCTCACGAAACCGAAAACGCCCGTTTCGTCTCTCCCCCTTCTTGTCCACCGTCACCGCCGCCCGTTGCCTCCTTCTTATTCCTCGCTCCGCTCTCCTTTTTTTGGCTCTTGAAACCTTCGGCCTTTTGTTGGCTCCTCGCGGTGGTGGTGATGTGAAAAACGCCAACGCCAATGTCTAAATGGATGCGATTACAACTCGGCGCCTGGTACGTGTGCTGACGGTTTCCGCCGATTCGCCCTCTCGACGACAGATTTCTCCGCTGTCTGGAGCGGTGAGTTGGCGTCCTCTTCAGAGTCTCGAGGCGTTTTTGGACGGGGCCACGAAAACCCATGGGAACCCTGCTGTGCGTTGAAGTAGAGAGGGAGGCAGGGAGGGGATCTAACTCGCTGATTCGTTTTGACCTTATGGACCGTTTTCGTCTGGTTTTAGGTTTTTGGAGGCTTTGGCTTGGAGGGGCGGAGGGGCGACGTTTTTTTTTTTGTCGTTGTGGACAGAAAAAACCCCAGCGTGAAACACTGGCACGGTGCGGTGGTGCTTTGTTGCACGGCAATACACTGTTGCGTCGGAGGTGTCGTGCTGATTATATGGACACCTCACTTGTGTGTTGGGTGGCCCTTGTGATGGCCGTCGTCGATTAGATGCTAAAAGTTGGAAAAAAAATATGTCCGCCACTTCACACGCGTTAAGGCTGCGATGTTAATCTCTTTTGGGACTCTAGAGCGAAACATTTCGAAACAAAAGATATCAGGATCATGGCATCGACCAAACGAACCAACCCGGGCGGCTAAGACAAAGGATGTGTTCGAACTGCTGGAGAGTCATCCCGCGCTCTAGGGGTGCAGCAGCAGAAGGTTCTAAGATATTTCTGAGCTCCTATCATGAGGTCAACATCAATATCAACATCAACGTCAGTTGGAGCACCATCACAACCCGAAGCATGACTTCGAAAAGACATTCGTTCGCGCAACCCGACCAATATGTCATAAAATTATCATACAAAAAACCGATAGTGCCACCCTTGAGGAGCTCGACCGCACTATACAAAGCTCAGAAACGTTTTGGTTCAAAAACAATTCAGCCCCTTCCGCACTGTAGAGGGATGGCTCTGTACGGCACGCGCTCGGCTACGGCAGAGGTGCTCCCTGCTTCGATGAGCTCTATGCCCCACCCAAAAAACGGATTTTGGAGAAAAGCAAAAAGTGCTCTACAGAATCCGATTTACACAATATACATGGCCTATGTGTGCAAAATACGCCTTTTTTTTGAAAAATAAAAAAATGGCGAAATTTTCGACGATTCCGGGTGAAAAGGCTCCGCTATTCAGAAGAAGAATTTTCGCCAATAAAAGGTATACCGTATACCTCTATCGTAGCAGCACGCGTCTGGCACGCGCTCAGCGTGACGATGTGACGCCTGCAGGGTGGCACGCTCTTCCTAGGCGGGTTTCAAGTGAAGCGATCTCTTTTCGCGGGTATTATCACGGGGGGGGGGGGACGTAGCGATGAGGACCCAATGGCCATAATCTGATGGATACGATAGAGGGTGCGCGCACCCATTTTTTTCTGCTGAGGATGTTTCGCGTGCAAGGAGCTCTTTTTTTTTTTTTCTCTTCTTTTTTTTTTTGTTGCTTTTTTGAGGCAAAAAAAATAATTCTGAGGGAAATGGACAAGTGGAACCCGATGGCCTAGGTCTATAAATTTTTTTTATCAGATTGCGAAACGGGAATGACGCGACACGTGACTCCGGTTTTGAGTGAAGGAGGGTCAAGGAGCTCCGTCATTCAGGAACAGAAATTGCCGGATAGGGCTACCTCTGTCGTAGCACCCTGTTCCAATACGGTCGGTCCAATAAAAAGCACGGGGAGCACATATATTTTTCTTCGTGTGTGTCTTAGGGCCTGAGCACTGTGTTTCCCCGTAGGAAATCACTTTACCTCTGGGTCCCCAAGTAAAGGGTACCAGTGTTGCATTTCCAAGGAACAATAGCAGCAGACGGGAAGTCAAGGTCGGTTTTCAACCGTCGATACGCACCAGTGACGAGCACTTCGCGCGTCTTTCACCGTCGCCTTTCAACGCCTGCAGGACACTCCAAGAAGCTGGAAGGCACTTGGAGGACGCTCGCTGAGAAGCTGGCGGTGAGCTAGCGAGATCTACAACGTCCTTGCTTTGTTCGCAACCTGTCTGTCTTTTGCTCAAGCCAGACGGGCGTGGCGTCCTTACACAAGCAGGCCCACCCGTAGCAACCCGTAACAAACCCTGACAACCTCCAACAACCATGCCGTTGTTCATCGGGCTGAAGTTTCATTATTTTCAGGGTCATATTTTTTTGTTTGGGGTGAGGGGTGGGGGGTGCCCTGATCCATCGTTGTCGTACGCGCTGCGCATTTATTCATTTGATCACTCCAGCGGGTCTCTTACGCCGCGAAAAGGACTTTTGATGGCTACTGCTGTCGCACGCATTCAACACAAAAATTCCAACACCAAGGCAAAAAAAAAAAAATGCGTCAGTTCGTGGGTGTAGCTGTTGTCAAACGCATCCAACACCAGTTCCAGTGGGGGGGGGGGGGGGGGATGCATCAGTTCATAGGTGGCGAGTTTTGGCTAACGGGGCGAATCCTTATTCGAGGAGCTACCAAATACCCAGGGTACCACGATAAGGGGCGCGCGCCACGATAGAGGCGTGCCACTCTATGGGACCTTAAGACCTCTCCCAAAAAACTGATTTGAGGAGAAAAATGAAACTGCTGTCATACATACCGGATGGAAATATCCCACGGCCAGGGTACACAAGACGACAACCACTGCAAAAAAAATGACAACAAAAATGACCTACATACTTTTACGGCGATTTTGGGCTGAGGAACCCTGTCATTCGGAAAAAAAATAAAAAATCCCACGAAAAGCGATACCTCTCGTATCGTAGCATGCGCCAAGGGTACCACTTTGAGGGGACGTTTTGGTACTGGCTCGGTTGTCATCAGTGTCACTCGCGCGAGTGGCCCCCGTGCTCCTTTGTGGTCTTCCTTAAGCTTGCGTGCGCGGCATAAGTGCGCTACGGATACGAACCCCGGCAATGGAATGGGGTGAGCTACACGTGCGCCCAAAAACAGGTCAAGAGTCTTCTTGCCCGCGAGTTGCAGAGCCACTCTCTCGAATGGCTCAACCCTCGGTAGCGATAAGTGTGTGGGTGTGTCACAATATCGTGACATCCCACGGTGGGGGAGTCATCCAACGGTAAGGGTTGCAATTGTTGGATTAACTATTAATGCACGTCTCCGATGGAGCTCCTCAAGCGAGGAAGCAGCGGTTAATGAGTCGTCCTACGGTAACCCCCGCCCCCCCAAAAAATTTTGGTAAACGAAATCGCCGGTTTTTAAAACCAGATTCCGGCCGTACCTTCCGAAATACGGTGCTCCTTGCCATCCCTACATCATCGTTCGGTACTAGTAGTAGCCCTTTGCGAACAATAAAACCTATTGGATACTTTGGTTTCAATTTGTATCTCCCTTCCTCGTGTCGAGCGGCCGCATGAACCATGACCATGAACCATGACCATGAACCATGACCATGAAACGTTCGTTCAAGAAAATCGCTAGTTTTTTTTTTTGGGGGGGGGACTAGATCGTAGAATCAGTCTAGTCATTAGTAAAGTAATTTTTCACGAGTACATGTTGTTTTCGGACTAGGGCATGTAGAAGCTTGGTCGCGGGTTGAAGTAAGTGCGAACGAATGCCTTCGAAGTAATGTAGTATCGGGTGAGACATTGAGCTAGCTCCTCATGTTAGGAGGAGCTCAGGGACTGATGCTGCGCTTTTTCCGTGGAGTGGCTCCTTTACTAAAAATCTAATGTCAATTTGCGTTTCAACTATACTAGTCGTTGGATACCTACAGTAGGCCACGGTTCTGTTCATCGCGAGAAGCTCGAATTTTCCCCCCAAAGTCTGCTTCTCAAACGAGGGCCCTCTGTCCTTTTTTTGTATTTTTTACACGCACCCGTGTCGTTCGTGGCATACCCCTGTGGTGGATGGCTAAGTCATACTTAGGGCAAAGGGGATGTCTTCGTTTTCTCTGCTTGCGGCCGTTTCTGTCCGTGGTGCATAGAGGTAATACAATACTTCGACTAGAAAGAACGTAAATAATAATGAATATAGGTTCGTGAATCGACACGAATTTAGTCACCAAGCAGTCAAGTCATTAGGCGGACTATTAGTCGGTCCTTTCCCAGAGGTGCAGAGTATCCGACTTATTGGGTTCCCTTGCTGTCAAAGCGCGGGATGCATTTTTTTTTCGGTTTTGGGAGGCGGCCCTCGGTCGGAGGGGGGATGACTCGGCTCGACTCGCCGCCCTGACTTGAGTCGGCAAGTCGGCTGGCCATCACCTTGCTTCGGCAGCCGCCTTTGCCGACGTAAGCTAGTTGGTCGGCTATCGAGCTAGCCAACTACCCATTCGTTAATAGTTGTGAAATCCTTCCGATTCACAGCTCTACAAATCATGTGTTTTCGTATCAGCTCGCTCATGTAATATGTGTGCTATGTGTGTTTCGCGGGCGTTTTTTGCAGGGGCAAGTGAACGTGGGCAGGGTGGAAGTCCCGAGTAACGAGTCGCTGGGCAAGCGGTTTGATGTGAAGGTGGGTGCCGACAGGAAGCAGATTGTGCCCGCGAAAGTGCTATTCAATGTTCATAGTTTTTTTTGTTGTTGCCACTGCTGCCGCTGGTGCAAGCGACGAGACGTTCGGCGAACCTTATTTCTTGCTGCGGGTGGGTTCTGTGGCCGGGCGACTCTCGGTTCCCATCACGCGCAGGCTGCGCCGCGGCAAGCTGATGTCGCTCGCGCCAACAAGCCAGGAAAAATAAATTAGGCCCCGTGCGCAGGCGTCAGCACAGACGAACGGACGCAACGGGTAGGCGGCAGACGATAGCCTAGCCGATTCGTTTGGCGGCGACTTAAGCGGCTGGGATCGACCGCGCCGGAAAGTTCTACCCCTCTCCCTCTCGGGTCTCGATGCAATACGCGCATGCCCTCGGACTCAAAGAAGGACAAGTGTTGAAAGAAGGATTCGTTTGGCGGGCATGGCGGTGTTCAACTGGTGCTACGGTGGGGGGATTCCTTTTTTTTTTGTCATTGGCTCGAGGTCACTCGCGCGAGCGACGCCCTTGTTCCATGCGGTCACAGGCTTTCGTATGCTGTTTTCGTTTTCGTTTTCCGATAAGAATGCCCAAAGGGATGGGCCGCTGCCAAGCAAGCCTCCTGAAGAGTTTTCGCCCCGGCGAGGTACAGAGTCAGTCGTGCGAGTGGCACATACTCCTAAGCAAAACGGGGGGTATGATACTACAGTACCGAAGTATTTATCGTTGAATCGTTGAAAAGACGCGAGTTACGTACGATAGAGATACACCAACCATTGTTGTTCTTTCTGCAAGGTTCCCTAGTTTGGGAGCTCTAAGACCTCTCCCCAAAAATTGATATTTGGTAAGAGAAAAATGAAACTGCTATGATGCCGGATTTGATGAAAAAAATTGATGGCCCCGAGGTATACAAACAAGAAAGCATTCAAAAAAACATTCGCCTGTTTGCGACGATTGTTGGGTTGAGGAGCTCCGTCATTCAGAAAACCATTCATTTTTTTGACGAAAACTGATACTTTTGTCGTAGCGCGCGTTCGCTAATAACGGTTACACAGAAGCTGACCCGATGATGCTATCACGATTGTATTGGATGGACGGAAACACCACTCGCCGACAGCGTGCAGGACACCACACGGACAGATGTTACATGTAGGTTGAGCGCTTAGCGGTGTCGAGCGGGCCGACCGAAATACGCCAGGGTTGGGATAGGCACTAACTAGGGCGCGAACATAAGCAGCAGCGATAGAATGCGGCGCAACATCGGCGAGCCGCTCGAGATGAGGTTAGTGTCAGTAACATCGCCGAAAATATTGAGGTTAGTGTCAGTCTCAAGATACCCCTGGTTTACCTCCTGGGTGAATTTACGCCGTACCGTTGAAGAATGAACGTAACACTTTTTATTCCGCTTCCTGTCGCCGGCATCCCCCCGCCTTCCCCCGTCCCCTCGTCTTCGAAATGTGGCCTTAAAATCAAAACGTACTGTGGCGTGCCAGGGCTTCCCGGATGTCATGTTTTTCTCGCAGGGGAGGGTGTACAAGTGCAGCCGACGTGATCTCGAGGGCCTCCTGGCATTCGCTAGGGTGAGAAATCTTCGTCGTAGTTTCGGCCGTCGCGCGCTCTTTTTCGTTTTCTGACCCGATAACGAACGGTTAAAAAAGCAGCAATCAATTTTGGGCTGGAGAAATGATCCCACGCTAGTTCTCAACAAGTAGTTTTATCCCTCAAAAGCGAGGTTGCGGTTCTGAAGCCCTGGGTTGATATTTTCGAATGCTGTACACTATTGGAAAATTAGCCTCGCATTGGTTCCGAGTGGGTTCTCCGCCAAAAAGTTCTTCGTATCAATTGGTTCCAAACCGATTGCCATTTTTCGGAGCGGTCGCGCTTCCCAGCCGCATGAATTGTTGGTGCCGAGAGGTTCTATCCTCGCAGTCAGCAAGACAGCAGCAGTTACATGCCTCCTGGTAAGACCTCGTTTGCTGGTTGCTGTTGCTCGCCATCGCTTTACCTCACAGATACTCTTTCGCTCGCTGCTTAAACCGTTTGTTCTTAGTCGATCCGCAGTAGCCTGAGCGGGAAAGGATGCGACGGTGTCCGGACCCCATAGACTTTTCAGGCTTGGCACCGGCACCGACCACATGCTTAACTCTTGTGACCCGTTGTAGCATTTGCTGGTACCGACTATACGCTCAAGTTCTGGCCCAGCAGCATTCGCTTCCTGCGACCCATACCTGTTGCCGTGAAGGGGAAAACGTAGATGCTGCTGGGGGTCTTGTGGTGGCGGGTGGGGGCGACAACTCGGGCCATATGTAGCTGATGCGCAGGATCGCAAGCCTCAATGCATTGTACTGACGGTGCCATATCTGCACAAGGAAGCACACTGAGACGCAGGATCACGAGTGCGGGGCCCTCTTGTGGCGCCGCCCTCCCTCCGATGCTGTCTGGCCCTCAAATAGAACGCTGCCGGCGGGCGGATTGAAGACGGGTCAGTACCCGAACGATCGAAGAAACATCCCACGACAGGGGTAGCACCAAACGTTTCCGAGGAGCTTCTCCGTTTGCGGAGGTCCATATGCCCCCACCCAGACCTTGACTGCTGCAATAAGATACGACCATCAAGGCTACGGCAGGGTTAGGGGTGGGCCGCTTTGTTTTCGGAGCGGCTCGGGACCACTCGCGCGATTGGTCCCTAGCTTGTTCCTTTTGACGCGTGCTACGATACGATAGAGGTACAGCAACCATATTGCTGTTTTTTCCTCAAGGTTCCTCAATTTGGGAGGTTAAGACATGTCTTAAACCAAAAAAACTGATTTGGAGAAAAATAAAAACTGCTCCGTAACAGTACCGGATGAAAAAGACCACGGCCTATTATTAATAATAGGTACACAAGACGAGAATCATTGCAACTTTTTGTTTTTGCCTATTTCCCGACGATTTTGGGCTAAGGAGCCCCCGTCATTCAGATAATTTTTAACGCTCAAGGTGATACCTCTAGATCGTAGCGTGCGTCCTTTACCGTCGTGCTTTCAGAATCTTTTCGGTCTGCTTTTTTGGTATTGCGAGATGAGTCCACAATGGCATGGTTTTAGCTAATTTGCGCAAAAAAAAAACAAAAAACAAAAACAGGCGTTTTTTTTTTTGGTCTTATATTCAGCGAGGTGCAGAGTCAACGAACTCGTGGTTTGAAGTGCCCCAAAACTCGGTCGTGAAAATAGGGGATATCTCGCCCCTACCGAAGCCTTGGAGGTCCGGTGGTGCAACCAATCCGACGAACGGTGCCATGGTGTAGAGTACACACCGAACATATCTTGACAACGTCCCAGCAGCGGCATCGGGTAGCCATTCAGTTACAGAGTCCTGCCAAAACGTGCCAACAACTCCATGTCCCCTAGCACGTTGTCAGAAGAAGGCCAAGCCCGAAGTTGACCCGTGCCCATTGGACGCGCGCTACGATGGATAGGTGTGTCAACGGAAGTTTTTTTTTTTTTTTTTTTTTTATCTGAAACGGTTCCTTAACCCCCAAAACGTCGGAATTTCGTTTTTTTATTTTGTGCGTGGTTTTCGTCGTAGTACCTACACTGTAGCCCGTGGGGTTGTTCACCGGGAAGCATCTCGGTGGAAAAAAGAGCCCCAAGACAAAATTTTCGCGCGTTTCTACCTGAGCATGCGTCCTACCCATGTCATATGCTAACCTACCCCCTTCGTTCCCCTCGATGTCCCCATCCCCCCCCCCCCCCTCTCCCCCCATCCCCTACTGACAACGAGCAGGGCGGCTACAAGGACGCGAAGTCTTTGCCGGTGCCACCGCCCCCGTCCACCTGGGGTGGGCCCACCTGGGGTGGACTGACGGACATGTTCTCCAACGTGCTGCGAGGCATAGAGGGGCTCGTAGGTGGCAATAACCCGACCGACGAGTTGTAATCGTGGCGGACTGGGGAGTTTGATTCCGCAGGCCCCGAAGGCCGCGGGTTTTAGCGTACAGGAAACCGTCATGCTGTGTCGGTTTTCCATGAGGTGTAAATACGAGGCAAAATGTTTCTGCTGATGCTCTTCGATATGTGCCAATACCTCTTCGAAATCGACGCCGATCTCAACACGGGCTAGTTTTTCTCGGATTTCCTGGCACGATTCGGACTACACCAACATCCGTCTCTATCCGCAGGAAAGCTGGAGAAGCGTTCAATCAAGAAGAGATACCATGTGCAGGGAACCGTACTTTGAGGTGTACCGGGGCGTTCCATTTTCACACAATAGAGAGACCGCGCACTTTTTCCGTAGACATGTTGTTTTTGTCAAAGTCGCAGAGGCAGGGTGCAACGAGAGATGTCCGAAGGCGGTGTGATTCTGAAAGGACGATGGTTTCGCATTGAAAAGACGAAACGCACCATCTACCAAGTGTCATACCGTGAGCCCATTAATACTATTCACATCAGACTCTGCGACCGCGATTTTTTTGTGTTGTTCTCCAGCTTACTGGCGCCCTGTGGCGTCTGGAGACAGACACACCGGCATGTGCAGGGTTTTTCTATAGATGCATAGGCGTGTACATAATTACATGAGCCATAACTGTAACCGACGCAGAAACCTATGGGATCGTCGCTGGCTATGATGCACTAAGTCAATCGTTTTTCCCGCTTTGTTCTTGATTCGCGGGTTCATCTGCCAAGCCAAGCGTGTGACGATGCCGGCCCCGGGCTCATGCTGAGTCTCCAGGTGTGTAGGTTGTGGGTGGCTCGCTTCCTTCCGAAGGCGCCATAGGGCACGCGGCAACGCTCAGCAACGCTCGGAATGAGGCTTGTTCTCGGGGATAACTTGGGGGGTGGGTGGGACAAAGTTCCAAACCGTGATCTAACGTCAACTGCGACGCGACCGGATACATTCGTCGGAAAGCTGGCTTGGGTTTTTGCAACCTAAACGCGCGTCGTCGGTACGAGAAAGGGCGTTGCCCTCGCGGGTTTTCGCTGGCACGCGCGGGAATAGGGCTGGCACGAGGGGCGGCGCGTGGCTGGTCTCGCACCTAGCTGGTATATGCGGATATACACAGAGGGAGGCGCATCCTACGAAAGAAGGGTCAAATACAGGTTTTCGGCTGTTTCGGACGTAAACCTTCGTTTCTTTGCGTGTTTTCGCTACTTTCACCTGTAGCTGTTGCGGAGGTTTCAAACGATTGTTGCGAGAGGCTCGGTGGCGCCTGTACACGAAGCGCGAGGGACCTCCGTGAGAGAGAGAGCGAGAGAGAGAGAGAGAGAGAGACGGCGAGGGACTTCGTCCCGACGGAAGGGGATAGGGATTATAATGTTGTTTTCTCGTACCCGTACAACAACAGCTCAGCAGCGCAGTCGTGAAACAGTAATTATTTGTCGAGAGCCCGTGCTTGTATAGTACGACGCGTGTGCTAACTTTTAGAAACGTGGTCTGGCAGCATGATTATAACTTTTCCCCCTTCGACTTTGCTCTTCTCGAACGCCTGCCTGCCACGATAGAGCGGGGCACCACTTTTTTTCCGAGGTCCCTCACCGTCGAAGCTTAAGATCTTTCGTGACCCAAAAAATGGTTAGAAAAAAGTAAACAAAAATCTTTATCGCGGATGAAACTTCCAATGGCCTAGGGTGTATACAACTTCGAGAATAATAAAAAATGCCAAAAATTAACGTATTTCTCCGACGAATTTGGATTAAGGAGCCCCGTCATTTTCAGCACCCACTTCGGACGAAAAGTGACTAGTCTACCTCTAACGGTAGCCTTGTTGGCTCCAAGCTTCGGGCGCTGTGTCTTGAAAGAGACGGGTTGCCTCCAAGCGTTCTTCACGTCCGGTTTGACAC
This sequence comes from Undaria pinnatifida, assembly GCA_012845835.1. Classification (NCBI taxonomy): domain Eukaryota; class Phaeophyceae; order Laminariales; family Alariaceae; genus Undaria; species Undaria pinnatifida. The sequence goes on from JABAKD010000010.1 coordinate 3,421,562, forward strand.
AATGTTCAGCGGGAAGGGGCTTTGGTGGTAGGCACGCCAAGAATACGGAGGGATCAGCAATCGCCTGCGGGTGGTCGCGACGCCCTCCCTGGCCAGCACCGGCGGGGGGGTTCCTCAAATCGCCCTGGTCGGTGTCAGAAGTTGATGCTGCGTTCTGGAGTCACTATTGACCCTCCCAGCTGAGGGGTGATGCGCGTGATCGCCCTTGGGCGCGCCCACGGCATCCCGCGGACACAGGTAGGTGCCCGCTGTCGCTCCCATGGGCGACCGCGACATCCTAACTTAATTCCCATAGGAACTCGCGGGCATCCGTGAGAAGTACGGTTGGCGGCCACGGCCGCCCACGGGCGCCCTCGAGAGCCCGTTCAGTAAACCCGTGGCATTCCAGGGTTGTTCCCGCCATCTGGCTTCACCATTATGATGTCCCGTGCTAGTTCCCACGATATCTCTCATTGGACTGTTCACGGGCGACCGCGGGAGTTGCCACGGGCATCCGCGGTCGTAAGATCTCAGCCCTAGCGCTAAGTACGCGTACGCAATGCACTCCAGGTCAAGAAGCAGTAGTCCCAAGTGATAGGGTTTGTATGGATTGATTTCGCCCTAACACTAACCCTAACCCGTTCTGTGTGTGATTAAGACATGTTCGTTGCCCACGCGGGCGCCCACGGGAACGCCCGCGTTAGAAGTACCATGGACGGGGTGCCATGGGTTCCCGCGGATTACAAGCTGGGGCTTGGCGGGTGCCCGCGGGACCCCGCAGTATGCATAGACCGCGAGAGTTTCGCGCCCGCACCCGAATGGGATATCGCGAGATACCGCGATGCATCGTGGGATACTGTGTGGGCGCCCGCGGGCGCCCATGGGACTTCCCTTCCCATGGGCGCCCGCGCAAAAGCCAAATAAAGTGACGTGTTGAAAGGGTGGCTCGAATATCGTATCATTCAGGAAATGCGGTTGAAACGATGCTTTTTAATCGGATAGGAAATTTGAGCCCCGCGGAGTACTCTAAACTCTTTGGCTTCTCCCTTGGGCAAAGGTAAGTGTGACAATTTGTGAACCCTGGAGAATAGCTTCGGGGGTCAAGTTTGGAAGTAGAGTGCACGGGCATTTTTGCAGTAGGAAAAGTTCATGGTAAAATAATATATACATATATACGTAAAATACGCGGTAGCTGTGAGAGTTACGGAATTGTTTGTTTCCCCAGAGTGTGCTATTTTGCGTTTGCCTGTCAAGATTCAGGATGGATATTTGCATATGGATTTGGACGGCTGATTAATATTAATATGTTTAGTTTTCCCTTGCAGTTTTAGTGCGCCCAGGTCGATGTCGACCCTGCTTTGTTGCCGAAGGAGATGGCAAGACAGATATGTTTTAAATAATTCATATACTAATGGAAGGCGTTAATTAGCTTTCACGTCGAGATACACGATATATATGGCAAAAGGCGCGTCGGTGTAAAACCCGGAATGCTTGTGGCTTGTTTACAATGGCATTATTGGGGCGTTACCACAACATGCATTGTCCCATTCCAGGAGACATCTCATTTTTGCTACGAGCTGTTTTTTGTTTTGTTTCACTCTACTAGACTAGTCTATAGACTAATGCTACATATAATGCAGTTCTTTGGGCTGTTTTTCGATTTTGTTGTTCGTACCCCCGGTTCGTTGTTATCTCGTTTTGCTTTCCTCTGTTCATTTGCGATTCGTAATGTTTTGGGTTTCTTCTCTGTTTCAGTCTACGACCACACACAGTATTTGTATCTCTCTAGGACGAACAATCGGGATGGTGAGTTGGGTGCCCTACTGATGATGACGTTGGGTAAGTGTGAAGACAACACCCACATCCTGTGAATAGTATGTCACGCTCGACCAAAGATCTGAATGTGCATCGCTGCACGTTCGTCCGCGGCATAGCCAGTTTCGAGGAACGCGTGAAGACCCGACCTCATGCGCCAAGCGTCGGACCCGCAGCAATGAACATGACATGTAATAATCGAGGGACAAGATGGCGAACTATTCCGGTGTTTCTCTCCTCAGCGGTACAGGTACTATTGTTATGCTTGTAGACTATACCCAGATCACTTACTAGATACCAACATCTATTTTTTCTTTTAAATTGTATGGTGGGTGTTGCCAACTCAATGGTAGAGTAATCGGCTTTTAACCGAAAAGTTCTGGGTTCAAGTCCCTGCAGACACGTACTGTAACCCCACGCAGAGTATGTGAAACTCTAGTCCGTTCAGCGCGGGGGAAAATACCAGGCGACGAGACCTCCTGTCGGCGCAGGAGGCCTGACCCATCAAATACTTACATTAAATGACCAAACGTGGTGGTAGCGAGGCATAATACAACACAGTGTACATCTACAGAGTGCTCAGTACGCCTCGGTGAGCCGGTGAGCCCGAGGGGAGCATGGATGCGAGTGGTTGGTTGAAACCGAGAACAGAGAACAGGCGACGACAAAACTTACGCGAAGTATTGCTTCGTACCGACAACGTGCGTTCCATCTAAACCAGACGTTCTAAACACACGGGTCAATGAGCGCACGTCCGTGCGCGCGATCACACGTTTTAGTGTGCGCTCTTGCTGAGAGGTACCGCGCAACTGGATACGAGATACACCAGCATTGTGACCGTTGGCCCGCGTCAATCATAGGTCGTTTTGATTGGCCCGTGTGTTCGAATCATTGGTTGCTGGGGGTTTCCAAAGTTATGAAGGCGTAGATAGTTCGGGCCAATTTTGCGCTGCGAGTACGCAGCAGCTTGGGAAGCACCCACCATGGCACTCACGGCGTGACCACAGAGATACGGACACACACTGGCAGATATGAAGACCTTCGGAAGTAAACGCATGAACTGGGTGGCGGCCACTCTTGCGCTGCTCGCGCTCTCCCTTACTCTGGCTACGCCCACGGTGAGAGTACGAACAACTCTTTTAACCGATCTGCCTGATTGCCTTGGTTTCTCCGCCTTTTCGCGGTGGTGGGGCTACGATTAGCACATCTTGTGGGGTACGTGGGGGCAGCGGGGTAGATTATTTATGGCCCGAACTGCTAGATATTCTGCTGTTTTGAGCTGTTGTCTGTCTCTTTTGCCCGGAGTCGGTAGCCGTTCAGGGCGTGGTGAGAGCCACTGGCACTGAGTTTCCCGCGCAGCAGGGGGAACGTGGAAGCGGGAATCGTCTTTTTTCCAGCCTGTGTACGCCCCACCCATGGGGACCATATGACTAGCTTGCACCATCAGCTCGTGCGCTCGTGGGCGAACCAGCGAGATCACCTCACAGGCAGCCACAGCGCCCCCGTGCCTTGCTGGAAGGAGGCCGACGAGTGTGAGCCAGTTTGTTTGGTTTGCTTCTGTGTGAGGACGCAGTGGATTGTTTCGTATTTTTGTATTTTGTTTGTTTTCTTCGAAAGACACAACGTAAAAACAGAACACCAATTACCAACTGCCATGTGCAGCTTGGCTCGATTGCTTGATTGTGCTGCCACCAAGAAGCGAGCACATCAGCCGCTCGACCGCTCTTGTTGTACTCATGATTGGTGGTCTTCATGGGCACCTGATACTTGGTGCAGCAGAGCGGTACCAACGCTACGTATCATACGCGTTGACACCGTTTGATAAACTACCAGGTATTAAACTATTACGTCGCATGTGTAAGAGTGTTTGTATTAAACTATCACGTCGCAAGTGTAAAAGTGTTTCACATACAAGGTTCCCATACGGGATGTGGTCGGCTTGTAGTCCCGGGCATGTCGCCAGTTTTTCAAAGGGAGGCGGAGGGCGTCATGAAACTAGAGAAAAACGTACCCACCCACCAGCCACCGCGCAAGCAACCCAGCAGGTAACACCGATCAGCCGAAACGACTTTATAGCTTGTTGTATACCAGGTATACGTCAGGGGCGTCCCCGGTGGTCCAATAGTAAGCCGCTTAACTATGGAGATCGAGGCCATACGTAGGTTCTCGTTTCTCACGAGGGACTCTTTCTTACGAATCGACAGGCCGAACGCGCGAGAGCGCGAGTCGGCGAAATTCGATGCAAACCGACGAGCATAAAAATCTGAAAAATTGCTCATGCTGAACCCTGTGCGCGATTCCGATTGAAGGCGAGTACCGGGGGGGAAGAAGGGAAGGCACCTATGACCACGGCTTTGTCCAGGAGGTCGCTGAGGGCAAAACCGCTTACTAAATGAGCTGGAGAGTAAAAGGGATGATAAAAAAAGGAAAAAGAAGAAAAATAAAACGTCAGCTGTGAGTTCAATGTGTCTAACGAACACCTTCTGTCAAAAACAAAACAAGACATTTCATGCGGCAGAATGGCAAACATACTGACTTCAACACTGTGGAAATCCCTGCTGGGACAGCTTGCAGACAGAGAGCCTCGGATTTCGGGGGGGGCTTAACACTGTGGAAACCCCTGCTGGGACAGCTCGCAGACAGAGAGCCTCATATTTGGCGGGGGCGTCCTGTGACGTAACTCTACAACGGCGGATGCCTGCCCAACCCAAGTATGGCCAAAACCACATAGACTTCACATCGGCAGTCCGCGTGTACGCGCTCTGTGCGCTTTTGTTCAGGTTTTAGTCCGAGAATTTGTCGATGACACATAGCTCAGAGCCTCGTCTCGAGCCCGTTCCGAGCTATAGCCTCGACCAGGAGAACCACGCTAGCGCTCTTGGCAGATCTCAGACCATCTCCCGACTAACGTATACGCAGTTCGTGAGGCCTCTATTCGTATTAGTAGGAGGGTGCGTGTGTATACCTTTGGCGTGGCACGCATCCGTTGCATTTGTTGTACCCAGGGTACGTTAGTAGTCAGGTATGATTGGTATGTAGCAGCGGATGAAGCGGCGTAGAGTATGATAGCGCAACAGTCAGCCAGCCCTCACAGACAGTGGACGGCCCTATGCGAAAAACTGCTCGTATCCCATTGTCGTTTGATGTGTTATGCCTGGTATATAAATCTATGTATCTTAGTTCGCTTATCACGTATGCACATCCTTACGTCTGCGGATATCTCCCGCCTCTGAACGCCTTTCCGCGCGGTTTCTTCGCTGAGGCGTGCCCCCGCCTCGCCTGCAACCACCGGCTCAGCTGATCCGCCCGCTCGGCGCCGTAGCGCGCGCGCGAGGCCTCGACGTCGAGATCTACGACGAGATCTCCGAAAAATCGTGCCCTGTGAGACGTTTGGTGCGTAGTCTGCACACAGGGCTAATGTCTTCGCGTTATTTCTTCGGTACGTGTTCTCTGACCTCCGACACACGGGGGGGGGTCGATTACCTGTCGATTACCTGGCCGGCGTCGCCATTGTAAAGGCCACTAAGCGAGGTTTGTGCTAGGATCTGGGGAAGAAAAGTTCGTAATCCCCGAGAACACATGCCACCCAGGCGTAGTGGAGAACTGCGAACTCTCAATATTTTTGAACCCCCGGTAGTCTACAGCAGCACGTATACATGTACATGATGTACAGCAGTAGCTGAAGCTATGATGAGCCTGCAGCATCACGAAGCTACAAATGGTATATGCACAGCAGCATCACGAAGCTACAAATGGTATATGCACAGCAGAATCACGAAGCTACAAATGGTATATGCACAGCAGCAGCTAGGCGTCGTGGAGAACTGCGAACTCTCAATATTTATGAACCCCCGGTAGTCTACAGCAGCACCTACATGTACATGATGTACAGCAGTAGCTGAAGCTATGATGAGCCTGCAGCATGACGAAGCTACAAATGGTATATGCACAGCAGCATCACGAAGCTACAAATGGTATATGCACAGCAGCAGCTGTGGCCGCGCCTTTCTGCGTAGCAACGCAGAGCGTCACCCAGCTGGGGTGAACCGCCATGCTCTCCCATAATTTCCAGGCTGCCTTCTCGCAATGTTCCGCCGCACACGGGAAATCGGGAAAAATTTGTCGGCATTTTCCCTTTCTTTCCAGTATCTCCCATGTATGAATTAACGAACTTCGTCTAACTCTTGGCATTACTTCTTACCCTCTTAATATTTACTATCCTGCGCTGCGACCGGCGGCCGTCCAGGCCGCCGGCGTAGCCCCTTGTACCTGGTATATATTGTTTCTGTTGATCGTTGTTGTGGTCTTGATCGAAACTCCTTCAGAACCCCCTGAACCCTTCCCTACACTATTGCTAGTATAAATATATTTGTGCGCAAAACGGGTTTCCAGCTGTAGAGGGGTGAAGGCCAGCGAGAAAAACAGCCAGAATCCCCGCTGTTTTGCCGCCGCTGCCCGCGAGGGTCAATAAATAGTGTGCTCGGTGTGACTTCCCGCAACCTTCCGACACGGTGTCCGTCACTCACTGCAGCCCTTAGTTCCTTTAGAAGTAACTGCACCGATCCAATTAGCGACGAACTGCTGACTCGTGCGACGATAAAGGGCCAAGAGCAATTTTTTGGCCAAAACGTTTTGTGAACGAAGGGTTCCATTAACGCATAAAAATCGGAATGTCATTTTTTGTTCGTGTTTTTTTAATTTTTTTTTCGTGTATCTAGGCTACCTAGGCTACCTAGGCTACCCAGGGCCTGTTCCTGTTCATCGGGGTGCACTTTTAGTTTCCTGAAAATCAGTTTTCGGGTGAGGTAATAGAGCTGTTCAAGCCATACCATTCGGAATAGACTCTCCTTAACCACTTTAGAGCCCCCGAACCCCCCCCTATACTAAATCCCAGTAATATTGTCCCCAAAAACGTGTTTCCAGTTGTAAAGGGGTTACCCCGTACCAGTCGGAATGACATTTTTTTGCAAAACTTTTTTTTTTGGTGAACCCAGCCTACCTAGCCCATGGGTCTATTCCTTGGGTTGCATATTCGGTTTAAACATTGAAAATTCAGTTTTTGGGTGAGTCGATAGGGCTCCTTAACCCGTACAGGTCGGAATGCCCTTTTTGGTTTTGCCATTTCTTTCTTGTTGTATACCTGGCCTACCCAGGGTACCTAGCCCATGGGTCTGTTTATTGGGTTGCATTTTCGGTTTTGTAAATACTGAAAAATCGCTTTTTGGGTAATGCAATAGAGCTTTTCAATCCACCACCCTCAGAAGGAAAAAAAAGAGCCAGTGCACCTCTACCGTATATGTTAATACTATTACTAGTATGCGTCTACTTCGAAGTAGCTTGTGTTTGTGTTTTTTTTGTTCCAGTAGTTGAAGGGTTAAGTGCCGGCGCCGACGACGCCAACTCCAACACTTTGTTTTTTGTTCCGGTAGTTTAAGGGTTAAGTTGCCGACGACGCCAACTCCAAAACTTTGTTTTTGTTCCGGTAGGTGAAGGGTTAAGGTGCCGACTCCGACGACGCCAACTCCAACGCTTGCGAGATCGCCCGCTTTGTTCTTATGCGCTCGATAAAAGCCTTTTCGTATCGAAAATCGAAAAGTTTACGCTATTTCCAAGAAGATTGAAAAAGGTTCCCGGTCGGGATGGGGTTTGACTCGAACCCCCCCCCCCCGGGTGTTGCAACTTGATTAGGGGGAAAAGTTGTTGAAAGCTAAAGAAAAAACGATCAAGCCACAGCGCAAGTAACCCTACACGTACCACCTACTCTTAGTACGAGTAGCACGAAACGACGAGTTTGTAGTTCAGTTTACGAGTAGAGGAATAACTGAAAGGAGAGCCAGCATCAGTTTGCGATCGTAAAGGAAAACAAGCGTACCCGTCGCCCTTCGGACAGCCGTGTTGACGAGTTGATCGAGCTTCGCCGACGTGGTTGAAGTTTTATTGACTGTAAATAAACCCTGCCCTGACACCACTCGCTACTATATTTGAACGTTATCGAAGGTTTGGCTGTAATGAGAAGTTTGCGTGCGCTGTCTGCCATTTGGTGTCAACCATTTGGTCGAAGCTGGGCCAAGGCGTAAGTAAACACTACTGATACATTAATACTGACTTTGCTGTCGGATGGGACTCGGTTCCCCTGGGCACTAACGGCACTCCTTGTCGTATTGATACCCCCTCCTGTTATTTGCACCCCTTTTTTAGTTGTACCCCCTCATGTTATTTGTGCCCCCTTTTTGGTTGTACCCCCTCATGTTATTTGTATCCCCTGTTGGCATTTGTACCCTCTCTTGTAAATTGTACCCCCTCCTGTCAGTTGTACCCCCTATTGTAAATTGTACCCCTTACTGTCCGTTGTACCCCCTCTTGTATATTGTACCCCCTCCTGTCCGTTGTACCCCCTCCTGTCAGTTGTATCCCATCTTGTTATTTGTACCCCCTCTTGTACACTCTCTTGTCATGCGTATTGTACCCCCTCCTGTTTTTTGTACCCCCTCTTGTTTCCAAGCTGCCGTCCCCTCTATCCCGCCTGGCGGATGCGAGTGTCTATGGTCTTAGAACCACGGCCATTGCATGATATTGAATACCCCCCCCCTCCCGGCCACCGCATGCGTGCGCTTTTATATAGGGTTTCCTCGTGAGTGCGGAGGCGACGGTGGAGGAGGTAAAATCCGCCACGGACAGCATCAAGGCCGCATCGGCGGAGGCGCTTGATGTGAAGGCGGGAGGAGGGGAGGGCGGCGGGGATGACAGCGGTGACGACGACAGTGATGATGAGCCCACGCCAGGAGCTACGGTGGAAGTTTTGACGGACGAGAATTTCGAGAGGATAACGCAGGTCGCCACGGGAGCGACGACAGGAGACTGGTTTGTTGGTGAGACAATATTTCGATGTTTTCTTTGCACTTTTTTTTATATATAGCCATGGTCGATTCAGGGTTGGAGGGGGGGGGGGGGGTGCGGGGGAGGAGGACGCGGGCCGAAGGGGGGCTGTGATGCAGATAAAGGGATATATGTGAGGTGGTTTTCGATGGTTGGCGCTTTGTTTTAGAAGGAAGTCACCACCGAATTTGGTGCGGGGTGCTTTTAGTTTAGTCCGCCAGCAGTGGCCGTTGCCAGTGGTGTATGGGGTACAATCACGTTTGGGAGGCGTTGTGATCAATGTGGTTGTATCAGGGCACGAGCTAGACTTTGTTTGGCCCATTAGACTTTTCCCCCTGATGTTGTGCGGGTTGTGCGAAAGTAACACAACTTGCAACAAAAAAGCGCAATCTTTGACAAAAATTGTTGCGCTATTTTCATGTCCGGTTTATTAATTTTCGCTTAATACTCTTGAACCTGTCTATATCGGTTGTGCGAATATACACAAAACCAAACATGAACGTGAACGAAAGCGTATGTGCGAGCTTCACAAGTCAAAGCCTCGTAGTACGAGCAAGCGTGGACTTCACTCCCCCTTTTTCTTCTCGTAACAGACCCTCCATCTGTGTTCCCTCTGGACTATAACAAGCATGGAAAAAGCATCGCGCTGCGCGACGACACAACTCTGTCGAGCCGTTGGAGAACCCGAGTCTAAGGACGGACACGCTATCAATGCTGTACCGTATATGCATATTTTAGTAATAGCATACTTCGAAGTATAAGATAACACCCTCACCCTCCCTCTGACGATTTTCGAGTCTTGGGTATTATCTAGGATAACGTATGGAAATGGTGGAATATTTTGATATTTCCTTCTCGTAATACTGGAAGCACAAGTAGACCAAACCAACTTCACCGATTTTCCACACTTTATCGTACTGTTTGTAATGATCCAGAATTGCAGTCACGGCGGCTAGCAGTAGCCTTTTGCGATACGTGTGGATTATTATCTAGGATAAATAATGGAAATCGCGGAATATTTGGATATGAGTTTTACTGTGGTCGGCCCAATTTCAACAACAACCAAACGTGTGGAGTCTTTTTCCGGACAAAGGTATATGGGTAAGGTTGGGTTTGGGGTTACGGTTGGGTTTGGGGTTACGGTTGGGTTCGGGGTTACGGTTGGGTTCGGGGTTACGGTTGGGTTCGGGGTTACGGTTGGGTTCGGGGTTACGGTTGGGTTCGGGGTTACGGTTGGGTTCGGGTTTACGGTTGGGTTCGGGGTTGGGGTTAGGGTTATTGCTAGGGTTAGGGTCTATAGTAGTGTTCTGGGCATTTTTTGACACATCTCCCTTCTTTACTGGAACGCATACGTGGGCCAAACCAACTTCCCGGATTCCCATACTTTACCCTATACCGACCTATATCCTTAATGAGGACACACCACCCGTAATACGCGCGATCGGAGTATCACACACAGCTTGCAAAGACGAGCTTCGACGAAGTCTTCGATCTCACAGCTGGAGGGTTATGAATATGTTGACCCAGAATTGCGGTAAAGGCGGCTCTCGACAAACTACTGGTAGCGTGCGAACGCCATGCGACGCATGTATGGAAATAAATCGACGGGTCATGCACACCTCGGACAGATCACCGACATATCATATAGATCATATAGATCATATGGATCGTTCAGGAAATATTTGTCTGGTCTAGCTCATGTCGCCGGGTGGGAGCTGAACGATTTGCACGACCTAGCAGGTTTGGATATGTACTCTATAGGTACAGATCTGGCACAACATCTAATAACGGCAAAGACGGGGTGTGTTGCTGTAGATGATCTATATGATCTAGACCATCATCTGTCCGATATGTGACTAGAATATATATATATGTTTCGAAATAGACCCTTATGTTGTGCGCCCCCACCCCTTGGTGTTAAGGGGAAATCGACTCTCATTTTGTTCCCATGGGATGAGTTGGTTGAGTCACCACGGCAGGGGGGCAACAAAATTCTAAGAATTTTCTGAGCTCCTAACGTGAGGAGGACGGACGTCAATATTAACATCAACATCAACATCAACATCAACATTAACATCAACATCAGCATCAACATCAACATCAACATCAGCATCAACATAAACATCAACATGAACATCACCGGAAACCCGACTTGGAAGGCATTCGTTTCGCGCAACCCGACCAGCATTTCCAAAACCTTTGTTTGCTCTTTAAAACATAACCCTAAAACAATTGTACTCGTAAAATTATCATACCAACCGATTGTGCCGCAATTCAGACGCTCAACCGGCCAATGAGAAGGTCATAAGGTCCTAAAGCTTAGTTAACCCAAAAGGTTCAACCGCTATGCGTCTGGTACGGTAGTGACACGGAAGCTTCTATCTATCGTCCAATCGTTCTTATCCGGGATTGCTTGAACCACGGACACCGCTTCCAAAGGTGTTGCATGGTTTTACGATTTTTTTCCCTTGCAACACCGTTGGACTCGGAGTTTATGGCATGTGCATATTTCCTTTCAGAACGATGTGACAATAGACGAGTGCTTTCGTAGTTTCGTGTTCTCGAATGGCTTGGCAGAGTTGTTGTATCGTCGGGCAGCGATGCTTTTATGTGGTAGCTACTACTAGGTATCCAGCGGGAACACAGATGGAGTGTCTGTTACGAACACACTGTCGTCAAGTGTTGCACTTTCGTGCGCATGATCTACGCCCTCCCAAGATCTGTTTTCTGGTTCCTGGACACATATCATACATCACGGGGCCTCTCGTAAGAAATAGTCCACACAAGAATATTAGCCTGATATTTCGGGGAAAATAATAATCCGGGAGCGGTTATACCCAATATAGTGTGGAAAGCACCGTTTCTTGAACAAGAAATGCAGCCTAAGCCAGTATCCCGGGTTCTTATGGAAGGGCCGGAGCTGTATGATACGTGCACCGTTCGCATCGTCCAAGTATTCAGAGAGACGGGTCTTGGGAAGGAAGAGCTTACGTGGACGATACGCGAACGATTTGGCGATAGACTTGAGTACCATTTGATAGTGCGGTCGTAAGAGACCCTCGATCTGTGTTCCCGCTGGATCATTTTAAGCACACAAATAATCGCTGCACGACGACGCGACTCCGTCGAGCCAATCGACCCTGAATCTATGAACACACTAGTCTGTCGTCGCGTCGTTGTCACCAGGGTTGGTATAGGAGATGAACACCGCTGCCAAACGTGCTGCTTGACTTTGGAAGCTGTGTTTGTGTCGTATGCAATGCCTTATGAGAACGATGTGACGATGGACTGGTGTGTTGGTAGGTCCAGGCTGGAATGGCTAGGTAGAGTTGCGTCGTCCTTAGCTAGTCGTCGTGCAGCGATGCTTTGTGTGCTTTTCATTTTCCAGCGGGAACACAGGTTGAGGGTCTCTCACGACCTTACTAGTCTGTCGTCAAATCGCGCGCGTGTCGTACGCATACCCTTCCATTCCAACATCCGTCATCGTCGTCGTCGTCGTCGTTTTTTTTTTTTTTTTTTTCTCAAATCCCATCTATTCTCTGTGCGCCCTTCCTTTCTCTTTGTCTCCGTATACGTAATTCAGATCTAGGGCCACAAAGCAGGCTTTTCCCCCCCTTCCTTACTACGGTACGTGCCTTCGGTTCTATCCCCAGAAGACTTCAGCCCTCTCTTACCTCGTCGTCTTGCATCGAATTGTTCTGAATCTTGGAAACAAATGTATATGTATGAGCCTTTTGATCTTTGGGAACATATACGAATGTATATAACTATATATATGTGGCCCATAAACCGTTTGTGTTCGAATTAATCAGATTGACGGATCTTGCGAGGGAGGGGGGTTATGCGTACGATATGCGAACGGTTTGACTATAGGCCAATGTGTTCGTAGACTCGGACTCGAACGGCTCGACAGGGTTGTGTCGGCCTGCAAGCGATGATTGATGTGCGTAAGCCGTTTGTATGTCCCCAAGAATCAGAAAGACGGATCTTGGGAGGGAGCGAATGTGTTATGCGTACGATACGCGAACGGGTTGACGATAGACTAGTGTATTTCAGGCTCGATTGGCTTGACACAGTTGTGTCGATCTGTGCTCCCGCTGAATAACAACAACCACATGGAGCATCGGTGCAACGATACAACTCTGTCGAGTCATTCGAGAATCTGCATCCACGAACAGGGAGACGGTGGAGGGAGGAGGCGGGGGAGGTTGGAGGGCGGTGTGTGTTTCGGGAATTCAGGGCGTTTTGGCCCTGATACGTTATGATGCAAAGGTTAAGAGCGTTATGTTCGTATAGGCGTTCAATTGGTTACGCGGAGGCTTTTGGTTTGGCGATACGCCTTGGCATGGATACGGTACGGTACGGTTTTCTCGTGCGTGTTGCGTTACCGCTGTAGAGGGTTGTCGCTTTCATCGGTTGGCACTGCCGTAAAAAAGCTGCCGTTTGGCCACGGTTTCGGGTGGGCGTTTTGTCGCTGCTTCGGTTTCTCTTTTCGGATCGACAGAGCAGAAGAACCCCCCCCCCCCTCTCGGAACACCGAACACACGGCAGTACATATTATAGTCAACATCGAACCTTGTGCGTCTTGGCGCCTTTGCCCACTCACCATTATTTGCTCACCCTAGCTAGTCCTCTCCACCCGTATGTCCGTGAGCTTGGGGCAGCCCCCGCAGTGTTCTTATCCCACGCGCTTCCACGCACTTGCAGTCGCTTCCACAGAACGTAAATGCCTCTTCTTCTCACCCCCACTTTGTCTGTCTGTCTGTCTGTCTGTCGTCGTCGTCGTCGTCGCCGCCCGTTGCCTGCGTATCCTACTGTTCCCTGTCCTTTTTTTTTTTTTTTTTTGTCCCGTGGTGGTGATACCAACATCAATGCATCAATGCATCAACGCATCAATGCATCAACGCATCAATGCATCAATGCATCATTGCCGACATTAACCATTGTCAACTGCTCAACGCTAATGTCGATGGCTGCGCTTACGATGGCGCCTGGTATACACTGGCGGGTTTTGCTGCTTGGTTCTCGCGCCCCGACGACAGAGTTCTACGCTCCCTGGTGCGGTGAGTTTACTACCTCACCAGACACGAAAGCGTTTTTTAGGACGTGAGCGTGAAATTCACCGAGACGTGTTTTGAGCGGGATTTTGGAGACTCTCTAGGGCCTGACTTTGCCTTGAGCCATGGAGGAGGCCAGGGACGAGAGCAGAGAGGGCATCCAGTCCCCTGCTTCGTTTGGTATGTTGAAATCCGCCGACGTGAAACCAACCATAGCTGGAGTTTTTTCTTCCTCTCGCTATTGGGTTTTGGGATTTGGAAGTTTTTTTGTCTTTTGAGGGGCGAGGGAGAGTGCTTGGTCATGGTGGTGGTGGGGGAAGCTATGGTGCTCTTAGTCGAGGATTGTGCGCTTTTTGCGGCGCGGTGGTGCTGTGTCGCACGTCGGCTAGCATGATGTTGGATGTGTCGTGCCGTTCGTTGTGTGAGCCGTTGTGTGAGCCGTTGTGTGAGTCGTTCCTGCCGGTTGTTTTGAAGGCTTTTGTTTTTCGGCAGCATAGCATAGCATAGCATAGATGCTAAGCTATCAAAGGCATCAAGATCAAGATGCATCCACTAGGTCAAACGTTGCGGTTGCTTTGTTAATTTTATGGCGTCTAGATATATTCCGCTACATGAAAGGTTGCGGTTGCTATGGTAATTTTGCGTTCCCAAGGCAGGGTAACAGGGCGTCATCAATGCCAATTTCGGCGTCGAGACGCGAGACGCACACCGGTGAAGACGAGTGCTACTACTCCTAGGGGTTATAGCACGCTTTGGCCAGAATGTTTGTGCTTGTTGATCGGGCGGTCTTTTCGACGGAGAAGCTAGCCATTATCGCGGGCACTCCACGAGTAGGCCATGCATGGGGCTATTCATCCAAGGCAAACGTCCATTTATTTTCTCATGACTCGGTGCCCGGGGAGAGGTGCACGGGGTATGTAAATACAGCTTCTTTAGCGAGGAGTCTCGGAAATACAATAGGTGAAGGTGAAGGTTAAGGTTAAGGATAAGGTTGAGGTGAAGGTGAAGGTGGAGGTGAAGGTGAAGGTGAACACCTCACCCGTTCTGCGATAGAGGGGTAGCTAGCACAGTTTTTTTTGGCTAAAGTGGTTGCTGGATGATGGATGATGGATGGTGGATGATGGATGGTGGATGATGGATGGTGGATGATGGATGGTGGATGATGGATGGTGGATGATGGATGGTGGATGATGGATGGTGGATGATGGATGGTGGATGATGGATGGTGGATGATGGATGATGGGGCGGGCTCCTTAGCCGAAAATTGTCGGGATATTCGTTTCGTTTCGTTTTATTTCATTTCATTTCATTTCATTTCATTTCATTTCATTTCATTTCATCTCATTTCATTTCATTTCATTGTTTTTCCGTGTTATTGTGCCAAGGTGTTTTAACTGTATATTTTCCAAAATACGTCAGCTGTGAGTTTGATAAGTTTAGGGTCGATACTCGTCTTTGCAAGCTGCGTGGTACACCGGCCGCTCGTTTTTGCAGATGATTCGGCACACCCAGGCCATCGGTTTTGTTTCGTCGGTTTTTGCACTTTCGGTTTTGCTTTTGCCATGGAAGGCATATCGAGCTCCTCAAGCCACCACCCTCAGACGGCAAAAAAGAGCCAGTGCACTTGTACCGTGGCACGTGTCCTCAGGTGACTGAGGTACTGTACTTCGATCGTGATGTGCGTCTGCCAACCTACTGTGGCATGCGTCTGAAGCACCTCTCCCGTCCCGCCGTGTCGTCTTTGAATGCCTGCAGGACACTGCCGCAAGCTGGAAGGTCCTTGGAACTCGCTCGCTGAGCAGCTGGGGGTGAGCTCTGGGCATCTACAATGTCCTTGTCTTGCTCGTACCCAGTCTGTTATTGTTGGGCGAGGCATGCCTTGACTTATGTACCTCGCAAGCAGGCGCGCGGGGGGGATGGGGGTTTTTCTTTGTCGTTTTTGTGGTAGACTAAACTGTGAACTCTCGTGTTGGGCTGGTTGGTGTTGCTTGCCGGGTACTGTAGGACGATGGCTAGTTATTTTTTCTATAGTTTTATAAGAGTTTTGTTGCCCGTTTGGACTTGAGACACACCCGGGAAGTCAAGCCTACCGCACCCCGAACGGGAACCTTGTACTTTTTGTACGTGTGTGTTACACTCAGCGTGTGTTCCGTTCAACATGGACCCATTATATGCAGCCACTAAAAAGTATATCCTACGCTAATTGTGGTAGTGTGTCGCCAAGACGTGGGTGCCGCTCGACAGAGGTCTCTTATCTTGGTGCCAGCTCTCCCTCATATCGCATGTCTGTCGTGTTCTGGGTTTTTGTATGTGCTTGGGGTGGCCGACTGTTGATTTTCGCAGGGACAAGTGAACGTGGGCAAGGTGGACGTTACGGGCAACAAGGCTTTGGGCAAGCGGTTTGGCGTCAAGGTCGGTGGCAAAAACAGGAAGCAATTTTTTGCTCGCGACCGCTTTTATTAGTCAGTTTTAGTAGTCCTAGAAACGATGTAGGCAGCATTTCCCAGGAAAAGTCGATATGTTGTAGGAATGCCGTCACTCACCGTTAGTGTGAGGAGGAACATTGTGGTCCGCAGTTCGGAAGTCGTGGTCGATATATCGGAACAGTAACAAAAAACCGAAAGCGGCGCAGCCGCGTTTGGGGCAGCCGCGTTTCGGACCCGTTTTTTGTCCGAGGTGGGGTCAGGGTTAGGAGTTAGGGTCACGGTCATAGGGTTAAGGTTGGGGTTGGGTTTGGTCTACGCCTGTGCCTTGATGCCACATTCGGAAGTGCCACTTAGCCCAACCAACCCGGCCCGTTCCCCACACGCCCCCGCCTTGCTCTGTCTGAGTGAGGGTTGACGCGTACTGCAACGTTGGGGTTGGGTTGGGCGTAAGCCTGTGCTTTGATGCCACAGTAGGAAGTGCTGCCTAGCCCAACTAGTCGTGCGTAATCACCAATTCGACCCCAGGAAAAGGTGTTGTAAATAGGTCTTAAGGGATTATCCTCGTATTAATGGCCGTATTTCTAGTTTTATGCAGATAGTTACTCTAGCCCCAGCCGCTGCAGCTGCTACTAGCGATGAAGCGTCGAGAAGCATTTCACGATCGTCTTCGCCGACGCTAGGTACAGGTGGTGCTGGCGATGAAGCGCCGAGAAGAACTTGACGATTCTCCTCGTCAGTGACGCTACAGCATCGAGTGACACCATCATCATGTCGAGTTGGTTGCGAGACCGGAATCCACTCGGAGTGTAGTGTTGGTTACTGCTGTTCGGTGTGTGGCCGTGTGCGACTCTGGGGGTTTCCATCATATCCCATCATATCCCATCATATCCCATCATATCCCATCATGTCCCATCATGCGCCGTCTGTGCCGCGGTAAAGCATGCAAACGCGACTCTAGCTGGCGCCAATAGATGATCAATCACAATACACGAATCGGGCTTTGCGCTCGGGGGTAGGTCAGGACGAGCGGACAAAAGGGGTGCCCGGCAGGCGATGCTGCTGTTGTTAGCCCGTTAGCTATGCGTGCGGCGGTTTCGTGCTTTTACAACTGCAATAAATAGCCTACTGTACGAGTGGTTTGAAGCAGTTTTCGTACAAAAAAGGGGATGCAGCTGTGATGGGGCTGCCGGTTAATATCTAGCGTGCCGGGAATCCCCCCGCGGCTTCGGGCTCAAGAGGGGTAGATACAAGACCAGCACTACCTGGCACAGCAGTAGATGCACAAGACGTTTGCTCTGAAGTTGAATCGACGATGCCACGTTTGATGACGATAACGAACGGACACAAAAGCTATGGCTGCCGGCAATGCCCACAGAAACTTGGTGGGCAGGTATTACTATGTAATACTGCTGCTGTAGTTTTGAGCGCCTAATTGTGTCGAGTGTCCGAAATCACGGGGCTCGCTCGCGCCAAATTTGTGGCAGACACTTGAGGGCGCGAAATCAAGATGAGGGATGAGTTGCCGGTTCCCCCTCTTATCGCCCTTTGACATGAGTTTCGATATGAAGTGATCGATTACCGTTAACCACACGAACGATTTTTGTCATGCTGGACGAGTCAAGACCCGGGTTAGAGATCCTGTCGACTTTCAGTTGTGCTGGTTACGCACCTGAAGTTTCAGTAGTACTGGTCACGCACCTGAAGTTTCAATAGTACTAGTCACGCACCTGAAGTTTCAGTAGTACTGGTCACGCACCTGAAGTTTCAGTAGTACTGGTCACGCACCTGAAGTTTCATTAGTACTGGTCACGCACCTGAAGTTTCAGTAGTACTGGTCACGCACCTGAAGTTTCACTAGTACTGGTCACGCACCTGAAGTTTCAATGTTACTGGTCACGCACCTGGACAGCATTTGGATGCTACGGTTGACATTGTGTTCTAAATTATGTTTTGCCGTGCCGTGCCGCTGGTGTTCCCACCCTCCCCCCTCCGCTGCCCCCCCCCCCCCCCCCTGTTCCTGCCGACGTGTTTTCTTTGTCCCCCCCCATCCTGCCTCCCTGTGTACCTTATTTGGCGTGCGAAAACGTTATCTGTTGCCGTGGCAGAGCTTCCCGACGCTCATGCTGTTCTCTCACGGGAAAGTGTACAAGTACTCCCAAGCGCGCAAGCTCGAGAACTTGCTGGCTTTTGCAAAGGTGGGAAACATGTCGTCGTCGGTGTTTTTTGGCCGTCGCGCTCATTGCGTCGGTTTGCTGACTCCCGATGTTAAGATCGGTTGAAGTGAATTTCCGGTTACCCGCCTTTTTCAGTTTTTTTTTGTGGGAGAGAACGATCTTGCTCGCCGACCTCACATATTTTATTTTTGCAGGGCGTTTCATGGGCCATGACCCGGCCTGCGGGTCGGATCACGAGAGATGTTCCAAACCTCACGGGTCGAGTCGGGTTGGGATCAGGGGGTGTATTGGAAATCTCACGGGTCGGATCGGGTCGGGTCAAGATGTGTTTGAATCTCACCGGCCGGGGTCGGGTCGGGGTCGGGTCAACCCTGACCGGATTCGACCCGCGGGAAGGAGGCCATTCGACCTGTGAAAACCTCTCATGTTTTTAACTCCATTAATATCTTGTATCCACGTACTTTTTTTGGGAAACTACTTGGAATTAGTGGGACGACTTTTGCAGTTGTGAAAGGAGTTTGTATCGTCGCAGTCGATGAGACGGCAACTTCTTTCTCGTAAAGTGACGACGATTGCTGCTTATTTAGTCCTCCTCGTGTCGTGCCGGTTTGCTCGTTACGATTTTTTTTCGCATCGTTTTGACCTGGACGCGCTTGTGCTCCATGCTCAAAAGAGTTTAGAGCGCTGTCGATCCCGGCAAAATCCGGGCAGGTCAACCCATAGTATCCGGTGGGATAAACCTTCTAGCCTGGGCACCGACCAAGCGCCTGAGCTCCAACCCTGTGGAATTCGCGTTTTACCACTTGTGATACATATGGAGGAAATCATACAGTAGGTGCTGGTGGGGGCTGTATGTTGGGTCGGGTGGATATTTGGCCAGCTCGGGCTGTGTGAGGCTCGAAAGTTACGCGAACCTGGGTTCGTTTGCGACGGTGCACTCTTCACAGGCACAGGCATTTGGAAGCAGCGTCGAAAGCGCGGAGTCGTTTTGTGACATCACCCCCGTTCGACGCAGGCAGAACGCTTAAGGCTTTGTTTACCTCACATACCCATGCGTTTTCATCAATGCGCCCCCCCCCCTATACCCCCCCCCCTCCCCTCCCCTCCCCTCCCTTCCCCTCCCCTCCCATTCCCATACCAATCATGAGCAGGGAGGCTTCAAGGACGCGGAGTCTCTACCCGTGCCACTGCCTCCGTCCATCGGGGGTGGGGTGCAAGACATGCTCTCGAGGGTGGTGCAAGACTTGGGAGGTATCACGAGCGGGAAGAGCCCTACTCCCGTCACCATCCTTGCCTTGTCCGGGTCTTTGCTGGTACTAGTCTTTGCCTTCACCATCATAAAATCTGCCAAACCGTCGGCCCCCAAAACTAAGGGAGAGTAGGAAGAGGCCGTAATGGCCGCAATGGCGTAGGGGGGGGTGTTCCGAGCAGTTGCTCTCGGATAATCGGGGCTGGTACTTCTGATGGAGCTTATTGTGTGCCTGGTGGGGCTTGCGTTTGTTTCGGTGGTGTTTGCGGTTCCGGTGGAGCTTGCGTGTTCCATGAGGCTTGTGCGTGCCTGGTGGGGTGGGAGGATACTACCGTATACCAGGCAGCACACGAGGTAACCGCTCCCTGCGACGATGCGCAGATATGGTTTTCTCGGGAGCAAAGGGGGCACGTAACAACGAAAATGGTAGCCTCTGAAATATGTCGTCTCATATGACACACAGATCGCAGGACGTTTAAACTCCTCTCTGTGTCGGAGAAAAAACACGGGGGAGCTTCGTCCGAGGTAGTAATATGTATGTTGTCATGCGCGTTATTCGGCAGGTAAGGGCAGTTTTCGGTATGCTGCACGCTTCGAGCGCTTGGGGGGGGGGTACTTTGCCCCCGGGGGACTTAGGCGCACGGACGGCGGAGGCCGCTCGGAGAATGCGCACGTTTTTGTTTGCCTTGCACCTGGTATATAGAAAGTCGTGAAATGTGATCAGTCGCGACGAAAAGTTTTTTCGTCCGACCGCGAACGCTTGTTGGCCCGATCAACGTTTATTGTTAATCGCGCGGTTTCTGTTCGGAGCGCGCGACGGCCCCGTACCAAGAAACATCGTGAATGAAGGTTAGGTAGGGTTGGGGTTGAGGGTGCAATGGAAGAGGAGGGGAGACGAAGGGGGGGGTGGGGGTGTCTAAAAACGTTGGTTTGTTGCCGCAGTGATGCAGCTGCGGCGTTTTTGCGATCTAATGTGTATAGCCACACGGATTCGGATAGGATCTCGCGGTGGGTCTCTTTGCCTTTTTTTTTTGTTTCGCGTTGACCCGTCGGTCGGTCGGTCGGTCGTCGTTTTGTATTTTTTTTCGTGCCGTCAGTGGTGCATTTCGGCAAAGCTTCATCGCCGCCGGCGACCGCGGCCGCCGCCGCAGCTATTGCGTTGCGCGGACGGGCTTTGATGTTTCGTGCGAAGCTAGTTGCACGCCCGAGGCACAGGACCGAACTCGATATGTGGTGCTGCTGTTGCTTTGGTCGCGGCAGGAAACTGTTTTTTTTTGCCAGGTTGCCACATCCGTAGAGTTGGCTCCCGTACGCCATAACGATGGAGATGCGCTGTGTTTTCGTTTGTGCTGTTTTCGGCGTGTGCTGCTGTGTAAGGAAAACGCTTTTTACCATCACGGGGCCATCGGCTGCACACCTCGGAGGGTACACACCGCAGCCCTGTGCGTCCACCTTCTTTGTGTTCGCTGCAAGAGCCGTCCTGGAGCGGTGGCGATGGTATCAAGACCCGAAGAGAGATCTTGTTCCGAGGACGTTCTGGTAGTGGACGGGCGCGTTCCATCTACAGCGGACGCGCTGTTGATAGTGGGGGCTTTGAGCATTTTCAACATCACCACTACTACGTGTATTTTTTCAAATATTAAAAAAATACACTTCAGCTGTGAGATCGACCAAAAATACTTTGATCAAAGCTCCGCTTTGCAAGCTGCGCGTGATACTTCGATCGCGCGTGTTACGGGGTGTGTATACCCTCGTGAAGGATACAGGTCGGTGACTCCCATGCTAATGCCAGGGTCAACAGGACTAAGACATTCATCCCTGTTCTGCGCATGAAAACTGTAGAACCCTCATTGAGGGGGGCAGAATCAGGCATGTGTGGAATTCAGTATTTACTGTAGTAAATTATTACCTGGTACACTTTACGTAATATTAATGGTAGCAACAAGAAACGCCTTTCCTTCAGGGTGCTCTGGGCTACTCGTTCACACCTTGACATAATGCACAGCGGCTAACGTGCGACCTTGTTTCGAGCTGAAACGGAACGCTGCACGAAGCAGTGGGCAGCATTCCATACGTTGCAGACCCTGCTCGCATAGTGAGAAACCCGAGGATGGGTACCACCACTTTTTTTTTACAGAATATCGGACACAAACCGCGTACGAGTACGTACACACCTCTTTGGGACCACGAGACAGAGTGACTTTTATTTGGTAGGGTGTGCCCATTTAAAAACAAGTAACGGAATCATCCCACCATAGATAGGGTTTGCACTTTTTGGGCCAAAGGCTTCTCACCGGTTCGGTCTCCTGCACTACTTGCTTTTTGCGTGGAAGTTCATGAAAGCTTCCATGGAAGCTTCCACCGCTTCCATGGAAGCTTCCACGGAAAAAAAAACGCGAACACATCCACGGAAGCTTCCACGAAAGCATCCATGGAAGTAGCTTCCATGGAAGCTCCCATGGAAGTACTGGAAGCTTCCGCGGAAGCCACTTCCACGAAAGCTTCCACGAAAGCTTTCACGGAAGCTTCCATGAAAGTTTACACGAAAACTTCAGTAGAAACTACTTGCTCCCACAAAAGCTTCCACGGATCCTTCCACGAAAGCTTCGACGACAAGCTTTCGTAGAAGCTGCTTCTACGGAAGTTTACTTTTTTTTTACTTCCATGGAAGCTTTCGTGGACGCTCAGCGGCTTCCACGACAGCTTCCACGGAAAGAACTTTCGGGGAAGAAATTAATGTTTAATAAGTAATACATCCACGAAAGCGGTTTACTTCTTACTTCCACTTCCATGGAAGTAAAAGAAATGGAAGTAAAAAGTAAACTTCCGTGGAAGCAGCTTCCACGAAAGCTTCCACGGACGCTTCCGTGAAAGCTGTTACTTCCATCTTGTTGTAAGTGAAAGGTAAAGTGCCGTGGAAGTAGCTTCCACGAAAGCTTCCACGGGCGCTTCCGTGGAAGCTGTTTTCGTGGAAGCTTTCATAGAAGCGTCCACAAATCTTTCAACAGCGTTTCGACAGCAGCTTGCATGAAAAATTTTGTCGAAGTTACTTCCAAGGAAGCTTGGACGGAAGTCAGTGGAAGCTTTCTTTGACGGAAGCTACTTCCATGGAAGCTGCTGTCATGAACGTTCGGATGGGAGCTTCCATGAAAGTTTCCATGAAGAAACAGCTTCCGGGCTTTGGATGCTTCCGTCTAATCTGCCGTTCGAACTTCCGCGCATTTGGCGGAAAAGGGTCCCGATCTTCTTTTCGCGGAAGCTTCCATGGTAGCAGCTTCCATGGTAGCAGCTTCCATGGACGCTTCCGTGGAAGTCGCGGTTATCATACCACACCTCTATCGCCATACTTAAATGAGGAAGGTCTTTCGAGCGAAGATTCCGCAATCCATCATCCTTGGCCTACGCCCAATGGAAGATTTATACGAGGAAATTCCGGAGCGCACTCCCCTGATACCAAGTACCAAACACGCACCCACGGCCCGGCGCGCACGTCCTTCCACATATATATATATATCTATATATTTGGAAGAGACACACATGCTACGGCAGAGGTGGATATACCTTTTTTCTAATACTACCCCTCATTTGAGGAGCTTAAGAAATTAAACTTCCACCGGATGAATACTCCCATGGATTAGATGCACAGCGAAAATCATGGGCAAAAATGGTCAAAATTCCGACGGTTTTGGGTTAAGGAGCCCCGTCATTCAGAAAACATTTTCTCGGACGAAAATGAAAACTGCTGCCTCTATCGAAGCATGCATCCCATGGAAACTTTCATAAAGGGTGCACCTCATGTACTGCAGCCTAAATGGCGACGCCGTGCTTGTAGTCCCCGCGGCTATGGTACGTGGGCAAGGGAATACACGAACTTAACGCCTGACGCTCCGTATCCAAACAAGAAGGCACCGTATTTGATAGCAACATTAATCGTACTTTTTATTATGTCTGGTGTTAACATTTCATGTTTAAGGTGCTCAATCGTGTGGGTTATGTTGTGCTCCGGGGCCCTACCCGTGTGTAAGTGCGGATACTGCGTGGGACAAAACCCCTTGTTCCTCAGCGCCGAATTCGGCTGTGCAGGATGCCTCCAACCACACGCCCCCCGCCCGCTACCGACGCCGCCAATTCAAAAACGAGGGCGTAATACCGATGACAAAGGAAATGCGATGTTGCAAAGTCTTTTTTCCAAAACTCCATACAAGATATATCGGTGGAAGAGACCACCCCCGTTCCGCTCCCGTGGTGTAAATGGAACACAAGGAGACCTTTGTCGTCTTTTTTCTACACAGCAGCGCCCAAAGTGTTGTTTCTATCAGACGACTGGATCGCGCCAGCCACATATCGCCGCCGCGTTGTGAACACTGTGACGAGGGTGTGGGTCAGAGCGCCTCACCAGCGCACGCCATTGACATTCCACGGCGCAGTTGTTCGTTTCGTCCATCGATGTCTGCGGCAGACTAGAAACCTCGCCGCCTCGAACTATGAATTCACCGACTTTTTCTCGGGTAGATATTGGCCCAACATGTGCCCACGGTGTTTTTCCGCTTTTTTGTTTTTCATCTTTGGAACCTGTTTGTCGAATGTCAGTGATCACGTGTGATCCAAGTCTCTGCTCCGTTAACGACTCAAGTTCCGCTGGAAAGTAACATCCGACGTGGTGACGCGGCCCCGAGCGCTATGCAAACATAACCTCAAAGGCTGTACACATTCTCCGCGAAGGTATGGGCGCTCTGAGCGCTCAAAACTCCTTAATCAAGCGCTTCGTGCGCCACTCCTAAACCACTACCGACGTGCGATTTGGCGACGGCGGGTGGTAGGTCCGTGGGTAGGACATCGACAAGGGGAGGCTAGGCCGGACATTGAATACTACCCATTTACGTAGCAATTGCAACAATTTATTTGCTGCCAAGCACGCCACCCCCAGAGAGTGAATTGCAACCAACCCCTGTTCGCCCGTCCGCCCTTCTCCGCCCCCCGCCCACCTCCCCAACCGCTCTCTATTCCCCCCCCCTGGGAATCATGAGCGTGTCGTGTCGTCTCTTGATCATAGCACTCGCCAGCTGCCCTATGATCAATATTACTTGGGCCCCCACTCCGCCCACACACTCCGGGGAAGAAATCCTCCGCCTCGAATGCTTAATCGTTGAAGGTTGGACTTTTGTCAAGCATGGTCCCACCCAAGAGGCACTCGTTTCTCACCAAAATGCACTGGTCGGGGAAGAACTCCGCCAGCACTCGAGGCATCTGCTTGACAATGTGCCCGACCCCTGGCAAAAGGGAGTAACAAGCATGGTGCAGATTACGTTGTCGTCATCTTGACACACATTTTGCAATCGCCAGTTAAGTCGTTCGGGTAATAAAGTTGCGTCTGTGTCTCAGCAACGATAGAGGCATATGGTCATGTCATTTCACGTCGTGTATGAACGCCGTCGGCGAGGAACCAACTGAGAATCGCGAGAATCTAGGAACAAGGAGCCGTTGTTCAGTCAGCTGTACTCCCAACAAAGCTTTAGCCTTCGAGCAAACGTGCGCAAGCAGCCTTTCGCTGAACTTTCGGAGCCGATGTCGTCATCGATATCGCCCAGGGTCGACTTGGCAGCGTTAACGACTGAAGCGGCCGCTTTGTCAAGAGAAAGAAACTAGGCAATGCGTGCGACAGGCATACCGTGGATCCACGAGTTGCTGCTCTCCGCCATGGAACTTTCCACAAGAAACATTCGTTGCCGTCATCGTCAACGCCCCACCATGGCGGATCATCTCGCGCCTCAGGAGATAAAATCTCGGAGCAGTCCGCCTCAGAATGCCGCCAGAAAAGAAACCTGAGTTGTGGCGTGTTTTCCGCGAAGGTGCAAGAGACGCAAGTACGCGTGGCGTACAGCTGGGCTCCGTTTCGTATGTACGTTTGGAGAAGCCATTAAATGTGGGTATACCTTGCCCGTCATACGCCTCTTAGTCTCGCCGACCGTGGCATGCTCGTGTTGAGCACGCCAACAAAAACGTTGACTTCGAGCCCTTCGACAGTTGACCACACGCCGAGGCCAACCAAAATCGTGGGTAATGTGGGGGCATGGGGCAATTTTAAGAAGAATTTCGTCGTCAGTACGCACGGAACGTCGAAAACGTCCAACCCATGCCCAACCGTTGCATATCAAGTAACGAAGGCCAACGCACGACCAGATTTACCGACAACGAAGGGCTTGTCTGAATCGGGATAAGACCATGTCACCTGTCAATGAAGTGACTAGTTCCAAGCCAGGACTCGTCGGGATCATGCAAGCGGTAGCGCCGCAGAGCACAGACCTTGTCGTAGAAGATCAAGTCCGGCCGGCTGACGGAGTCTTTCTAGATGGAGTCCGGGCAACCGGCCTCGACCTTCATCCCCTCGTGTTCCCACAACGGACCCAGCCGTGTGATAATACCGCAGTTCAGAGTCGCTATAAATTTCCTGTGCGTGTAATGAGTCGAAAACAGCAACCGGAGTTGTCGCGCTTCGTCGGGCTGTGGCTCCGCGTGAGATGACGACAATTCCAGCACCACGGTGGGGTGGGTAAGCGGCCAGAACGTGTGTCTCAGCGACGGCAAGGGCACGGCAGTGGACACGCCAGTAGTGCCAATAATAGGTGCAAGAGGGTGGAACGCTGGCATGGCGTGATCGTCAATTAGTGACTCGAATCGCACGCGACGTTAGCTACATGGTTGGACATGAACGGCTATTTGGGCGCTGAAGTTGGGATTGTTTATTCTTCATGTTCAACGGTAGGTACGGATGACATGACGTCGACCCTGTGCCTGCGCAGAAAAGCTCGACCAAATGGTGGAATGTAAAATGACATTCCTCCCCAACGACACCGCAATGGAACCTTCGTCCTGTGTTTCGGCGCGTGAAGGTAGCCAAACGTCGCTTGTACATATACAACGTCGTGGTTCGTCGGGAGAAGTTCGTAGGCGTGGGGTGCGTGGGTGGTGTTCTTATCGTCGTGCATGCTCGCCGTCCTAAGGCCGTGTAGCCTCGGTTGCATCCCTGATCTTGATTTCTGTTCCGCAATATGCTGCACGTCATGGGCACTTCTACATGGCGGTTTGAAGATGTACCAAGCCCGGCAAAGAACACGCGCGTCATTCACCATCCCCCCGAGGTATGAAGGTGTCGCTAAAGAACGTCGGGGTGGATCCATGGGTGGGTGGTGGTTGGGGTGATCTTGATTTGCAAGCATGGTCTTCATCGCACCGCCCTACACCGTGTTTGCAACAAGCTCGGGCGAGTAGATCATTTCAACCGTGCAAAAGCACTCGGGCCACCGCGGCTTCCTCAAGGCCTCCCCCGCCATCGTACCTCCGTCACTGTTGTTTAGCGTTCCCTATACATAGAAGAGTTCGTGTCAGTACTTTTGCAAAAGGAAGCATGCCATAGCACGTCGGTGTCAGTGCCATGCAATGAAATGGGCACGATACCAATAGCGCGAACACTTGGGGCAAACGACAGCCAGATATACACCGTGGAAAGCGTGGGTCACGCCCTTACTGTGGCTCGTTGCTGTCTAGCACTACCAACAACAGCGGCAGGAGCGGAAACGGCGCCTGTTCGACGGTTAGGCGGGGGTTTCAATTTGTCACTCCGCAACTAGAACCAAGCAACCTCGTCACGTCTCGTAATGAGAATAAATTTTCTGGCGGCGATACGAAAAACAGGCGCCATGTTGTTCGAAGAATATTCAGCTTTATAGAGCGCGTGCCAACATTCCACCCGGCGTCGTTTCATTTTCAATTCGTGATAAGTACAGTAGGGGCGGCAGGCTTCAGAGCCCGCAATGTTGTGCTTGAAATCGTCTTGAAAATCTGGTAGAGGTAAGGTTCGCTACATACACAGCATGAAGCACCCATCCTTCGTAACATACGCATTTTCGACTTCGACCTGAAGACTGACTACGGGATGAAAATTTGTCGGGTACCGAAAATTAAACGATTGTGAGTTGGCTTCAGGACCGTTAGAGCGGCTGGTACGGAGGTTCAACACGTATGTTTCGGAGAGCACAAAAAAAAACACATTTACAGAATAATCGACGACCTCCGAAGTACGCATAGAAGCACGGCAAAACGCTAGAAAGATATACCGGGCGTCTCTGCTTAGCATGGCCCACGCGCACCACCATGAAGAGGCTCAAAGGCCCCTTCGTTTGTTACCACGTTCTCTCGTGAGGCTTCTTGTAGGGCCTATGTTACCGGTCAATTTCAATTTCCTGGAGATAAATAAGAACCTCCTCGAATACTGGAACCGTCAAATTCAACCCCACGGTCAGTCTTCATCCCTAATCGACACTTGTCATTGCCAATCCGTCGGGCGCGAAACGTGCTCGAGAGGAAGTCAGCGTCCTAACTGTGTTCGGCCCAACCAAGGGAACAGTCGGCAGGAAATAATGCGGGGGCGAAACACGTATCCGGTCTAAACCAACAAAGTTTGTTTGTCCCGCGTGGAATACGTTGTTGCCTTCAGAAGACGCCGTGTGTTCAGAGGCCGAGTGGACCTTCGCCACAAGGTGATGGGACAAACAGGTAGGGCCCCGGATTCAGAGCCGTTCTTCCTTTTCTGCATTTATAATGGAGCTTGTTACGTGCACAGGAGAGGCTAGTCTTCACAGCTGTCATTCTTTGATGGCAAACGGCGTGGTAAAACGTGGGAGTGATTGGACCAGATGTTGTTGATTTGGGATTTTCAGCATGATAGTTTCTTATCAGTTTTGCATCGGTTCTATTGGCCTATTTCTGGGTATCTAGTAGTACTTGACTGGCGTTTTTGATGGAAGACTGCTGTGCGTTTTCACGCACGAGCTCATCTTGTCGGCTTGCCTCTACCCTGTGTTTGGGAGATTTAATACAATGTCTTCAAACGTACCCCGTTTGATGCTAACGAACACTCTAGAGGAACCGATTCGGTCTAGCCTCCTGGGGGGTCTACGGGTCAGCAGTATGGGAACAGGGCCATGCTAACGAAGCTGAAATAACGAAAGGGAGGCTTGGTGGGTATGGGCCGTGTTTGTGGAGCAAGCGGTGTTGGAGACCAGCGGAGATGAGCAGCAAAGCGCAACGGGGATTCCGGTGGGGAGAAGGAGAGAGCCACCGCTGGTATGGCAGGGAGATATGCTGTACCGCCATCGTCGGGATTCTTCGATGGTGTAGGAGGGAAGGCAGCTAGACCGGACGAGTTGGGGTCTGGCCCAGAGATGATGTTGTGGTGGAGACGTCGTTTTCAGGGAGCAGCCACTGCTGCTGTGGCCTAGGTACAGCAGTAGTAGCAGCTTAAAGCCCTACGGTGGATCATAACCGTAGGCCGGGAGCAGCAGCAGCTTATGTCCATGGTGGCAGTGTAACCTACGAGACCCCCCCCGTATACAGCGGCCAGGGGGTTTATAGCAGCAGGTGAACGCCCTACGAGCACGGCGGAGGTACAGCCAGGTGTACAGGTAGGCACCCCGGTCGTGTGTTGCGAGCGGGGGATTTAAGTCGCAAATTTTCGTTTTTATTTGTCGTACGCATTCCACTTCAGAAGGTTGGTTGTGGAGGCAGCAGATATGGGGTTATTTGCACATTCCGCGAGAAGTTGCACGGCCGCCAGCCGTGTGCACCCCCCCAGGGGGGTGGTTTGGTAGGGCAAAGTCGCCCAGCATAATAGCAGCGTGCTTCCTGCTGCTGGTAACAGTGGTAGAAACGGATGTGGGGTAATCATGGGTTGTCTGCAGCAGTACCTAATAACGATGGGGCTTCGTCCGGGCAACACGTCGAGCCGCATATCTGCACGCACTCCATGATACGCCGCAGCAACAGCAGCAGCTGGAGGAGTCATGGAGGAAGCAGAGCTGGCATTTATCTCGTCAGCCGGATCTTAATTGTTCGGCAACATCGCTGGGCGGGGGGGGACAGGTCTGGTCGAATTGGTGAATTTGTTTTTACGATGGATACACCTGTCGATCAAAATATTGTTTTCGGTCGAATGTGACGATTATTTATTTAAGGCAAGGATGGAGACCCGTAAAAAGTAGACGATTATTTATTTGCGGTGAGGGTGGAGACCCGCAGATAGTATCATCTAAAATTCGTTCTGGATGATATGCGTAACCTGTTTCGCCTGGTAGATTTGAAGTGTGTTTTTAGGTTCAAATCAAACAGTCTTTGTAAATCAGAAAAACTTGTAGAGCGTTTTTCTGGTGTAGACAGGACCAGAAGGGACCTGGTGGAGCTGATATACGTACGATAGCGATTGGGAGAAAAAAGGTACATAGGTGCACCTGGAGAGGTGTACAGCAGATGTGTGGTATTGCTGTCGGCACTGATTGCAATCAAATTCGCAGGTATCTTTTGTTTCCGGCAGTAGTCTTCTGATTGATAGCAAAATTTAGGAGGAGGGTGTGAATGTTCAACGATTGATGGACATTTCTACGAACAGTATCATTTTGCGAATTGTCGTTCGCCAAAGTAGGAAAGTGAAATACGAAATGATTTTGCGATGTCCGAGCAGTGTTCGTAGCTGGGAGGGCTTGGGCTGTTCGTGTCGACAGTGGCGGCATTTTGCCGTTTCTTGATTCGATTATATAGTCTAGAGCTGTAGCGAACAAAAGCCAAAAAGGAATATTTTCGGTGATAAGATGGTTTGCAAGTGACAAATATTTCGGGTAATTTGAGCGCCAAATAAATTGTATGATTCAGCCATGCGAAAAAGGACGCATGCTACCTCGCTTTACCGTCGCGATCTGTGTATCAATGACGGGAGTACTTAGGGGGCAACAGAAGACTTTTGCCCGGGGGAAAAGGGTTCCTCGCGATCCCTGGCCTTGTACTTCTAGCTTAAGTTTTTATCATCTTGGCGCGGCGATTGTAATATCGTCTACAATCGCAATACTTGTAAGTGGAAGTATGGAATAGGTTTTCGTTCACGAGGATGAGTTTCCTCTTGCCATTTTTGTTGTTTTTGGTGATGGAATTGAATGTATTGTTGATTCGTCACTGTCTTGAGAAGAATCCGGGAGGGCATTGATTTAGTATTTTCACTATGACAGTTTCTTATTAGTTCCGTGCCGGTTCGGGCTATTGTCCTATTATTGGGTACCTAGTCCTACTTGGCTGGCGTTTTTCATGGTAACTTGCTGTGCGCTCTCACGCACGAGCTCACCTTCTCGGCTTGTCTCTACCCTGTGCTTGGGAGACGTAATAAACAACTTCAAACCTACCCCGCTCCGTCGCCGTCTCTAAAGCCAGCGCTGGGTGAACACCGCGCCGACACTGCCGATGTTACGGCTCATGCACTGCTGCTGTGCTCGTGCTGCTGTTTTCGAGCGAATGCATATTCCTGAACGCATTGATTGGCGTGGGCGTCGACGGCAACGGTGGTGATTATTATGGCCTCCTAGTTTTAGCTATGACCAATGCCCGAAGGTTTAGATCGTGTTATTCTGCAACGCCCACCTTGAAATGCTCTCCAGCAGCCGTCGTCCGCTGCTTTAGCCGATGAGTGCCGATGCTGTTGTAATACCTCCACCGGTCTTCCATCAGAGAGAGTCGCACACGTCAACCTGTTCGGCTCGTGTGGGATTTCGCACGGTGGTGAATTCGTCGCCGCGCCGTAATCCCCATGCATCACCTCATGCTGTGCGCATAATCTGATTCACCCGTAAAGCGCAGTGGTGGAGAGAGGAGGGCGGGGTCGGGGAGTGGGGGCGTCGCGTTGTCGCGGGTGTTAATTTTCCAACCCTTTCGTGGTTGCGCGAGCGACACATCTTGTTACGGGTTGGCGTCATGGCATCGATGCGTCCGACCTGTAGCTTGTACTGAGTCCGTGCAATCTGATGCTTGTTCGTTGCGATGAACTGGGTGACGTAGTCCAATGTTTATGTCTTCAGGCCTCGCCTGCACCAGCGTTAGTTGCGGTTATATGGGCGTATTTTGGTGTCGGGGGGGCGCGTGCGGACACGTGCACGGTGGGAGGAGGTGACCTTGTGCTACCGCCTCCCCGACCGTTTTGTGTTGGTGAGGGAGGGTTTGCTCGTTAACTTGTGTCGTCTCGCGATGGATGCATGTAATTGAAATACTTTGACGTCCACGTAGGAAGCCTCCATAGAATTTGAACGTTTACATAGTACAGAGCACGAACGGAGGACCGAAGACCGGGAGGACCGGGGGTCGCTCTTTTTGTGCTTTGTAGCAACCAACGACGAACCTATCGCCACCTAAACTATCCAACAAGACACCAACTCATCCAACGGCATAGAGACGGGACGCCCATGACGTCACCCCCCCCTCCCCTAACGTTACATTACAGTATACTTTAATCCCAAAGCGAACAGCAAGTGCACACACCGCACCAACTGAAAATAGCAGGGCTGACCAGCGCAACGCATGTTGAGGCAATAGAAAGACATCGCCACCACTCACTCTCAAATTTAACAAACGACACACCCATCATGGCGTGGGCCGACTAAACCGGTAAGGCTACCGGATAGCTGCATGAGTAACGCGAAACGTCTTTTTTGCCGGCGTCCACCACGGCTTCCTTCAGTACCTCAGCTTACACGAATCCTTACGGACATCGCAAAAAAAAGTGGAATTCAGACCAGGTCACGTTCGTAGGCGTGTTCATGACAATACGTCGGACCCTCCCAGCTTTCCCAAATTCTCATTTCTCAGTTCTTACTTCGTTAGTTAACCGCAATCAACAACACATACCAGGTATACGTTTTGCGGGGCCTCCAGCCTGATAGGTCATTTTGGCGGTGGAAGTCCATGAAAGTTTCCAAGGGAAACTCTACGGATGCCATGGGAGCTTGTACTGGTTGCCTTTGACTCGTTGAAGCTTTCGTGCTCCCCGTGTGAGAGCCGGAGAGAGATGTTATAATATCTTTAACGTTTCGCACATAGATGTGCCTGTAGCTTCTACGAAAACTTTCCGGCAATTACATGCACTACCGTTTCTTTCGGTGGAAGCTTCCATCCCTTCCACGGAAGCTTCCGTCCACGGTTCCGTGGGAGCATCTATCATGGAAGAAGACTTCACGGAACATTCACTTGTCGGAAGCTTCCACGAAAGCGGTCACGGATGCTTCCGTGGAAGTAGTAGAAATAGGTTCCGTGGAAGCTTCTGTAGTAGTAACTCAACTTCCACGGAAACTTTCACGGAAGCTTTCACGGAATATTCCACAGAAGGTTTTACGGAATTTCTTACGAAATATAACTTCCACGGAAGCTTTCACGGAAGCTTCCGTAGAAGTAAATATTAAAAGGAAGCAAATTTAGTTCCACGGAAAATGCCGTGAAAGCGTCCGCGAAAGCGTCCGTGGAAGAAAATTACTTCCACGGGAGCTTCCGTGGAAAGTTCCGTGAAAGGTTCCGTGAAAGGTTTCGTGAAATCTGTTTTTTTGCAACTTCCACGGAAGCTTTCACGGAAGCTTTCACGGACGGAAGCTTTCACGGAAGATTCTGTGTGGAAGTAACTTCCATGGAAGTTTCCACGGAATCTTTCACGGAAGAAGTTTCAATGGAAGCTTCCGTGGAAACTTCTATCCATACTTCCACGGAAGATTCTATGGATACTTCCACACGGAAGCTTCCACGGAAGCTTCCACGGCATGGAAGCGTGGAAGCTTCCGTACAAGCTTCCACGCTCCCATGGAAGCTTCCACTTCTTCCGCGGAAGCTTTCATACTTCCATGGAAGCTTGCATGGAAACGATGAAAGCTCCCATGGAAGCTTCCATGGACTTTCACCGAACAAGCAAATAGTGCAGGTGGTCCGACCGGTTGACCTACTCAAGTGTGGAACTATTGGTTCAGCCTGATCATTTTGCGAGCATATTATTCGTTTTAGGACTAGCGCACAAAACTGTTGGTCGGGCTGCGCAAACGAACGTCTTCGAAGTCATGTAGATCGGGTGAGATAGTGAGCTCCTCACGCTAGGAGCTCACAAAATTCTTAGAATTTGCTGCACCCCTGTAGCATGGGATGACTCGACACTCCGATAACGCTCATCTACGTTTTGAGGCCTTCGCTGGCTTCAGTTCGTTGGAGAGAGTGGAGCACTTCCAGGCTAGCTCCTCTTCAGAGCTTCAGATTTCCTCATACTTCTAGTATTCCACTCGCTGAGACAGGCAAAACGGGGTTGCTTACCGAGGCACCCAGGGCGCTGGGGACGACATCATGCCCCCCAGGTTTCAACCAACCCTCCCATCGATCTGATGTCCCTTTGTTGTTTTGCGTGTTGCTATCACCTCTTCCCGCTATAGTTGCCCCAGAAATGATGAACTCTCTGAAGGACTAGCATCGTGACTATACTACAGCAGGCGTCCGATTCAGGCAATGCGCGATCGATGGACACGGCCGTTGGGCCTATTGTTCGGCGGGTGGGTACATCCGTTTTTTCACGTTCTTTGTTCTTTGAGTGGTATTGACTAAATACCAGATCCAGATTAGGGTCTACAGCATCCCCATGAAAAATCAAGTAGTGCACACCCTCCGGTAGTTTGGAACGGGGAAGCGTGCTTCCAGCCCCAGATCACCCCTGTCCACCGCAGTTGACCCTGTTTGTGCTTCATGGAGTGCTCTGACGGCTGAAGTTTTGCCCGCTTACGCCAGTACCAAAGCATCAAGGGCGCATACTCTTCAATTTTTCCTGCTTCCCTCCCACTCATCTCTTGCTCCCGCTTTGTCGTCGCTGTGTCTGCTAGAGATTTAGTCGATGGTATATATATCGTGGAAAGTACGAGGAAAGACGGATAAATAAGGTATTTAGTCGTCATGTATTTGAAACAATTTATTAAAAAATCAACTCTAAACAAGATGCCTCACCAGGGACAAAAGCGGGAGGAGGTGAGGAGCGACCGCCGTCGCCCCAATTGCGGCACCATACCAGGACGAGGGGCAGCTGCGGGGGTGCGGCGAGCCATAAGCTACGAGACGCATGCGACGGGCGCAAGCACGGAAGCTCTTATCTCCTCCAGGAAGAGGGCGCGCATGCGGGCAGCCGCCAGGGCGGGTGAGCGAGCCCCTCGGAAAATATGGAGGAGGAAATGGGTCAACATAAAACGACCTTCAGAGCATCGCCCCCGCAACAGACGGTGGCATGGATGAAGTCGATGGCACCACAGCGGAGGGCGGTACCGTTCCACCTGGAATCCTCCCCTGCGGCACCTCTTCCATCACAACCGAGGCGGGGGATTCTGAGATCACCGTCGACAACGGGGCTGGAGACGCTTTCGACATTCATCCCTCCACTGGAGTGGTCAACAGCATCTGTCGGGGAGGGTTTCATCGTCGCTGGTGCAGACGACGTGTCCTCCGCCAGAAGTTCGGTCGCCGACATCGCCCGCCTGGCTGAGAATATCGGTTGGAGGTCGTTCGTCAACGGGTGCACATTCGAGAGTAGAAGTTAGATTAGAGGCTTTCTTGCCGTCGACGTTGTCGCCCCAACCACTAACCGTACAGTCGATGCTTCAGCAGGCAGACTCCTCTTCCCCATCCCAGTCAGCCTCGATCGGGACTCACCCCCCCACCCTTGAGACAGAGGGTCTGCCGCCCGCCCTCAGAGGGAGACTTCCCACGCTTCCACGGCTAACGGTGCTGCCGTGGCAGGCGGCGGCTACCACAAATGTTCAGAAACACCTCTCACCATTCTGTTTGCGAGGGTATCAATCGCACCATTTCCTCTGAACATACAAATATTGGGGAAATATAAACACCAGAATAGGTACCCATAGACAATTTCACCCTCATATTGTAGGTTACAATAAGAATCGATATTCAATACAGCAATTTGTTGTGGACCGACCAACAACTGTCACAGGCGAATTAATTCAATAAACTTCAATAGACTACCACAGGTATCTGGGTGTAGATAATTTTATACACCTGCTGGGGTCAAAGCAATAGATATCGATCGACAATTTCACAAACCTATATTAGCCAAACAATAGGTATCGAACGGCAGTTTCACGTACCTATTATTGGCCACAGCAGTACTACTAGGTATCGATCGACAACGTGACATGTACCTACTGAGCATCTATTGTAAGAACAAAGTAATAGCATGTTGTGCCGATTTATCAGAAAATATGTTGGTCGAAGAAATATATATTATAAATATATATATATCGTAGGTGGTATCGATAGACAGATCATCACAAAAGCTTATTGCACCAACTTCGCTGAACTTTTTGGTCAAAGCAACAGGTATATCGATCGATAAATTCGCATACCTATTGAAGGTGTCAACAAGGTGTCGATATACAATATACCCCGACCTACTGACAAACCAATACGCGTGTTCAATAGGCTATTGTCCGGGGTGTGGACTGATATGACGATGATGACGTTGGGTAGAAATAACCGACTATTTGAAGATAAAACAACAGCAATGTTGGTTATATAGCACTACTACGGTAGTTAGTGCGTGGCGAGGGGAGAGAGCCCCGCGGAGATCCCCGTTGCGAAGTCGGTGAGAGTCAATTGGCGGACTCGCAAACATATCTTGTTTTGCTGGTTATTATAAAAAATGAAAATACACTCCAGCTGTGAGATCGAATATTTTGTCGAAACTCATCTTTGCAAGCTGTGTGTGATACTCCGATCGCGCGTATTACGGGTTGTGTGTCCTCATTAAGGATATAGGTCGGCGACTCCATTGCAACTACAGCGTAGCTATCAGGGTCAACAGGGTGATGCTAATCAATATGTGCGCGGAAACAATAAAACCCGTTTCTGAGGGGGACAAAATCTGACACATGTGGAAAAAAATGAATCCGTTTATCAAGTGAATCCTGTAAGTCGAATAACCGGTGAGGGGAGGGCGGAGTTTTTAAGGACGTCGGGGCCTGGGTTTGATCAAAAGGGAGCGGGGTTGGAAGGGGGGGGGAAGCGGGGGGGGGGGGGTCGGACGGGCGGGCAATTTGTGCGTGGAAGCTATAAATCCTTTAAGGGGATAAATCTGACGGTTTTGGGAAAAAAATGAAATAATGCACCAGTTTATCATGGGGGGGGATTGGGGCGGGGGTGGGGCGGGTGGGGCAGCTCAATCTGTGCGTGGAAAATATAATTCTTTTAAGGGGATAAATGTGACGGTTTTGGAAAGAATGCATCAGTTTATCATGTATATCCTGGGGTAAGTCGTACAATCAGAGAGTAGAGGGCGGAGTGTTCGAGGGGGTGGGGGTGGGATGGGGTGGGGGGGTGGGGAGGTGGGGGGTGGGAGCGGGGTGGGGGGGTGGGGGGGGGGGGGGGGGGGAGGGAAGGGCTTTAGGTGGCATAGATTTAGGGGTTTGTTATACGTGTGGTGCTAGGTCTAGGCGATGGTGCGGGTGGTGGGGAAGGAGGGGGCGTTCGGGGCGGGGGGGGGCGGGGGGGGGGGAGCAGCGGCATGGATGGCTCTAGAAAGATAATGAGTGATATCCAGTGCGTGAAGTGTTTATTTATCTGGCAGATTTCGATATTAGGTGGGGCGTTTGAGCGAGGGAGAGCGAGAACGGGGGGGGCGGGGGCGGGGGTTTAGGAGGTTTAGGTCACATATAATATTCAAATACACTCGGGCTGTGAGATCAAAGATATGTAGGGGCTTGTTATACGCGTGGTGCTAGGTCTAGGCGATCGTGCCGGTGGTGGGAAAAGAGGGGGCGTTGGAGGGGGGGGGGTTGAGGGGGGTGGGGGGAAAGAATAAAAACTACGTCATGGATGACCAGAAAGATAATGAACGGTTATATAGCACTACGACAGTGGTCAGTGCTATATAACCAACAAGCGACGGCAACAACAGAGTAAGAACAACAATGACAACAACAACACCTGCAACCCCCCCCCAAGAATGACCACACATACATCCGGCCCCGTATTCCTCACCAACATTCCCGAGACCCATTTCCCGAAGCCGTTTTCCCGACCAACATAATCGACCAATTTCCAGACATTCTTCCCGAACGGCGGTTTCCCGACGACTATCTTCTCGACCGCGCCGATCTCCAGACCCGTTCCCGGCCCGGCCCCGTCCTGTTCCACCAAGAAACTTTGTGCCCCCATCCCGTCCCGTCAACCAAATGGCTCCCAACCTTCCTGTCCCATTCCCATGCCACGGTAAATAAACAGGAACCTTTTGCCATACATACCGTCGCCAGGGGAGACCCAAACAAAACCTGCCTGCGGCGGGCGAGGCGGTCCGATCCCGTACAGCACGTGCCCCTGACAAAAGCTGTGTTTTGGGACTTGAAGCAGAATATTATCGAAGTATGAGAAAATATGGGTTTTGTACGTACGTAAGAAGTTTGACCAATCAGATCAATGCGGTAATTCATAGCCGTATGAGCGATAGCATTGGGTACACCTGGCCCAGCTGTGTAGGCGACGACCTGCACGCGGAGCGCGTAGAGGAGCAGAGTCAGAGCCACAGGTCCAAGGTGTGATACAGACTAGTTTAAGTTCGTGCACTCTCCGACGATGGAGGAGTGCAAGTCACCGGAGGCTGAAGCTCTCGTGGCTGCTGCTGTACGCGGTCCTAATCAGGCCGCCTCGGATGCTACGCGAGTCGAGGCAGAGGCTTATGCTGCTGTCGATGCTGTGCAAGCTGGGCTTATGCTGCTATCGCTGCTGTGCATGCTGGGGTCGACGCTCGCCGTGCCGAAGCTCTGGCTGCTGTGCAAGCTGAGTCCGAAGGTCGCCGTGCCGCAGCCGCTTCGGCTGCTGCTACTGCTGCGTCTGCCACCGCGGCATCATCTTTGCTCAGCCCCAGTCCCGCTGTGTCCGAGGCTTCGGTGGTAACATCGGCTGAAGTGCTGCACTGGCAAGGGCAGGTGTCTGGCGAGTTTGCTCGGATAGACGGAGACGTGTTCCGCCTCAAGTCGACGATGGATCAACTGCTCGCCTCCTTTGAAACCCTGCGGGATGCTGTGGCTGGTGGCGCGTCAAAAATCGAGAACGTCGAGGCCATGCTCCAGCAGTTCATGGACAACTTTGCCGATCGTCAGTCGGCCCCGCGGGACAGTGGGGACGCTAAGGAGCGCCAACGCCAAAAGTCGCAGTTAACTGACAACACGGTGCTGCTCTGGAAAAATATGGCGTCCAGAAAACATTGGGTGCTCCGCGGGCGCATACCTCCCAACATTGGCGAATCGACGGCGGATATCCAGTCCTTCGTAGGCGAGGACGTCAACGTCACGACGTCAGTGGCTACCCAGCGTTGCGCGATCAGTGACTTTGACGTTTGTGCGTACGGGCCACGGGCGGAAGGGATGGTCGACCACCTGCTGATGGTCGCTGACCTCCTCGATTTCTTGCGCCAGGCTCTTGTGGCGGTCCTGTCTGTTGGGTTTTCCCTCGACAGCGACGGCGACCGCCATTGCCGGGAGAGGGTGGCAACGATCGATGCCGCCTTCACGTCAGCGTCTGCCGACCTACGCCGGCACACCCTGAGCAAAATTATCCTCCTCTCTGGCTCCGCGGCGCGGGCTGTCATGAGCGAGATGGTAAACGACGATCTTCGCCTGTGGGTCAACGACCTCATGCGATTTGCACAGCAAGTTCGTCCGCCGATGGTGCCCCCTCCGTCCGACTTCACGTTCTCGATGCCGCCCGTGCCTTCGTTCAAGCGCACGAGCACCTTTTGCTCTAGCGGGGGCGACGTGCTCAAGCTCGTCGAAGGATTGCACGTCCCCCGCGAAAGCCAGGACGGGCCGTCCAAGAGGAAAAGCAACCCGGCCAGCCCCGGTACACCACGGAAAAAAATCCATGCCCAGTGCCAGCAGTTTGCTTCTCTGGGCCGATGCCGGTTCTCCAACTGCAAATTATTGCATTCGGCTCCCCCGGCCGACGCCACTTCACCTGATGCTCTTCGCGACAGTGGCAGTTCGGCGGCGCCGGCTGTTGGGTCGCGGGCGTTCGCGCTGCGCTCAGAGCCCCGCGGTGGCTCCGGGGGTGGTAGTGGCGGCGCTGGTTCTGGAAGAGGACACGGGCCTTTCCTGTCGGTTGGGCCAACACCTAGGGGGGCGGCTGCTGAGCTTGTCGTTGGTAGAGCGGCGACGGCGCCGGGGGCCAGCGGGAGAGCGGGTGCCCGGCCGTCCACCCAAGGCGTAGGGGGGGGGCTGCATGAGCGTGCGTTGGTAGCTCTGGCTGGCGATGGGGGTGTGGGGCGTGCTTGCGTGGCGGTGGCTCCGGGCTCGGTCCCCTTCGGAGAGAAAGGTAAGGTTTCTTGTGTGCGTGTGCGTGATTTGCCGGCTGACTTGCTGCGTGTACAAGGGGCGGTTGATGGCGTACGTTCGGGTGCCTTGCGACTCGTTGCGGTCGACGCTTGGTTGGATGCTCGGGCGGTTGTGATGCAGTCGATGGCCGAGCAAGGCTCCGCGAGCCTCAGTCATGTCGCCTCGGTAAGCTCCTCCCTCTTGAGACAGTGTCAGGGCAGCGTTGCCCTACTCACGTCCACCATCGGCCCCTCACTGTTTTCGCCGCATATTAACGTGGCTACCGTACGGCACTGGTTTGGACGCGTCAAGCAATTTCCCTCTATCTATGTCCTTACTACTTCGCGTGTTGGCGCCGGGCGCACCAGTGGGGGTATCAGGAGGGAGGGATCTGACCGCTGAAATCGTTTATGGTAATCACCCGGGAATCGCACAACACGACGTCGCGATCCACAAAAAAATTTGCGAGGACGTCGCGTACGGCCGCGCAATGGTATTTGATCCGCGTTTTGCTGGCGAAATTGGGGCTTCGTATTTCACCGCTTAGCGTCGTTCTCGAACCCAAATTTCGGATTATTCACGATCTCACGTTTGCGCGCGCGGGGGGTCGGACCAGTGTTGACGGTGACACGGATATTGATTCCGCGCCGCCGTCCGAGCTCGGCCACGTGCTTCGTGAGGTTTTACTACGGGTGATGTTTTTGAGGCAGACCCACGGTAGTAGTGCTCGAATCCTCTTGTGCCGTGTGGACGTCAAAGATGTGTTTCGACGGGTTTTGGTTGACGCGGCAGGCGCACCGGCCTTCGGTTATGCGTTCGGCGATCGCGTCGTCATGGATTTACGCTTGCAATTTGGGTGGCGTAATATCCCGAGGTTTTGGGGGTTGATGGCATCCGCGCTCGAGCATGCTTACACCCAATCTACGTTTCAAGGCACACATGTTTCCCAAAAAAGGAGCTGCTGCCGTCGCGCACGTCGGAATTTCCCCGCTGCGGGGGGTTCCAGTTGCCTCTATCCCGGGTGATTGTGGGCCTGTTTCTGGCTCTGGTGGCAACGCCGGGAACTACTTCTTTGTGAGGTATTACGTAGACGATGGCATTGTCGTCAAGTTGCAACGGTGGCCGGACGGTTGCCGTTGTTTGCGCGCTGTCCAGTCGCTGGCATCGGACCATTTTCGCTTGTTGGGCGAACGTGGTGTCTCTGATCCGCCCCTCCTGTCCGCCAGAGAAATCACTGACTGGGACACGCAACTGTAGGTGTTGGGTTGGATCATTGACACGGAGGCGCCTACGGTTCCGTTGCCGTTCCATAAGCGCCTCAAGCTGCAAAATCTTCTTGCGGAGTGGACCTCGTCTCGTACAACTGCTTCAGCGAAGCAGGTGTCGCAGCTCGTGGGCTTCCTTATACATGTCTCCTTTGCTTTGCGTCCGGGGCGGTTTTTCGTGAACCGTTTGTTGGCTTCGGTGGGTATGCCGCGCATATCTGCCGGAGCCGATTTTGGTTTTCTTACGGCCAACCCCGGGCGGCGCCTCGTCTTGGGACCCGAGTTTCAAGGGGACCTCAAGTTTTGGCGGTGGTTTGGCCTTGACTGCTCCTGCTCTGGGAACAGGATAAATGCCAGATATCCCCATGTACTTTGGTGTTGGCCTCGACCTCAGGCGACACGCCATTGAGGCCTCGTCTGCACGCACTTATCAGGGGAATTTTGGCGCATAGGTACAATTTCGGGTACGTTGTGGCCTGTCAGTGTTTCTCGAACGTTGCCGAGATGGCATGGCCAACGTTTGGCATGTGTTTGAGTACGTCGCGTACGCCTTTTCGACCAAGAAATTGCGGTCGGCAACTATTGAGAGCCATTTGTCAGCGATCAAGTTTTTCCACCGTATTTCGAGAGGTTTTGAGATCGACACCACTCATCCCGTGATTGCCAATGCCCTTAAAGGCGCCGCTCGTTTGCATGCCGACGTCGGCAACCAGGCAACCGTGCGGCGGCCCGTTTCGTGGGATATGCTGCTCGCCGGCGAGAAGCTGATCCCCACGTGGCGTGCCGGGGGTCGTGTTTTGTGGCTTGCCCTGTGCGCTTCGTTCTGTCTCTTGACTCTCGCGCGTCAGACATGTTTGTGGAAACCCGGCTACGAGTTCATGAGATTTATTGTTTGCGGCGTGCTGATGTTGCCTTCTTTGGCCGAAATATTCAGCCTCCCGTTGCGAAGTGGTCAACCGCGGATCGTGTTGAGGTTCGGTTTCGCTGGTCGAAGGGTGACCAACTGCGGAAAGGGGCGGTTGTCACGCGTGTGCGAAAGGGTTCGTCGATGCGCGTGGGGGAAGGTGGCGGCGCCGTCGATCTAATGATCGAATTGATGTCTTGTACCTTGTTTCTTCCCTCTTCGGCTCTCTTGGTTGCGTTTGGTGTTGGTGATGGCAGATGGTCCATATGGACACAACATCAAGCAACGACAGCTTTGCGGAAAATGGTTGCGTTGGCTGGTGTGCGTGCGGAGGAGTACGCCTTGCACTCCCTGAGGATTGGAGGAGTAACGCACTTGTCGGCGGGGGGTGCAACACCGAAGGTGTTGCAGCGTGAGGGCCGATGGGCGTCCAATGCTTATAAGACGTATGTCCGTAGTCAGGGAAAGGACGCCAGTTGGGTAGCGAGCGTTATGGCCCAGGAAGGAATTAGTGGTGGGGTTCAGCCGGGGCAGGGCACCGAGTGGGGGCGAGTTAACCCACCCTTAGATCTGACTTGTTATGCTAGCGCGGAATTACAAAGAAGTGTGTTATCCCGTGTGCACTCTACGACTCGCGAGTAGGGGGGGGCGGGGGGGGGGGTGGGACTATATCCGTAATACGGGTCAACTACCAGTTTGTGCTGGAGGCTGGCATCGAGAGTTCGATGTCGCCAGTTGGGTCGGGACTTGACTCGTGTATACGGATGTTAGCGTGGGGTTGCCGGCGGGGCAGCCCCGGGGTATTCCCATCTCCAACCCCCCTCTCCGGGCGGGTGGTTGTGCATTAATTCAATACAACTTCGAAAGCAAAGTGCAAAGCAGAATATTATCGACGAAGTATGAGAAAATATGGGTTTTGCACGTACGTAAGAAGTTTGACCAACCAGATCAATGCCGTAATTCATAGTCGTATGAGCGACAGCATTGGGTACGCCTGGCTCAGCTGTGTAGGCGACGACCTGCACACGGAGCGCGTAGGGAAGCAGAGTCAGAGCTACAGGTCCAAGGTGTGATACAGACTAGTTTAAGTTCCCACCCACCCGCCTGTGCTTTTGAGGGAGTCAGTGGAGGGGGAGTTAATCGGTCGCAGTAACGTTGCGCGTGTTTGTTACTGTTTTGGTAAACGTACCCGTTTTCGCTGAAGATGCGACGGGGTTTTGTAGATTGCGCAGGTTTGCGGTGGGGGCCAGCCGCATCAATGTTATAGCGTGGTGCAAGGGGTTCGTTGTTGTGTTTTGTTTTCAGCATGTGCAACATCTGAGTATCCCTCCGTGCGGTGGGGTTACGTATGACTGTTTTACGCAGATACTATGTTGGTAGTTATAACAGCGAACGTTGTGGCAGTGCATTGGCTCGGATTTAGCGCGCAATCTGAAAGTGTGGGAGAGGGGAATTATCCGTATATTGGCAAGTAAGTGCATTTTGTTTCAGCTCAAGAATTTTGGATTATTAGTTTTCGAATGCCGGCGCGTTTTTGCCGCCGTGCCCACCAAAACCTGCAGGTTCAGAGAGGCACGCCGGGCAAACGCCTTACGAAACCCGCCGTGAGGCGCGCCGTAATTTTTACTCAAATAACTACGAACCCCCCCCCAAACGAAAACTAAATACATACCGTATATCAGGCTAACCCGAAATCCTATGCCCCGCTCCTTCCCTTGCGGGGCAAAATAACTCTCGCGCCATATGGGCAGCCTGAATCCGTCTACTCATTACTCGCGAGGGCGGCTGAGACCGGCTGTGCGCCTTTCCCTGCCGCCCGCACGTACGTCATGAAAGCACGGGACTTCCATCTGCCTGCCCGTTGTATCTGCAGCTCGGGGATCCCTCGGGCAGCCAACTGGGTTGCTCCCCCGATTCTTCCTGAATGCAGGGCGTACTGAGCTGGGTCTCGGCCGCTGCTTCCTACCAAAAGCCTCAACGCTGCTACCGCTTTCGTCCTTGTGAACACTTTCCAACCCCACGGCGTGAGCCTGGTGGTGAGGGGGGCCTCCCCTGGGAGCTGGGGGTGTACGTCGAAAAGCTCCAGCAGCGCTTCAAAAGCTCCCGCGGGGCCTCCTGCGTCCACCGACCCCTCCGCCACCTTAGTTCGAGTAGT
Organism: Undaria pinnatifida; assembly: GCA_012845835.1. NCBI lineage: Eukaryota > Phaeophyceae > Laminariales > Alariaceae > Undaria > Undaria pinnatifida. The sequence goes on from JABAKD010000010.1 coordinate 3,465,657, forward strand.
CGTGCAACCCGCCCTCTTCTGGTCGCTTTTGGACGCCAGGAAACGCACCTGCACCGCGTTCGCGCGGGCGCGGTTCTCGAACGCGACTTGCTCATCTCCCTCTATAAATGTTAAGCAGTTACGTGTCAAGCAGAACTCGGGGTGAACTTTTCCGTCCGCGTATGCCCACAACTCCGACGCTATACACAACAAGAAAAACGACAGAGCGAGACCCAGCCACATGATACCGCCCCCGTCTGCCATGTTTGTCACCGCTCGCTGCTCTTGCGACAGCATCGACCACGTCAGGGGCAACCGGACCGTCGCCTTTTTCGGTGTCATCCCGTGCGCGCGGTCGATCCCTTTTCCTACGGCTACGATCATACAGTGCAAAGTAGGCAGTTTCCAACCGGCGTACATCTTGTGGAAATACTTGATCGCGGCCAAATACCCCCTGACAGTCGACTGCTGGTTATTGTGCACGAAACAGCGCAACGCCATAAATGCCAACAGTTTCCCGAGCACCTGATCCGGGTCCGCGTTGTCGTGCAGCCACGGCCCCTTACCCTGCGACCTCCTTTCCTTCACCCAGACATTCCACTTTCCCGAATAGTTCTTCTGAGTGCTTTCCCCGACTGAACCCAGCGCTAGGGTTTCCACCAACCGCGCTACCTCCTCCTTGTTCCCCGATCCTGCTCGTGAAACAGGAGGGGGAAATAGGCGGACGATATTTTTCGGAGGCGGGGGGGGGGTCCAGAAGCGAGACACCACGAGGGCGAATCACTCGGTGTCGTCCGTTCGATTCTCCATGAGGTTCCATAACTGTTCATCATGGCGGGTGGCAATGTAATTTGTTCCGAGCACAACATTGAAAATCTCTACCCCTTGCCTTCCGATCGCCCGTTCTGACCAGTCGTCCGAATTCGTCAATTCCCTGACTTCACTACCTGGAAACTTCGCGGGGCCACCGCGATATTCCGTCAGCGAGAGTATTGCGGACACCGGGGATATGCCTCGCGATGTGGCTCCACCGGCCCTTAATTTCGAGGCGGCCCAGCATTCTCATGAGTAGGCACGCTCGCTTATCCCTGGCCCCGCCGCACCGACTAACCCAAGACACGGCCGCCGCGTTGTCGCCCCGCATCAAAACCGGGTCCCCGTCAACCGCGGGCAAGTCCCCTACTAACTCGAGCATCACCCAGGCCGTCACGACCATCCCGAGCAGTTCGAGCAGATCGATCGTGATAGTGCAGGTTTCGCGGCGCGCGGCCTTGTCCTTTAGCTCGTTTGTCAATTCTGTTGGTAAGTCGTATCGCCAGTACACCTTTCTCTCGACGCAATACCCGCCGACCGCTTCGAAACTGGCGTCTGATAAGTAGTGCCGTTTTGCCGGGCGCTTCATCGACGACTAACACGGCGCGCTGAGAGCCTCTCCTGATTGCAGGAGCTCGTGGTCGATTGCCCACTTCCAAAACAGGAGGTCGGCGTGAAACTCTCGACCAAGGCGCACGGTACGGTTCTGTTGTTTTTGATTCTGCACGTCGTGGAGGCCAGATAGGCGTAAGAGCCTCCACACGAAATATCTGCCCGCTCTGACTACGTACGTGAGGTTCCACAGCTTGCCCGCGACGCTGAGCACCTCCTTTACTTAAGCGTACCGTCTGCTCGCGGGCCACTGGTCGAATAACAGCCTCTTAATCGTTTCGTTTTTTTTTGCGCGGGTACGAGATTCTGAGGGTGTGTGAGTTGACAGTGAAACCTAATGCGTCGATCGTGGTGTCCCAATCTATGCTCTTTTTCGGGGCGAGCATCGGAGTCTCTCCCTCCGCCCCAGGTCCGAACAATCGCACGTGGTCGGACACGAGGGAGGCCGATGCGATAAGGGCGGTCCTGTCGCTGTCTGACTGCTGTACCCTAACTAACAGGTAGTCGTCTACGTACACCGTGGTGAAAAGGGGTCTAACCTGCCCCCCCCTGGGTGCGCTCTGATTTTGGCGTCTGCGGGGACCGGGGTTGGCTTTCCTACTTCCCAACGGTCTACGATTTTGACATGCGCCATCATCGCTTGTCCTTCTCCGAGTAACTGGCCTGACTCTAACGAGGTGTGGCAGTGCGAGTGTTCGGCCGCAGCGGCCATGACCCCCCAGTAACCCGGAGACCCTGACCACCCGAACGTCAGTCGAACGTCCACCACCACTAGAGCCCCGATCGTGTAGCAGAAATTATGGGCTTGATCGGGGTCGACCCTAACGTTTCGAAACGCGTCTGACACGTCTGCCTTGCTCATCAATATGCGTTTTTCGGGGAACTTTTGTCGCAAACTAACAACTTCTGTGAGGAACGTTGGGAGAGCGGTCGCGCACAGACACGGGGGAACGCTGTCTGTGTCGGTGTCCCCGTTCAGGCCTCCCTTCCTCGCACGATTCCGCACCTCGAACGAGAGGTCGTTGATAATTCTAACCTTGTGGGTGACGACGGCCGCTAGGGGCGACACCCTCAAGTTTGGGATTTCACTGGCGAACGACTTTCGTATCACGAGGCATTTTTCGCGTCGGACGTCTTCGCCGAGCTTTTCCCATATTGCAGGTAAATGCGCAAGGGCGCTGCGGTGATTGCCGTATTGCAAAGCGTGTGTTAGCTCTACTCTGGTGGATGCTGCAGGCACCGGCACCCCCCCGGTGACTATCGTGATAAGTTTGTCGACATCCTCGAAACCTTTCTGGTCGCCGAAATACCTCTGAATCTGGGCGGGGTCTACTGGGAAGGCAACCAAAGCGCCTCCCACCGAGCGGGCGACGTCCCCCACAACACTACGGTGTTGTCACGTCGCTGTCTGCCTCGTCATGGTCGTGCAGGTATCAGCTAGCCGGTACAGGATATCCTCTCGAGTCCTGGCGTCAAGGTTTTTTCGTTCCTCAGGTTAGCCCTTTCTGCGTGCCACTGCTGTACTGCTGTACTGCTGTACGTACGTTCGGAGGTCGACTGCGCCATTCCCCATCAGGAAGCCGCGCGCGTGCTGACCCGTAACCCCTCTGCGTATCGGCGCGAACGGACTGCTCCGACGGCCAGGTATGCGGTCCTGCGAAGTGCATGTGATCGGAAAGAGTGCCGTAGGGATAACTGTTGCCCCCGCTTACCGATGGGTGGGATGACGCGTCAACTAGTCTACTGCTTGCTGTTGCGCTGTCTGATGAGTCGAGAAAAACAGGGTGGACGGCCCTTCTGGATTGAGCCTTCTGCGTGAACGCGACTGACGACGCACGCGGGAAGTGGGGTATTTGACTGTCTGACCCTCTGCTTCTGCTGCTGTACGAGCCTTCTGCGGCGTCGGTTCTGCCGACGCGCGCGGAAGCGGGTTCTTGGCCCTTGACTCCTGTGGGTGCGATATGGTGTGAGCTTTTGGCGTGTATGCGAAACTGACCGCGGAGTATACAACCGAAAGGGGTACGCTGAACCTCTACTCACACCCGCCTGCTGTCTTGAACCTTCTGCCACCGCGGCACTGCCCGGGTTGGCAAGACGTGGGGTGTCTGGCCCTCTGTTCAGCTGGACGGTCGAGCTGTCGCTAGACGTGTAGTTTGAGCTCGTCCGTGGGTCCCTTTTGTTTCTCGACAACTTTGTTCTGCTGCAGGGCGCCCGCGCGGGTTTACCAGCGTGGGCGGGACGTGCCTGACTGTGCCTGACTGCCAGCATGTCTGTATGTTTATCTGCCTGTCTGCCGGTCTGTCTGGCTGTCTGGCTGTCTGTCTGTCTGCCTGCGAGTCTGTCTGCCTACATGTCGATCTGCCTGCCTGCCTGCCTGTCTGTCTGTATGTTTGTCAGTCTGCCTGCCTGCCTGTCTGTCTGCCTGTCTGTCTGTCTGTCTGTCTGCCTGTCTGTTTGCCTGCCTGTCTGCCTGTCTGTCTGCCTGCCTGTCTGTCTGCCTGTCTGCCTGCCTGTCTGTCTGCCTGTCTGTCTGCCTGCCTGCCTGCCTGTCTGCCTGCCTGCCTGTCTGTCTGCCTGTCTGTTTGCCTGCCTGTCTGTCCGCCTGTATGTCTGTCTGTCTTCAGCCTGTCTGTCTGTCTGTTTGTCTGTCTGTGCGTCTGGAGGTGTGCAGCCAGGGTTACGCTGAACCTCTACTCAACCCTGCCTGCTGTCTGGAAACCTTCTGCAACCGCGGCACTGTCCGGTTGGCAAGAAGTGGGGTGTCTGACCACCTGTTCAGCTGGACAGTCGAGCTGTCGCTAGACGTATGGTTCGAACTCTTCCGTGGTCCCCAGTTTCGATAACGCTGCGCTGCTCCACGCCGCCCGCACGGGTTTACCAGCGTGGGCGGTACGTGCCGAACTATGTCAGCCAGACCCAGCTGAATCCTGATGGTCAGTTTCCTGTCCGTGCCTCTGCTGGTCTACCCGTAGATTGGTGTGTCTGAGGGTAACTATTCTGATGCAACTGCCTGACTCACCGTGGAACAGAGCCGGCGAAACCGATCCGGGAGTGGGTGCCCTGTGAAACCCGACGGACCTCGTGGCGTCAGCAAACACCGCGCTTGCCACGCCTGCTCCCGCCCCTCCCGTGGTCGGCCCCGCCTGGCGGCAGAGCCCGTATTGTCAGTTGGTGGAAGCGCCGCTGCTCCGACCTGGGCCGGGGCCAGGGGGGGGGGCGGCCCGGCCGTCGGCCCCCTGGGTTCTGCTGTAGCGGGCGACGGGCGGGGGCCGGCTCCCCCCGCCCGAGGGAGCGCCGCCGCCCCCGGTGGTGGCCGCCTGCTCAGGGCGCTGGGAGGGCTGCGTGGGCGGGGAGGGTGGGGGCGTGGGCTGCTGCTGCGCCGAGGCCGCCAGGCGGGATGGTGGGGCGACCCGGTCGTGGTCGTATCTGCAGGCGGTACGGGGGCAAGTATCGCTGCGCCACGTGTACTCACAGACGCCCGGCAGTGTCTCCCATTCCAGCATGCGGGCCTTGAAGGCCCGTGCACCCTCCCCGAGGTCCGATCTCCCGCGCCCGACGGTCGCCTTCGATCCCTCCGCCCCAGCGGCTGGCTTGCGCTTTCCGGCTCCGGCGCCTGCTGCTTTCACCGGGGATGTTTTCCACTGACGAGGGCGCTCCGCGAGGCTGTCCGAGGAACCCCCCACCAGCAACGGTTTTAGCCTCGTGAACTCCGGGACCGCCGGGGGTGGCCCGGAGCCGGGGGGTGGAGGCGCGTTGGAGTGTTCCCTCCACAGGGTACCCGCTTGTCCAGCGAGGTCGTGCATGTGGTCGTCGAGCCCCACGTTTATGGCGGTCAGGAGCATCGCGCGAACTTGGGCCGGGTACGGGGCAAGGGCCAGGAAGGGGTGTTGCAGGTAGCTCTGCAACCTCTCCAATACTGCGTTCAGCTCCTTTTTCTGGTTTTCAACGCGGTACTTGCAGATGTCGGGGGCACTCGCCATGCCGTACTCGAGGACGGCCACGAAAGCGGCGGAGAAGGTGCGAAGGTGTACTTCAGCCGGCATCGTGGCGGGGGTTTCCCCCGCAGGGGCTGGGGGGAAGAAATCTTCCACGGCGAGCTCGGCCAGGCTCTGGAGCTGCCTCGTAGTGGCCGTAGTGAAGCCGGCGACCTTCTTCAGAATGAAGCGTTGAATGTCCGGTGTCAGCTCCTCGGCGACGCTGAAGTTTCCACGCGCGAGGAAGTATTTGGTCCCTGCCATGGACCGCCACACGTCGGCCGCCAACCGAGCGTTGGCGTTGATGGCCGCCGTGGTCGCAGCAGCCTGGGGCTGAGGAAAACCAGGGGAGGCTGAGCGCCGAGGCCACCTGGGCCCCATGGCAGCGGCTGGGGCGCGGCGAAGGCGGGCCCGCAGGGTGGGCCCCCATCGCCACGTGTGGCGGGCCCAGCGGCTGGTGCTGCCCCTCAGCTTGCTCGAGCGCGGTCACGCGGGCCGCGATCGCCTGGGAGCTGGCCGCTACCGCCTGCGTGGCCGTGACGACCTGCTGTAACAAGGCGGCCATGTCCGGCGGGCCCGCGCCTGGGTTCGCGTGGGCAGCAGGGTCCGCGGGGCCGCCAGCGCCGCCGGCCAGTGGACCCGGGACGGGAACGACGCCGCCCTCGGCGGCTGCGCCGCCCGCGTCGGCCCCAGCGTCTTGGTTGACGGTGGCCATCTCGAGCACGAAATTTTTTGAATCCCGCGAGGGAGAAAAGTCGATCAGATTCTAGCTGTCACGTACTGCTAGGCAGGTGCTTAAACGTGTACTCCGTCCCCTGCGGCGCAGCCACGGAAAGCCAGCTACCTTTCGCTGTGTACTCCTGCTCCTCACGCTCGAGTGTATGCCCTCGGTCTCGTCTACCTCTGAGCGAGTCTGAAGGCAAGCCACGACTGCTTTGGCATAAATAAGCTTTTACTCTATATTTTTGCCGTTACCATACGGTCGATATTCGAACCCCAATCACGCCTCCACAAACTCCGCATTCCTGCGTAAAGCTACATTTGTTTATTGTACATGGTGTGTGCATGCGTGTGTATGCATACGTATACTTGTGTTTCTTTTTTTGCTTTCGATCATATCTCTTCGTACACGCACTTTTAGCCCGCGCGCCCCAGGTGTCGACACATATCAGCAGCGCGGTCACTTTGCGCGAGGTTTGGTCGCGATCCGTGCAGTGTGTCGCGCGTGGCAAACGTTTGAAGCTTCGATTTTCTTTTTTTTCGGCGGTGGCGGATAAGAAAAATCCCCGGGGTTTCGCATATTTTCGTTGTGGTTCTGGTTCTGGTTCTGGTTCTCTGGTGACAAATCCCCGGAAGAGTTTTTTTTTATTTTACGTACGTAAAGTTTTTTCCCGGTTTCTTCGTGCGGCGTTCACCTTGAGGGTGACATCTTCTTGAAGCCAAAAGTTGGGGTTCACGCGCCCCCTGCGCGCTACAAAAACAAAGCCCCGAAACAACATCGACGCAGACAGGTTCGACACGCTACACCTTCCGCGACAACTTCGACGCAGTCAAAGACCGACCACAGACCCGCGACAACTTCGACGCAGTCAACGACCGACGGCAGTCAACGACGGACCATGGCCGAAGCTGCTGGCGAAGTTCCAGGCACATCTCGTGACGACAGAAACAGCACCCCTATGGCCGAGAACTGTCCTCGGTGCGCTCTCCAGCTCATCCTGCTGGAAAGCAACCACCCGACCCGGGCCGACTACCCGGGCTGTCAAGGCTACCCGGATAGTTGTGCATGGACAGGATTGAAGCTAACATGGGCCACGGCTTGCAGCTTTTGCTGCGAGGTGCTGCCGGAACATACGATCTGTTGGGCGCGAAAGCTTGAGGGTGAGTTCTATTAAAATAGCTGTTTGCAACTTCATATTTCCTTCGTTTTTTGTGCTCGTGCTCCTACATTTGCTGAGCTCTGTATGCGCTTCAGCCATTAACGCTGCGGTGTGTTTCTGTAACTCGTGCGTGTGCGTTCGTGTGCGTGCGTCCATATCTAGCCCATGGACTGCCATGACACCGTTTTTTGCACTCTTTTTTCCAGTAAATAAATGTAAGGATCGTACGACATTGCAAAAAACTACGAAAACGGTCCGTATATTTTCGGTCGATCGATCGTGCAGTTTTTGTTCGATATTTGCACAGCAGTACATTTTCGGTAGGTCAACGCTGCGGCGTGCTGCTGTAAGACAAGCGTGCATGGTCGTGCGTGTATTCATAGCCGAGAGACTACAGTATGTCGTGTCGTTATGCTGCGTCGTGTCGTTTCGTCATGCTGACTGTCGTGTGTTCATGGCTGCCTGTCCCATCGTTTGGTGTGGTGCTGTTTAGTTTGGGCGTGGGGAAATAATTTTTCTTCTCGACTTTTTGTACTCTTTTTTCCAGTAAATGTAAGGATCGTACGACATCGCAAATCAGCACGAAAGCGGTCTGTATATTTTCGGTCGATCGATCGTGCAGTTTTTGTTCGATATTCGCACAGCAGTATGTAGGTCGATACATCGTGAGGTTTGCGGCGTGCTTCCGTAACACATGCGTGCATGACCGTGCGTGTATACCTAGCCGAGAGACTATGTATGTCGTGTCATTGTTATATCGCTGTGTCGTTTCGTCATGCTGACTGCCGTGTTTTCATGGCTGCCTGTCGCATCGTTTGGTGTGGTGCTGTTTTGTTAGGGAGTAGTGTGGTCCCAACGATTTCTTCTCATATATCTTCCGCTGCTTTTTTTCTGATGCTTTCCCGGATGTGTTTCGCAGGTAAATTCTCCTCCACCACCGGAAAGGCTCTTTACGCGAACTTCCACCTCCACGAGACTGACTGTGTCACCAAGACCGAAGACGACACACCGGTCAACGCCAGGAAGCCCTCCTCCACCGACGCGAGTTGGGGTTCTCTCCCTGTAATATTATCCAGTATCATCATGTATTGTCTTTCTGATTTGTTTATGATATTTTTTTTCGATATTTGTCCGATATTTTTCCGATATTATTTCTCATAGTTTTTTCCGATATTTGTCCAATAATTTCCCGAAAATGTTTTCAGTCTTTTTTCCAGCAAATACCCTATCGTACAAAAGTCCCATCTTACTACAAGCCCAGCCCAGCACAGCACAGGTTTTTAACAATCAAAGCACACGTAGCGCGACAAGCATATTTCCGATATTATTGCCGATAGTTGGCAAATATTTTCCCGAAACTGTTTATCAATTTTTCCGATATTTGTCCCATGATTTCCCGATATTGTTGTCGATATTGTTTTCAGTAAATTTACCATCATCGTACGAAAGTCCCGTATTACCACAAGCATTGCGCAGCACAGCCCTCTAAACAGCACTCAAAGCACACAACACGTCGTAGGGGGTGCTGCTCGACAAGCGCATGCCGATGTTAGTTGGCTTTCGCTTAGTATTATCGTCGAACGTAGGGGGTGCTGCTCGACAAGCGCATGCCGATGTTATTTGGCTTTCGATTAGTATAATCGTCGATTTTTCCCCGATTTTTGTTTCGATATTCGTCCGATATTTTTCCGATAATTGTTTCCGATATTTTTCCCGACATCTGGCCGATCTTTTTTCCGATAATATTATTGTTCCTGATATTTTTCCCGTATTTGGCCAATAATTCCCCGATATTGTTTTCGATATTGTTTCAGCAAATTCCCTATTATTGTAGGGAAGTCCCGCTTCACCACGAGTCCCGTTTGACCACAAGGCTAGAAGCATAGCACAGCACAGCGCTATCCGCACACAAACAATCATCCCGTAGTTTTTTTCCCGATAATTTCCGATATTGTTTTGTTTGTCAACAATTTGCTTCTTCTGTTTACTTGTTTTTCCCCGATATAACATCATCAATAATGCACACGTTATTTCTCCGATGGAACATCAATGCCGACGTTGTAGGTGCTGCGCGACAACGACTTTCCCTGCTCAAATCACACACAAAACACGAAACTTTTAGAGCAACAGCAGTAGCAGCAACAACAGCATATTGTTTTTGTTTTATGATATTTATTTGTGGATATTTTACAAATAATTATCGCGCAAAAAAGCAAAGTACATTTCAGCCTGATTTCTAAAACTCGCTTCGCCTCCGCTGCCCTCCCTTCTCTATTATTGTTGCCACGCGTTACAGATTGGCTAAAGGTGTCAGGATTGCCTCCGTGACGAGGACAAGGCTTTCATCTCCGTAGGCGACCACCTCGTGGCTCAGTGCATCAAGCCGTGGCACGTCGGCTGTGCCCTAAAGCGCCGCCGCCAAATGGTGGAGGAGATCACGACGGAAGCCGACGTGCGTGCGACGGCAAACATCGCCCAGAGATCTCGCAACATCGCCGCTAGCCGGAACTCCACCACTTCCAAGCGTGCCCGCGAGAGCCTCGCCAGGGGCGAACAACTGGACCTTTCTAGGCTCACCACATTGAACATTGAACTTGAAATTAGAACATTGAGCGTTGCGCAAGCGAGCACGCGAAAAGCAAGCGAGTACGCGAGAAGAATATATATCTCTACAGAGAATATAAATATATTGCCAACAAGCCAGACGAGTGACTCTACAGGGAACGCGTGGTTAAAGAAGGTTTAGTGCAAGAGACATATCCCCACAGAGAATAGAAAGGCATAGAAAGGAACTTCCGTGAGCCAAACTAGGGAACGCGTGGTTAACGGTTTAATACTAGAGTGCATGGAGACCCTGACAAACACTTCGTTACCCGACAGCAAATAAATACTGCAACACATCCGTGATCACCTGCATCATGATCCAATACCCTCATTAGGTATGTCATTCGATGATGTTATTTCAGGCGGAGTTCAAAGCGAATCTGTCGCTGCCCGTGGACAGCCCGACACACTCTATGATCCAGAGGGTCACTACCTCAACCTCATGTCCAACGCATATGCTTACGGCACACATGTTGAAATTTTCGCCGCCAACCATTTGTTCAACATCGGCATCAACGTAATACTCCGAGTATAAAAAAATATACCTAGACCTCGCCCCCCTCGGACGTCTCGCTCGGCATATCCTCCCCCCTCTCAGCCCTTCTCAGCCCGTAATTGCCGAAAAGAAAATTAGTTGCTGGGAAAAAGAACCGTCCCTAAGTTCCTTGCCTTCCTTGCTTTCCCTAGTCTCATTCTTACTTACTTTTTAGCTCTCATTCTCTGATCTTTACTGCTTGCTCTCTGATATTTTTATTTTGCTTTTTCAGCAACTTCTTTTTTGTACTTTTACTTTTGAAGTTGGCCAATTGCTGGCTGTTGGGAGGGAATTGCCGTTGACGGCTGCAAACAATTTGAATTTGAAATTTGCCGGATCGGCAATAACAATTTGAAGTTGAAATTTGCGAAGCGGACCAAGGCTAGTGCGGGAGGAGGTTCCGCCAACAGTGGGGGTGGTGGAGGTTCAGGATCAGGCGTGTGGAAGCTGGTCGGGCAAGAACGGGACTCAGCTTCTTCTGGCAATCCTGATTGGCCGTGCCCGAGCAAGGGTTGTGACGGCTTCCTCATCGCACGAAATAGGAAAAACAGGAGTTCCCAGTACGCTGTCTGCGACACCTGCAGGAGTGACGAGCCTTCCACGTGCCAAGCTTTCCATGTATCCTTAACAAGAGGCACTGGGGAAGCGGCGACAACCCTCGTGTGTGTGACTGGTGTGACGCGGACATCTGTGATTCACCTTCGATCGGCGTCCCTAACGAAGGAGCTGAGAGCTTGACGAAACGTGAGTTTCATTTCTTCGTGTTGTTGGAATTTGATGTTTGCGGTCAGCTACTATACTACTGAATCTGATGATGTTGAAAGTTTCCCGTTGTCAGTGTGTTCAGCGCCGTGCGACATGGGTAAGACACCAGATGTCAACACCCTGTATTTTCGGTAGTGCTGCGTTGAGTGTTGGCTGAGTGTGCTGCAAGTTGTGCGCAATAGACTACAAGTATGTGGTTTTGGGTGTTGGTGAACTCAAGCGAATCCTGTTTCCAATAATGATGCACATTGAAATTTACATTGTTTGACCTTGTGTGTCTGTCTGCAACGTCTGCTGTAGCATGTGTGTACTACACCAGCGTGGTCGAACTACCACACGGTGTGGAAGCTGTGCTTGGGGACGCGTAGCCTGAACAAACTCAAGTTCGCCTTGGTGGTCACGGAGGGCAGTCCCGTCGTCGGGGTAAGCATGTTGTACTAGTTGTCTACGCAGTTGTGTGCTGTGATTTCTTTTTCATGCGTACAAACACACTTTTGCATGTACGAGTACGTGTACGGGGCAGTCCCGTCATCGGGGTATAAGCGGGAATTGTACAAGTACTCAGGTCTACGAGTAGACCTATGCAGTAACGCTGTGTGATGCGATTTCTTTTTCATACGTACAGCCAAACACACTTCATGTATGTACGACTACGAATACAGGGCAGTCCCGTCATCGGGGTAAGCGGGTGTTGGACAAGTGGTCCATGCAGTGACGCTTTGTGCTGTGATATAAACCCACGTTTTGAATGTGCGACTACGACTACGTGGTATCTATACATGTAAGACGCAATGAAAACGGGAAAGTCTCATCACAGGGGTCAGCCAGGGTTGTAAAAATGGTCCATGCAGTGATAAATAACACAGCAGCATGATAACTCAGCACCAGTCGCAGTACACACTGGAGGTTGATATATAGCAGTAAACAGAAGCTGAAGTTAACCTGGGTGATGCTAGAGAGCCGTGATTGGGGTTAGCGAGTTGTTCATGTAGTGACGCGGTATACTACTACTGTTACTCATTTTTCATACAACCACATGAACTCTTTGTATTAACGAGTACAAGTAGGGTGCGCAACCTCTTCAGGAATCGCAGTTCACGTCGGTCGTAATAGTGTTGATAGCAGCAGTAATAGAGTAGTACCGAACAATATATACAGCAGGTACTGTCTCTTACCCTTCGTTGTCGGTATTCCGCCGGTAGGCCTTATATAGCAGTGTACCGGGGCTTACGCTTACCAGTTGCGACTGTGAATAACACCCTGTATTTTCGGTAGTGCTGCGTTGAGTGGTGGCTGAGTGTGCTGCAAGTTGTGCGCAATAGACTACCAGTATGTGGTTTTGGGTGTTGGTGAACTCAAGCGAATCCTGTTTCCAATAATGATGCACATTGAAATTTACATTGTTTGACCTTGTGTGTCTGTCTGCAACGTCTGCTGTAGCATGTGTGTGCTACACCAGCGTGGTCGAACTACCACACGGTGTGGAAGCTGTGCTTGGGGACGCGTAGCCTGAACAAACTCAAGTTCGCCTTGGTGGTCACGGAGGGCAGTCCCGTCGTCGGGGTAAGCATGTTGTACTAGTTGTCTACGCAGTTGTGTGCTGTGATTTCTTTTTCATGCGTACAAACACACTTTTGCATGTACGAGTACGTGTACGGGGCAGTCCCGTCATCGGGGTATAATCGGGAATTGTACAAGTACTCAGGTCTACGAGTAGACCTATGCAGTAACGCTGTGTGATGCGATTTCTTTTTCATACGTACAGCCAAACACACTTCATGTATGTACGACTACGAGTACAGGGCAGTCCCGTCAACGGGGTAAGCGGGTGTTGGACAAGTGGTCCATGCAGTGACGCTTTGTGCTGTGATATAAACCCACGTTTTGAATGTGCGACTACGACTACGTGGTATCTATACATGTAAGACGCAATGAAAACGGGAAAGTCTCATCACAGGGGTCAGCCAGGGTTGTAAAAATGGTCCATGCAGTGATAAATAACACAGCAGCATGATAACTCAGCACCAGTCGCAGTACACACTGGAGGTTGATATATAGCAGTAAACAGAAGCTGAAGTTAACCTGGGTGATGCTGGAGAGCCGTGATTGGGGTTAGCGAGTTGTTCATGTAGTGACGCGGTGTACTACTACTGTTACTCATTTTTCATACAACCACATGAACTCTTTGTATTAACGAGTACAAGTAGGGTGCGCAACCTCTTCAGGAATCGCAGTTCACGTCGGTCGTAATAGTGTTGATAGCAGCAGTAATAGAGTAGTACCGAACAATATATACAGCAGGTACTGTCTCTTACCCTTCGTTGTCGGTATTCCGCCGGTAGGCCTTATATAGCAGTGTACCGGGGCTTACGCTTACCAGTTGCGACTGTGAATAACACCCTGTATTTTCGGTAGTGCTGCGTTGAGTGGTGGCTGAGTGTGCTGCAAGTTGTGCGCAATAGACTACCAGTATGTGGTTTTGGGTGTTGGTGAACTCAAGCGAATCCTGTTTCCAATAATGATGCACATTGAAATTTACATTGTTTGACCTTGTGTGCCTGTCTGCAACGTCTGCTGTAGCATGTGTGTGCTACACCAGCGTGGTCGAACTACCACACGGTGTGGAAGCTGTGCTTGGGGACGCGTAGCCTGAACAAACTCAAGTTCGCCTTGGTGGTCACGGAGGGCAGTCCCGTCGTCGGGGTAAGCATGTTGTACTAGTTGTCTACGCAGTTGTGTGCTGTGATTTCTTTTTCATGCGTACAAACACACTTTTGCATGTACGAGTACGTGTACGGGGCAGTCCCGTCATCGGGGTATAATCGGGAATTGTACAAGTACTCAGGTCTACGAGTAGACCTATGCAGTAACGCTGTGTGATGCGATTTCTTTTTCATACGTACAGCCAAACACACTTCATGTATGTACGACTACGAGTACAGGGCAGTCCCGTCATCGGGGTAAGCGGGTGTTGGACAAGTGGTCCATGCAGTGACGCTTTGTGCTGTGATATAAACCCACGTTTTGAATGTGCGACTACGACTACGTGGTATCTATACATGTAAGACGCAATGAAAACGGGAAGTCTCATCACATGGGTCAGCCAGGGTTGTAAAAATGGTCCATGCAGTGATAAATAACACAGCAGCATGATAACTCAGCACCAGTCGCAGTACACACTGGAGGTTGATATATAGCAGTAAACAGAAGCTGAAGTTAACCTGGGTGATGCTGGAGAGCAGTCCCGTGATTGGGGTTAGCGAGTTGTTCATGTAGTGACGCGGTGTACTACTACTACTGTTACTCATTTTTCATACAACCACATGAACTCTTTGACATTGTATTAACGAGTACAAGTAGGGTGCGCGACCTCTTCAGGAATCGCAGTACACGTCGGTCGTAATAGTGTTGATAGCAGAAGTAATAGAGTAGTACCGAACAATATATACAGCAGGTACTGTCTCTTACCCTTCGTTGTCGGTATTCCGCCGGTAGGCCTTATATAGCAGTGTACCGGGGCTTACGCTTACCAGTTGCGACTGTGAATCCCGTTCGTTCCTGTCCCAGTGGTGGTTTCATAGGTGTTAGCAACGTTGTGGTACCAGGCAGGGCTTTGCCCATAAACGACCGCTTTCATTACAACAGTGTTAAATTGTACGACTTCCTTTCAAACTTTGGAAATCGACGACAGCTACGTGGCCTTACTATTTTGAACATTCACTGAACGCAAGGTATTCCCATCCGTTGTTGTCGTTTGCAGAAGCCCTGCGAAGCAGCCGCCGAGGGCCGCCAAGTCGGCGAGGACATAAACACGAAGTGCACCGGCGACATCAAGGTCGGTGACCTCCTGAAGAAGGCAGGCGACCACTTGCTCGATATACATCCCGCATTCCTTTCCCACGGTGCCACGAGGGCGTTCGACATCGAGGTACGTTCTACTCTTATCTTGCGTCCTGTGTGTCACGAGTCGAGACATCCATGTCTCTTGCTCAAGACTAGGGGATGGCGTGCGGATATAGTCTATGAAGTGCGGCTCTTTTTCCGAGTACCAAGAGGAAGTACAACAATACCACAACAATTACTAACAACGAAAGGAGCTCCAATAATTTGACGTCTGCTGGAGAGAAGTACCAATACTTTTTTACGAATACTTATCGACGTCCTCCCGCCATGCTTCAACGTTTGTGGACAGATCCACAAGGTCATCGACAAAAAACAAGAGTGCAAGGTGCTGGGTACCTCCGCTGAGGAGGAAGAAGAGTCCAAGCAAGCCTGCATGCTCCTTCGGAAGCAATGTTGACAGCACGTTCTTTATAGAACGTCAAGTTGTGGTTTATTATACCAGCATCGTTTTTTGAGAACTATGCCTAAATGCGTGCTCTTCGTCTTTCAGGAATACAAATGTACTTCACATGTTTGCGGTGTGTGCGTTCAAGTTCCTGCTTCCAGCATGTTTTTTTTGGCACTGCGCTCCTTTACATCTTAATAAGTTGTAGTTTTCCTGTCTCTATCGTTGACAAGCGCGTGCCCGGTGTTTATGCACTGCGATAATTTATTATTGATGATCGACTTAGAGAGAGCTATTAATAAGAAGTGTACAGGTGCTACCTGAGAGGTGGAAGGATATGCCAAGCAAGTCCTCCGACGTGCCCATCATGGACTGGGCGAGTGGATGATAATATCAAACTCATAATCATAATCGTCTCTATCCTGTACCGTTGTACTATATATGGACCTCTTGGCATTTTCAAGTCGCCAGTTGCGCCATTTGTGCTTCTTTTCCGCCTTCCTACCGAATGTCCATTCCTCCTTCCACAAGCAAGCGTAGCGGTCGGCGCCCAGCCGCCCGCGAGCGAAGCCCTTGTATATAATATGCAGGTACATACATCCTATCCAAGCTCGCCCCCCGAACCAAATTCGTGCAATGTCCTGTACGATCCCGTCACGCAGCACTACAGCACACTTCAGTACTGCGGTCGAATGCAAAATTCGTGCAATATCGTGTACGATCCCGTGGCGCAGGATTACAGTACGGTTGAATGTTAATCTTCAATGACTCCAAACAACTGTTGTTGTGCTACTGACAGTTGCAGAGTTTTCGGGAAAATGGGAACGGAGCCTAAAATGAGAACGGACGTTTTTTTTTTCAGAAAACAAACCAATAATTATTGTGTACAACTTGTGTACAACTCTAATTTTTTTTTTTTTGACAGTCCTGTGGGGCTGTACAGCAGCTTTCGAATGAGCCGTCGCTCAGTCTGGAAGTCCTCGGCATCGCATCGGTAGCCAGCATCTAGAGATATCACAATAGAGCCAGCGTATATATATCGCTTTTTGTGCCCACCCGAAGGCACGAGATGGAGCATGACCGTTCTGACGAGCTCCTCTCACAGGGCTGGCCGAGGGGTTTCGCAGGATCATTTTGGTTCTCTGATGCAACACCACATACATACATCATGTCATGGTTCTGGGGATAACGCTTGGTTCTCATGCTTCTAGGCTTCGTTTCCATTTTCCCGAAAACTCTGTACTGTGTGTGCCAAATATCATTTTACGCAGGCAGTGTTGTTAATGAACTTGCGCCACTCCCCCCATGCCCACATCCCGGCGGGGAACCTTGTAGACTATATATTACACGCGTGTGTACGTTTTTATATGCTGCACGTTATAGGTGGTTGCCTCGTATGTCTTCTTCGAGTTGCCAACGATTGTTCTTCGTTGGCTGTTGGCTGGCGTTGAGAGCTCGATGTCGCAAGTTGGGTTAGGAGTTGACTCGTGTATACGGATGTTAGCGTGGGGTTGCCGGCGGGGCAGCCCCGGGGTATTCCCATCTCCAACCCCCATCTCCAGGCGGGGGGTTGCGTATTAATATAATACAACTTCGAAAGCGAAGCGCAAAGTCTTGTTTGTTCACCAGGCGTTTAATTGCACGTACGTGCAAGGTTTTTAGAATTGCACGTAAACTCAGTACAGCCCCTGCCGACCTCGAGAGCAGACCGAGAGCCCCCCAAAGGGTTGCGTTGGGGTTAGGGTTAGGATTAGGGTTAGGGTTAGGGTTAGGGTTAGTGTCGTGTCTGGGGTCGGGTTGGTCTGGGCAGCGTAACCGTCGTTTTTGTGCGGACCTGGACATAGGGAGCCGCCATACATAAATCGCTATTATTGAATTTACATGCAAATCTGAAAAACCTTGCACGTGCGTGCAATTTCACGGGAGCCCTTGTTTTTCATGTGTTTTTTCGGCCAATGCCAAATGATGAAAATTAAATGCCGAAATCATATTCTTGGGTGCAGGTGCGTATTAGTTGTTCTTTATAGACCAATCAAATCCAAAATAGATGCTACGTTTTTTCCCATTCGATTATTTTATCGTTAAAATCAGGCATTTGTGACGGTTTGGTTTATATGTATGTCCGGATCGTCGGGGCAGATCGCACAGCAACAACACAAGGCCGCACAGCAGGAAACCAGTAGGGTCTTGCACTACTTTCTCACTTGCTGCATCATTTTTTGTGGCGGATGTACGAAATTCGCTTCAGGCTACGATATAAACGTGTACCTGGCACCACTTTTGTTTTGCTGTGTGTATTTTCCCCGCCGGTATTCTTCCACCCCCTTCCACCCCCGAGTGACCGGGGCCGGTCTTAAACAGGTAACACAGAAGACTCGATTATGCGATATTATAACAAGAACATCAACAACACTAACGCGGATCTTTATGAAAGGTGTTTGTCTCGATAACTATTCCGAAGAGTTGGTCCGCAGTTGAGAATGTTCTCGTTTTCTGCTTCAAATGCAAAACCAGGAGCGCGAAGCCAGCCGCGGTTCTGGCCCGTTTCGCTGCGGGCTGTGGTTAGGGTTTGGGGTTTAGGGTTGGGGTTAGGGTTGGGGGTAGGGCTAGGCGTTGCGTTGGGTATATACGTCTGAGCCTTGTGACCCCCCCGCTTGGAAGAAAGTAAGTGCTCTTCTTAGCCCGCAATCATGAACAGCCTACCATGCCCACCCCCGGTAAAGAGCACGCATACGGCAGCAGCAGCAGCGAGTGAGTCGTGGTCTCTCTCCCCCATCTATATCACAGCAGTGCCGGTGTTTGCTGGGCAACAATACCGGCGGTGCACCGGACACCAGCACTATTGGGTATGTGCATAGCGCCGAAGATAGAGATGCTACCCACAACAGCAGTATACCGGGTCTGTGGTCATCATGCCGAGTGATTGCCGGTACCATACCAGCAACATGCACCACCCAACCAGCAGGACAACTAGTAGTAAGTACTACTACTGCTCGTACGTGCTTGCATTGTGGTTATTTGAGTGTTGTGTTCATGTTCTTGCCCATGCAACACTTGTTTTTCTTCAAGAAACATATTCTCACAAAATAATACGGATCTGGGGCGTGCTTGTTGATGTTCTCCGGAGACATGTACCAGTACCAGAAGGCAAGACCCGAGTTTTTCCCGCTCTTCAACCTCAATACGAATTGATTCTTCCTATCTATGTTGCCGCTGTTGTCAGCCGAGACAAGATAGTTGTTGTATCTGCAGCATCTGCAGTGTCAGACCCAGGTCAGACTGTGAAGAAATAAATATCACCCGCACCGTGCCGCCAAAAACCGCCGCGATCTCCAGCAACGTACAACGAAAAAAGACAATACTCCCCCCCTCCCTCTCACTTGCCCACCACTCCACGCATCTGAGTCGACGCTTAATCCCCGCTCGTGTTGATATCTTTCTCGGACCCACCGTGTACACCCTGTTCGTCCGGTCGAGCTACATCTACTTCTACTCCCACAGCTACTGCTGCTGTCTTTACGATGACCGTCTCAACGTACCTCTCGATTATCTATGCGGTGCTCACTGCACACAGCGGGATCGTGCACGCGTTGCCGGTGAGACGTTTTTCTGTTTTTTTATGTGTGTTTTTGGAGTCATTATATTTTTTGCTTGATTATACTTGAATACAGTGTGGGGTGCATTTGTTTTTGCAGTATACTTGGTAGTATATGAAAAGGCTACCAGGTAACATATAGATCTATGTGTACTACTGGAAATGCTTTTCTTTCTATTAATACTTGGACGGGACGGACGCTCTTCGACGAACACCGTTCACGGCATCACATCAATCAACACAATCCACCCAGACGATACCGCCGTCTATCAGGGCACAGTAGTAGCAGCCACTCCCTTTGCACCCACACCCGAAGCCAGCAATGCCCACCCACTCACTCACTCACCTACTCGTCGTACACCCCACCCCCCCTTCTGCTGCTGTTCAAATCGTCCCCCCATTCTTTGCATGCGTGCGTCACCCTTTTCTTCTGTTAACCGCCGCCATTGTGCACATGCATTTGACCTGCCATCGACGTCTTCTGGGGGCTACCTCGAACAGCTCGCGCGAGGGCTTGCTGGTAAGAGCCCACAGCAGTATACGCACTCGGCTACGTATTGCCCTTGCTGACGCGGCAGGTGTTCCTTGTTATTTTCTGCTTGCTGTGTGCTGTGTGCAGGAGGTTTACTACTAGGTATATACTGCTGTTGTCGGCCACGTCGGATACGCGTGCCACATTTATCAATTTGTACGCAAATATAATAACCGTTTAATATTTTTACTAATGATAAAACAACCCTTATGTTTCCGTCCATAGTGGTACTTCTTCTGTTCTGTTTTTTTACATGTTTCATGTTTTGACTCCGTGGAGTACTGCTGTAAAATTCGCTGTCCTCTTCGCTCCGTCGTACTGCTGCTGGTGTCTCCTCCGCCCCACTGCTTGCTATCTACTCTGCTGTGCTGGCCGACTGCTGCTGTTGCGCTTCTCGTCCGCACTCGCAGCCACCGGGACCGATGCTGCTGAGTGGACCTACCGCCGCACCAGCACCTCGGGGAAACAGCCATACGGCCCCAGGTAAGAAAATGGGGATGGCGGGGAAATCGACTCTCGCACGCTGTACCTGGTATAATAATTTGCATGCGTTTTCTGTCTCATTGCGTTGGAAAGGATCTTGCTGCCACACGGCAAAGCCACTACTTCCGCAGCGGGTTGTTGCCTCGGACAAGGTATCTGTTTTGCGTGACGGAGCGAAGCAGAACGCGGAGCAGATTCGGCAACCGCTTAGTAGAAACGCTGGTGGCAGGGGGAAGGGCGACCACCGTTGCGTGCATGCATGCGTGTCTATATAGCCCGCCTTCGTCTTTTTTTACCAGGTCAGATAGCAAAGAGTCTTTCTTCCCTTGCGATTGGGGTACCCGCGAGAGCTTTGATCCACGTACGCACGAAAATACCCGATACGTTCAATATCTGGTACAAGATTGAAGGTATTGAAGGTACAGCCAGTACTAACATCAGCCGTCGACGCACAGGCAACTGCTGCAGCTGAGTGCGATGCCTGTGGGATTTATGCATTAATACCGCGTAATGCATGAGTATGGACACACGGCGCGTCCGCTTGATGCCATATGGTGAGGTCGGTCGCCACACACACCTGATATTCTCCTGGCTAGCGGGATAAAGACGGACATACTCGTAAATGTCGGCATTTACAACTCGGTTGCCGAAGCACGGGTACGCGTGCGTGTGCTGGTCGTGATTGCATTACGATACAGTATACAGTATAGTCTATAGTCGGGGTCCTCCACTCTACTGCAATCTGAGTCCCCACATTACGTGTTCAAAATGACTCATCGCGACTGGGGAATGGCACTCATGTCCTGGAATGCGTGAGACGGCTTCCCTCAATAAGATGGTCACATTGCTCTGGAACACCACGGCCTTACTGCCCCCCCCCCCCCGCTGTGCGTGTACTCTGGAAAGCAGCAGCGCTGCCTAGGTACTGGTTTGAGATAGACGTTTTGTGCTGTTAATAAGCTTCATACGTGGCACAACTAGCTGCCGAATACGCATGCTGCACATATGATGCTGTTGATCAAGTCCGTGGTCATGGGAAAGGCCCCAGTCACTCTGGTGTGGAAGAATACTCCAGGGAAAAATAGAACCAACCAAAAGCGGCACACGCATACATATTGCAAAACAATCAAATACGCACTTGTACATGGCCTCCAACTTGCAATTGAACCACCCCCCGCCGCCCCCATCATTGCCTTTAGAACCTCCTATTCATTGATGCGAAAGAATTGAAAATTCCTCCAATTTGCTCCCCCCCCCCCCCCCCCCCTGCCCCCCTCCCCGTAACTCCGCAGCCGTCAGACTTTGTCCCCTTCAAATACCACATTTATAAGTTCCGTGCACAACTCGATTATAACATCACCCTGTTGACCCTGGTACAGGCTTTTCATAGGGGGGGTCACCGACCTACATTCTTAATGAGGATACACACAACCAATAACACGCGCGATGGGAGTACCATACACAACTCGCAAGGATGAGTTACGACGAAATCTTCGATCTCACAGCTGCTGAATGACACCGCATGCCATTCAAGAAGCCAAACCTACGTACACATCCGAGAAGAAAAGAAAAAAAAACTACGCCGTAGTGATAAGGAATAGGTCTAAGGAAGCACGAGAGGACGAAAGGAATAGAAAACGAAACTAGAAAAAAAAAAAAAAAACGTGGCGTATCTGGTACTACTAGGTAAAAAGTTAGGTAGACATGCCAGCAGGGGTGGTTTGTAGCGAGACGAGGCAAGCTGCACAGCAGTACAAAGCGCTGTGCAAAAAAAAACAAAAATACGCGTCCGACAAAAGGAAGCAAGACAACCACGTATGCATTACACGTGGCAAGTGAATACGTACTACGTGAGCTCGGGAGGTGGCAAACAAACATATCAGCCGACCAAAAGCCAACTTGAGTGCTATCAATATGTATTCGTACGCAAGACCCGAGACAATGGGAAAACCGGGAAAACATACAAAGACAATACAGAGAAAGCAACGAAAGGAGGTAAAAAGACCATTGTAGCAGATGCTAGAAACTGATTGAAAAAATTGCATTGGGCACATAGAGGGCATCAAGCACATAAAGGGCACTGAGGGGAGAACATAGCAAGGCGAAGAAGTCCGGACTGCCTTTCTCTAGCTATATACGGCGATGGAAGGCACACATACGTCAGGACGATGATGGCAAGACTCAAGACTTCAGTCTCTTGGGCAGGACGCCCCCCCCCCCCCGCCCTGCCTCCCCGCCCCCCCCCCCCCTGCCTGCCCCCCCTGCCTCCCCCCCTCCTTCCCCCCCCCCTCCACCCCCTTCCCCCCCCCTTCCCCCTCCCTCCCCCCCCCCGTCCCCCCCCCCTCCCCCCCCCCCCTACCCCCCCCCCCCTCTACCCCCCCCCCCCCCCCCCTCCCCCCCCCTCCCCCCCCCCCCCCCTCCCCCCCCCCCCCCTCCCCCCCCCTCCCCCCCCCTCCCCCCCCCCTCCCCCCCGCCGTCCCCCCCCCCCGTCCCCCCCCCCCCCCCCTACCCCCCCCCCCTACCCCCCCCCCCTCCCCCCTCCCCCCCCCCGTCCCCCCCTCCCTCCCCCCCTCCCTCCCCCCTCCCCCCCATCTGCCGGTCTTCTGTGCAGCCTTTCGCCATCCTTCGACCTCCATGCCGGATTCCGTCATGTCTTCATCCAGGCGCACCATCCAATGCTTCTCTTGCCCCCTTGAGTAACCCTTACCCCCAACCAGCCCCCAAACATCACCCTCTGTGGCGAATGCTCCTCCCCCATACGTGCGACGAGTCCTGCGAACACTGTCCTCCGTTTTTCGCTATGTTGTCTCATGCTCTTGTGGAGTCTGTCTTGGCTTGCGCGTCGGCGTACGAGAGGGTATGGTCGTCGCGATTCCGTTTCCGCCAGCAACGGAGGATCATGGAGTGGTGATAACCTGCAGATGATAAACTGCAGATGATAACCTGCCATAGCCTGTCGAAGTCAAGCCTGTTCGGGCTCCACGCCACGCACCCGTAGAGTAGTGTCTCGATCTCGTCGGGTTTCGGCATCCGCACCTTCAGCCGTAAGCGCATACTACCCAGGTGGTCATAGATCCCCATCTTGTATCGCTGGAAGTACGCCTGGACCCTCTGCAGATGCCGCGTTATCTCGACGCGTGAGCTCTCTATCTGCGCTGATAGCCCCGCCCAAGTACCCAAATTAGATCGTTTGTTTTGTGTACGTAGCCGGCTGCAGGGATGATGAGCAAATGAACCTGTATACCTAACGAGTATTAATACCATATGTTTCGTTTTACAAGACAATGCAATGACGCACAATATTTCATGGAGGGTAGAGGGTAACCTCATCCACGAAAACGTATGTGTTCACACACCATGGGCTTGCCGCGATGCTCATGAGGACCTCAGTTCTTGCGTGCACAACACGTATTACACTTTTTTACCTGACAGCTGTCCAACTTCTCACTATTTTTTTGCGTGCGTATGCGAGTCGACGAAGGGAAACAGGGCTGAGTTCTTCTCGCGGTAAAATGAAGGCGCATACTGTAGTGGGTAGGGGGGGGAAGAGACTGCTCAGTGACCCCGGATAGGAGGCACAACTACTGCGTAGGGAGGAAGGAGGAAACAAAACAGTGCGAAGATAATAGATGGGATGAGCAAAAACAAAAACACAACCCCCCGCGGGCAAAGTGGTAGCAAAGCACAAACACACGTTCGTTACCCATTTCAATTTCATGCGCGCACCCAACTTGTGCACTGACGCGTACGCGATCGCTGGCGAGTTTTATGTAAGGCTGTACTCGGTACACCACTACTACTGCTGTAATGTAGTGGTATTGGTAAACTATTTCGTCGTTGCTGTCACCTCTTGCGGCGAGGAGAAAAATACTTGAAAATATGTACTTATCGCCGCTTCTTTCTCGTGTTACCGGCACCTGGTATCATGCAGTAGGCGACACCCAGTTGATCATTTTTCGACGAGACCCTTTCAGAACTGCATGCACGTTTTTTGGGCACGAGCGACTTGGAATTAGTGAGGAATAATATAGTTATTGCTATTGATAACATGTTGGTTCAACATGTATATCCATTCACCCTGGCAACACCCCCCGAAGGAGTTTTACTAAAGTATACCAGGTAGACTATATTCAAAAATGATAATGCACGCGTAACACCGTGTATCACACGCAGCTTGCAAAAAGGAGTATCAACCCTAATTTTGTCGAACTCGCAGCTGACTAGACTAGACTACAATAGTTTGATAATTTTCTTGCAGGTGTTCTACTGTTGTTTGTTGTTGTAGAACATCTTGCTCATGTACAGCAATGCAGGAGACCGAAAACACGACACATGATGATGCTGACCCGGGCTGGTTTCATTTAGTGGAGACGGCCCGTTCTACACTAACTTCAGTATAATAACCATTATCGGATTTCTTGTTTTTTTGTACATACCAGCCTGACTCTCTTAATTTAGCCTGCTTCAGCACAGCTGTGTGGTATAGCTATTAATATGGTATTGCTATTAATATGGTATTGCTATTAATATGGTATTTCTATTAATATGGTATTGCTATTAATATGGTATTGCTATTAATATGGTATTGCTATTAATATGGTATTGCTATTAATATGGTATTGCTATTAACACGGCACTGCAATTAATATGGTATTGCTATTAATATGGTATTGCTCCCAGCCTTTCTTTGCGTCCTTCTGCACAAAGACTGTTTTCGTGGATTGCTCGGTTATTCTCACCGCTTGTTGTGATGGTTATCATGCAGCTTACAATATTGTGGCGCATCGTATGTTGCACCTTGACGCGTGCCATTATTGTTGCATCTTGTGGCCACAGCGACTGGCACCTGGGATACCCGGATTGCGGACTGAAGTCTCAAAGCCCCATCGACATAGCTGCTGACTTGGAGACGGTGGTCGAAGTGAGTGAAATTCTACAGCAGCAGCAGCAGCAGCAGTAGTACCAGTGCTTTGTTTGTAGCGTTGGTGCAATCCTGTTTCGCCATGTATGTTCCGAAATTCGGTTTCCCGGTCTGTTCATTGGCATGTGCAAGTAAGTGTAGACTATGGAAGATATATCGCTGGTGATGCATCCTCGAATACTATTTTTTTTACCAATACAAATTACGAGACATTTATTTGTACTCGTCATGTATCTCTGGAACAAGGCTGGAACAAGGTGCAGCACCCCGTAGCAAGCGTCTGGGCGGAGAGCAATAATAGAGGGTTGTCGGAAAGCCACCGCAGCTGCTGTCGCGATAATGTATGACGCGTGCACAGCTAACATAATTACCAATCAACAGTCAATGTCTTTCCTGTGTTGGCTACTGCTGTGGCCGTCAAAATTCGCCTTTTGGGTCCTGCAGACTTTCAAAAGCGCAGCTACCTGTTGCTGGGCCTTTCGAACTAACCGCTGTTACCTGTTGACAAGTTGCGTGAAAAACGTCCTCGATGTACGGAGCTCGCTGAACGATCTGGTCGGCGGATCTTTGGGGCGCTAGGCTTTTCGTGTTTGGGCGTGAGTGTAAAACCTGCCGTCCGAAACCCCCGCAGCCACATCATGTCATGTTCGGTCTGCTTTTGGTTTAAAATTTGCCGAAAGCGCAAAACTGCTGTTTGTTGGATAGTCACGATTTTAGCTTGCTGTGTACCTGGTACCTGGTAGCCTGCTGTGAGCGTTTTTTACTGCAATTTTCAAGGTCATTTTTTCATGTGTGTTCGTGCTGATATATTATAAAAAATGAACATACACTCCAGCCGTGAGATCGAATATTTTGTCGAAACTCATCTTTGCAAGCTGTGTGATACTCCGATCGCGCGTATTACGTGTTGTGTGTCCTCATAAGGATATAGGTCGGCGACTCCCCTTGCAACTACAAACTGTAGTGTAGCTATCAGGGGCAACAGGGTGATGATGTTTCGTAGTCAGTCTGTGCGCGGAAACTATAAAACCCGTTTCTGAGGGGGTGGATATTTTGTATTTTGTGCTGGCTACGTACCGCGAATAAGTATAATGGAACAGGGGACTGCTGCACCACAGCCTGTGGGTAGTGGCAGTAGTAGTAGTAGAATAACGTACTGCTGTACGCATTCAATGTGCTGAGCAATATAACCAATAAAACCGTTTTCTGATAGTATGTCGCATCCGAATGCTTACGCCGGCTACATGAAAGTCGCCGCTGCGGTATGTACCGGGTGACTTGAAACATCACACACATCCCTACACCTCAAGTTCGATAAAGCCGAACCCTTTACATTGCGGCATAGCTCTATGCACTACCGAAGGGGGTGGGCAAACGCATGGGGGTGCAAAATCAGCAGCCTTGCGTCACCCTTCGTCCGAACGGGAAACTTGTATAGTATACGATGTCCGGGACTACGGGGTATTCGTATAATGCATATGCCAGTATTTGCTTTCATGTATACCACGTAATTGTGCCGCCGGAG
Source organism: Undaria pinnatifida (assembly GCA_012845835.1). Lineage (NCBI taxonomy): Eukaryota > Phaeophyceae > Laminariales > Alariaceae > Undaria > Undaria pinnatifida. Next base: position 3,492,163 of record JABAKD010000010.1, read on the forward strand.
ATAGAAAAGCCCGCCATTGCGCTAATCAAAGGTGTGTCAGAGCGCTGCAAGTCATCATGATGCACGATTCTCATATGTTATAGCCCGCTCTTCTCCCCCCGCATTTCGCCTCTGATTGTTGCACTACTCGGTCGGATATACTACAACAGCAGTGGTACAGCAGTAGTGTGCTCATACTTGCACGTAGTAGGCCGTGTGCGTTCCATGGCATGAATGGGTAAGAGTCCTGATTGTAAATATACATCGTCGCGCTCCACCTTGTGCCTCATTCAAAATGAGACGCTTGCAATGAGAACGCGTAAATGACTACAGGTACCAGGTAACACGACAGTGGACCTGCCCGATGTGCTCCCCCGTGCATGCGCACACATACCCGACACACACACGTTTACCTGGTACTTTGATTCTCGCTCCCACTCTATCACCCCTAACTCTCTCCCCCTCTCTCTCTCCCCTCTCTCTTCCCCATCTCCCTCTCCCTCTTCCGCTTTCCCTGTCTCCCTGTCTCCCTCGCTCCCTCGCTCCCTCGCTCCCTCGCTCTCTCGCTCTCTCGCTCTCTCGCTCTCTCGCTCTCTTGCTCGCCCCCTCTCGTTCTCTCGTCCTCTCGTCCTCTCGTCCTCTCCCTCTCTCTCCCCACCTCGCTCTCTCCCTCTCTCGCTGCTCTCCATCTCTCGCTCTCTCGCTGCTCGTTGCTCCCTCTTGACTCTATTCCGCTGCTTTCTCTCAATTTCTCTCCCCTCTGTCTCTCCTCTCCACCTCATCTTCTCCCCCTTCTTCTCCCTCCTGTCCTTGCCTACGCTCGTTTGTTTCTTGCGCCGACGAACGTTCAGTCCTCGGCGTACAAACTACAATTTTTCCCAAACGCGTGCAAGTCTGACAAACTTTTCTTCCAAGCGGACGAACGGGTTTGGGAGGTGAGATTGTGCGTGGGCTGGGGTTGCTAGTAGGGTCAACCCTTACAAAAACCATGCTGAGTTTCAAACCGAACGTGGAAGTCTATATGCGTTTTGTAGCGCAGACGGCGGCAAAACGTTTTAATCTGTTTGCCACAGCTTTGTACCACGTACGTACGGTGGGGTGTGCGGTAGGCGAGAGGGAAATCAGTGGGAACAAAAAAGAATACTCGTAGGCTCGCGCATGAGTATCGATCACACGACTGGTCGAACTCAGAGCTGGCGTAATTCAAGTATGTTTGCGCATACAAACACGCTCACTCATACAAATACAGTACGGAGTAATATTAATAGTAGTGGCCCCTCCATAGTGCCGGTTTGGTAGTGCTGCTTGCCCGCTATCAGCGCCTGTGACTTCGCTTGGCACATACCTGGTATGGAACAACCAGTACTGACGGTATGTGGAGTAGTGCCGATGGCCACTTTAGTGCCGGCATTTCCGCCTGTTAATCGTAGCGCATACGTGCGCTATACAAGTGCAGCTACAGAGGAACCAATACTGTACTATTGGTCCGCAGCCGGAAGGGCGACTGCCGACAGCACGGAACTACTCAGCAGTGCCACGTATTGTCCTAGCTTTCGGGCCGCCTCTTGCCCCTTCTTATATAGCACATTACATGCCATGTCCTATCGGTACATGCCACGTCCATAACAGGACTTTTCGGCGATTGCTCTGACGCAGCCCTTACCCCAACCCTAACCCTAACTCTTCCCCTAGTCCTAACCTCACCCCTCCAATTCTACGTCGAACCCCTACCCTCCTCCTCCCGGTGACCTTAACGTCTTTACAACTGGAAACACGCCTTTACAACTGGAAACCCGTTTTTGGGGACAAACTTACTTGGATTTAGTATAGGGAGGGGTTCGGGGGCCCTAAAGGGGTTAAGCGATCACTTTGACGGCCGCGACCACTTACAGAGCACATACCCCCTTGCCCTATACTCATGGCAGTTTCAGATCGTCAGCAATTATTTGGAATGCGTCAGATGTGAGTCCGATTAGTTGACTATCGTTGTAGTGGATACTCATCTTTGTAGGCTGCGTGATGATCCGGCCGTGCATTTGTACAGATGTATTCGTTACAGCAGTTTCTTCAAATACATCATCGGTGAGTTCGACCAGTTGAGTGGTCGATACTAAACTGCAGGCGTGAAAACTACAACGGACGTGCTTCGATCGGCGCGTTGTGTTCCTATGGACAGGTGAAATTCGAAAACTGCACGGACACACCGCACCTGAATTTCAAGGGGGAGACGTACAACCTGGCGCAGATTCACATACACTCACCCTCCGAGCACATGGTGAGACAATCACCCTCACAGGGAATTTAGTCGTGCATGCTTCGGCAAGGGCTGGTGCGGTACATCCTCAGTATTGCCGGTTGAGCAGTGCCGGTTGCCCGCTTTAGTGCTGGTTGCCCAAGTAGTGCCGGCGGAACCGTTTGGCACAAACGGGAATAACAGTTTATACATTTTTCATGGTAGTGGCGGTGTGCGCAGTAGTAGTGCAGATTGCCATAGTTCCGCCGTTTTTGGTGGCTGGCACATAACGGCACCACCCACTAGTGCTGTGTCGCTAAGAGCGCGACCCTTAGAGGGAACTGATTAAAAACTACTGTCATTGCAAATACGCCAGCTGTGAGTTCGACCAATTGAGTTAATTGGTACAGGCCTCGGCAAGGGGTGGTAAAGCACTCCGGCCTTCACTGGTGGGTACTGGCGGGTGCAAGAGTTACTTTGGTGGCCGATTGCGCACCTTTTCTGTTTTTAGGTGGGTTCGTCAGTCTCAATTCCGGATGGCCCAACCGACACACCTCTCGTATGTCACATGCGCTCCCCACTAGACTGATCGGCCACGTGACTGAGTAGACTACCGTATACGACGGTGTGTATATAACACCCCCGGGGGTATATAACACACCGGTGTGTTTATAGCAGTTATCACCCGGTGGGGTAACCTCCGGGCGTGTGATGTACGACGTCCCCAGGTGATATCGTTGTTTTGGAGTTGACAATATTTTGTCACTCGGGCGGTATACCCTAGGGGCGTGACATACAGCGTCTCTGGGTGATGGGCACCGTCGCATACGGTTGCGGGTAGCGGTTAGCATTATTACAACCAAAACATGATACGATTGCACCAGACACCAGAGACAGGAGGAGTTGTGTCCTCCTCCCCACTCTGCCGCTTGTGTTACGTGGTCGGGAAGTGGTTGTTGAACGTGGTCGTAGGGTTGAACGTCGTCGTAGGGTTGGTTCCTCGAGTCGCTAGGGTTGAACGTCGTCGTAGGGTTGGTTCCTCGAGTCCCTGTCGAGTCGACGTCATGGTTGATCCAACGCTCCAATCCGATTTCGTCCAGATCTGTTTTTCGACGCTAAATCCTACAACATGATGGGCTGTGATCTGTTTCGTTGTTTTGGCAACGCCCGTCTCGCTATACAGACAGCCGCTGTACGGCACGACCGCGCGAGTTGCGTAGATAGCCCGTGACAGCGACCCTGCCACCGCTTCTTTTTCCAACTGGTCGCCATGTTCAACACCAACCACCTGCCCGCGCCTTGTCCGCGTTTCCACGTTTTTCTGTTGTTCATTTTGAACGCAAATTCCACACTGTGTTTGCAGGCTTGTGTTCATCGGTTCATTTGTTTAATCGATTCACAACATGACTACACGTTATCTGTGCCCTTTCTTTTTTGTATGATTTTTTGCATGACTTTTTCACAGATCGGAGCATCGGAGCACGCAGCTGAGATTCACTGGGTGCATGTTAAGGAAGGGACAGATGACGATCTCCTCGTCGTGGGTGTGCTCTTCGACACTACCAAGTACGGCGAAAATGTCGAGGTCAGTGTCCCCTCCCCCCCCCTGCGTGAGAAATGTGTGCAGGATATATGCACCGCAAATTACGTTGGTTTTATGGCACCACCCACAAGACCACACAAGAAGAGTAATCGCTCGACACTCGAATGATACGGATCTAATATCAGTGCTTCTATCAGTATTAACCCCTGCGTGTGAAGGTGCATGCGTACCCCGCCAATTGTGATGGCGCAGGTTTCATGTTTAGATAGCACTACTCACTAGAAGTAGAGTTCAGTATTTGCCCCTGCGTGATATTGTATGATATGCGCACCTCAAACTACTATGGATGTGTGTTGGTCATATAGCGCTCCCCACTACAATATTGGCCAGTATTTACCCCTAAACGTGCATGTGCTCCGCAATTCTGGATGCAACGCGCATCAGCAGCCGATGGAATGTATGTACACCGAAAATTATTGATGCAACGCGTTTCAGCAGCCGGTGACATGAAATGTGTATTTTATAAAAAATGAAAATACACTCCAGCTGTGAGATCGAATATTTTGTCAAAAATCTTCGTGGCAAGCTGTGTGTGATACTCCGATCGCGCGTATTACGGGTTGTGTGTCCTCATTAAGGATATAGGTCGGCGGCTCCCCTTGCAACTACAGTCAGTGTCGCTATCAGAGTCAACAGGGTGATGTTAGTCAGTCTGCGCGCGGAAACTATAAAACCCGTTTCTGAGAGGGACAAAATCTGACAGCTGTGGAAGGAAATGCATCCGTTTATCAAGTGAATCCTGTAAGTCGAATATCCGGTGAGGGGAGGGCGGAGTTTTGAAGTACGTGGGGGCCTGGTTATTATCAATAAGGCGCGGGGTTGGGGGGGAGGGGGAGGAGGAGTGGGGGGGGGGGCGGGGGACGGGCGGGACAGCTCAACTTGTGCGTGGAAACTAAAAATCCTCCAAGGGGATAAATCTGACGGTTTGTGGGGAAAAAAAAACCAACAACAACAACAACAACAACAACAACAACAAAACGAAAGCACCAGTTTATCATGGGGGGGTGGGGGGGTATTTGCATCACAACTATGCTACGGTGGATGCAGTGCGTTTCAGCAGCTGTTGTATCGCCTCCTTTTTTTGTCCAAACGAGGGGTATGAGCATGTTCAAGTGCTGTTGCTATTGGTGGTTGCGAGCAACTCGTGATAAAAGATGATTTGCAGACGATGTCGCCATCGATACCAAAGACACATGGGTCAACCAATTTTGCAAGAAACTAATGAGTAACCCCCCCCCCCCCTCCCCCTCCCGCTGCTTCTTCGTATCCAACTCCGCCCGGAAAACAGATTCAGAACCTGTGGGACGTATTGGATATCGGTACCACTAGCACCAAGAATTCCTTCATCACGCGGGTTTACGACGTGATGCCCTCGAACCCGGTATTCTCGCACTACATGGGGTCTCTCACCACCCCTCCCTGCACTCAGGTGAGGGGAGCATTAAAACGACGGTTGTCAGCTGTTGTTGGGGTTGAGCGTTTGAGTTGTACTTACGCGAGACTATAGGCGGGTCTTCGTGGAGGTGGCGAGGGAAGGGACGGTTGTTTTTTAACCTGAGCGGAAGATGGGGAGAGAGGTTGGGCGGGGCGGGGGGGGGGGGGGGGGAGGGGTGAGCACTCTGCACATGGGCGTACTTGAACGATCTGCTACCAACGATAGGGAACGTCACTGCCGTTGATGTGGCGAAGCGAACGAAACGAACGAAATCAATTTTGCTTTTATAAGCTGAATACTGGAGCAGTACACACCCCAATGCACACCATCATTGGCTCTGAAATACTTTTAGTTGCGTCATATTAAAATAGGATACATGATGGTTGTCCCCGAGCATTAAATGTATATAACCTCCCCCCTCCAACGCGCCCTCCTTTCCCACCATCCGCACGATCGCCCTACATACCTTTGATCTCACACCCGGAGTGTATTTGAATATTATATGTGACCTAAACCTCTTAAAACCCCTCCCCCCCCACCTCCCCCCCCCCCCCCCCAACGCCCCCTCCTTCCCCATCACCCGCACCATCGCCTAGACCTAGCACCACACATATAGCAAACCCCTACATCTATGCCACCTAAAGACCCCCCCCCCCCCCCCCCCCCCTCCCCCCCCCCCCCACCTCCCCATCCCCCCAACCCACCCCACCCCCACCCCCTTGAGCACTCCGCCCTCTACTCACTGGTTGTACGACTTACAGGATATACATGGTAAACTGGTGTATTCTTTCCAAAACCGTCATATTTGTTCCCTTGAAAGAATGAATATTTTCCACGCACAAATTGAGCTGCCCCACCCCCCCCTCCCCATGATAAACTGGTGCTTTTGTTTTTGTTTTGTTTTGTTTTGTTGCTGTTTTTTTTTTTTTTTTTTCCAAAAACCGTCAGATTTATCCCCTTCAAGGATTTATTGTGTCCACGCACAAATTGAGCTGTCCCGCCCGTCCCCCCCCCCCCCCCCCTCCCCCCCCCCCCTCCCCCCCCCCCCTCCCCCCCCCCCAACCCCACGCCCTATTGATAATAACCAGGCCCCCACGTCCTTCAAAACTCCGCCCTCCCCTCACCGGTTATTCGACTTACAGGATTGACTTGATAAACGGATGCATTTTTTCTCCAAAAACCGTCAGATTTATCCCCTTGAAGGATTTATTGTGTCCACGCACAAATTGAGCTGTCCCGCCCGTCCCCCCCCGCCCCCCCCAACCCCACGCCCTATTGATAATAACCAGGCCCCCACGTACTTCAAAACTCCGCCCTGGTTATTCGACTTACAGGATTCACTTCATGAGCGGATGCATTTTTTTTTTCCAAAAACCGTCAGATTTATCCCCTTGAAGGAGTTATAGTTTCCACGCACAAATTGAGCTGTCCCGCCCGTCCCCCTCCCCCCCCCCCCCCCCCCCTCCCCCCCCACCCAACCCCGCGCCCTATTGATAATAACCAGGCCCCCACGTACTTCAAAACTCCGCCCTCCCCTCACCGGTTATTCGACTTACAGGATTCAATTCATAAACGGATGCATTTTTTTTCCAAAAACCGTCAGATTTATCCCCTTGAAGGAGTTATAGTTTCCACGCACAAATTGAGCTGTCCCGCCCGTCCCCCTCCCCCCCCCCCCCCCCTTCCCCCCCCCCCCAACCCCGCGCCCTATTGATAATAACCAGCCCCCCACGTACTTCAAAACTCCGCCCTCCCCTCACCGGTTATTCGACTTACAGGATTCACTTGATGAACGGATGCATTTCCTTCCACAGCTGTCAGATTTTGTCCCTCTCAGAAACGGGTTTTATAGTTTCCGCGCACAGACTGATTAACATCACCCTGCTGACCCTGATAGCTACACTGTAGTTGCAAGGGGAGTCGCCGGCCTATATCCTTAATAAGGACACACAACCCGTAATACGCGCGATCGGAGTATCACACACAGCTTGCCAAGATGAGTTTCGACAAAATATTCGATCTCACAGCTGGAGTATTTTCATTTTTTATAATATTGACTAAATGTTAAATATATATTCCGATCTTGAATTGGCGACTGAACGAACCGATTTGCTCTCAGATCTAGATAGAGTGGGCGGCCACGGGTTGCCTTCTCTGTATCCAGTTTACTCTGCACGCTTCTGCCTACCTATTACGCAGTTTGACGGGGTCACGGAGTCTAGATGACACATAACAGTCCTGACGCTTATTCGCTTGTTCCCACCTCCGTGTGTTTGAATGCCTCAGGGCGTGAAGTGGATCGTCATGAGCGACCCCGTGACCATGAGTGAGATGCAGCTCGAAGAGTTCCGCACGTCCGTCTCTCTTTACCAAGACTCGAAGGTATGCATTTATGCGGCTTATTTTGAGTAGGCAAGGCGATTATTTACACAAGAGCAGTATCGCCCTCAGTAGCATAATGCTTGTTGGTAGTGTTCGTAGTGTTGGTAGGAGATTGGTTGACCTTCAACCAGCAGAAAAACGGACTACCGTATTGGCTGCTGGTAATTCCCTCATAACCTACACCTACCTTTACATTAACAATGAACCAACGCAAATACCATTGGTGTAAATTTAAGGACCGTTTGGAAGTCACAACGGGGTCGATATTTCCGTCCACAATATACTGGACTGGTGCTTCGTAAAGTCGTACGGGGTACCTGGTATATACGAGTGTAGACTAGTCGTATGACGTGGTTCAAGATTAGTACCTGGTATATATGAGTACCGTAGTTTATTCATTTCGCCGAAGTTGCAGAGGGAGGACAAACCGTTCGTAGCACATGGTTGCGCATGCAGAAGGCGATATTGTGGGCACTGGGCAATACCAAGCGCTCTCTCCCAAATCCAGTTTTTGCTGTCCTCATACGCGTGCGTTTCATTTACACCAGCTACATGCCTACTACTCTGGTCATAGACCACCCCGACAACGACGATGTCGCGAACCTGTTCGCGTGCTCATGACAACACCGTCGCCTTCCCGTTAGCTGTCATCATTATCCATACCCTGACGACACATAATACACGGTCTCCGCGTCCTCCCTGCTACCGCTGATGCTCGCGAAATGATAGGTGGATGAGCAGGGCAACACCAACCGCCCGTGGCAGGCTCTCAACGACCGTGAAGTTTTCTTCGTCCACTACTAAAGCCCCCCAAAGAGCCAACAGCCACACGGCTCGTTCTGTCCGCTATGTTGCCAGCTGTGCTCGAAATTCCCAGAGCTTTTGTCACCCGGATTTCGGAGCAACAGCTACAATACACTTGCCCATGGTACGAGTGTGGAATGTTTGAATGTTGAATGTCTTGCGAGTTTTGTTCATCAGAGATTTGGCGTGTGCGTTTGTCTTGGCTGAGGCGGCCGGGGCTAGGCTATGTGGAGCGCGTAGCAGTGACAAGACTACTGCGTCCCGGCCATCGTTATCCTTCCAGCGACCACGCGCGTTGAGTTTTTCGCACGGCGATGCAGCAGCATCTAGCGACTATACTGCCCGTGTTATCATGTTTTGGAGAAGTTGATCCGGGCAAGATTGTTTTTCCTGTGTTAGTTTTTGTTATTTCTTCCGTCATGTGATAAAGAGGAAGGATACTGTTGTTGGTATTTGCATCAAATCCGGTTTGTTTTTGTATTCGCATCAGGCACTTTCTACGTATTATTCTGTTGGTTGTGGCAAGAGTTAGCCGGGCAGCAACGTCCGGAGAAAGTTAGCTGTGTCTCAACATCGTGAATTTCTAGGATGCAAAGCCAGGATAGGTTTTGTTTTCGAGATGAAGTTATTTCGGGACTCTCAACCGCCCCCGCCATGTTGCCCACAGGTGCTTTTAAGTAATGGATAATTACACCTCTTGTTGTAGAGAACAGTTCGCAGGTGCGATGTGTAATACGGTAATATAGATACATAATAGAGGTGCGTCAATGATATCGATGGAGGTGCAAGGGGGAGGTGCCTAGAAATTGAAAATACAAAGGGCGAGTCGGGTTGAATGTCGCCTTTGACCAGCGTAAGAAAAATACTTGTTGACGCGTGTGCTAGCGGCCTGTGTTTGACGTAAGAAGCGAAACGCGAGTGGCTGTTGTCCCGTGTACGTGGTGACCTGCGTTTGAAGTTGGGTTTCGCAGTGTTCTAAGAGACGAATCGCGCTTAATAACGCTTGTAAGTGACGGGTTGCTCAGGTAAGAATTGCTACTGGTGTTTTTGGTGACGGCCACGTTTCGATTTTCTTCGCTGTTCGTAGTCACGCGGTTGATGCCGGCCTTTCTCTGCGTAATGACTGCCGTTTGAGCCTGTTGGTGGCTGCAAGGGTGTGTGCTTATTCAGTGATACGAGCGTAAAAAAGGCTGCTGTGTGAGGATGTCGGTGTTTGCGAGTGCGCTGATTCAGCGCATATGCGCGCAGGCAGTAGCCGGCGTATCTTGGTGGTGCCGAAGCGTCTTAACTCCGGTTGGGGTGCCCCCAGCAACTTTTCCCAAGTTGTTTTGCTCTTATTAATTCATTAAAGAAAAAAAAATGATGTTGCCTGCCTGCCTCTTGAGAGGGCTGACTCGGGGCTCCCATTTGGTGTGACACACTGATACGTCTGCGCATGCTTGGAACCTTGTCAAGCAAAATAAACGGACTGAAAAAGAACAACACATCCTGCGGTAAACGTGTACCACATTTTTGTGAGATGAGGCTCTTCACTATCTATGGAGCTCTAGTCTATGCTTCGCCCAAAAACATAATTTGTTTGAGTGAGCGAACTGAAAGCGCCTTTGTGATGGCCAAACCCAGATGGCCTAGGTGAAAAAACTTTCATTTTGCAAAACAAGGATGACACTCTGACGAGTTTGGGAGCACTTTCATTCATTTTTTTTTTTTTTTTTGTCCCATTAAATGCTACCCCGTTCATCGTAGCACCCGTCCTTCGCTACCTCGGTACTATACAGTTTGCGCTTGTCTTGTGGTAGGCCGATGCATCTGGGCATGTACGGGGCCTTGTCATGAAGCCATCATTTATGAAACCTGACGGTTCCGTGGGAGCTTTCTGGCCCAATATTCAGACCGTGAGTGAGTGAGTGAGTGAGTGAGTGAGTGAGTGAGTGAGTGAGCGAGTTGAGTGTCGCCTCTCACACGGAAGCTCCAAACCGCGCACGTTTTGAGGCCGAACCCATTTAGCGCTAAATAAAATCCACCTCATCGTGCAGCTTACGTGACACTAACCAGCCTTCCACAGTTTCCGCTTCATTGAATCTCTTGTGTTGAGTTTGGTCCATGGGTGGGTCAGGCCCACCGACGCGTTCTGACTGCACTCAAGCTCACGCTGATACCTCAAGAAAGGTTTGAACCTTTTCAGTGTCTATCAGTGTCGACAAAAGGGTCCGAGCAACATTTCTAGGTAATACTGCACTCAGCCAGGCGCTTTCTGCGGTTCCTGCCCAAACCGAAGCGTCACAGCCCGAGTCGAAGCTGATAATTGTGCATGTCATGCCATGGCTGGTCTCAGATTACACGTGTCCCGGTGCCGCTTTTCATCGCCGCTTATCTGTGCTCTCGAGGTATTATGCGACGTTTACACGTTTACCCGTCTCAACGGGTACCCGCTAATTTTGAGAAAAAATACCCGGATACTCGCGAGTATTTACGGGTAGTTTGGGCGGGTACCCGGGTACCCGTATAACATCCGAGTATGCGGCTAATACACGGCTACCCGTCTAACAGCCGGGCACCCGGGTACCCGGACACTGTCTCAAGTTCGGTTTCGTCAAGTTTAGCCCTTGAAGTTTGCTCCGAAATAGCTACTACGAATACACTCTTAAGAGAGTTGTGTTGTAACGCAAAGGGTACAGGATTCGGCATGCCAGCGCTGTCACAAGTAATGATTTCCATACACGGGTAAAACAGAATACGCGATAGAAAAGCATTGTAGATGGTATGTATGTGTGGGTTCAAAGGACAGGCGGGTGAGGCGAGAGGCGTGAGACATGAGTCACATGAGACGGCATTTTCCATTTTTATTTTGAAAGGGTTTCATGGAGAAAATGGTAGAAAATAGTACCCAGGGGACGTGATTTTGTTGCCATGCTGGCATGCTCGGGATTTCGAACGTAATTTAACGAGTAACGTACCCGGGTACCCGGGGCCCAAATACTCGGCGAGTATGAATTGCTACTCGGATAGGTCACGGTGAGGCGTGAGGCGTGCGGCATAATACATGATACAGCACTTTCATTTTGAAAAGGGTTTCCAGGAGAATATCATAAGAAATAGTACCCAGGGTACGCTATTTAGGGGGTGGTATGTATGTTGCCATGCCCGGCGTTTTCGAACGAAATCAAACGAGTATCCGGATACCCGCGTACCCGGGTACCCTTTTAAACCGAGTACCCGGGTACCCGGGTACCCGAGGCCCAAATACTCGGCGAGTATGAAGTACTACTCGTACCTGTGACGGGTACTAACAAGCTGGGTAATACTCGCGAGTACCCGGGTAATTGTCCTTTGTCCTCTGTGTGCGCTTTTGGTCGTTTTTTAGCAACAAATGTGGTATGTCGGCACTTTTCCCCTTTGACGGACGTCCGTCCATGAACTCTCCAGACAAAAATTAGCATGTCCAAGTCTTCGTATACGGGTCAACACTTCTTCGGTAGTCCGCCAAGCGATATATTTGGTGTGTAAAAAAGAGCTGCGAGTATACGAGCATCAGGTACGAGCATGTTAGGCGCTGGCGCTGGCGCTGCTGCTGCTGCTGCTGCTGCTGCTCTGTCACGAATCAACAAGACACTGCCACTGCTTTGTGATAGCCGAAGCGACCGCCACCCTGTCTGTTGCTGTGGTGTTGTCCTCCCATTGTGTGCGGCATCAAGAACAATGCTGTGGTGGTCCCTCTATAGTGCCGTTCAGATAGTAGTGCAGGTTGCTTGCCCACTATTGTGTCTGTGAAATGCTTAGCAAGGATGGGAACATCGAGTATAGTGGGAGCACATGCGGATTGTTGCCGGTTGGGTCATACACGAGGAAGTCGCCGTCGGCACCGACGCACGCCTACCGTTCGCCTGCACGCGAAGTAGCAACAACTGCGCTCTATTTTTCTTCTACTCGTAAAAAGAAGAGGGGATAAACAAATAGACCAGGCCCTTGCCTTTCGAGCGAGAGCTTCAGTCACACAGCATCAGCGGCCTTCAATCTTAGCAGCAATCTCTCTCAGAGCAATGGGGCACGCAGCCTCGAAGGCCTGGTGCCATCTTGTTCTATTTGAGACGAGGAATCATGGCGGCGGAAGCTGCTGTGTGCAGATAGCACATATTTTTCGTAAATAAATGCAGTAATCAAAAATGGTTGGCAATAAGAAGACTCCCAATTATGCAACTTGATAATTTCTGTCGCAAGGGGTTCGTTTTATCTGTGAGAGGGCCCAGCCGAAACGAGGAGAATAAAACGTTTTTTTTGTTAAAGAGTAGGGTCCTCGAGGGTAGATGTTTTTTTTTTTCCCCCTTTTTTTTTCGTCTAGAAGTGTGTGCAGAGTACAGGGTAGGCTGTCGAACCATGGGTTAAACGTTATCTGGTGTGTGTTAAGGAATTGGTTGGGGTATTAGTCCCTTTGACCGCATGCAAAAGGTTGACCAAAATAACTTACCCAAACTAAGCCTTCCTAACACTCTTCCCCCCTGAAACGGCGGGATAGCAGGTCGGCCGGATATACGGGCGGACGTGTCAGTATCCAAGCGGTTTCATTTCCTGGGGATACCGGGGAGAGCATTTCAAGTTCGACATGGGGAAGGTCGCAAAAGTTTATTGTTGGTGGCCAGGATGGTGGGATTCGAACCCACGAAAACCCAAAAAAACATTGTCTGTCGACGACGCCATTTGTTAAGGAATTAGTGGGGTATTAGTCCGTTTGACTACTTGCCAAAAGTTGAGCAATAATACCAGGTAGCTTCCCCAAACTAAGCCTTACAACATTGATTGGAGTATGGAAGAGGACAGACATTTTGCTCGACATCCCATTAAGTTATATCGTGTTGACTAGGGTCACGTGCGTAAGATCGACAGGTAGGTGTTGACTGGGTCACGTGCGTTACTAACATTGACCTGGGAGGCGTATGTGGTTGGTATTTGCATACCAGATAATTATTAGTTGCCGTAAGGAGAAAGAGAAACTAGTGCTTGCAAATAAGGTCCACTCTTCACACGTACCTGCATCTGAACTTTTGGATAGTTCACAGTGGTATAAGTTTTTCTTGGCCCAACGAGACCCCGTTTGAAGTGATCCACCATCGTCTAAACTATCACCAGTCAGGCTCGAGCTAGTCTCTCCACGACTCTGTGTTAGCCTCTGAAGACTGTCACCGGTCAGTCATCACCTTATACTTCGAAGTAGCAAGTTTTGAGCTCCGTTAGCGTGCAAGGCACAGTGCATGAACATCCCCTGCGGTGGAGCACAAGAAGACTGGTGACGTAATAATATTGCTGGAACACTACGCAACAAACTTGGAACCAAACGTGAGTCGAGTCGAATGGCACTGCAACAACGTGCACGAAGAAAAATAACCCCCCGGTCGACAGACCGGCACGCTTCAGGCGATGTACGAATACAAGGTCTACAGTTACGAGAAAAGGAAGCCCGGTCGACAGACCGGCACGCTTCGGCGATCTGCGTGCAAGATCGAGCTGAACGAGAAAAGGAAGCCCGGCGGACAGACCGGCAAGCTTCAGGCAATCTGCGTACAAGATCGGGCTGAACGAGAAAGAAAGCCCATTTCAAGTGATCCACCATTCGTCTAGACCATCTTCAGTCAGGCTCGAGCTCGTCTCCCCACGGCTCTGTGTTCACCTCTGAAGACCGCCATCGGTCAGTCACCCCATTGTAACAAAATTAACGGGAAAAACACGAAAAAGAGGATGGGATCCTGCGCCGTAAAAAAGCAACGAAACGCAGGTTCTCATTCCAAACGACACCCAAAAAAACTGCATAAAATCGGCAATAATAGCCTATATTCCACGCTAAAACTCGCGGTGCAACTTGGCAGAATATAATTCAACCTCTAGAGCAAAAAATCGACTCGGGACGAATGCACCCAACAACGCAGCCAAATTCACCCACATAGATATAGACTATACATACTTCGGGTTGTTTCATTTTTCCCTGGAGAGTATTCTTCTCCACTCCAGAGTGGCTGGAGCCTGTCCCGTCACCGCGGACTTGATTATGCGAGTTAATGTGACAACAATAACACCCAACAAACACCCGAGGCACCCCTGAGAGTAGGCGGTGCTCGTGATCTAAACCCCTCCTTCGGGAATGCTCTGGAAGTTGTGTGTTGTTCATGGCTGTTCGTCGGCAGCCGCTTGGATTACCGTGAGTGACACCCTCGTCAAAAAACGTATCGCCAGCAGCCAAGCCCTGGTCCTCTGTTTTTTTGCATAGTCACCCGTTGGTTGGATGTACCTTACTGTTATAAGGCTTAGTTTGATAAGAGTCTAATGGTTCACCTTTTGCAAGTGGTCAAACGGACTGATACCCCACTAGACTAATACCTTAACAAATGGCGTCGTCGACATAATAATCATGTTTTTTTGGGTCGTGGGTTCAAATCCCACCATCCACGATGTTAACTTTTTCAGGCTTTCCCCATGTCGAACTTGAAAAATACTCTCCCTGGCATCCCCAGGAAATGAAACTGCTTGCATATATTGACAGGTCCGCGCCCGTATATCCGGCCGACCTGCTATCCCGCCGTTTCAGGGGGAAAGAGTGTTATAAGGCTTAGTTTGGGTAAGCTATTGGTTAACCTTTTGCAGGTGGTCAACAGAGCGGACTAATATCCCACTAATGCCTTAACCTTAACACTACCCATTAAGAGTATGTAAGATGGCTTCGACGGCGGACAAGCCCTGTGGCAGCCTCACGCACTACCCCACCCACCGTACGCTTGCCAATCGTCGTACGTTCCGCTTCACCCATGTTATCTTATACTCCTCCGGAGTATTTCGAGAATATCGACCTCATTTCGAAAAAAAAACGTTTTTGCCAGGTGGTTTCGACATGATTTAAAAACGAAACACAGGAACAGAGGTATCGGGATCTCCACTATTTTTATGCTATTACAGTAGTGATGCACACTAAACAGGCCCTCCACGTTCACACGTATGTAGGACCTGTTTAGTAGAGTTGCATTGAATGTAACGAACTCATTGTAAAGAGAAATGGACAACCACTCCTCTGTCAGAAGTTGCTGCTTTTGTACTCTTCCTTGCTCAGTTGCTCTCATTTAATTCTGCTTTTTTCGTTTTTGTTTCATGACATGTGTAGTCTAGACTATGTAGTTTATTTTCCCCATTTTTTCCCATTTTTTCTCATTTTTTCTTCTTTTTTTGCATTTGATCCTGATAAAACCCTTTTCCAACTATTTTTCCTCAATTAGTTCGAATTTGTTTTTTTTACATTTGCGGCAGTTTGTGGTTATCATATGTCGTGCTATAAGCTACTCGCCCCCTACCTGCCTCTCTCTGTGATGCGTACTACTGGTACACATACTGCATACGCCTATACCTGTTACCAGGCATATCATAACCTGGTGTGTGACCCAAGACCCGCACACTCAGCAAGTGCACCGCCTATCCGCTCATACTTGTCGGCTACCCCCCACCCGCCACGATCCTTCGGACTACCAGACTACTCCATCATGACCCGCTCAACGTACTTTTCAGTTGCTTGCTTGCTGCTCGCTGTTCACAACGGGGTGGTGTCAGGGCTGCTGGTGAGACACATGCTTGCATAGACAAACATGCTTTTGCGAGAACCTCCGGAACTGATGATATTGCTCTCGGCGACGTCCATTCACCGCATGGACGAAAAAAAGTATCGTCATGATGGCCGTACGTAGCAGATGCCGCTATTATGCACCCGGAGCCACCGATGGCCACCACCGCTGTGCCCGCGCCTGCATGCAGATAGATAGATGTTGTTAATCGGTTAAAACCGATCTCCCCCATTCGCGTGCGCTGTTTTTTCCCGTTGTTCCCGACGGACCTGCATGTGACCATGACTGCACCAAACCAACCCATCGGCGAATCGGGGGGCATGTAACTACATATTTATAGCTCACGCGCAAACTTGATGAGCCTGCACAAGAAGGTGAGCGTACAACAGGAAGAGCGCAGAGAGCGTGCCTTACTCGCACTCCCCGCCCGCCGTGGTCGTTTCCTGATATGTTGCTTTCTGTGTGCAGCAGTGTGTTGGTTGTATCATCATTGCACCTATATGCCCATCGCTTCTATTTTATCGCTCGTCGAATTCCGATTTCTCTTAGATATGTTGTTGAAACTCCGCACTTCACTGCTACATACCTGGTATGTTATAAAAATGAAAATACACTCCAGCTGTGAGATCGAATATTTTGTTGAAACTCATCTTTGCAAGCTGTGTGTGATACTCCGATCGCGCGTATTACGGGTTGTGTGTCCTCATCAAGGATATAGGTCGGCCACTCCCCTTGAAACTACAGTGTAGCTATCAGGGTCAACAGGGTGATGTTAGGCAGTCTGTATGTAGCTTTGACCCCCCCTGGCTATATATGGCCGACCTCTTCCTCTCCACACTACCGCTGATTCTTGTATCCTAACTGTGTGTATCGTATCCACGCGTTTCCCAAGACGAGGATGGGTCTGCTGTCGTTTCTCCTACTTGGACCTACCGCCGCACGGGCACCACTGGGCAGGAGCCGTACGGCCCAAGGTGAGAAACGGAGACTAACCTGTGGCAACTGCGGAGGGAAAAAAACTTGCATACTTACATGCTGAGCGCTGCCTTTCTTACCAAACGGCAACCGGCGTTCGCTCAAGTTTCCAGCGAGAACGGGCCAGGCAAGAAGGGTGATGAAGTGGTTCAAATCGGTACACGTGCGCACAACATCGACGTCGTTAGGCAACTAAAAATATTGAGTTTCCTCTTACTTGCGCAATGGTCTGCGCAATATTACCGCGCCATGCTACGGACTGCACCATCCTACTAAGATTCTCGCGCTTTCAACGTGTACGCGGGGCAAAGTCGTGATCGTTCGGCATTTAATCAATAAATAGCCGTAATCATACAATCAATATGACTAAAAACGACGAAAAAAGCAGAACTCGTCAATCTAATCGATAGACTATACCAATGATTTTTTAGCATCTATTGTTGTCATAATGGAGCAGACGCTTAGACATCAACCCCCTTGGCTGGAATCTAACACCCCGTAACCTTCCAGCAGCGACATACTCTAAAACCCTCCACCCCTCGCCTTAGCACGTCGATGGCCGATGTCGAGATCGATGACGTGACACAAATGGCCCAGCAAATAGTTCTACGAGCAGCGAACAGCGGTTCGATATCTCCTTGTGTTTCATAAACGCTCTGATATAAGTGGACCTCTCCGCGTCGTGGCATATAACTACTTACATTACTAGCCCCGCTCTGTTCTCGACCCGTTTGCCGCGGCCTTCTGTGTTGCTTCGCATCGATCACATTCTACCTTTTGCTGCCGAGTTCGCGCGTAGATTGCACAGATGCTCATACTTCAACTATTATATACTCGGAGTATCGAGCAGTTTTTTCACTCCGAGTACTGAGAGTGTATTAAAGGGCTGGCGGCCTGAATTGTCGAAGTGCTTGGAGTATGAGCAGTACTGATGG
The DNA here is from genome assembly GCA_012845835.1 of Undaria pinnatifida. NCBI lineage: Eukaryota > Phaeophyceae > Laminariales > Alariaceae > Undaria > Undaria pinnatifida. Next base: position 3,510,101 of record JABAKD010000010.1, read on the forward strand.
CCTAAACACTACGAGTACGGGGAGTATGAGCATTGCACTCCCCGTACTCGAGGACAAGCAGCAGACGCAGCACTAACATCGAAATTTCTTGGGGAGTACTCCGAGTTTTGAGAGCATTAACCCCCGTGAAGAACTTCAGCATTATTAGACTAGAGTAACAAACTCCGAGAATAATACTCTATTCTAGTCTAGTCTATAGCTCCAGCAACATCGTGCAGTGTCAGTGTGTAAAACCCTGAAACACTGCGAGTAGTCTGTGCTCAACGATCCCAACCAAATAAGACACTGAGCCTCGACGATAATATCGGTAGAGAGAGGTCTATCCCTATCGAATTATATTGTACTATTGTATTGTACAACGTATTGTATTGTACTCTTTTGTATTGTACTATTGCTTTGTCGGATACTCACTCCCGAGGAGAGGGTGGCACGGGTGGCGCTTAATCTCCGTCGACGGGCTTTGAGTGTCCCTGGTAAGCCCATTTTTATGCAATTGTAATGTAAACGTTTTTTTCCCCATTTATCTGTGCACGTCGATACGTCGTCCCAGTGCGACTGCGTACTCACCGTTTCGGGCATATATATTGTGATACTTTGAAGTGTAAGTGGTTGGGTTTTGAGGGTAAATGAAGGATAGGCTAGATGAACGCATTTTTGGCGTTGTCGTTCGACCCACAGGCTGTACTATTTTGGGGGCATATCGTGATACTTCCGAAGTAAAAGTGGTACGCTGAGGGCAAATAAGGAAGGATAGGATTAACGTCTTTTTTTAGTGGTTGTGGTTGTTCGATCCATAAGGTATGGTAAAGGTCCTTCTTTTTAAAGTAACCTTTTTTCGCGGCGGCTCGGAGTCACTTTCGCGAGTAAAACCCCCTGTTCCATTGCGGTCTGAACGAAGCTTGCGTGTGAGCACTGCGGTGTGTTAATTTTGCGATGACGTCAATCCGCAACGGAATGGTGGTAAGGTACGAGAGCTCTGCGTCAAGAAAAAAAAAAAAATCGCACCTGAAAAGTCTTGTTATTTTATCATCAAGTTATTCTACAAGCGTCTTTTACCCGTGAGGTACGCACGGTGTCACTCTTGCGAGTGGTTCCGGCCGGGTCGTGAAAATGAGGGTTCCCCCCCCCAACCGTACCGCAGGCTAGTTCAGGTGAAAACCCAAATTGTCTCGCCGGCGAATGCCGCTCGCAATAATATCCAGTCAAAAAGGGTGAACGTTTGGTATCATAGTGAACCTCATGACCAGTGGAAGAGGGTGACACATGGCCAGTTTTTTTTTCGGCCTCGGGCTGTCTCTAGGAGCAAAACTCGTATCGATCAATGACAGGGCTTCATATTTTTCAATAATATTCAAGCGGAGTAGAGAAAAAAATTGCGCCGCATTTCGCACGAACCGGTTGGAGGTACTTCAAGGAATATCTGTTCAATTTTTCGCGCGAAAAATGGAAGATCTGACCTGCCTGTGTTCAACATCAAGCAAAAAAAGCTAGCGAAAAAACTGAATTCTACTGTTAAGGTATAAGTGGGGTATTAGTCCATTTGACCACTTACTTGCAAAAGCTTAACCAATAGCTTACCCAAACTAAGCCTTATAACCCTCTCCCCCCCAGAAACGAAGGGATAGCAGGTCGGCCGGATATACGGGCGGACCTGTCAATTATCCAAGCCGTTTCATTTCCTGGGTTGTTGTTGTTGTTGTTGTTGTTCTCACATTAACCCGCACAATCAAGTCCGTGGTCACGGGACAGGCTCCAGTCACTCTGGAGCTGAGGAATACCCCAGGGAAAAACACACACAAGCCAAGGTGGTACACGCATATATCACAGCTGACGCAATTCATGCCTCCACCAAAAACATCTAAAAGTGAAATCGAGAGTCATTCTACGATGTGCCAGGTCCAGGCAGGTGCATACGTCTCACTACTCACGCCTGGAGAAACCAAATATTCCGATTGCCACCCAAGGAAGACTACCACGTATATATTACACGTAGTATCTATCACTACGCATACGCACGACAGACGTAAGTCAATTGGAGAAAAAGAAACAAAAAAAAGAAAAAAAGATAAAGGAAAGGAAAGAAAAGAGAAGAAAAACGAAACAAAACGACAACGGCAAGCAAAGAGAAGAAAAATACAAGAAAAGCAAGAAAAGACAAGACAAGAAAGCAAGGAAAAAAGAAGAGAAAAAAGAAAAAAGAAAAAGAAAAAGAAAAGAAAGAACAATGTCATACTAGCAGACCCTAGGAACTGGCTAAGGATGGCATTGGGCTAACAGAGGGTATCACGTCCATCATCAATGGCACCTGGGAGAGAACGCAACATGGCGAAGAAGTCAGGGCGGTCTTATGCTATCTTGTGACGGCCATTAGAAAGCCCACAACTTTCAATACGATGATGGCCAAACCCAGACTTCAGTCTCTTGGGCATGACGCTCCCCCTCCCCCCCCTCCCCCCCTTCCTCCCTTTCCCCCTCCCCCCTCCCCCCTCCCCCCTCCCCCCCTCCCCCAGTCCCCTCCCCGCACCCCCCCCTTCCCCCTCCCCCCGGCCGCTTAGAGATGCCAACGGTGGATGGCGCTGCCGCAGCCTTTGCGCGTCGCTCTGCAGCTTTGCGTCTCTCCGTTTCATGCCAATCCCGCATGAACAACTCGGCTCCCTCCTCTACTCTTCGAAACCATCTGCCAGCCTTCCGAGCAGCCTTTCGCCATCCTTCGAATTTCATTCCAAAGACCGACATATCCTCCTTTAGATGATCCATCCAGTCTTTCTCTTGCCCCCCTGAGTAGCCCTTACCCCCAACAAACTCCCCAAACATCACCCTCTGTGGCAGACGCTCCTCCCCTATACGTGCCACGAATCCCGCAAACAAAATCCTCCGTTTGCGCACTATCACCTCAACGCTCTCCGAAGCTGTCTTGACAAGCACGTCGGCGTACGATAGGGTGTGGTCGTCGCGCTTCCGTTTCCGCCATCCAAGGCATCGGAGGAGCATGGAGCGGTGAACCCGTCGTAGCCTGTCATAGTCAGGCTTCTTCGGGCTCCACGTCATGCAACCGTAAATCAGTGTCTCGACCACCTCAGCTTTCAGCAACCGCACCTTCAACCGTAACTGCACACCCGGGCGATCATAGATTTCCATCTTGTACCGCTGGAAGCATGCCCAGGCCCTCTGAAGACGCCACGTTATTTCAATGCTAAGGTATCTGTCTGCGGTGATAGCCCCGCCCAAGTATACAAACTGGATTGTTTGTACACCTGGCCCGCTGCATTGATCGTGAAGGACACCTTTCCCCGCCTATGGTTTCCAGACACGTTATCTCCGTTTTTGCCTCGGATACTGTAAGCCCGAACGACGAGCACGCAGTCACGATCGCCATCATCATCCTCTCCAGCCCTTCTGATGATCGCGATACGATGCCCGCATCGTCCGCGTACAGCATACCACACAATCTCTGCACCCCCTCCCCCTCCTTCCCCCTCCGCCCGTCGACTTTGCCTGTGCGTGAAGTGCCCTTCTTCTCGCCTTCCTCCTTTCGCTGGAGCTGCACCATGTTGTCCGTGATGGCTGTATCAGAGAGAAAGCGTTTCTCGGCCACACGCAGTACCGCCGTGAAAAACATGCTGAACAGCAGTGGCGCGAGCACGCATCCTTGACTGAGACCTTGCCCCACCTCGAACTTATCCGAGCACTCTCCATCATCCTGCCGCACGCATGCTTGCATACCGTCGTGCAATTGGCGGATGACGGCGAGCATTCTCGGTGGCACGCCAAAACGAGCAAGGACATCCCACAAAAGGCTTCGGTCGACGGAGTCGTATGGTTTGGTGAGGTCGATAAAACACATGTACAAGGGTGTGTCCTTCTTCCGCGCCAGTTCCTGCAGTCGTCGTACTACGAACATCATGTCAACCGTCGAGCGTTGGGGTCTGAACCCACACTGTTCCTCCGGCAGAATGTTCCCGCGTTCGCAATAGTCACTCAGGTTGCGACCCGCGATGACTTTGAGGAGTACTTTGCCGGCGTGAGCCACGAGGGAGATGCCACGATAATGGGTATACCGGGGAGAGTATTTTTCAAGTTCGCCATGGGGGAAAATCTAAAAAAGTATATTATGGTGGATGTGGGGCTCGAACCCACGACCCCAAAATCCCATGGTCTGTCGACGACGCCATTTGTTAAGGTATCGGTGGGGTATTAGTCCGTTTGACCACTTGCAAAAGGTTAACCAATAGCTTACCCAAACTAATATAATAACACTCCCCCACCTGAAACGGCAGGATAGCAGGTCGGCCGGATATACGGTCGGACCTGTCAATATCCAAGCCGTTTCATTTCCTAGGCATACCGGGGAGAGTATTTTTCAAATTCGACATGGGGAAAGTCTGGAAAAGTTTATTATAAAAATGAAAATACACTCCAGCTGTGAGATCGAATATTTTGTCGAAACTCATCTTTGCAAGCTGTGTGTGATACTCCGATCGCGCGTATTACGGGTTGTGTGTCCTCATTAAGGATATAGGTCGGCGACTCCCCTTGCAACTGCAGTGTAGCTATCAGGGTCAACAGGGTGATTTATAGGCAGTCTGTGCGCGGAAAGTATAAAACCCGTTTCTGAGGGGGACAAAATCTGACATATGTGAAAGGAAATGCATCAGTTTATCAAGTGAATCCTGTAAGTCGAATATCTGGTGAGGGGAGGGCGGGGTTTTGAAGGACGTGGGGGCCCGATTTTCATCAAAAGGGGGGCGGGAGGGGGGGAGCGGGGGGAGGGGACGGGTGGGGCAGGTCAATTTGTGCGTGAAAACTATAAATCCTTCTTGACAATGTGGGGGAGGGGGGGGAATGTGGCGGGGGAGGCGGGGGGCGGGGGGGGAGGGCTTTAGGTCGCATAGATGTAGGGGTTTGCTATACGCGTGGTGCTAGGTCTAGGCGATGGTGCGGGTGGTGGGGAAGGAGAGGGCGTTGGGGGTGGGGGTGGGTGGGAATTGCAGCAGCGGCATGGACGGCTTTAAAACGATAACGAAGCGAGATCCAGGGCGTGGCAAGTGTTTATTACTCTGGCGGGTTTCGATATTAGGTGGGGCGTTTAAGCGAGAGGAAGCGAGAAAATAAAAAAGCATGGTGAATGTGGGGTTTGAACCCACGACCAAAAATACCCATGTTCTGTCGACGACGTCATTTGTTAATGAATTAGTGGGGTATTAGTCCGTTTGACCACTTCCTAAAGATTAGCTAATGGCTTACCCAAACTAAGCCTTATAATACACTACACTAAGACCAAGTAGTTTGAAGGAAATAACGTATCTTACTCATTTTTACGCACCCAATTCCAAATGTCCACGCCGTTGTTGAGAGATGGACCCTGATATTTGGCACACGTCTTCTACATGCATGCTCATCCATCCCGAGGCCTGACCTCCGTTTTTATTTTTCTTTTTGTCTTCTTTTTTCACCGAAAATGTTGGGTCTACAAGGTGGGCAACATTTTCAAAAAAAATCTTGACTGACAAAAAATCAGTCGGAAAAAAAAAAAACGATAGGTGACGAGGTCTTCACAATGGCACATCTAGAAGACGTGTGCAAAATTTCACGGTCCGGATCGAAAAACAGCGTGGACATTCGCCGGGGACTACATTTGTTTTTTTTTACGTGAACCAGCCTGTAGTAGCCTTTGCTCTAGTCGTTTTCCTTTCATTGCAGGACTGGAAGCACCAGATCTCCAGTGGCACCTGTTATAAGGCTTACTTTGGGTAAGCTAGTGGTTAACCTTTTGTTAGTGGACAAACGGACTAACACCCCACTAATTCCTTCATAAATGGCGTCGTCGGCAGGACTAAAAAAATGGTCAAAACCGCCCCACACCTGGTGAAAAAACGTGTTCGAAACACGTCGAACAACCCAAAGACAAAAACCCCAAACCCCAAAACCCAGAAGAAAATGGAGAACTATCGAGGAGCGACGGTGGCTTGGAAGTCAACTGGCCACAGTCGCGCCTCGAGATTCATCTATGTTACGTTGGATCCCCCGAAGAAACGCGCTGGCGATGTGAACTTGCAGGCACCAAGAGCCTTGAACGGCTCCCGTCGAAGTCGTGTGGCGCGCCGGGGGAAGAGGGAGTTTGATCGGCCCCGGGTCGTCCAGAAAGCAGACCAGGTATACCTTGTCCGGTTGTGCTCGCGCTGATTTTTCCAAGCCACCATAACCCATCGTCTCCCTTGTACCGAAAACGGGCTTCCTTAAGAAGCACCGCGTCGTGGTAGCGACGGAGCCAATCGGCGCGGGGAACACAGGCGTAGCCCGGCGCTAGGAAACGCTGCCCGTTGTTGCGGGAGAGCTCGCGCTGTGCCGCTCCGATCCGCATTCGGCGGTAGAGGCGGTCGGTTTGGCGGTGCTGGTCCGGCGTGCCGGCCTAATAACGTAAGATGTGGTTTCGAGAGTGTTGGAGGTCCATTTCCCACCCCCAGCATTGTTCAGAGAGTCCTAGCCAATGCGTCTTGTATATCACCGAGATGACGCCACCGCGGGTCACGGACGAGTGGTGGTCGCTTGTATATAGGCGGCCTTTATTTGTCAGCTCCTGGGTGCCCGAAACGAAGGAACTCTTGTGCGAAGGGTAACACGACAATAAGTCGGGTGACTGGGCAGGCGGCCGGCCGATAGTGGTGTAGCGCACCTCGGCATGGCACGTCGGCGCAATCTGGTGTTCCCGCTCCCAGTCGACATGCGGAAACTCCGCGGAACAGAATCCGCGAACTGCGGTTCGTCAACGCCATCGAGGGCGTCTAACTTTGTAGGTGCAGTTGGCGTGTCGCCAGGAATGGACGGAGGTCGTAATATAGGAGTCTCAATAGGCTTCGCGTGGTCACGGTCAGACTGGATCGGTACCGTGGGGGACCAGAGAGGCGGGAGGAGCAGGGGTCACGGCGACCGACGGGGTCGACCGCGGTCGTGGGACTCGCGGCGGGGTGTTGACACTCCGGGCAGATGGTCGAGGGGCCCCGCCGGGTCCGAATCCATGCTCTACAGCAGGGGTGCATCACCGGTTGCTGTCGCCGTTCGTCGGCACGTCGTCACCGACGGAGGAGCTGGAGAACCAAGCAAGGCATGGAGGACACGGTCGAAACGGTGGTCACGGCGGAGTGCGTCTCTTGTGTAGAATTCCTTGATAGATAAGAGTCGGAGGCTGTGCGATGGGCATCGCTGCAGCCAGGGCTTCTCCGGAGCCCGTTCCGCCCTCGATGGATATGTCAGAAACCGAAGCGAAAACAGTTTCAGCGTCAGGCGAAATCGACCCGCGGCCGGTACAGTCTTTGGCGCTGGCGACGGAGGCAGAAACACGAACGCGAATCTCCCCGGAGGGGCAGAGAGGCCGTCAATCCTTATACGTGGCTAGTGTGTGCGAAAATCGTGAAATGTGGTAGAGGTGAGAAAGGGAGTCCACCCAAGACAGCATGTTCAGTGCGGGGCACGACCCCACCCAAGACAGTGCTTTCGGCGAGGGGCACGAGTCCACCCAAGGCAACGCCTTCGGTGCGGGGCACGAGCCCACCTAAAGCAGTGCTTTCGGTGCGGGGCACGCAACCACCCAAACCGACCCCTGGGATCGGTGAGGAGGGAACGCGCAGCCCGCTGGTCCGTGGGAGGTAGACACCGCTATCTCCAACGGGGTTGGGGCTTGTCAACCCCACGGCGTTGAAGCTTGTCAAACCACTGCGGTCGTACTCCGTAGCAGGCTCTGGCAAGCGGGCCAGAAAAATCGGCGATGCCGTTAGCGCTGCCTTTGCGGTGCTTTAGTGTGCAATCGAACGCGGTGATGAACTCAAGCTATCGCTGCACTCGTGCATTGGGGGTCCTCGCTTTGCCAATGCTCTCTCGTGCCATGTGGGCGGAGCATATGCGGAACTTTGTTCCCCAAAGTACCCTTGGAGGTGTTTGGAAGCCCAACCAATGCTGCCGGTCCCCAAATCTCGGGAAGTCCAGTTCCTCTCCGAGTCGAGCGTTGCTCGACCCATATACGCGATTTTCAGAGTGAATGAAACGTCGTCCAGCGTCGCAGTATCCCCGACGAACCAGGGGCCGTGTTCTGACAGCGCAAGGTCAGGGCCGAATTTGTTAAGGAATTAGTGGGGTATTTTTTAGTCCGTTTGACCACTTGCACAAGGTTAACGAATCGCTTACCCAGTCTATGCATTATATCTGGTTTTCTCTTAGTTCGGTTTAAGAGAATGTTCTCCTTAATCGAAAACACGATATCAGGTACATTTATCTTATATTGTAGTAGCCAAATTCTACAGGGACAGTGCTCCATGCGAAACGATGTCAGAACTCATCGACCCCATTAGCAACTACTATGACGCCATGCAGAAGAACTCTCCCCTGCCTCCTTTGCATCTCCGAAAAAGTCTCTAATATGCGTTTGCTTTGCTACTCTCGACCCGTGGTTGTCATCCAAGCGAGCTTAGCTTTTCGAAGATGGTGGGCATGCGGCACGTCTCGGCAGCACCCTCGAGCTCACAAAAATGTCCTGCAACTTGCGAGTAAGGTGGCGGGTGCAGGGCTGCCACCCCCGAGGACTGCTCTGTGTTTTCTCGTCCAGCCTCGTCGGCATCGCCGTCACCAGAGTCCACACCCATCGGCACTACTTTTCTGAAAGCTTGATATTAGAGAAAATCTCGGGAATATGACAAAACATCTCCCATCTCGGATTTTATCGTGACAAGCCAAAACAGTTCTCTTTTATCCGTATTTTTTTCTCTAATATCGATTCTCTTATATCGTAGCCACTACTGCATAAAACGCTCAATGGGTAATAGTGCTGTATAATGAACACGACGCATAGCATGCTACTACTGCTGTACTGTATGTTGTAGTAGGCCAGGTAAACCAACTATCACTACACTCGTACTGCTGAAGGGCTGGTGGTGGTGGTGCAGGCGTTGGTTCCCGCGCTGGTTGGCGTGTTATAAGGCTTAGTTTGGGTAAGCTATTGGTTGACCTTTTGCAAGTGGTCAAACGGACTAATACCACACTAATACCTTAACAAATGACGTCGTCGACAGGCCTTGGGTGTTTGGGTCGTGGGTTCGAATCCCGTCATCGACAATTATTAATAATACACTTTTTCAGACTTCCCCACGGCAAACTTGAAGAATGCTCTCCCCGGTATACCCAGGAAATAAAACCGCTTGGATACTGACACGTCTGCCCGTATAGCCGGCCGACCTGCTATCCCGCCGTTTCACGGGGGGAGAGTGTTATAAGATGAATATTTCCGCTCGTCGAGCCGTCTCTTATGTCGTAGTCACTACCGTATTGCACTTCCCACTGAACATGAACAGTGGGTAGTGCTACACAACCAACTGAGCTTAGTCTAAGTTCAATGGGTAGAGTGCTCTATATAACAAACAAGATATGTTTTCGCGAGTTCGTTAATTTGTTGTCAACGACTTCGTAACAGTGATCTCCGGGGCTCTCCCTTCGCCACGTACTGCTACTGCCAGTGCCTAGAATACACTATCACAACTGACCAAGGCTACGGTAGGGGGGGTACCCCCTTTTTCACTGGTGTGTTTGAGCAACTCGCACGAGTAGCTCTGTACCCTACGAATGAAGATGGTTCAGGCACTTGGATCGGCGCAGCTTAGATCACCTTTGCATTGCGGATTGATTTCGTCAATGTAAAACATAAAGATAACGTAAGATTCCATAGGAACAAAGGGGTTACTCGCGCGAGTGACCCCTAGCCACTGAAATAAAAGGCCCAAAAGGGGAACCCCCTACCGTAGCCTTGGTCAACTGCTCATAATGTCTCTAGCGTGCACGCTCGAAAAAAGAAGATGTATATTCGGCGGGATTCAAACCCACGACACACGCATGTTTGTTATGTTTACAGCACTATCATCCACTAGACCACTGAGTCACGTGACGAAGTGGCTGAGACGGTAGCTCAGAAGTATGTGGCGCTATGAAGCTAACCATATTACACGCAGCTTGCACATACGAGTTTTAGTCGAAACACCTTTTGGTCGATCTCGCGCAGCTGAATGCAGTGTGTTTCTTATTCTTTTACACGACTAACAATATGTATGCTTATCGCATCTAGATAGCCAGGCATGCTTGTTCGAGTATACGACAGGTAGTGTATCCAAAAGGCTAAGTAAGGTCCCCAATGGTTGTCTACTATAGCTCAGGTGTGACACAATCGAACAGTCATATCTATAAACGGTCTCATACCAGGGTGTATAATAGAAACAAAATGCACTTCAGCTGTGAGATCGAAGATTTCGTCGAAACTCATCTTCGCAAGCTGTGTGTGATACTCCGGTCGCGCGTACTACGAGGTGTGTCCTCATTAAGGATATAGGTCGGCGACTCCCCTTGGAACAATATAGTGTAGCTTGTAGCAGGGCCAACAGGGTGATTATGTTAATCAATCTCTGTGCGCGGAAACTATTAAGCCCTCTTTTGAGGGGGACAAAATATGACGGCTGTGGAAGGAATGCACCAGTTTATCAAGTACATACTGTAATTCGTATAACCGGTCGGTAAAGGGAGGGCGGAGTTTTTAAGGGGGGGGGGGGGGATTAATATCTCCGCGGAAACTATAAAGCCCTTTTTTGAGGGGGACAAAATCTGACGACTGTGGAAGGAATGCATCAGTTTATCATGTATATCCTGTGAGTCGTGTAACCACGGTGAGGAGAGGGCGGGGTTTTTAAAGGGACCGGGGGGATGAGGGGGGGGTACTCAGTTTGTGCATCGCCGTAGTCACAAGACCATAGACATTTGCATTCCTACTATGCCGGGACGAGGCACGTCGGGTTTTCATCAACCAGGGGAGACATTGCTTGCACCAAGCGCGAAGCGCCGTGAGGTGTTCGGCGAGTCGCATGAAAGGCGAGCTGCATCCTTCCAAGAACCGCTTCGGCACCTTATGCCTACTTTCTTGCTTATGAATGACAGCGCCAATTTAGTTACTTTGTTTTCTGGTGTGGCCACTTCAGAGACAACAACGAATGGATATTTCTATGTAACTGCCTCGAGGGCACCTTACATATCCACACTACGAGATGCGATCATTCCCCTCGTGCAGAGTTAGGGATCTCCACCCCGCGCATAATATGATCTAACTCGATAACCATCATGGTAACCGCAAACAAAAAAACGGTACCCTGCTTGTCTACTCACGCAGCGATTGGCATGTTTTTTAGCGTCGTTGCCAACCCACGCCAACCCAAATATACATCTTTTTTGCAGCGTCGGTGTCAATCGAGGCCAGCTATTATATGCACGTGTATTAAGGGGGCTAAGAGGGCGGGGGGAGGTTTCGAGCACTTTTTAGGCCGCATAATTGTATAGGAGCTTACTGTAGGCGTGGTGCTACGTCTAGGCGATGGTGGGGGTGGCGGGGAAGGAGGGGTCGGGGGGGAGGTTAATTGAACTTGAATACAATAAAATAATTGAATCTAGATATAGAGAAAGCACTACCAGGTAGAAGAGTACACTAGAAAATGGAGAGTAACAGCGAACGTGGAAACATGCGCAGTTATAGTTGTATGTAATGAAGAAAAGGTGAATCCGGTAAACTTGAAATGGAGGTGGGGAGAAGATGAACTACCGATCGTAGACCAATATACGTACCTTGGCGAAGAGGTCTCAAAGGACTGCTCTTAGGATGCACACTTAGCGAAAGTGATAGGAACAAGGGTAAATCACAAGCAGGCAAGATGGATGCGATCCTAACAGACTCGCACCTTGACATTATTAATAGGATTAAAACATGTATTCTGATGAATGTGATTGTACCAAAAAGTAAGAATATGCAGGAGAAGCATGGGAAGGGAACGCGCAGTTCGTAAACCAACTGGAAACAGTGCAGGTGGCAGCAGCTAAAAATATACTAGGATGCTCAAGTACGACGAGTAATACAGTGCGAAGAGCAGAACTAGAAATGTACTCACTTAGAACAAACAGAGACGCGAGAAAGTTAAAATGGCAACATGAAGTAAAGAACATGCCAGAAAAGAGGTTGCCAGCCATAGTTAATAAAGTTGTATGGGAGAGAGTAACGAAAGGGCAAGCTGGAATAAGATGAGGGATAACGTAGTCGAGAAAATATGGAAGGATTTAGGGGGGGACCAAGAGGTACTGTCTATAGAGAAGTATGGCGGGTATAAGACCGAAGTAAAACATATAATAGAAGAAAGGGAAGGGCAAACGCTAAGAAATAAGGCGGATGAGGAGAAGCACTTAGAGATACACCGGGGTTGAGGGAAGATATTGAAATTAAGACGTATCTGCACGGCCCAATGGACTATGCGAAAAAGCTGAAACTGCGATTTCGTGTAGGAGACCTGGACCTACCAAAAAGAAGAAATATATATGTAGACTATACCAGTAGTCGGTAGGAGGAGGACATGGCTACAAATGTGTGCCCGTGTGGCACAACAATAGAGAGTAGAATTCACATAGTAGCAGAATGTGAAATACACATGGAGGAACGGGATGCGTTAGAGGGGGGCACGAGGAAATTGGACGTATGTGACATGGAAGAGTTTGGTAGACTAGAGACTTGCAAGAAAACGATCGATATCCTAAAAGATAGATAGTTGCCGCAGGCGGCGAAACAGGGTAAAACGATCGACGTCGCCCCCGCAGGGTGAGGTACGATGTTCATTCCGCACGCGCGAATTGGGTTTTGTACATAGCGCGTTCTGGCACGTTTGTTTGCCACCGCTTGGAGCTTTGCTCGCAAGGCCTTTGACTCTTCCGCCTTCGACCCCAGCGCTTTCGCATTTATTTTCATTCCTACGACTCTGTTTTAGCAGTTTTCCTGGGGCTTCGTAGCCTCGCAGGGTGGAGGTGTAGGAGTACGTTTTGAAGAGCCGCCTCTTCGAGTCATGTTCTAGGCCGTGGAACCGGTTGTTACAAGGCTTAGTTTGGGTAAGCTATTGGTCAACCTTTTGCCAGTGGCCAAACGGAAAAATACCCCACTGACACCTTGACAAATGGCGTTGTCGACAGACCATGTTTTGTTTGGGTCGTGGGTTCGAATCTCACCGCCCACAATAATAAACCTTTTCAGACTTCCCCATGTCGAGCTTGAAAAATACCCTCCCCGGTATACCCAGGAATTGAAATCGCTTGGATATTGACACGTCCGTCCGTATAACACGCCGACCTGCTATACCGCCGTTTCAGGGGGGGAGAGTGTTATGAGTCTTAGTTTGGGTAAGCTATTGGTTAACCTTTTGCATGTGGTCAAACGAACCAATACCCCACCAATTCCTTAGCACGGTGCTTCCCCGAATCTTCCACATTTCTGCGTATACGGCTCATCAGGGTGGGCTAGTGTCATGGGATTCCCCTGGAAGCCTAACGAGGGGTAATATCTAATACGTAATTATATAAAGGAGTTTCACATGCATTTGAAGGCATGTGCGTACAGGAAAAAGGGGATGATGCTTTCGCGTCGCGGATTAGCAACGCGTTCAGTTCGTGCGTGGCATGTGTGGAACTAATACAAGACCTTATATTGTACAAGCGAGTGACCACCTTGGAACCTGCCTAGTAGAGAGACCTGCAAAGGGTGGCCTGTGTCTTTTAATATCCCTCTAACATTATCATGATGGAGATATGATAAGCAAAAAGCTCAAATGTAGTACGTGGAAAAAGTGCTGTGAGCGCCCAAGTGTTGGAGGCGTCTCTATTAATCCTTAGGTAGCATGCGGCGTGTATCAACTCTTAGCTGGTGTACGCTTGTAGGCTCACTTTCGGATTTCCCGATGAAGACACAGCCTATATATATGATTTGAGGCAAACGGAGACCACGGTGAGGTGAGCCTGTGAGAGCAGAGAGCTCTAGCAGAGAAGATGTTGTTCGGCGATCCCAGGCCGATATGTTGATTGCTGATTTATTTGCTCAGCAGATGAGAGCTGATGATGAGCAAAAAGGAGTGCTCGAGGTGGGCCTGATCATCACCTGATCGAGACGGCACAATGCCTTAATCTACGGACAGATGTACGCTACGGGTAGTTGTCTGATCTACCTACAGCAACGTTTCCTGAGGCTTGCTCGTGGTACCTATGGCGATGTTCCCTGAGGTTTGCTTCTGGGAGCTTAGCTACGTCAACGTCCCGACAGTCAACCTAAAATCATATACCATGAATGTTGCTCCAGGTACGTCGTTCCGCCGCATTTATTTGATAACACCGCATTGCTCGTACGTACTACATGTACCAGCTTTTGGATATGATTAACCAGTAAACGGCTGTGCATCATGTAACCAAGTTATTACTGCTGAGACTTCTGCATGCTAAATACCGCATCGATAAACGACATCCAACAGACTTATTATAACTGTCCGTTGTACGAACAACCCGCAATGTATACCAGATGACTTTTAAGTGTTATCAAGTAACGACATCATGGTTACTGACGAGCAGCATCTCTAATAGTCTCTATTTGGAGTGGAAACGGTGCTCTGTCTCGAAAGGGATGCGTGGTCAATAGTCAAACGACTAAGGCAAGCAACAAATGAGTGCCCCCCCCGCCCCGCCCCCGCCGCCCCAACAAGAACTTACTCCCCCCCAACACAACACCCTCCCCCTCCCCCCCCCGCCCCACCTAAAATCAAAATCCATCATAATAATAAACACTACCCGACGGGTGATATCACCTCTTTACCTTTTGAGCCATCCATCTATGCAGTAGCTCCAATTTATTCATATCGTCTTCATTAAAAAGGTCAAAATAACCCCTCCCCCGCCCCCCCCCTTCCCTTCCCCGCCACCCCGACCATCACCCAGACCTAATAATAGCATCATCATCTTGCGTACACTAAACGCCTATACATTTTTGCGACCTAAAAGTGTTGGATATTCTCCCCCCCTCCGCCCCGCCCCCCCTTGAAGAAACTAGCCCATCCTCCACCGGTTATTATACGACTCACAGGATTTACATGATAAACTGATGCATTGTGTACAGCCGTCATATTTTGTCTCCCTCAAAAAACAAGTTTTATAGTTTCCGTGCACAGATTGATTACCATCACCCTGTTGACCTTGGTACAAGCTAGCTCTAAGGGGGAGTCGCCGACCTATATACTTAATCACAGGACACACACAGTGATACGCGCGATCGAAGTAACACACACAACTTGCAAATACCAGGTATGTATGAGTTTCGCTGAAATCTTCGATCTCATAGTGTTTTATAGTGTATTCAAATTTGTTATAATGTACAAAGGCTCCGCATGGGCCCCGGCATTCGCCGGCGCTCATTCTTCGGGTAGCACAGGGCAACACTTCGAGGAACTAAGTGTTGTAGCTGTCCGATTCGACATTGAAGTAAAATTAACGCCAAGAGTTTACTACGAACATGAGATCCTGAAGGTCATACTTTGACAGAAGAAAAACGCCCTATACAACAAAGAAAAACAAGGCTAGGCGAAACGCACTGTTGTTGTTAAATGCGCCGTCACGTAAAATTGAGCGTATGCATACCAAACAATAGCGAGTGCGACTGATTCTACGATAGCCCCCCCAAGAACCAGCGATTTTCTTTAACGAACGTTTCATGGCTGCTCGACACGGGAAAGGATGATATGAAAACCAAATTCTTCATGTATTTTCTTGTTTGCAAAGGACTATCGAACGATGACATCGGGGGGGCAAGGGGCACCGTATTTCAGAAGATACGGCCGGGAGCTGGTTTCGAAACCGGCGATTTCGTTAAAGAAAAGTTGGGGGGGCTACCGTAGGTATATAGCAGAGATACCGAAAAGAGTATTGAGAACCTGCTTCGGTTCTAAGCGAAACGAAAGAGGACTTGACATCAGTAGATAATCTATTGCACGAAATATTAGTTGAAATAGTTTTTTCACGACGAAGGGAAAAGAAAGGCGCTGTTGATGGTGCCTTGGAAAACCCGTCCGGGTCTACTTCCACAACACGCGAATACCTTACTCACAGAGAAGCACTAAAAAGGGCAAAATGAGGCAATACTGAATGCCCTCAATCCAATATGTACTTTCAATGTACGCAGAACTTACACTACTGAAAATGTACAAAAACGGGAAAAGAAGGGTTATCTAGACGTCGGTGCTGCCTAACACAACAATCAATCAAGGAAAACAAAATAATCCGTAGACCAGTATCAAATCGTAGCATAGTCACAAGAAGTCCCCTGACTCGGCCCTAGATGCCATAGGTCCTCTGGTTTTACTTCCGCAATTTACGAAGAATCCATTTACAGAAAAAAACACCAAAGGGAATGTAGAGGCGACACTGAATGCCTTCGAATTTGTAATTAATCCCAATCTACGCAGAACGTACACTACCAGTCTGGATAAAAGGCGCAAAAACGGGAAAAGAAGGATACTCCAGAAATAAATCAATACTGCCTCACGCAAAACAAACAAAATAATCCGTACACCACTTTCAAATCGTACCAGTATCGCACTAGCAGCCCCCCCGACTTGGCGCAAGATACCGTAGGCCCCGAAAAACACAGCACATATTGCCACGTTAAACGGCACGTCTTCACATACATAGACAGTGTACAGCCAGAAAACATAGGTCCGCCCATTGAAAATGTGTGGAAGAGGAGCAAAACAACAGCGCGTGTTCGATACGGAACAGCTCAAATGGATCTATAGCAGCAGCCCCTCTATTTATTTGTATTTCTCCTACGGGAGTGCGCAACTGTTGCTACACCAGTAACTTCATGTACTCTATTAATAGTATTATATATAGTAATCGGGTGTATTTTAATTTTTATAATATAGTAATCGGGGTCCCTCGAAGTCCCTAAAAACTAACCCCCCCCAAATGCCAACTCAATGATATACATGTAGACAAAGTGCGGAGGTAAAAAAGGGAATATCAAAACGGGAGGGGTGGATTGAAAAGGTCAACAAGAAAGCCAAAGGAGTGGCGGGAAACAGTCGTGCTTAAACTGTTACGCTTATTATGTAAGAAAACAACATGTGAAACAATAACATGGCACGTCCGAATTACCTACAACAACGACGGACACTGCTGTACAACAACAGATGGACAAATCGATACACACTCATGTGGGCGGCGGGAAAACGGTCGTGCTAAAATATTACCCTCATGCGAACAAATAATGCGAAACGCAATTGGATACGCCCGGACGATCTACAACAATGGCGGACACCTTACAAAACGGGGGTGTCGCTACAAAGGTCGTGGAACGCGATGCTGCGAGTTCAAGATGTAAGCCAGTTGGGTGGCGGGAAACTACCCACTCTTTCTTCTAGATAGAGGCGAATATCTCCGATACATACGCCGTATAACACAAGAATATCCCTATTATTATACATTATTTACTGATATATCGTCGATTGTTAGCGCACACGACATGTTATCAAGAAAACCCCTTTTATTATAGACTACTGCTTTATGATCGATTAGCACGATGACACGCGTTGACCCGTGCTCGGATGAACATCTGCGCCGAGGAATCCAAAATCCAAAGTTGTCGCCAATTCTCGCTTGTGTCTCTTACCCCCTGTGGTACGCGTTCGCGGCCAGGTAGGGAGCGGATAAGGAAGGGCGAGGGGCGTTGATGTTGCCGCCTCGCGAACAAAGGGAGTTACTGAGAAATCCGATATCGAAAGGCAACGACACACATCAGTAGCTTCGAATGCAAACGCTTCGAGGCGATCATGGAAAAAGCGTTGTCGGGACGAAATAAGATGCCAATTTGGAAATGAGGCAATTTAGGAAATGCTGTCCCATGTTTTGTTCGTTCAAGCTCTGCATACAATAAGATCCACAGAATAGCCCGAGAGTACCACCCAAAAATAGAACACCGCTCGCGGCCAGGTACGGAACGGATAAGGCAGGGCAAGGGGCGTTGGAGCCGCCCCTCGGAGACGGCGCTCGAACGAAGCGATTAGACCGAGAAATTCGAGGTTCGAGAATCCTATACTGAGGCCGAGACGAAAACATTTTTTTTTATTAATCCCTGACCTCTCGAGTTCGTACATCTTTTATACATAGATATGCTTTCGAGTTCGTTATTAATTGATTCTCACCGACTTCGTCCCAGGGATCTCCGAGGCCCTCTCCTCGAAACACGTACCACTGATACTAGTGATCAGTGTCTAGGAACACACCATCACAACTATTATTCATAATGCCTCCAGCGCGAGCGCTCGAAAAGAACAAATATAAAGTTGGTTGGATTCGAATCCACGACACACGCCTGTTACTGTAGTTATATAGCACCATCCACTAGACCACCAGTCTGAGTCATGTCACTATGAGTGACAGTGTTAAGTAGTGCTGCCCAACCAACAAAAAAAATATGTGTCGTGACTTCGATTCTCACCGACTTCATATTGGTTTTTGTTCGAGCGTGCGCGCTGGAGACATTGTTGTTGGTGGTTATCATTGTGCGCTCCTGAATACTACTACTGTAGTCCGTGGCGAGGGGAGAGCCCCCGTTGCGAATTCGATGAAGATCAATTAACACACTCGAAAACCTGCATTTTGTTGGCTATATAGCACTACCCGCTGAGCTACTGAGTCACGCGACTAAGTACAGTATCTCAGTGGGTAGTGAGTAGTGTTGTGCCAAGTACCTCAATGGGTAGTGCTATGTAACCAGCACGTCGTTAGTACTACTGTAGTACAGCACAGTAGTACGCCGTGCATCGCAGCAGTCTTCCACGTGCAGTATTGCTATTCATACTATTCATATTAATACATAGCGTATCCGTACTGTATGTAGTTTGCTGTACGAGGAGCTCACCGCCTGTACTGCGCGGACTTGCTTTGACTCGTATCATATACCTGGTGGACGACACCGGGTAATCTACAGGACATCAGAGCAGTGGTGTACCGGGTATGCAGTCAGTCTGTGCTCTTTCGCCTGTGCTCTTGCCAGTGTGTGTGGCGGCATTTACGGTACTGACATTTTGGCGCTTTCTGGTCGTGCGTCTTGCGGCCGCCGGGTTGTATTCGCGTTTTTGTTCATCGCCAGGAGGTGTCTTCGGCGACATGGGGGATACGTATTATACCCGTACACGATTTCCCAAGCAGCCGCATGGACGTAAGGTGTACATCGTCATACCTTACGGGAGTTTGGTGCCTGCACGCTCCCGGTCCCACGGCGGTGCCAAATACGTTGGGCGGTGGTGATCACCCCCTCTGTTTCGTGCTTGACTGGGTGCCTGGATCAAGTCACCCGCAAGGCATACCAGATAGATGACCGATCGCCTTATCCGCGGTAATAGAGGGTCAGCGAGTACATTTGCCGAAGGATCAACGCCGAAGCTCACGCACAAAGTTGCTGGATGGGATGCATACTGGGGGCTACGTCTCCACATCAAACATCGGAAGCGCAAGAAGGCCGGCAACGCGGTGCCCAATTTAGAAATTTTTACATCCCTTTGCCGCATTGTGCTGCACTTTGGTTTGGCGACGAGACGCTTGGGCGCTTATCCCAGCACGCACTGCCGTCCTCTGCGCTGCGCACACACTATTGCTCAAACTCACACGCTACCGAGGTTGACGCCAGCAGCTTGTACCATGATCGACCACTCTACTTCAGCCCGTGAAGCGCTGTTTTCAGTAGGACTACCTCACCCGACATCTCTCTACACCCAGGGAGAATTCTCAAGAAAATCTCGGTGTCCAACTGTGCCTAAATGAAGACCTGACCAACGTCCATGTGTCTCAAGTCCCGATCAAGGTTGCACGCCACAGCTGCAAGATGTGGTCGAGGCGGTGGGGGCGAAAGTTTCGACGCAATCATCTTCCTCTACCTGGCTTGCCCTTAGCTACCAACCGCGCCTTTGCTCTGTCTATCATGCCTTGCGCGTCGATCTTCCACGATAACAGTCATTTTGACTGCACAACATTGCTATCTGCGGGAAGTTTAAAAACTTCAACAACTATTCCAGCAGTTTCGAATCCATCAAACCTCATCGCGTCCATCCAAACGTCCAAATGCTCTGACGAACGCGCGGCGGTGTAAGACACCGGTTCCTGTTCCGCCTCTTTGACAAGGCAATTCGGCAACTTCGTATTCTCGCGCCCCGTCTCAGTCGCAGCCAATAGCGTCTGGAAAACGCGGCCTCCTTCACAGGGCCCGATCGCATTGATCAGTCCCGCTTCCGCTTCTCGGTTGGGCGCCCTGATCTGCGCCCTTGCACGTCCCTCCCGAATCTCTTCACCATCGCCTGGTCCTGACATGTGCGCTCCAAGTTGGCGTGCAGCAGTCCGCATCGTCACCGGGGTCTGAGCTCCACTGTCAGATGTTGACGCGTCACTTTCATCCCGACAGGAAGAATTGCTGTTGCATGAGTCGCTGCTGGCCGTTGATGTATCGTTCGACTCCACATCTTTGGCTTGAAAATCGTCACTGGCTTGTGTCATGGGAGACATACACGAAGTTGAGTAATTACCCTCCCCAATCTCGACAGGGGAGTCGTCGGGACGAAGACAAAATCCTCCGTTCTTCCCAGCTCTGGTGCGTCCCGTAGTCCTTGAGTCCCCCTGCTCCGAGTACTCCGGCAGTTGTGGTGACGACGCTCCCGCATCAAACATCGCCTCCCACTCCTTGTCTCGAGTCTTCACCACCGTGTTCGCCCGCATGAGCATCCGTGAAGAGTCCCTTGGGTGGTCGATGCCCGGCGCGAGGTAAACCCAGCTCTCGGCCGGAGTTGACGACTTGGACGGGTGGTTCCAAGGACAGTACGCTGGGCGAAGGAACGGGTGCGGAAGGCAGGTGCGGCAGTACCATGCCACATCTCATGCAGAGACTTGCTACAGGCGTTGGTAGTCGTTGCGGTGTGGTTCAAGGCGTCACAAGACCAATGCACCGCTTCCGCCCATAGGGACTCGGTTGGCGGTAGTTGAACGAGCCGAAATATGATAGGAGCCAAGATGCGCGCAGCAAGTACTGCGTTCTGAACGATGCCTAGTGCTCTCTTGACAACACTGTTCTGCTTTGGGCTGTTAGCGTTGGTGAATTCCTGCTTGATGGGTAACTGTGTGCACACCTCTCCAAACTCCCCACCAAAGAATTCTCCCGAGGGTCAGACCTTACAATCTCAACCTTCGAGGGGACACCGTCAGCACGCACATCAGCCAATTTTTCCCGAACGCGTCTGCTGCACCCGATGTGTGATTCAGAAGTATAACCACGTGAGGCGAGAGAAATCATCCTTCACTAGTGTGATATACCTTTTAACCAGAAGAAGGTTTTCTTAGGGCCACTCACGTCAACGAAGACCCGCGCCAAAATTATATGAAGCGCGTGATTCAGTACTGCTGGGGATAGGCTTGGGGTAACGTTTCGTCATAGGCCAGCAAGTGCAGGGTCTTAAGAGCCTCCAACACCGTTCTACACCGAGTGATTTTGTAGTCTATCTCAACAGTAGTTCGTTAGAGTGACCATGCACGCAATGTAAAATGTTGATGTCAGCATCACTTCCAGCAGAAGCCAGGGACAATCGCAATTAGTTTCCGCGTGGTTCTCAGTGGGGTCAGGGGTCAAACGGGGAAACGACACATAGCCGTTGTCTAGCTCTATCCTGTAAACAAAATTGAAGTAACTAGATCCATCACCCTCGAACCTCAACCGCCCATCGAAAAGAAAAATGCACAAACCCTCCTCCTCAGTCATGAATGCTACTCCATGCTTATGCGTGGCCATCAGCGAAAAAAATTTGAACGTCAAATCCGGCCCGTACCCCACATCTAACATTTTAACAGTCAGATCTCCGGGGAAGACTACAGTGAGTGTGCCATAACCCACAACGTCGATCAGGCGGTTGTCACCGATCCTAGTCTTGTTTCACAGTCGTACGTCACTCAACTGGTCAGCTGAATCAATCATGTAAAATTAGGCGCCACTGCCTGCTAGCCATTTCTCAGAGAAACTCTCCGCCAAGCTCTCCCTACGTTCCACAGCACACGAGTCATCACTACCACTGAGCATGACATTCGCAAGACAGCACACGGTCTCACCGCGCTGTTATTCTGTCCCTGTGCACGTCTGTCAGACGTCTTCTCCGAAGCCGGGGTGACACGATCCTTGCACTAGTACCACATGTGCCCGAGTTTCATGGCAACGGATACACTTGCCTTTCGCCTTATCATACTCTGATTGAGGGATGGTTCGAGGGGGGCGGGGTGATTGTTGCTACCTTCGCTACCTTCGCTACCCTGACTAGTACCCGCATTCAATAATCCCATGTCCCGCGACCTACCATTGTTACGGTTGGATCCGCGACCACCTGCACGGCTTCCCCGACGATCACCTCCGCGCCCACCTTGGGTGTGACTCCACTAGAAAACAGTGCCTGGCCCACGTTATTTCCCTTTGATACGGAAAGTCTCAGGTGCCTCTGTCGGACTGTGCTCTCTATCTCTGCTGGCGTCACCTCATCGCGGTACAAAGCTGTGCGTTGTTCGATCTCGTATCAATAGTCAGCCATCTAAACCCTTCCAATTTTCTGTTCACGTCGCCCTCACGTCGCCCTCCGATTTCGGCACAACAAGCGAAGCAAGAGTACTATTGTAACGATCTTGTCCACACGACTATATGATATCATGAGCTCTTCACCCTTTTACATCGGCCCCGCATCAAAGGCATCCGACTATTTGACCTGCGTAGCAATTGACTTGAGCAGAAATCAGTCACGAAGCATTTTCCAAGAGCCGCTCAGAGACTGCCTTGCAAACACTCTGTCCAGCAGGTCAGTATTATACATGATTTCGGTCAAACTTTCAACGGGACTTGTGCGATTCTGATGTGTGCATGCGTCAAGCCTTGAGGGATAAAGTACTGCGTGTCCTGCGTTGTCACCTACAGCTACCTCAGTGTCTGTCAGTAGAGAACCCAAGCACCCACTCATTGACACAAACGCCTCGAAACGCTTCCTCGAAACAGGGAAATTGTCCCGCCTACCACATAATTTGGGGACTGCTTTCATAATACTGCCGAATTATCGAGGATTCACATTGACACTCTCTACGAATTAACCGTCTCTAATAGCCTCGCCTACGCGTACAACACCAGGGGCTGGCGAATTCCCACCGGTTCGGACTCCATCTTGCTGTTCGCTGACCATCCGCTCCTTCCGTTGGTCTTGCCTGAACACCAGTGATTTTAGTGTTTCCATAATCTCTTCTTGTTGGTTGACATAATCTCCGTCGACCTCGCTTCCAGGAATTGTGCCTTTTCAGACGTGTGAGCATTAACGTGTCAGGATAAATCGGTTATGCAAAGAATAACATGCTTCCTGCACGCCAGTCTCAGGGCACGAGCTTTATTTTGCAACAAACAGCGTGGAGAAGATGTTATGTAGATTTAGTTTGTTAACTGATCCCGGATATGGACAAGAGGGAAAGATATAGAGTGGGCTGGTAGGCGACGGTATGCGAGGCCTACATGTTTGGCTCCAGGCACCATGAAGTATTCTTCCAAAGCACTAAAATTCCATTGTAATACTAATACCAGAAAATTCCTGGGGCTGTTCTCAGCAGTCCACAAGGACCCAAAGGAATCCCACCTATCGTTCCCATACTATAATACCCTGCAATACCCCGTCGGATAACCCGATGTAACCACCGTATGTTTCTACTATTTTTTGTTGAGCTGAGCTACATCAGACAATCGGTTGATGCATAAGAAGGACTCAAATGTGCCAACACAATAATAAAACTTGGCTCCGTCGACCATGCAAACATGTCATGTTATGATGCAGATTTAACATGCTATCATACAGTATTGTACTCATACTTCAGGAGGACCACGTTCATACCAGCAACATAGGAGAACGGGTATATACGTCGAAGTAGATAATCCAATTTCCCGCATGTATACAACCGCGGACGTTGTTCATACCAGCTAAAATGCAGTGGCAGAGCAGCCGTCTCGGAGTTAGTTGGTTATAAAGCTATCGTTTGCGTCCTACGGCTTTCAGAGTTTGACTATGCGTACATGCAGATAGCATTCCAGGCGCTCCTAAAGCGTAGGACACAGAAGGAGCGTCAAGCGAAAATGTTCAAGGTAGGCTGCCGAATGGAGGCACAAGAGGTTTGGAGGGGGACTAGAAACAACACAGACAACAGTCGTGCGAGTACCGACTTCAGCGAAAACCCCGTGACTCAAGCCGATTAGTTTTTCGAGTGAGCGCAGTCGATTTTACCCCCGAAGGTATACCGGTTAGTACTTCTGCCAGTCGAGGAATATGTTCAACGTAGCCCATTGGTAACCGGGAAAGGCGGTATTTGTGCACTCAATTGGCCCTCTTATCATTGAAAAAGAACGAGATTGTCGCGAACATGAAAGCCGGAAACACCGTCTAGGTTGCTAAAGCATATGAGTAAATCACGGTTCGGTTTGTGTGTACAAATATTCTACCCACTCCTTTTTGCCACTTTATGCCGCCTGTATTCTAACTCTATTGACCCAACACGTGTGCCCACATCCCGCATGCCGTCGTTGGTGGCGTTGGGATTACGCCTATAACAGCATTCATGGCCTTCTCCACGCTTCCATGGGCCTTGAAGCTGTTTGGAGGGGATCTAAGTAGTCTGGCAGGCTATCTGTGTCCTGCAACCAACATAAGTCCTGGGAGTACGAAGACTGGTGTATGGCTTCTTGAGGCGCATTCAACATCTCAATTCCCGGAGCAAATGGCAGTATACAAACAAGGTTTAGGAGAGCACTGGTACTAGCCGCCAGAGAGTAATCCTGCTGCCAACGCCACCAGTCGTCCCCGTGTGTTGCAGCCCCACTGTATGCGCACAATATGTACAGGTAAATTTCACAGAATTATCGCCACGAGCAGGCCTTGGCATCGAGACGAGAAGGTACTAGTTGCTGCTCCAGAGTACATTAACGGGGAAGTGCAGCGCCCGAACGCGATCTAAAATGGAACGGAGAGAGCGATTGGGGCGAGGTAACGATCATCCGAGGCACCAGATACCGCAATCTTTCCCGTCGTCGAGCAAGAAATTGTCGCGTGTATTGCGTTCGGGCAACGTAGAAAGTAACAGACGAGAACGTGCGCTTACCGCTTTTTCGCAAACACTGAATTCGACAAGGTATACCTCGGTGAGCGCCTTATATAACGTGTAAATTGGGTAACAACACTACTGTCCTCGCGGAGATAGAGTTTGCGACACCTGTGCATACGTCGCATTCGGCGTCTAAATCGTGTACAATGACTCGGCAACATTCACGAATGTTCAAAGCAGATAGATTCATAACTTAAACCTGGTAGATGCTTTTGGTCTTAGTTTTCGCACGAGTGTTTGTTAGATAAGTGACAACAAACCGAAAAGCACAGGCAACATGCTCTTTATAACGGATAACGAGGACATAAATTGACACCAACATATATCCAACAGGTACAGATGAACCAATGCAACCATCCACGGCATGCTACAAGAAACGAAGGAGGTTACTGGGAAAACCTCACCAGCAGCAAGAGTTATCGTTCATTAGATGTTGCGGGGAATGTAAATAGCATGTGAACACAATGGTTGTGTGGAGGCTCTGTCTTCTATGCGAAGAGATGCAGAGCTGGCACCAAAGTGTCTGTTAAGATCACTTGTGATAAGTAAGAAAATTGATAGTTTGGAAAGGGCGCTTGAGGCCAAAGAGAGAAGAAGAGGAAGGGGAAAAGTAAGAGAAGGGAGAGTAGGGAGAGTGATCATGGTGGGTTGTATCACTACTTGATCATCACAGAACAATGCCCGTAGTCCGGTAGAATACCGGGACAACGGGACAACCATAACATAATCAAATATACGTTTATATCTAAGTTCCACCGAAAGTTCAGCATAATATTCAACGTAGGTTTCAACTGCACATCTTATTCGTGCGAATAGACTGATTGAATAGACTGCGCATTAACTTGTATTTGAATTCAAGGTTCATACTCCCAACACGCCCTCATAATGCAAAGTCAGATTGCTACAGAAGCCTCATACTTAGAAATCAATTCGTAACAATCAAAAACAAATTGGTTACATATTCAGTCCGGCGTATTAACCGCGGCAATATGGATGTAGCCATATTGTTTGCACATTCGCAATAAACAATAACAAAAATACAAGGAAAGATACGTATAAAACTAAGTTTGGTATAGTTACCAGCGATAAAATCTGTAGAAGATAAAACGCAAAGGTACGTCTACTGGGTTTTAAACGCGCTTCCTGAATTATACGCAAATATATGAACAATACTAAACAAATAAATAGAATTGTGGACAAGTGTCCATTACGACAAAATGAAATATGATCACTCTTCGGTTTTGACTTTACGTACTTACGTATTTCCGTACTTGAAGTATAAGAAACAGATAGAACTACGAATGCTGATAGTACTGTAATAGACTATGATGAGTATAGTCATAATCCATCATCGAGCTATATCCCGAAAAAACAAAAAGCAAACAAACAAAGGTCACTGCTGTAAGTTAACCACGTCACTTCAATATGATCCTAGGATACGCATAGAACGATAAACTGTTCGGTACCAATCGTACGCTGAAGAGCATATGATAGACAATCTTTGTGAGCCTTTCCTCCTTCTTGATGGAATATGTACTTGTACGCATTTTCTGTGAACATAACTTATTGCTTACAATCATCGATTTAAGTTCATACGATCCATACTCCCGCTTTTGCTTATACGTACCTGGCGAGCAGTTGTAGCTTTATAGTTGAAAAGGGAACTGCTCCACAAAGTTATATTCTCTACTGAAGTATCAATTTACAACCGTACTGGCGCGCTCTTACTTGGTAAATGGCCGAGTCTGCTGTTGGTAGAACGGAAGGTGGCTCTTCGATGAAGGTTGCTGATTTTATCCTGCTGATATGGTCGGTATATTTTGCGATGTAGGCGTATCCTGGTAGGTCAGTACTCTCCAGATTTATACTTTCGCTGGCAAGGTTAGGCCGCGATGTCTTACGGTGTTTTTGTTGAGTGCTCTTATTGATCTTGCACGTATCACACGTCGATAAAGTGTCTGAAAAATTTACCCCACACTCTGGGGTATTTTTTACCTTGGTCATCACCTGACCATTGGGATGACCCAACCTCCTATGCCCGATGTTAGCTGGAACGGGTGTAGGCTGGGAAGTAGCTTCAGTAGCAGTTGAAGCGTGAACAGCGAGGGCGGTTTCCGGTTTAAAGTTGCTGCCGGAAATAATCGGAAACGTGGTCGACTGGTAGCACCAGTGGTGAGGTCGAGATGATGCAGAGAAGACCAGTGGCTGTCTTTGCGTAGGGGTACAATAAATGAACCCATGTTCAAATACGAATTCGTGGCGATGATCATATTGACCCCTCTCGTAACTGCTGGTCCCCTCAAAAATAGGTGCCTGCCTAGCCCTGGTACGATCGTGACGGGAAGCTGCACAGAGTGCTTAGAGCCTATATATTCCAACACTTGAACGATCAACCCCTTGACCAATGCCATAAAGGCGATCGCTTCCTGCTACGTTGATTGTTACAGGAGGGTTCAGCTGTACGTAGTAGTTTATTTTATGTTCGATGCTCGGTCGAAGCTGTTATCGACCGAGTGGCTAGATGCTCCGCTGTCCGCAGTCAAGGAGAATTCGACGGGCTGCGCGGCGATGTTGATCGGAGGTGCGACGATAAAAGAATAACCTATAACAAGTGGAGGTGGGGATGGACAGCGAGGAGTCGCGAAGGACGTGGAAGTAGCTGCTGTAGTCGCAGCCGCAATAGTGAATGGAGCATGTGTCACTGGGATGCAAGCTTCCATTTGCGTTGTTAAAGCTGAAGTTGTGGCGGTGTTGGCGCGAGCACTGCGGTTGTTATTATGCCGGCCATTGTGTTGACCAGGGCGCGAGCGACGGGGGACGTTGTCGTCCCGCATTTGAGCCCGACAGTCGCTATTATCGTGGCGACCGGTGTTATGCAGGCTACACCACGAATTCTTTCGAGGTATTGGGGGAGTTGTTTCCACCCACATAGTTCCTTTGCGTTTAAAGCAATTTTGGAA
Organism: Undaria pinnatifida; assembly: GCA_012845835.1. Classification (NCBI taxonomy): domain Eukaryota; class Phaeophyceae; order Laminariales; family Alariaceae; genus Undaria; species Undaria pinnatifida. Next base: position 3,538,129 of record JABAKD010000010.1, read on the forward strand.
TCGATGGCCTGGCTTTTTGCAGTGTGAACAGATCGCTACTGCTGAGGGCGGTGACGTGACTACCATAGCAGACTCACGCCCCTTCGCTTTTCGCGAAAGCCCGTTTCGCATAGCTCTACTTGCGTACATATAACGCATTGTTATCACAGCTCGGTCGAGTGTGAAGTCATCATCTGCTTCGTCGGCGCTGTATTTTGTTCGCAGGTATTCATCCATGAGTCCTTACAGCTATGTCCAGTATGCTGTCATCGTTGAATACCTCTCCCATGTCCACCAGTTTATCCTGTAAGCAGTATACTTTATTGATAATATGTTTGGATCTTGCCCATCCGTCATGACCATTTAAGTTAGTTGTTGGTTTATTATACGTCTACGTTGGCGGGTGGAATTTTGATACTTTATAACCATTCCTTCCTATTTTCGCAAGTTCACCTCGTTTCGGCTTGAATTGTAGAAGAAAGCTGGCCGCAGCTCCCGATGTGCTCGGGAACAAGAATTCGAACAGAACACCGTTGCCGCGGTGCCAGTTCTTGCTGTTTTCAAAATTCGAGATGTTGTCATCCGTGGCCCGTAAGACTGATGTTGCGGCTGTGAGGGTAGAATATCCTGAAGATGATGGTAGCAGATGCGCCGTGTCCACGGGTTTACTCCCTGCGTCCGGCTGTACATTCTCTGCTGTTGAGTTGGGGGTGTTCCCCCGGACTGAGCGCATGTTTTGTCAGCGGCCTGGCTGCGAGTTACAGCTTGTGAAAGCCTATTTTTTCTAGAAGATGGAAGAGGACTAATTTGCTTGGGCTCGGGGTAAAGACGCCCTTCCAGGATATCAGAGATCCCGGCATGACGCATACTTTTCACGGACTGATCCGTGTGTTTCCATACGTCGCACTTAAGCCCATTAAACTTGCCGTTGAGAGCTCTAACGAGCTTGTCCACCGCATCACCTGCTTTCGTGGACTCTTCCATGGTGATGGTGATGGTGATTATGGTGATGCTGATCGTTGATGCTGATGCTGATGCTGATGCTGATGCTGATGCTGATGCTGATGCTGTAGTCGGCTTATTGAAGGTTTCCTCTCAAACTTCCTGGCAAGATACGACCAACTTCAATGAGACGTAGCTTGGTATCGGTCGATGTTTATATCGAAGGTCTAAGGCTCATAACCTGTGAATAGCCTGTGAACACAATGGTTGTGTGGAGGCTTTGTCTTCTATGCGAAGAGATGCAGAGCTGACACGGAAGTGTCTGTTGAGATTACTTGTGATAAGAAAGAAAGGAATAGTTTGGAAAGGGCGCTTGGGATCAAAGAGAAAGGAAGAGGAAGGAGAAAAAGGAGAGAAGGAAACGTAGGGACGGTGATCATGGTGGGTTGCATCACCACTTGATCATCACGGAACAATGCCCGTAGTCCGGTACAATACCGGGACAACGGGACAACCATAACATAATCAAATCTTTGTTTACAACTGCATATCTTATTCATGCGAATAAACTGCTTGAAAAGACTGCGCAATAACTTGCATTGGAATCCAAGGTCCATGCGACCTCTCAACAGGGAATGCCGCAGAAACTTTGTTGACTTCTGTTTGGCACCACGCCTAAATTATTTAGTTGCCACAAGAGCTAGGACCGTGAAAGTGTAGCCGAATATGGTATATCGAGTACTCATGCGGGCAGAAGAGTTGGGATTTTCATGTGCACCATAGCCCAACATCACGAAGAACACATATAGAGCTACTCCGCGTGAACTACTCGTACTGTGCATTGATCTTACGACTGTACATATAACACTATTAATAGCAGTAATATCATCAAGTGCTGGCGACTGAAACACTGCTAGCACTAGGAGTATGAGCGGCACTGACCGCCAAAATACTGCGAGCGCTGGGAGTACGCGCAGTAGTGACGATCTAAATACCGCGAGTGATTGGGACTTTGAGCAGTATTGACCGCCTAAACACGTGCAAGCAATTGGAGTATGAGCAGTACCGACGTCGCAAATGCTCTGAGTACTTCATAGTCAGCAGCATTGACGGCGCAAATTCAGCGAGTATTTCCTCCCGTAAAATCCTTTAATTACTCCCAGGTGCTCTGAACGTCTGTGTGTGGTAGATTACTCTTATGCCGATGCATGCTATCAATACTATTAATAATGGTGCTATAATAGTACGGTGAGGGTGCCCCCGACCTATTGGGGACCACAGGTTTAACCGTCAGCTGAACCGGATTGTGCTTTTAATACGCGTGGTGGAGCTGGTTATGTATTGTATCTCTACTGTAATATGATCACAACCTGGGCTCCAACCCTCAAGTAGGATAGCTGAATGCTTAGCTCAATGGTTACGCTGTATACATCCAATATTCCGGTAAGCACAATCCGGGGTCCACATCTACACGGTAAGAGCATATGCGATTCCAAATGCGCAATATATTTTCTCTATTTGTACGGCGTGTTATTGCAGTAGGATACGACGCAGGTTGTTTGACAGAGGATGAAACGATTCCATTTCATTTGTTCGGCATGGAACGACAAGGGCATGTGACTGCTAGCGATACATCTGCACCACCCGGATTGTTCTCTTTGTTCAAGATACACCTTAACCACGGAGATATGTACCCGTAGTCAGCGCTGACGGCACAGCTCAGTGGTCGTGGTTTATATCTAATATCGAAAACTTTGGAAGGTTGATCGCCGCCCATTGCGCTGTCGGTTTCTGTTCGTAATTGCCTTAATTAACATATTTTTTGGCGGCCATCTCTACAATAGCTCTAGCTATTAATGCTGTACTGCTGTTTGTCCTTACAACAAACGCGTAATGTGCCCAATTGTTCACGGATACCCGGCAGCTGTCGTTCATCAAAAGTAACACGTATTGGTAAACAGACTCGACAACACACTTTCCCAAATCCCTGCCCTGAAGCGGGGGGTAAACCGATAAACCCCAAACCTACCGTCTCCTGAGTTGGTTTGACCTCGTACATACAGCAAAGAAAACACAACAAAGCACTGCATAGACGCTAAGACGAACACAGAACCGAAAACAGAACATTGCTCAAAACATCCCGTTCCTCCCAACGACCCTCTTGTGTCACACTACTTGGTTCTTCTGGTTTTTCTTATACATTTCCGGCAGTGACTGGCACCTAGGATTCCCGGACTGCGCTAAGGACTCTCAGAGCCCTATCAATTTGGCGGCTGACATAGAGACGATGGCGAAAGTGAGTTCTATTCACAGTGCGCCTCGTACTGTTCGTTGGTTAATGGCTTGTTCTATAACGTAATCCCGCTATGCCACGGGCAAGGATCATTGTGGTGGCTTGGGGCATCTTGACATTTCAACGGGCTTGTTACAGGCTCGTGGCCATACATGTTCGTGGTACTCGAACCGTAACTTGTGACATAGGAGACTTGAGAATGACACCAACTCTACGAGGCATGTTTTGTATCACTCAGTTTCTCTCTTTGGCTGTTGACCTGGGTCCACCTACCGAGGCGGGCGTGCAGCGATGCTGGCCCCGGGATCTTGATACTTTTCCGGGGTGCAGGTGTGCAAGTGTGTGTTCTGCTCGCCAAGTCGCAAGATTCCGTACCACGTACCAGTATACCTTACAGAGGGCCCCAGCCAGATAAAGCTGGCGATATCCGAAGATGCTGGTCAGGAACATCCCGCGACATCGTCGCACTGTGATGGCGCCAATGCAGTCTATGCGGAGTACCAGTATCGGAGAGACAAACTGCCATCCACCACGATGTTTCGGGGTGTTGCAGTGATAATTGTCATACTGTGTATGCATGCGCCCGCCTCGTTTGCCCCCGGCCTTACCTTCTCCGTGTATTATTGCATACAAAGCTGTATCGACAAGGAGACCGTGTGGAAGCAGAATGACGGTGATTTTTGCACGATAGCTGACGCAGCGTGAAAACCTAAACATTTTCGCCGACACTAACATTCACCCCACATATTCCTGACCCTGCCGACTGTACTTGTGCTCGCTTCGGATCACAGTCCTCCGCGTTCGAAATCGAGTTCTTCCCGAACGAGTGCATGTCTGACGAGCTACTCTTCCAAGCGGACGAACGGGTTTGGGAGGTGAAGCGTTTTAGGCCAAGATTGTCCAATAGTTTTCGTGGGAACTGTGATCGACATTGATTGCCCGCTCATTGCGTTTGTGAGCGAGGGGCGTGACCATTTTTTTTCTTTTCTGAAAAGTCATCCTAGGGTGTAGCCGATAAAGGAATGATGGGTACCGTGGCTCTGACTCTGTGATAAGAACTGCAGAGAGGTTGCACCGAAGTGTCTGTAAAGACTACTTGTGGTGGAGAAAAACAAAAGAATATAGTTTGGAAAGTGGCACTTATGAGGCCAAAATATGAAAATAAGGGGATAAGGAGAAAAGTAGAGGGGGAGGAGAAGAGAAAGAGCGGAGCAGGAGAAAGAGCGGTCGAGGTGGGGGATGCCTTCACCTGATCACGGAACTATGCCCAAGCTACGGGCAGGTGTACTATATGGTAGCCCGTCCTATTCCCTGCAACGTTCTATGTAACGCCCTTGTAACGTTATGAGTAACGTGATTGGTAAGTTCTTCTGATGCTTATGGTGGTAAGCTTGTTACCCTATGATCAACTTCCCGATAGAGGTAGGTTGATTCTTATACAGTATGCCGGCTAGAAAGAACAGACTCCTACGTATTTTGCCACATAAAATATTTATCCGTATCTAGCATTATAATGCTCAGTTTACTCAAAGTAGTGACTACCAATCAAATAGATACTAATGACTAATACTAATGGAATGAAGAGTCCATGTTCCAATACGCCCCCATTTGATGAGAACTCAGTAGTTACTGTAGAGGAGATCGATACTCAAATATAGAATAAGCACATATGGCGCACCATATTTAGACCTCTGTGTATGAACATCGGCAATAAGGACGCAACCATGGCATTCATGATAATCAAAATACGAATAGAACATAACACATTCAGATCTGTTGTATGAACAGTTGTAATATGGATGGAATCATGTCACAACATACTACGCGTGGTATACTTACCAGCGAGAAACACGCTAGATAAGAAGCATAAACCAGTCTGCTGGTTGTTAAACACGCCCCCTGCATTCATACCTAGAGCAACATGGAACCGAAGACACCAGAAAACTGTGGACGCTTGTCCAGTACACCGAATACGCATACTATTCAGTTTTGTATAAGTATGTACGTACTCGAAAGAAACTCTACGAATACAGAGGGCACGGTATTGGACTATGAGTGTAGTCGTATAACGAAAGCTAAACTAGGATGCTGTTTTGTTGATCAGCGAGTCACATCCAAGAAAAACAAAGCGGAAGAAGGTGTCTGCTGTACGTTTACTGCGCCCCCTTAATTTAACCAAAAACAAATAAGAAGTCGAATAAAATCAGCCAAAACCTGTGGACGTGTATACGTAGTCCAGTATTACACGTAAACGTGTACCACGTTCAGTTTACGAGCCTGTATGTTTGATACATACTTAAAACAAAGTCATTTAACAGAGCTAAAAGCCATACACTCAAAAGCATGGTACCTGGTAGATGTAAGTCAGTACATCAGTAAATGTGTACGTGCCAGTCGGTTTATGAGCTTGTATGATACTTGTACTCATACGTACAAATGCTATACAGCAGAGCGCCAATAAGGAATTTAAACACAAGAAACACCCCCTCCCAACAAAAGAAAATTAGAAAAAAATTGTAAAAAACTATCTACAGGTACTGTAGCTCGTTGCGTCGAACGCTCCAATGTGCGCCCCTGGTGAGCTGCTGTGTTGTACGTGAAGAAGCGTTTTACCTGCACTGCTGCGTAGATATGATGAACAATGTGCTCGTAGATGTATGCCTGTGAAGTCATGCTGCTGATGATGATGAATGATTGATAATCGCTGTAGTGTTGATGACCAGGAAGAAGGTGTGCGGCATCTCAGCTCGCGATGCTATCATGATGATGTGATCGCCCAATCGGAAACCAGATCGAGTGAAGATTGCACCGCCAAAAAATGCCGCGCAATGTAAATCTTCATCCTCATAGAAGAAGGCAACAAGAAACTGTGGAACGCCAAATAATTGTGCATTTTCCCGAGAGAGCCGATGAGCCGATGAACTTGCTGGTTTGATATCATGGCGAGATCTAGAGAAGTACGTAGCTGGTCCATGATGTGGCTGATATCTCGGTGGCCATATGCATTGTGAAGGCGTTGGTGCTGGTGTCGCTGAGCTGGTCGCTGCTGAATGAGTAGATGGCCATATGCTCCGCGTTCATCCCGGCGCGAAGTGCTGACAAATGGTGGACTATATGCTTTGCAGCTGCGTATCCTGAAGCTTGTGCTTGGAAGTTCACCGGCTCCAGAGAGGCCTGATAGGGAAGCCAGTGTCGGGCGTGGCCGACGTAATGATGGCTGTTCTTCCGCGCGCTGCTGTAGTAGTTGTAGGTGTACAAGTTGTAGACGTAGAACGCGATGAACTGTGGTAATTGCGGGTGTTTGTAGTCGACGATCGTGCAGATGTAGCCATCGCAGGTGCAGCTTGGCGGTGTGCAATCATCAGTGATGATGCCGTGCTGTCGATGTTGTGCTGGCCGTTTTGACCGTGGCGGAAGTAACAGTGAGAGCCGTATTTCATCCCCCCCCCTAGTGAACCGTTACCATGAAGGTCCGTGTCATGCAAGTTGCTCCAACATTTTTTGTGTAAATGGAGAGCTAATTTCCTCATCGATCTATTGCGTGCAAAGCAATTGAACTCGATTACCTGACTTGGCAGTGCGATTAGGTCGCAGCTGCTCTACAAACTAACGTATAGCATCCTTTCGTATTGAACGCAGGCCTGTAATTACGCTTGGTGTTGAGAGTATTATTTCTTCGAAGTCTGAAACGTGCTTCGTGCGTGCAAGCTTGAGAGCAGTTGCTGGAAGAAACTCCGCTCCTCCGAGTGTGACACTAGGTTTAAGCGTGATAGCATTGAAAGCAGTTGCTGATTAGGAATGCCCCGTATAGGCGTAAAAGCCCCGTACAGGCAGAAAGTCGTTTCCCAGATGCCTCGTATAGGCGTAGAAGCCCAGTATAGGCAGGAAGTAGTTCCCCAGATGCCCCGCATAGGCGTGAACGCCCCGTATAGGCAGGAAGTGTTCCCCCCGATGCTACACTAAATGGCGATTAGTTAACGACCTGACTGCGTGTTGCAGCACGTATATAACTACTCGTCGTATTACATAAGTTGCACAAAACCGAATTTATTTTACGTATTTCGCGCGTGGTAGCGGGAAGATACGGTTTTGATAACGACTTCGCGCGTCTCAATGGCGTGAAACCGGACTCCTTACCTGCTACACGCGTGAAAGAGCGGGTAGTCTCCTTACCTTCCTCGCGCGTGATAGAGTGGCAGCAGTCTTCTCTCTTCCATACCCCTGGTGACCTTGACGTTGATGAGATGTCTCGTTGTCGAGGCTTATCTTGATGTTTGAAGGAAACTACTCTGCACTGCAGAAAGTGGTGACCGTTCTTCGAACTTCTTGAAAGAGCGTGAGGAACTCAGCCGGACGCCGTTTGTTGGTGCCAGGCGATGGGTAGATCGAAGCCGACGAGGCTCATAACCTGAAGGAATAATGTGTATCGAGGCTCTGACTCTGTGATAAGAGCTGCTCAGGTGGCGCCGAAGAGTCTGTGAAGACTACTTGCGGTGGCGAAAAAAAAAGAGAAGGTAGTTTGCAAAGTGGCGCTTATGAGGCCAAAATATTAAAAGAAGAGGAGAAGGAGGAACATAGAGGAGGAGGAGAAGAGCAGGGGTGATCGAGGTGGGGGATGCCTTTACCTGATAACGGAACTATGCCCAAGCTAAGGGCAGGTGCACTCTACGGCAGCCCGTCCTGTTCCCTGCAACAATCTATGTAACGCCCTTGTAACGTTATAAGTAACGTTGTGTGTAACGTTCTTCTGATACCCATGGCGGTAAGCTGCTTACCTTGTACTACGATCAACTTCCCGTTAGAGGTAGATGGATTCTTACACAGCATGCCGGCTAGGAAGAACAGACTCCATGTTTTCAGCCACATATTTTATTTGTACGCATCTAGAAATATAATGTTCAGTTTACTCAAGGTAACAGATACTACTGGACTGCAGAGTCCATGTTCCAATAGCCGAGCGACTCGTGGTCGCACATTTGCACACCCTCATTTCATTCGTCTATTCGTTTGAATGAGTTGTTGCTAGAATATCTATTACCAGACAGTAGACTGCTTGTAGTCCGACGCAGGAGACTTTTTGTTTTCTGCCTTAGACAATCTTAGAATCGGTGCTATTATGAAGAACGCGCCACGAACAGTGTTAGAAACACGCGGTCGACATGTGTTGGATGTAAACATGATCCCATAGCCTATCCGTCGGTAGTATTCCACCCGTGATATGTACTCTTGGTCTATAGCGCCATCGACACAGAATGCTTAATTTCGAGTAGCTTCGTCCTTTCTGATATCGCGTACCACATACCACGCCCTGTCTCGACGGGATATTGCGACACCTACTATGAGGGTTGAGATATAAAACACCGGAACCCCTGCACAATTCTAACCGCCCACTTGTAGATTCGTAACGGACGTCCCTAAATCGGTGCGGTGTTTTCTTTGTCGTCAGGTGATCTTCGAAGGGTGCTCAGACACACCCCATCTAGAGTTCAAGGGGGAGAGGTACGATCTGTTGCAGATTCACATCCACTCGCCCTCCGAGCACATGGTGAGACCATCATCCAGAGGGAGGTTTGTTGTCCATTCCTCGGCAAGCGTTGGTGTTGGTTTCCCCCCAACTCTGGCGGATATAAATACTTTCTATATAGTAGCCGATTGGGCTCTCCTCTGTTCTGCTGTGACTGCGCCAGGCCGTGGTTGTGTTCTCTTACCTCCTCCGTCATTTGCACTGGTTAGTGACGAGGTGTTTCTTCAGCGTCGGTGTACTATCATGCCAGTCGCTGATTGGGTTGTTCCAATCGCATAATTCGAGATTGTACTAACTGCGCAGCTACAGGAGAACCAGCGATCGCTGCGGTTTGTGGTTGCTGAAGCCCTCGCTGGCCAAAGCCGCTGCACCCGCTTGCGAGCAACAGTGGCGGTTGACGTCTACACCCTGATATCTCCACGCGTCGACACTTTCACCCCTGTCACAAACCGCACCGAGTTTGGACGTGTTTGTGCTCAATTTGGTTTGATTCACAGATCGGCGGAGCGGAGCATGCAGCTGAGATACACTGGGTCCACGTCAAGGAAGGGACCGAAGATGATCTCCTAGTTGTAGGCGTGTTGTTCGACACTTCCGGGTACGGCTCCAACGTCGAGGTCAGTAAACACGTTCTTGTGGTCAGAAAATGTCGTTCGGCCAGAGGGTGTTACGGCACCACAATCGTGGCAAACGAACTTCTTAGGAGGCGTGTAGTGTGGTCCTTCCTCTCCCTATGGTGGTGGATGTAGCCATCGACACGCCATGTCGATTGTCAGGTTGTCAGGAGTAGTGAGGTGTGTATTTTCGGTGCTTCGTATGATGCAAGCTACCTTGGAAGATTCACACATGTCTCAAAGGTGACACGTGTCACACTACGTGTGGGCTATGATTGGGGTTAGGGTTTATTTATTTTCTATCGACAATGCCGCGGGCCACCTTGATCGGCGCTTTTTCCCTTCGACCACGCCTAGCGAAACGTGCCTTTGGCAGTCAGAATGTCGAAGTACTGTGTGATCCAAGCTTTATGGGATTGATCCTCGCGGTCCTATATCGCCGGCTGTGACCCTTGGAAAACCCAACGTTAACGTAACTTATATCCCGAAAAGCTTTGAAGCCGATGTTGCCATATAGCAAGGGTGTGTATTGTTCGAATGAATGTTCACCCTGCTCCTCCACATTTAATTCCCCGCACTGAAATACAGATCCAGCACTTGTGGGACGTGTTGGATATCGGCAAAAGCACCACCGATAAGGTTTTTGCCACGAGGGTGTACGACGTGCTACCCTCGAACCCAGTGTTTTCTCACTACTCTGGGTCTCTGACCACCCCTCCGTGCACTGAGGTGAGCAAGGGGAGGTACACTAGAGTGTAGCGACACAGACGGGTATGTACGGTGATGTTGGATTCTGAGCGCCACATTAAGTTTAGGCTGACGCGAGAATATAGCTGGATTTGCAGGTATCAACAAAGGCCAGTCGTTTTGCAACGTGGAAAACTGCTGGAGGGGAATGGGGCGTGGCGACAATCGGTGAAGACCCCGTGAAGGAGTTTGTCGGCATTCATGCTGTATCTGCACGCTACCAGAACCCATCAATTCCGTTTCTGGCGAAGTTAAGAAAAACGTACGTTAAATTCGCGATATTTGCGTGTTGTCTTGAGCGTTACTGTTGTGGGGAGTCAACGAGTTTTTCACTCCCGGACGAAGTGGGAGGCGTGGGTTGTTTTCTCCATGCATCGTCCCATCTGCCCGCTTCTGTCATGCTTGCTACTCGTAGTATCACATATACTAGGCGATAAAAAAAAAACGATTGGCAAAACTCCCATCGCCGTGCAATGTAATGCATCAGGGCGTGAAATGGATCGTCATGAGCGACCCCGTCAGCATGAGCCAAATGCAGCTAGAAGAGTTCCGCACGTCTGTCGCCCTCTTCGACGACTCCAAGGTATGAGCCTAATTGAAACTCTTCGACCTGTTGGGTTGAGTAAGTCTTGTAGCGGCTTATCCCTTTGTGGCTTTGAGCGGAGGTTGCTGTCCACAGCACCGTTACAGATACAGATGGTGGGACTATTCGCTCTGGGAGCACCAAGCGCTTTGTCGGGAAAGCGTTTGCTGTCTTCAGCGGCAAATGCTGATACGACATGCACCTGTCTCGAGCTAGGGTCCCCAGCGCGGTCACAACCGTTAGTCGCGAAACAAGCCTTCGAGCGAGAAACCTAGATCAAACACACGCTAAATATGCATTACCCCTTAATCGTGCTCTGTTGCAGTAGTTTACATACAACGAGAGAATAATGTAGTTGCGTCAGAGGCTCGAAGGCAACTCCACTTCTAACAAAACCTAAGACGTACCGTGGCATACACTTCTCGGCCAAGATCTCCTAACCCTCACCCAATCTCCTCTTTCCCTTGCTACCGCACGTGTCCGTGTCCGTGCTACAATAGGTAGATGAGCAAGGCAACACCAACCGCCCGGGGCAGCCGCTGAATGACCGCGAAGTGTTCTTTGTTCACTATTAACGTATTAGTATCAACGTACGAGTACCCACATATGCCAAACGGCTTGCTTTTTCAGCATTTGTGTGCGAAATATTCCCTGATCGGTCTAGAACGAGGAATATAGAGCAATAGTCGCATTTGCTCGTACGTATATAAAAACGAGGTACTTTGCCGCTTTGCTGACATACACGGATCTGACGTGCTTTTTTTCCTGGACTGAGATGGACAGGGTTACCCAGGGTGTGTGGCAGTGGCAGGGATAACACTCTTCGTCGATAACTCTCCCGGCACAAGCAGCGTTAGCGCCATCAGGCCTTGAATTTGTCGCACGGCAATTCCAACGCGTTTCGAGATTGAACTGGGAGGGGCTTGTCGCGGCGGGCTCACGTCCGCAGTCCACCTTCGCGTATGTTCGTCGTGGTCAAGGGAGTAGGAAAATCGATGTTATATACGTCGTATGCGACAGTACAGCCAGCAGAGGTTCGGCGCGAATAGTTTTGACGGTAAAAAGTAGTTTCCTCTGCGTTTTAGTTCGTTTTGAAGATTTATCAATGTAAGTTTGGGTGGCAGATGGATAGCTGATGATGGAACTTCGGGAAAACGATATTTCTGCATTTAATCTTCCTGTCTAGTACCTGGTATAGTACTGTATGAAGTTAACATGTTTAGGATTTAGGCTTTTCAGTTAGGATGGGTTTTGGTGCGTACCCAGCCGGGAGGCCGTTGTAAGATTATATAGATATGAAAAATGAGTTTTGATACTACTACTGTCCTGGTACACCCGTTTCAACCCTTTTTCACCAGCTGATGCCCATTTGATTACTATGGTCTATTGCTTTTAGTTACGGCTGCTGAGTGCCGAGATGCCCGGGTTGGTATTGGAGATTTGTAGTTTTGCAACTGCTGTGCTATAGTACACCCGTTTGAGCTCTATTTAACCAGCTGATATCCGTTTGATTAATGTGGACTATAGATAACACCACGAGTCACATTACCTAAGTGCTAATATCCAGGGTTGACGTTGGAGTTTTTCGGTCTTCAGTGTTGGGATCTTGGGTTTCGGACTTTCGATCCTGGTTTTCGGACTTCGGATCTTGGCTCTCGGACTTTGACTCTGGATTTCGGACTTTGGATTTTGGACTTCGGATTTCGGACTTTGGATTTCGGATTTCGGATTTTGGATGACGGAGTTGAGCTGTCGGCTTTTGGACTTCTAGCTTTTCGAGATTAGGTTTTGAATGTTGGACCTGGATTATGTCCCTGCAATGTGATTACTTGTTCTTCGGAATGACATTCAGAGACTATGGTTCTGCAATGTTGCTTTTTGTCACAGTTAGATTTAGGAGCGAGTTCCCTAACGACCAGAAAACCGTGATTTGATGTCATTCATGGAATGTTACCCGAACGTAACGAACGTAACGTACAAGAGACTGATAGTATCACAAGCCATGAAATACTTCTGGAGCCCAAGCAAACGTGAAAACAGCATGGTAGATTTTGCCCAAAAGTCGTACATAGCTCGTGACACGCCACCAGTTGAGCCGCCAATTTGCGTTCAAATCCGTTGAACGATACCAGTATATTTTAACCATTGAACGCTACCGCTTTGTTTGTCCGCGCCAAACGCAGGTGCAAAACCCCAAAACCAGTGATTTTCGTAGTTATTGTTTTTTGCTTATATTGAGATCGCTGCGGAGTTATTCGTTTGATGCTAGAAAGTGTAGCACACAGCAGATACCCCTGAATTTTCCGCACGTGACCCAGAAAATGGGACTACTAGTTATCGCTCGTGTCCATCAAGATGGACACTCCACCCAAAAACAGGAGTTGCCCAATATTGGCTGCTAAAGTTCAAAACCAAAAACTAACTACAGAGGAAGATCTCAGAAACAAAAACGAACGGTGAGCGACGATGCACTTTGCGTTACTGATCAGAAGGAAGATGCGTACCAACAACGCCGCGGAGCGTCGTGACTATCTTGCATTGGATTAATCTATGATGACGCCGCTCGCGCACGTGGCGTGGCCGCTGCTCAACGCGCTGAGGGCTCCCGGCCCTGTCGTTGCATTTTAAAGTTCCGATCGGTTTATGTTTTGTACCACAAAGAACGAAGCAAACACACACTATTAGATAGGAATGCTTTTAGCAACTCGTGGAAGGATCCCGTGGCAAAGCTACCTTTGAAATACATTATATATCTCCAGCCCATTGTTGACGTTAACGTGGAGGATGTGCCGGAAGAACCCCTTGCGGAATACGTCTATGATTTTTATCCGCCACGACGGTTAGAGCCCGCGCGGCATACCTCCGTTTATCTCCTGCTTCTGGTGCTGCTAGCTGGTTACTGGCTGGTGTTGTGTGCTCAGTTATTTTTTACATGCCATATTTATTTGTTATTTTTGTCATCTTTTGCCTTCTAACTAAAGGGTTAAATTGCTGCGGGGTTTTGGGTTTTACTCTCCACATGAGAAGTATCCATTGGATGATGGCTGCCTTCAATTCACGTGGCTACGGTTGGTTTAAAGACACAAAATTCATTTATGCGCACAACGATCACGGAATACCTTTGATGCTGGCACTGACTGTAAAAGGTACCTCGTTCCTAGGGCCAATGGTAGTGAAATGGACTATGCTGGCTAATTGATTGATTGCATTTTGATGCACTCGTTTGTTCCTGAGGAAACGATATTACGGTGTCATGTGTCATGCCGTATCAATTTCACAGGAGGGAGGCTGTTGGTTGTGTATAGATATGATACAGCAATGACGATGATCGATGGTTGATGGCATTCGGGAGTTCCATGGGATATGGGATACCTTGTACCGATATATCGGGAGATCGAATGTTTTGTTTGGAAGATGGTCTACCCGAGTACGGACTTGATGGGTTGATTTGATGCGAAGCTTAATGCAAAAACTCTTCTCCGGTGCCCGCACACCGTCATGATACGTTTGACCATCGGCTGGTACCCCCACCACCTCAACTGTTTCCGTGTAACGGGTAAGCCTGATATGCTTTAAGGATCAAGGCACAGGTTAGGATTCCTCACAGTCTAATATAACAGATAAGGGAAAGTATGCCAATGCCATTGGCGGTGCAGTCCTCATAGCCTCGCGTTTCGGAGGTGGCTGTGCTTGCATAGGTGGATAATCTGGTCTGCAAGGTTTTTCTTTGTACGAGAGGAATCTCAACTTTGTTGTATGTATTCCACATGTGGTTCATAACGATATAGGAGCGCTTTGAGCATTCGAGAACCGGGAGATACTGGCTGCAGGATACCTGGCAGGTTGTTGTTATCGGAAGGTCTTTTGGTACAAGGAATGCCGTATAGGCATGCGGTCCCAAGGACAGGGCTCCACGGTGGCGAGCGGTGGAAGACGAAACCCTTGCATTTAGGTTTCCTGAAAATACTCTGGGGGGCGGCAGTGATCATATTCGACAGAGAAAGTGCCTATAGAAAGGATTGAACCCCGGCGCAATGTGTCGCGTGGGGGAGACGTGCATGACAGCGGGGTTCTGTGAAGAGCCCGACGCGTTGTTAATCGAATTGCACGAACGCGTTTTCTGGCCGGAAGCAGACAGTAGGAATGAAGAAAAACATGTGAGCCTTTCGTGCAGTCATACCTTCGGAGCAGACGGGCACATTTATTTCCTTGTGTATATTTGCGCTCACGGTGCTGGGGATAAGATCGATGGGTTAGCGTCAATTAGTTTCTTTGTGTACACCGTGTACGGGGTACTGATATCACCTATAGTCCCCATGACGAAAGACAACTTCGCAACAACGTTAGATGTGCCCTTCTCGGTGGTGCGTCAAAGTTACGGTTGCTCATACCCAAAGCGAGGGAGGGGCTTCGCTTCGATACAGGCATTTCGAGCTTGACGCCGTCCGCGCCGTAATACCCGCCAGTAAGATGTGGGGGAATCTATTCGGAGGCAGGTTCGAGTTAATACCGTCATGGACACCCTTCGGTTGCTATGACCGCCTAGTGCAAGGCGAGGACCTGACGCGTTCGTCCATCATTTGAGACAAGATGTACCCCATGAGCCCGAGACCACCTGCTCGTTGCCGTTGACCCGTTCAGCGACTTGCTTTGCATTGGTACTCATTAATTATGCTACCGATCATCCGTTGTACGTATGGGATTGAATGAGTTCCCCTGCTACGGCCGATGGTCCTTCCCATGCTTCCTTGCATTATTCAGTTTGCATTGACCACTTGCGTGGTGCTGCGTTATCTCACTCAAAAGGGCTATACTTCGGGCGTAATTCGGCGTGCACGAAGAAAACTCGGGCTCGAAAGCCGACGACGAAGTGAAAACTCGATCGATCATGGCCTCTCATACTGAGGCGGCCTGCGCCAGGATGTAATACGTTGATGCGTGGTGACTGACCGGACTATTAATAGAACCACGCGTTGAGTCCAATGTATGGACGGAGATCGAGCCGTCGGAAGGCACTCTGTCGTAACATTGGAGACCTGGACCATAATTCTGGAGATGGCGACGTCTTCGTGTGCTTGCGAAAAACAAACAAAACGCTATGTACCACTTGAAATATCTCGACATCGCACGATCCACGAAGATCATAAGTCGCACCTAAGGTCCTGCTGTCCGCCGGTGACAAACGATATGTCTCTGTCCTACAGCAACGTATCCGCCTGTCATGGGTCAAGCAACAAGGGGTAGTCACCCGAGTAGGCGCAGATTTTATCGATTTAACGTCTGTCAGCGAAGAGAGAAAATGATCTTTAACGTGGGAAAGTTGTTTTATGGAGAGGTTCATTGACACACTAAATAGGTCTTGATTGTCGCTTGGTGGATTAAAATTTGTCGGTTTTCGGGGTATAAGACCATGCCATCGGCTCCAGGTTACCTTGTCCTAGCAATATACTGTGTAGCGGACGCGTTCAGTGTAATTTGTGGCTGGCCAGTCCACCCGAATAGTGAGGCTGTGCTGTCCGGGTGCGTAGTAGGGTGATTACAAGCGCGAAGAGAGTGGTTAAGAAGCCACTTTCAGGTGCCGATACGTCGTCTTTTGTACCACTATCGGTGAATGGTGATGCAGGGGGGTAGGTTGTTGATGAGGGGGGCTATCCACTTGTGCCAAAGGGTAGGCGTGAAATGGCACCAATGCCTCGCTGGTTTCCCCCCCGCAGTCATGGGGTGTTTAAAAGGGCGGGGGGAGGTGGCTGCATAAGGCTTGGACGGGGGTCAGGAAATTCCGAGGAGCGCGGTGAGAGTGGGCTACGAAGCATCGGCCGGTCGAATTGTACATTTCAGAGAACGTACAGGGGCCAGGACAACCGTTTTTCTAACCGCCATCCAAGGTCAGTATCGTTGAAGGGTGAAAGGAACTACGGATACGTGTTCGGTAGCCGGAACGCCAGCCTAACGCCAACGCTCACAGGGGTCGCGCTGGGGGTGAGTGCCAATGACAGAGTGGTGGCACAGAGCAGTTACATCGTCGCAATTCCCACTTGGCGTGGGAGCTCATAACGTTCAGGCTAAAGCGAGGTTTCTGCAGCGACGGGGAGCCGTGAAAAAGTCAAAGAATTTGTTGGATGGAAGATATACTCTGCTACCGAACCATGGCCGAGATGCCCGCTCGCACAAAAGGTAAATATGTGTCGGGCAGGGGGGAAGTTTCAGTGACGTGCGCCATGATTGACATACCTTGGTGCATGCTGAACGGCCAAACCAGTGCCACGCTGAGTGTCTGTTGTTTGTAGACAGGGATCGAGCAGTCGAAAAGCTCTCAGCCGCAACGTGGGAGGATGAGAGGATCGGTTCCCAACATGAGAGCGCCTTGCTATGCTTGCGGAAAGCTGTAAATGCGCAAGTCATCACCGGGTATCTCTCGATACCTCCTATACATTGAACATCAAATTCACACCACCTGTCCATTTGTCCCACCATGTGCCCACCGGTCACGTGTCTACCTGTCGTGCATGCATATCACCCGGAAAGCGCTTGGTTCTTCGTCCGTCAACCGTGTGGCTTTATTCAACAACTGGAATCGGGCACCGGTGGGGATAATCTATGGGAATCTGAAACTCAATACTTAAAGGGGCTAGCCCGGACGTATTACGTACATCTCCTGTCTCGAACGAGCTACCATCAACGAATGTGACCTCACACGGAGGTAAAGATCCTGGTCTAGATGACATCCTAAGGGCTGCATGCCACCGCAACACGTAGTCGTGGCCACGTTAACTCCTGCGAGGCTCCATCCGGACGCGTCACTGGGTTCTGCGTCCGCCCTCTCTAAAACGTGCCAACTATGGACTTCTAGTCCACGTCCTCCAGTGCTTGCGTGGGCCGCCGTTCGTGGGGATATCGCGCACAGCACGGAAGTAGTCCGTGGTATGATACTACAGCGCATATAAGTCTTTTGGTTGTTGATTTGTCACGTTAGTCCCTCATTCCCCATTTGCATTGAATGCGTGTATCTGGGAGTCCAGGAAAACCGTCCTCGTAAGACGGGTATTCCCGCATCCTGCTTCAATGGGTTTGCGAAGAACTTGTTAAGCCTAGGCTGAGTAGACGACACGTTGTCAACTTCCAGTACAACTAGTCACGGCTGGCAGCAGCATCGGCTGTAAGCAACAGAGCTGCTAAGTTAAGGATAGTATTTGGATGTTTACCAGAAAGGCATAACGCGTCAAAAAAAATGAGACAACATGGATTTGGCGGTTTCGCCTTGAAATGATATCTTCTCGTATTTGGCGTCATTAGTTCGAGATCAACGTTATTCTAGATTGATGTTCGGGAATACGAAAGCCCAGTAGTTCTACAGAGAACGACAGGGCGGTAGAGGTCTAGGCGCTGTGACACAGGACAGCCTCCCTCTAGCTCCCACTCCTCACTACTCCAGCGCTAACATAGACTCCAGCAAGTCTAGTGTTCTCAGATATTCTTTTGGTCCAAGGTTTAATAATGTAATACAACCATAAAACAAACATATTTCTTATTCTATTCGTGTGAGGCCACGTTCATCTGCACAACCTCCCTGCGTGATCTATCAGCTCAAGCGTCAGCCTCTGCCGTCACGCTTTTTCTGGCGCACGCATCGCAATTCGTGGTATATTTTGTAGATGCGTATGAAAATACGCGGAAGTGTGGTGAGCTAAAGCTTTATTTTTCCCCATCCGCCGAAGAATGAAAAAAAAAAAAAAAAGAAAAAAAAAAATTGTAGGTGCTGATCGCGCATCACCAAGTATGACCCCAACGTGTCGCGGAAGGGTTGGCCAGAGAGGACAATTTCGTACTGGAAATTCTCCTGTTTTCGCAGCAAGCCGGGAACAAGCATGCTCCCGTTTTCTCCCCGGTCCCACACTGGGGCGTGCCACCTACAGTATTTCCAGGTAGTAGCTGTAGCTATTTCATATATATAAAATACTGCCTCGGCGCGGGCGCAGGGATCAGCGCCTTGGCTCCGCTTCGAGATGGTCTGGCTTAGAGTCGGACGCGATAGTTAAATGAGTTTTCGCCGCCCAGTTTTGGGAAATTCAAACTGACACTTTGCATGGCGCCAGGTTGGCACTCCAAAAAAAAAATCGAAGAGGAAAACATACGACCGTTTCAACAAAACTCCAACTTAGAAGTCGGCCAAAATATGCGTTGTGCCCCGCTTGAAAGCCTAGACAGATGCGCTTCGAATCACGTGTCAAAATTTCAGCTAAAAATTCGTAAAATACGCTGCGAAAACCAGACTTTGCGTCTCTCATCGCAGTATCACCAATTAATTTGTGCTGGGATCTTCTACGCGGCATATCTCTTGACAGATGATAAATAATTTAAGCGACGAGACGGGTATCGATCGTTCCCCTATTCCTCAAGAACACTCAAATCGTTTGTCAGCGACGTAATGCGCAGTACAACGTTTTCGGGCTTTCATATAAACTTTAGTATCGATATGCCTTCGGGAGTGACGGGATTTAGTTGGTTTGTAAGTTCTCGACGAAAAACGCTCGGACTGAAATAAATTCAACGCCAACAAACGCTCTACAGGTTCCCAGACGCACAGCTGCGAAATCTGGCGTCGAAATACTTCCAAACGATTGCGAAAACGCCTATTAAGTGAAAATGAGTTTTAATGCTGGACGAGCTCGTAGGTGAAGTTCACGGCGACGGGCGAGGGGTATTGTGCTATTCTCTGCATTTTTCTCGGTCTACCCTGTTTTGGTAACTTTCGGCCGGACCTCGGGAATTATCTCGTGTTGTACGTCATCATTTGAACTATTTTCGCACGAAGAATAATGGAACCAATTTTGCTCTGGACAGTCCTGGATCTCCACCTGGGTGAGTCGTGACTTTACCTGCTACTACTCCTATTTTTATATGGTTTTTAGTGATGTCTCAGGACTCACGATGTATCGTGTGTGTAATGGTGCACTTACTTTGAGGAAAACCGTACATTATCCATAATCTCGTTTCTTCTAAAAAATGGTTTTCAGTTTCTGTTCAAGAACAGCAGACACGAACAGTACTCACTGACAGAGTTGTCCACTTGCCGTTGACCGGTTTGTTTGTGGCGTCGTTTGGAGGGAAAAGGAAACATGCGCGGAAACATGTTTGTTTTACGATCGTAATTCCGCGTTTTTTTCTGAGGAGATCTGAGCTTCGGAACTTATATTATATCGGAATCTACCTCATTATTGTCCAGATCTGTTGTGAGTGTATAGCCTAGATTTATAGGTCATGATGTTAGCCAAAGCCAAAAAGTGATATCAGGCACAACGCATGTGCTATGAGTACTACAACCAGTGGAGTACGGGAGGTCTGTACACCACTCGTTTCTACCAGGGGCGAACGAAGGGGTACTACGAGTAAAACTGCTGTATGCATATAATACCATCACGCGTTAAGATACCGAGGGGGTCCGAAGGCTCGCAGACACCGGGGGGGCTCGAACGACCGCAGGTGGTATACCTGAGGGCAAATCCTAATGTAGAAAGGCCATCGAAAACGTTAACGGAAGAACAAAAACGAGTAGTCAGAAAAAAACTAAAGAGCAACTGAGCCCCATTATGGCTAAACAGCAGAAGAAGCCAGCAGTAGAGATCGATCCCGATGCCTGGTTTTTTTTTTCGTTTTTCAGTGACTGGCAAAACTTGTTCAAATATTTTCGAAACGGGGTCGATTTATGATCCACGCATACGAGATAACAGGGGCGAAGAGGAACATAGATGTGTGACCGGCTCGCACGCGCACGGTGGGTGGGGTAGGCCTTTTCAAATCCATTTTCGCGTCCGTTCCAAATTGTTCAATTTTCGAATCTGTTCGAAATTGTTTCTTTGGTGTGCTTTATTGTTGTGTGTTATAGTAAGTTTCGCGGCCCCTACCTTCCTCTCTCTGTGATACGTACCACTGGTACTTACTACGCGCACCTGGTATCATACAATAGCCTGTGTGTGACCCCAAACCCTCACTCAGCAAACACACCCCTTCTCCGCTCATATACCTCGTCCACCCTCTACCTTCTACGACCCGTCGGACTACTACACTACGGTACCATGACCCGCTCAGCGTACCTCTCAGTTGCTTGCTCGCTGCTCGCTGTTCACTACAAGGTCGTGTCAGGGCAGCCGGTGAGACACATGCTGCTTGTAAATATGCTTACGAGAACCTCTGGAGAGAACCTCCGGAACTGATTGCATTGCTTTCGTTGACCTCCGTTCGCTGTATCGATTAATATGGAGATCGTCATGATGGCAGTAGATAGATGTAGTTCGTCATGATAGCAGAATATGTCCGTATGCACCCGGAGCCAGCAATGACCACCATCGCTGTACACACGCCTGCATGCAGCTGTTCGTAACCGATCTCCTCCATTCGCGTGCGATGTTTTTCCGTTCTTCGCGACGGACTTGCCGGACCATGACTGCAACAAACCAATCTGTTGGCGAATGGGGTGGCAAACTACTACCTGGTACATATTTATAGCTCACGCGCAAGCTTGGCGGGCCTTCACATGGAGGTGAGCGTACCACAGGAGGGGCGCAGAAAGCGTGCCTTACTCGCACTCCCCGGCCGGCATCGTCGCTTCTTGTTACGTTGCTTTCTGTGTGCAACAGGGTTGGTTGTGGCAGCGTCAAGCCCCCCGTCTCTATTTGATGGCTCGTCAAACTCTGGTATTCTCCACCTTGAAACTCCGCACTTTATTGCTGTTTAGCTTTGACTCTCCCTGGTTGTTCATGATTGACCTATATTACTGCTCTGTGATACCCCTCTCTCCCTGAGTTTTCTCCACACTACGAACTGCTTCGTATATAATGACTATGTGTATCGTCCCCACGCGCATTCCAAGACGAGGATGGGTCTACTGTTGTTGCTCCTACTTGGACCTACCGCCGCACGGGCACCACTGGGCAGGAGCCGTACGGCCCAAGGTACGAAACGGAGCCTATGCTGCTAAGTAGCATATTTTACTTACGTACAGAGTGCCGTCTAATTTTCCAAAATGTCAGCCGACCCCCGCTGGTGTATCCAGCATGCAGGGGGAACGGTCCAGGCAAGAGGCGTGAAGCCGTGCAGATCGGTACACGTGCGCACAACCTCACCGTCGTTAGGCAACCACTGCATTTCCTCTTACTTGAGACGGTCTGTGCTATGTTGCCACGCCATGCCACACGTAGCCCCATCCTACAATTCTTGCACTTTCAGCATATGTTGTTGTTGTCACATACATGTACGCAGGGCTAAGCCGTTGTCGCTCGGTACCTAACCCTAATCAGTTTAATCAGCAGCTATGGCCCTTTAGGATGCATTGCACATCAATTACGTTTTAGGATCCATTGGCAGAATGGAGCAGGATACGCTGAGGCATCTCAACTCCCTCGGTTGGAGTCTAACACCACCCCGTTACCTTACAGCAGCGATATAACTCCCCACCCTTGACGTAGCACGTCGATGACCAATGTCGAGGCCAGTGACGTGACTCAAATGACCGAACAAAGAGTCTAGACTAGGTATTTTATGAAATAGTTTTTTCTTAGTTTTCTTCTTCTGCAAGTAAGTAGCGAACAGCGGTTTTGATACCTCATTATATTTCGCAATCACTCTCTAAACCTCTCCCCTTCGCGGCATATCAGAACTTACACATAACTAACCCCGCTCTGTTCTTGACCCGTTTGCCGCGGCCTTCTACGCTGCTTCGCATCGATCACCCTCCCAACTTAAGGCCTGCTAACTCTCGTAGAGATTGCGCTTTTTGCCGATGCAGATGCACGGTGCACCTAATCAGTTGGAGATCACAGGCTACGGTAGAGAGATGCAGAAATTTCTTTCTTCTAATACTACTCCTCATTTTGAGGTGGTTTAAACTATCAATAGTATAATAGTATGCCTCACACAGAAGTTGGTTAAGACAACTGATAGGGCAGCCTTTCATCATTACCATACCCCTGGCCTTGAGATACAGACGGTTCGGATTGCAAACCGAAATAATGCAGTTCCGACGACTTTGGATGAAGGGGCCAAGAGTCATATCCAGAACAAAGAAAAAAAAGAAAATGCTATCTCTCTCTAGCGGCGCACCTAACCAGTTGGGGACCACGGGCTTGACCGCCAGTTGAACCGGGTTGTGCTCCATTAGTGATGCACCACAACAGCTGGTTATTTTTGCATGTCTCTTTTAATAAAACAAGAAAATCGATCAAGTCAATCTCAAACAGGCTCACAATCAAAGTTCAAACAAAATCACCATCACCCAGCATCATACCCATTTCATCCCCAATGTCCCAAACACTGATTATCTACTGTTGTTATTAAACCACAACACGGGATCCAAAACCCTCGAGTAGAATAACTGACCGCTTAGACCAACGGTTATGGTCTGATGTTCCGGTTACGCACAATCCGGGGTTCATCAACACAGTTGTTAGAACTCATGCGAATCCTAGCGCGCTACATGTTTGCTGCATACACACGACGTGTTGCTACAGGAGGATACGACGCACATTATTTGACGAGAGGATAAAGCACCTCCAATTGCTTTGAGGGGATGAAACGGCTACGGTAGGCGACTCCTAGCGATACATTTGCACAACCCGCGTAGTTCTGTTTTCGGAGATACACCCTAACCACGGAGTTATGCAGGCAGCGCTAACTGCTTAGCTCAGTGGTTGTGGCAGTTGTTGTTGTTTTCATATCAACTTGCCTCTAACCAAAGTCCTTGAGGTACACGACAAGCTCCAGTCACTCTGGAGTGAGAGAATACCCAGGGAAGAAAAATAAAAGCAAAAAGTGGTACGTATCGCTCAGTCTATAGCTGAAGCAAATCATGCATCCTCCAAACACAAATGTTATCAACAATTTTTCACCTTGCGATGAAGCACGTGTAGTAGCTAACATTTTACTGTTGATCTTCACCCTGACAACATCCGTAGGACAAAAGAGCGGCGGGTGTGTCACACAGCTTGCAAAGATGAGAATCGACCCTGAGTTTATCGAACTCACAGCTAGCTGACGTGTCAAGGTTTTTTTTTTCAGGTGGTGTAAAAATGAAATCGAAAGTCATCGTACCACGCACGTGCTAATCCCATACTGGTATTTACCTGGTTTCTAATGGCGACAACATGGTTGATCGCCACCCGGCGCGCTGTCGGTCGTCTTGGCTTACATTTGTTTTGGCGGCTATTTTACGTCTGTATTTGCTGTACTTTTGTTCGTTCTCACAACAAACGTGTTACGTCCCAAGTTGTTCACAGATACCCGGCAGCTGTCGTTGATCAAAAGAGGCTACACGTGTATCGGTAAAAAGATTCGAGAACACATCCCATTTTCCTGCACTATGGCATAAAAAGTAACCCGGTAAACCGCAAAAACATGGTTGGTTTGACCTCGTACCTACGGTGAAAAAACAAAACGAAGCACCGCTTAGACGCCTAGAAAAACAGACGGCCAAAAACAGAACGGCTATTTTGTTCAAAACTTCCTCCCAACGACTCTCGTGTATCACACTTCTTGGCTGTTCTCGTTCTGCCCCTACGTTGCCGGCAGTGACTGGCACCTAGGATACCCGGACTGCGGAAAGGACTCTCAGAGCCCTATAGATTTGGCGGCTGACATAGAGACAATGGCGAAAGTGAGTTATATTTACAGTCCCTCGTACTGTTTGTTGGTTAATGCCGTGTGAAATCCGTCCGACGCTGATACCTGAGAGGTAATTGCATGGCAGCGTGAAAACCAAAATGTTGTAGCTTGCACGCACAAATTTCACTCCACGCTTTTCCGGCCTGCTCACTGCACTTGTGCTCGCTTCGGCGCACAGTCCTCCGCGTTCGACATCGAGTTCTTCCCGAACGAGTGCATGTCTGATGAGCTGTTTTTCCAAGCGGACGAGCGGGTTTGGGAGGTGAGGCCATGAACGTCAAACAATCATTTTGTTTCATGGGAACTGTGTCCGAAACTGATTGTCCGCTCTCTGCGTTTGTGAGCAAGAGGCGTGACCCGTTTTGCTTTTGTCCCGCAAGCCCTTCTGGCGTCTGGCCGAGCGGTTCGTGGTCGCGCTGTGACCCACGCAAGCTTCATTCGTATTTTCGCCTGGTTGAGTTCTTGCTAGAGGATCTGTTACCATACACGGTAGATTGCTTGTAGACCGACGAGCCGTCTGTTCGCTTTCTTCCTTCGGCAATTTTAGAATCGGCGCTATTAAGAGGCAGGCGCCCCGAACAGTACTGGAAGCACGCGGTCGTCACGTACGTGTTGGATGCAAACGTAACCCCATAGCCCATCCTTGTGTACTATTCTACCTATGTTATGTGCTCTTGGTCTCCAGCGCCCATCGGCATACAATGCTCAATTTGGGGCGGCTTTGCCCCCCCTCGTATGGCGCACTACATACCACGCCCTGTCCCGACGGGTTGTTGCGGCGCCCACTTTGGGAGTTGACACGCAACCCTTGCACAATAGTAACCGCGCATTTGTAGATTTGTAACGGGTGTGCCTAACGCGGCGCTGTGTTTTTTTGTCGTCAGGTGAAGTTTGAAGGGTGCTCGGACAAGCCCCATCTAGAGTTCAAGGGGGAGAGGTACAACCTGTTGCAGATTCACATCCACTCGCCCTCCGAGCACATGGTGAGACAACAACCCTTGGGGGGGTTTGTTGCCCATGCCTTGGCAAGGGATGGCGGGGTTTTCCCCGAATTTTATCGGAGAGAAGTACGTTCCATGTAGTGACCCATTGGGCTCTCCTCTGTTTTGCTACGACCTCGTCAGGCCTGTGGGTCGCGTTCTCTAACCCCCTCTGTCGTTTTCGGTGATTGATGACGAGGTGCGTTGTCGTGCTATCTTGTCAACTCGCTGATTGAGTTGTTACAATAGCACAACCCGAGGCTGTACAACTCCGCAGCTAAAGGAGAACCAGTGATAGTTGCGGTTTGTGGTTGCTTAAGCCTTCGCTGGCCGACGTTTCTGTGCCCCCCACGCCAGTAACAGTGGCGGTTGGCGTCCACACCCTGATCGCTTCTCCACGCGTCGACACTTTCACCCCTGTCACAAACCCCACCGCGTTCGGACGTGTTTGCGCTCAATTTGTGTTGACTTACAGATCGGAGGGTCGGAGCACGCAGCTGAGATACACTGGGTCCACGTCAAGGAAGGGACAGATGACGATCTCCTAGTTGTAGGCGTGTTGTTTGACACTTCCGGCTACGGCTCTAACGTCGAGGTCAGTAAGCATTTTTCCTTTGGCCAGAAAATGCCGTGTGGTCAGAAGGTGTTGGTTATCGCACCACAACCGTAGCAAACGGGCTCCTTACGGGCCGCGTAGAGCGTGCACCCTCTTCTCCTTCGTGTGGCGGCTGTAACAATCTGTTATCGGTTATCAGATTGTCAAGGGGAGTGATTTCCGTCTTTTTGGTGCCTTGTAAGATTGTACGGTACCTCGGAAGATGTACGCGTGTCTCGAAAGCGACACACCATGCGTATAGGCTTTTATTGGGGGTGGGGTTTATCTATTTTCTACCGACCAAGCCGTTGGCTGCCTTGATTGGCCCCTTTTCCTTCTTTCCTTAGACGACGCCTAACGGAACGTACGTTTGGCAGTCGGTTTCGCCCCGGTGGCGTATCAGGTTATCCTCGAGTCTGGTATAGGTCAGTTTCGTGAGTTCGAGCCCCGCCGAGTGCAAACTCGTACAAATTCGTTGGGACTTTTTCTTGTGAATAAACTGACTTCCGGAAAGCACGGAACGTGAGTTAGCAACACTCGATGACAATTCGACAAGCAGTGGGATTGCTGAACCCTTTGCGCGATGAAAATTGAATACAAGAACCGGGGGGGAGAAGGGACGACACCTGTGACCACGGCTTGTCCAGAAGCTGCAAAGTAAAAGTGTGAAATAAAAAGAAAAAATACAAAAACGAAGTACTCTGATTCATTTTTCTTTATGAATGACACACGCGCGCCCGATACGCCGAGTGTGACCGTTGGAAAACCCAACGAAAACGCAACTTATCACCCGAAAAGGCTTTGAAGGCGATGCTGCCATGAACGATTTTGCCAAGGGCGTGTTGTTCACTCAAATGTTGACCCTGCCCCTCCGCAATTCATTTCGCGCTGGAAAACAGATCCAGCACCTGTGGGACGTGTTGGATATCGGCGAAACTACCACCGATGAGGTATTTGCCACGAGGGTGTACGACGTGCTACCCTCGAACCCGGTGTTCTCGCATTACATGGGGTCTCTGACTACCCCTCCGTGCACCGAGGTGAGGAAGGGGAGGTACACTACATTGGAGCGGCGGACGAGTGCTGATGATGTTTGGTTCTGAGTGCGAGGTTTAGGCTCACCCTTGAGGGCATAGCAAGATTGCAGGTATCGACAAAGACCAGTCATTTTGCAATGTGGGGAACTGCTGGAGGGGAACAGGTATGGGACGCGGCGACTGTCGGCGAAGATCCTGCTAATGAGCTTGTTGGGATGCATGCTATATGCACGCTACTCGGCTCCACCAGTTCCGTCTCTTGGCGAAGCTAAGAAAAACGAAGTTTTTACGTAGCGAGTATTCTCGAGTGTTTGTTGCTGTAGAAGGGAGTCAGCCGATCGCTTCGCCCCCAGACAAAGTGGGAGGCGTTGGTTTGTTTTCGCCATGCATCATCTACTCTGCCCACATATTTCGTGATTGCTAGAGTCTCATGGTCTAGGCGATAATCACTCAAAGCGTTCGGCAAAACTGCCATCCCCGTGTAATGTAATGCCACAGGGCGTGAAATGGATCGTCATGAGCGACCCCGTCTGCATGAGCCAAATGCAGCTAGAAGAGTTCCGCATGTCCGTCGCCCTCTTCGACGACTCCAAGGTAAGCGCTCAAGCAAAATCTTTTTGACCTGTTGGGAGCCTTGTACCAGTTTTGTTCCATCGCGTGTTTGAGCAAATAATGTTGCCCTCAGCACAGCTGCAGACACAGATGGTGAATTTGTTCACACTCCTCGCACCACCACATACTTCCTCTGCGAAGCATTTGCTGTCTTCAGCGGTACACGTTGGTGCCACATGCGCCTGGCTTAAGCTAGGGTTACCGACGCGATCGCAACCGTTTGCCGCGAAACAAGCCCGCGACAAACTGTAGAAATGTAGATCAAACACATGCAAAACGTTTACTGTAGTGCAACTGATTTGGGTGTTCTATTACACTAGTTACAATACAACAACTATAACGTATTGCGTAGTTGCTTCTAAAGGTCAGATGCGACGACGTCACTTCTAACGCAAGATCTCCCCCTGACATGCAAGTCTCGGCCAAGACCTTCTAACCCTCACGGCCCTCTCTTATTTCCCCTTGCTACCGCATGTGTCCGTGGTATAATAGGTGGACGAGCAAGGCAACACCAACCGCCCGGGACAGCCGCTGAACGACCGCGAAGTGTTCTTTGTTCACTATTAGCGTACCCAAAAATGTTACTATTAGCGTGCCCAAGAAGATTTTGTCAAACGGTTTGGTTCTTCAGCACTCGTGTACGAAATATCCGCGAATCGGTCTAGAACGATGATTTCAGGGCAACAGTGGCATTTGCTCGTACATTAGTAAAAGAGGTTTTTTTCGTTGGTTGTTCCTAACATTGCAGGGGTTGTGGCGTGTGTTGTTTCCCCGGCTGAGACGGACAGGGTCACCCAGGGTGTTTAGCAGTGGCAAGGATAGGGTCACCGAGGGTGTTTAGCAGTGGCAAGGATAAAACCCTCCGTCGATAAACCCTACCCCTACGAGCAGCGTTAGCGCCATCAGGCCTTGGATTTGTCGCACGGCAATTCCAGCGCGTCTCGAGATTGTACTGGCTGTGATAAGGGAGGGCGTCGCCGCGGCGGGCTGGCGTCCGCAGCCAGCCGTTCTCCGCACATGCCTGTCATGGTCAGGGTGTAGAAAAATCGAAGTCATGTACATCGTATGCGGCAGTACTGCCAAGAGAGGTGTAGCGGCACGACTGAACCTAAGAGCCCTGTTGAAGACTAACGATATATATGGGGATGCTTTCTGCACTCATATATATTTCTATGCGCCAAAGGAAATGCAGCTCTCTTCGGCACCGACGGATGCCCTACATTTGTGTACTTGTACGTCGCAGGGGGGCTCAAAAGTGGATCACGTTCATGGTGAACTATGAGCTTCTTCTACACTTCAGTACTGAAGATTCATCGATGGAAGTTTAGGAGGAAAGTAACTGGTTTTGAACGTTCGGAAAAACGATTTTTCTGATTTTTGTTTGTCTGGTACACCTGGTATAATACGACGTTGATGCATGTAGTATTTTGATTTTGGATAGGCTGTTGTGTGTACCCAGCCGGGAGACCGTTGTCTGGTTATTCAGATAGTGAGTTTTGAGACAACTAACCGAACACTTCTGTTCCAACCCTTTTTCACCATCTGACGGGTCTAATGCTTCTCTCTACGTCAACTGGGTGCCGATTACCGGGTGGGTTGATATTGTAGGTTGGTAGTTGCGGGGCTGCCCTGCCAGAGAACACCCGTTTCAAGCCTGTCTCGCGAGAAATATGGCGTCCGTTTGATTGCTGCGGACTAGCACCACTAGTTGTGTCAGCTGAGTGAGTGCTAACTACCCTTTTTGTTGTTTTCGGAGTTGGGATGATGGGTTTCGGACGCCGGATCCTAGTTGTTAGATTTTGGATTTTGGTTCTCGGACCTGGGTTTTTGATTTTGGATTTCGGGCTTTTAAGCGGTTGGCTTTTGAATGCTAGCTTTTGAAATTTCGTTCTAGATTATGTACCTGTAATGCGATTCTTTGTTTTCGGAGTGACATTCAGGGACTTTGGTTCTGCAATCTTTGTTTTCGTCACAGGATGGAATAGTTAGATTTAGGAACGAGGACCCCTCAGGACCAGAAAGGCGTGGATCTATGAAATGGATGAAAATGTTTACCCACCGGCAAGATGTGGGGTACTTTATTGGGAGGCCGCTCCCAGCTGGTACCGTCATGGACGCCCCCTGGATTTTATCGCCGCCTAGCGCAAGGCGAAAACCCAGTATTACACGTGAACTGTTGTACGAAGTATAATCGTAGCACTCTTTCGAGTGATGTATCATACATACAGGCTCGCAAACTGAACGTGGTACACGGAGACAAACGCCATACACTTAAAATCATGGTACCTGGTAGACGTAAGTCAGTACAACAGTGAATGTGTACGTACCAGTCAGTTTGTGAGCTTGTATGATACTTGTACTCATCCGCACGAATGTTGTACATCAGCGCCAATGAAGACATGTCAGCGTAAGAAACACCCCTCCGAGAATAGCAAATATGAAAAAACGATCTAATGGTTCCTTAGCTCGTTGCGTAAAATACTCCAATGTGCTTCCCTCGTGAGCCGCTGTGTTGTACACGAAGAAGCGATGATCTTCGTGCCTGCCCTGCTGCGTAGATACGATGAACGATGTAATCGTAGAGGTGTGTATGCTGGTGAAGTGATGCTGCTGATGATGAATGATTGATGACGGCATATACCTGATGTTGATGACCGTGAAGAAGGTGTGCGCCAGCTCAGCTCGCGATGCTGCCATGATGATGTGATCGCCCAACCGGAAACCAGATCGAGTAACGATTGCACCGCACAAAAATGTAGGGCAATTTAAATCTTCGATTCGTCAAAGACCTGACTGCGTGTTGCAGCGCTTGTAGATCTACTCGACGTCTTTTTTACCGCTGAGAACAAGGGTACGGTAGGGCAAGGTACCCTTTTTTCACAACTGGATTTGAGCCGCTCGCACGAGTGACTCTGTTCCTCATAGACGAACAGACTTCAGGCGATATGCGTGGTGCGGCATACCAAACCGTTCCATTGCGGAGTCGTACTTCAAAATGAAAATAGCTATCAAAGCCTAAGACCGCACGCGAACAACAGGGGGTCACTCGCGCGAGTGACTCTAAGCCACAGCAAAAAAAGAAGCTCCAAAAATGGACCGCCCTACCATAGCATTGGTCTTGCACGAAACCAATGTATTTTACGTATGTCGCGCTTGGTAGCGGGAAGATATCGTTTTGATAGAGCGACTTTGAGCGTCTTAATAGCGTGAAACCGGACTCCTGACATGTTACTCCTGACATGTTACACGCGTGGTAGATCGAGCAGTCTCCTCACCTGCCTCGTGCGTGATAGCGTGGCAGCAGTCTTCTATCCTGCACATTACTGGTGACCTTGACGTCTATGCGATGTATCGATATCGAGGCTGATCTTGGTTTTTGAAGGAAACCACTCTGTACTGCAGAAAATATAGATCGTTTTTCGATCTTTTTGGAAGGGCGTGAGGAACTCAGCCGACCGCCGTTGCTTGGTGCCAGGCGATTGGTAGATCTAACACGACGAGGCTCATAATCTGAAAGAATGATGTGTATCGACGCTCTAACTCTGTGATAAGATCTGCACAGGGGGCGCCGAAGAGTATGTAAAGGCTATTTGTGGTGGAGAAGAAAAGGGTAAGATAGTTTGCAAAGTGGCACTTATTTTGCCAAAAGACGAAAAGAAGAGGAGAAGGACGAAAGCAGAGGAGGAGAAGAAAGAATCGGAGTAGAAGAAGGAGTGATCGAGGTGGAGAATGCCTTCACCTGATAACGGAACTATGCCCGAGCTACGGGCAGGTGCACTCTACAGCAGGCCGTCCTGTTCCCTGCAACAATCTATGTGACGCCCTTGTAACGTTATAAGTAACATTATCTGTAACGTTCTTCTGATACCTATGGCGGTAAGCTGCTTACCCTGTACTACGATCAACTATCCGATAGAGGTAGATGGTTTTTTACACAGCACGCCGGCTAGAAAGAACAAACCCCTACGTATTTCGCCGCATATTGTATTTATCCGCATCTAGAGTTATGATGCTCAGTTCATTGTATATCTTTCGAATTGCATTATTATTATCGTTTCCTGAGTCGTGGGAGAGAGAGGTTCCTCCCCTCGGCCAGATTCCTGTATCGCAGCTTCCTGCAATACCCTGAGTATCTCGACCCTTCTATTTTTCGTCTCTCTCTCCCTACTATGATACCGGCCGGGTTCCTAACCAGTACCGCCTACAGTTGTCTCGGATGACCAAGCCTCCGAATGGTACGGAACCATTCGACTCCTCCGATCTAACTCAATTTAAAAGAAACAAGAGGAAACCACAACGGAGGAAGCCCAAAGTTTTCTCCGTAAACCCAGCTATTCGTGCCCCCCCCCTCCCCCCTTTCGAAAGAAAAAAATTATGGGGGGGTGGGACGGCAGAAAAGAAGGCACAAATTCCTGGCTTGGATGGACCAACCAGCAACTACCTCACGTCTACCCAGGACCTCGTGCTTGCTCGTGCCCGGCGTGGGGATGCTGACCTACGCTCGATGCCTTGCTTGCAAGAACGCGTGCGAGGCTTCTCCCTCCAAACCGAACTTATTCTATCCCAGTTCCCGATACCGACATGCCACATTCTCTCTACCAATAAACCCTGATTTGTCCGTTACCGCGTCTGCGGGGGGGCGTTACTTCGTCTACGGACAAAACTACCCTTTGTTGTATATCTTTCGAATTGCATTATTGTTATCGTTTCCTGAGTCGTGGGAGAGAGAGGTTCCTCCCCTCGGCCAGATTTCTGTATCGCAGCTTCCTGCAATACCCTGAGTATCTCGACCCTCCTATTTTTCGTCTCTCTCTCCCTACTATGATACCGGCCGGGTTCCTAACCAGTACCGCCTACAGTTGTCGCGGATGACCAAGCCTCCGAATGGTACGGAACCATTCGACTCCTCCAACCCCGAGGTCGTGTGAGACTACTGTTTACCGTACTCTTAGTTATTTCCTACCCCATACTGTTCCTTCCGCCGGCTGTCTCCCCTTTGCCACCTTTGCACTCTCAAGCTTACGTGACACCCTCGTGGAATCTTTTATGTTATTTCGCGTGTACACCTTGTACGCGTCGGACCTCCACCTCCCCTCTCTCGGGATAACTCGTTCCGATATGTCTCCCCCCGCCGCGAGCGTGGTCGCATCTCCGATACGCAACGAGTGTAGGGCGAACTCATTGGGATTCCGACCTGACTCCGCCACTACCTCCTTGATTGCTCGAAGCGCACGGCCATACCTAACCACTCTTACGGCCTTGCCACATTGATACGAGGAAAGGGGGGCATGGTCGGGCAAACCAGGAAAGCATGACATCAACTTCAACATAAGTGCGACGGCCCCGCCGTCTGCCCTAAAGGACGACCTTGGCCCACGGACCTCGCTACGAGTCCGCACGCGCACACTGCCAACCTGATCCTAATCCCCCTTGTGCCCCTTGAACCGTACTTGTACCTTGTCAGGCTGTTGTCTTCGCGTGTCTCTCAACTGTGTGCCCGTGGCGAAAAACGCCACGTCACCCCGCGTCAGCGTCATCAGGAAGTACCTCAGAAACAGACACAACCACAAAACTTTTCCCTCCGGGCCCCACGTGGGAATGAGGGTTTCCCCCGCGAGGAGCATACCGAACGACACCGGTAAGCGGACGCGGCGTGGCGTTCCTGCCGTCACGTGGGCCCGTGCAATACCCCTGAGCGCACACTGGACCACGGGAGCCGTAACCGGTTACTCCACTCCTACCCTCAGTCGGTGGAAATACTGCACAGCCGCGAATTTCCCGGTAATCGTATTTACCAGGTTTCCTTCCGACGCACAACACCAAGATGCAAACTCAATAAATGCCCAGGCCTTAAAAATCTCCGAGTCACTCGACGCCAAAAACTCCTGACAACCCATCAGCTGGCGAAACGTGCTCCAAGATCGGCGACTAGACTCGTACGTACGCCTAGTCGAGCTCGCAACTGAGCCCCCGACGTACTGGAGGCCAAGATGTCGGTACAGAGATCCGCCCCCGCCTCCCCCAGGCGCTGCTCTTGCCAATCGATGTCGGGACGGAGCGCGAGGGGGTTGGGGGCGATGGTGGGACGATCCCACCGTGATACTCCGTCCGCCAAAACATTCGCAACTCCACGCACGTGTTTGGCCCTAAAACACCATCCACTGTGCATTTCGAGGCAGCCGAGTATTCGCATTAGTGCGCCCGCCCTCGGCTCGCGTCCCTCCCGGCATCGGTTAACCCAGTGGACGGCCGACATATTGTCGCCCCGCATTAGGATACTCTCGCCGGCATAATGGGTTGCCGACTTGGCCTCTACCGTGAACGCCCATGCCGTTACCACCATGGCCAGCAATTCCAACACGTTAATCAACAAATCATCTCTCCCCTGCACGTGCGACCGGAGACGGTCCTGGGTGTCGCAGTCGAAATCCATCCTCCACCACCGCCCTGTCTACAAGCAGAAACCCCCCATCGCGTCTCCTGAGGCGTCGCTAATGAGCGTACGCGTATGGGGCTGCAGATAAAAACTCAGCAACGGGGCATAAAGCGTGCCGCCCCCCCCCCCGGACCCGTCGCTTTTTCTACCATCAACCGCCAAAACGAAAGGTCGTCGTGGAACTCGTCACCGAGGCGAACGTGCGCGCGGCTCCGCGACGAACGATCGCCCCGCCCCGGGCCCCGTACTCTCTCGTGCCAGGCCTGTACGGGGGGCATGCCTAACTGGTTAAGCATGCGTCGCACAAAAAACTTGCCCGGTCGCACGACCTCGCACACGTGCAAGAGCTTCCCCATCAACGAACGTAACTTGGATTCCGGTGCGCTACGGCGGTCCCTTGGCCACTCCGTAAGCAACTCGCGAAGCTGACCGACTTTTCCTTGCGGCAAAGAAATCGTCATCGCTACCGTAGCAAGGTCCCATCCTAATACCTCAAGCCGCGTGTGCCACGAGGACACCTTCTCCGGTGCTAACAAGGGCGGGTTATCCGCTTGTCGTTCGCCGAGAAGGCGGCCGTGGTCGGACCCCATACTCTGGGACGCCCGCACGCACCTGTTCCCTACGGCGGAGCACTGTGGCTCTACCAAGACTGCGTCGTCCACGTACATTCGCGTAAAGAACGGCTTAGCCGCGCCCCCCCCGTCCCCCGGAGGTACCAGGTACCCCGGGGGTAAGGGAACGCGGCATTCCCCTTCGGCCGGCTCGCTCACTGTGACGTGACTCGTTACCGCCTGGCCGAAGGGGGTGACTACCGCGTTACGGAATGTTGTGTGGACGTGTGCGTGTTCAAGAGCAGCCGAAAACAAACACCTGAATCCCGGGCTATTCCTCCATCCAAACTGGAGGCGCCGATCGACTACGGCCAGACCGCGGAAGGCGTACCGGAACAGGGGGCAGTGTGCCCACTCGACGGGGATCTGCCGTAAGGCGTCCTTCACGTCCATCTTGCTCAGCAGGATGCGCGTGGGGGTGGCCGACGGGCGCCGCAAGTGTGAAATACGCCAAATTATACCTCGTAAAACGTGGCCTAACTTACAGGTAGGGGCGGATCAAAAATCCGTGTCGGCGTTGACGCCCGGCACGGATGTCTCAAAGGTAAGGTCGTGGGTTATTCGGATCTTCGCGGGGGACACCGTCACCCCTAAGGGTGACACACGGAGACCGGGGATACGGTCGGCCGTTTCCCGCGGGAAGACGAATGCACCTCCGAGCCGCACGTCGTCCGCTATTTTACATAGTACGGGACGATCGATCTATGGTTACCGTATTGTAAGGCGGCACTCAAATCCCCGCCCCCGTCTACCGCTACCGGCACCCCGTTAGTGATGATTTTCACCAGCAAGTCAATCTGCGGAAAACGCTTAGTATACCCAAACCAGGCCGCCACCCGACCTGCATTCACGCGGGGGACGGGTAACCGATTTTTGAGGGCCCTCATGCACGCGAATTCCCCCCCGTGGCTGGACAAAAAGTGTGAATAGTTACTCGCTACTCGCTCAAGCGCCCGCTCTACCCCCCTGGTTCCAACCACTGCCGTCAATTCATATACCGACTCAACGCAAGCGCGGACAAGGCCCAGCCCACCTGCCGCCGGCCTCGTTGCCGTGTGACGAGGCCCGTCCCCCTATCCACGCCCGGGTGACGCTACCACCGAAGCGACAACGACTCGGTCGGCGGCGTTCCCCCCCCCGCTGCTTCTGGAGGCGCTGGGTCCGCAGCCCCGCTTGGGTCGGCTGTCCCGCTCACGCCCCACCGACGACAAACCACCTCCTCCGCCGGTCCTGCCGTTGCCGTTGCCGTTGCTTGCCCGTCCGCTGGTCCCGCCGCGGCCGGTGTCCGGCCGGTACTTCTTGCTAGCGTGGTGGGCGTACACGCATTTTTCACCGAACCGGCACCCGCGTGCCTCCTCCCACACGAAGCAGTCACCGAACCCACTGCCCCCACCCGGGGTCTGGCGGCTGCGCTTCTCTGCGCGTCCCGCTCCCGCCATAGGGGACGCCGCGGCGCCCAGGAGCCCCCCTCCTCGGATATAATTGGTCAACGCTGGCCACGTTGGGAACACCACGCCCGGCATGTTTTCGATCACCGGGGGTGGACCCTTCGCGGCGGCCACCGCTACGACGAACAGGCGCTGGGAGTATTCCTTCATGTCGGCGTCAATCAGGGTGGCCATGAGCGCCTTGTTCTCTGGCAGTACGGCCTTGAGCCGGTGCTTCCGGCAGTGGATCCGGAGATCCGTTAGACCCTGCCGGAGTCCGTTTTCTAACATGCTGAGCCTGTCCGCGCCGTCCTCCGACGACACCCCGTTTCCCACGACCGCCAGGATGGCCTCAACCATTATTTCCATTTGCTCAGGGAGGAACATGCTTGCGGCCAGCCGGGCGTTGTCGTCTTCGGCCATGTACGCGCCGACGCGGAACCCGGTGAACGTGTTGAGCTGGGTGGTCGTCTCGTCCAATGCGAGCGCCACGTCCCCCAGGAGGGCCTGCATCTCGGCCCGTTTCAAGTTGTACACTGCCGGTTTTCGCCGATGGTGATCCACACCTTGCGGACGCCGAGGATGCGCCACGCCGCGAAGTGCTCCTTGTCGTCGGCCCGCCGCCCCGGCTGGGTAAGCTCGTCTCCGTGGGTGCCTGGCTGCTGCTCGGCCCCGGCGATGGAGAGCTGCATCTGTTCGCACATGGCGATCGCGGCTTTCCGGTCTTCGGCCATGGCGGCGACCTCCTCCTGCGTCGCGGAGAGCTGCTCGCGGAGAGTGCGGAGGTCCTCCCGCAGCTCGCCGATCGCCGCCACCAGCGCGTCCGAGCCGCGATCGGTTTGGATTTGGCGGATAAGCTCGGCCAGCGACGCAAGTAACACTCGCGCGGTGGGTGCCATCGGCGACGACCCGCTCCTCACGGTTTGGGCTTTGCCGTCCCGGCCCGTTGCCCCCGGCCCCCGCCGACCGCCATTCCTCGTTGCCGACGGCATCTGGTTGCGCCACTGCGTATCCGAGAAAGCGCGGCGAAGCGTTGGGGAAACAAGAAAGGGGTAAATGGCGGGGGGGGGGGGGTGGGGGTGACGGTCCTCATGGCGAAATATACATAATTTCACCGGCAAGGGGGGGGGCGGGGGTTGACCAAGGTCATATTTGTCGCCCCCCCCCCCCCCTCTGCACACACCACCGCCCAGCCCCTAGACGGTTAGATCAGAGCCCGTAGGCGTCAAACGAAACACCCCGACCCTCAGAGCACGCTCGCAACCCTTTTATAAAGATAATTTCTTCTGCATAGGCCGCCGTCCTGTCCCAAATGTGTTCATCAGACGGGGCTCGCGCCCCACGCCGTTTGGCGTGGGTCGTGCGTCGCGTGGCGAGGGAGGACTCCCCTCGCCCAACACAGATTCGGGAAACAGAGGGGCAGTCAAGAGCAGCAGGCAATTTCTTTGCAAGGCGTGTGAGCGAGTCTTTCGTGGTCGGTGTCTATGTTATCCGATCGGTTCTTCCCCATATATCCTGCGTGGTGGTGAAAATGTCTTTGATTATTTTTTTCTCTCTTCTCTCTCTTTGGGTTGGCGGTTCCCTCCCCCCCCCAAACCATCACACCTCGGCCCCCAACGCATGTGACCGTTGGTTTCGATCGTACAAATGGAGGGTGCCCTCCCGGCGT
Organism: Undaria pinnatifida; assembly: GCA_012845835.1. Classification (NCBI taxonomy): domain Eukaryota; class Phaeophyceae; order Laminariales; family Alariaceae; genus Undaria; species Undaria pinnatifida. Next base: position 3,575,831 of record JABAKD010000010.1, read on the forward strand.
TCGCCGGCTAAAGCGGGGGGGGGGGCGGGGCCGCTACCGACGGTCTGTACTGTTTGCTGTGCCGTACGCCGATATGTTTTCCATCGCGCGTTCCCACTCTCCCTTGAGCTATAGGGCTCGCCGCCTAACTCGGTCTTGCTGTAGACCCAGTCGAACCGGTCTGGTATACCTGTATATTTGTATATATACAAATGGCCCCCCCCGGACCGGTCTGGTATACCTGTATATTTGTATATATACAAATGGGCCCCCCCGGGCCCTCTTTCTCGTTTTTTTTTTTCTTCTCTTCTCGTGACACGGTTGGTCGTACCGATGTTTGTATCGTGCGTTTCCACCCGAGTCGTAATGCTCTCCGTCTTCACAGAGAGCCCGTTCCTCGCTGTCACCCCAGCAAGCAACTCTAGGCGGTATGCATCACGTGTTTCCATCGTGCGTTCCCGCCCCAACCCAAGCCGGCGGGAGATTAATGCTAACTCCCTCTCGGACAGTCGCGCCCGCTGTATTTCACAGCGGACCTGCCCCCCCCGCTGCCTCCACAGCGGGCGGCTTGTTCATATATCAGGGAAAGTATTAAGGGCAAGAACCAATGGGGAAATTATACATAGGCCTCGGGCCACCCCTGTTCTCTCCTAATTTCCTACCCAGGTGGTCGTACCGATTTTTCCTTTCGTGCGTTTCCACCTGGGTCACGAAGGAGAGGGGGGGGACTCCCCCCCCCTCCCCCCCTCTGGAGCAGTAGCACTCACTGTCTCCAACAGCGAGCCTGCTCCTTGCTGTCTCCCCAGCAAGCAACACCGTGTCAGTCGTGCCTCCATATGTTTTCATCGCACACACCAGCCCTGTCTCCACAGCGCCCCAACTCAAATTGATATAGCGGCCAATTCTCGACATGTTTTCAAGAATATCGTGCTTGTAACCAGACTGTGCGATGTAAATACGTATCTCCCCAGTCTGTCGTGTCTCTCTTTGTTGGCGTGTTCATCGACGTACGGATGTTGCAAAGGCAAATGTGTACCGTACGGACGTACGTAGTTGTATATATGTTACCTTCTCAGCCACGTTTCCCGGTGCCTCGGCGATCACTTGCGACCAAGCGAGCAAACGCCTTGGTTTAACAAACAATCGCTCAATCGATCGTACTCACAACGGGCGCATTTATCATTTATTGTATATGTATATATTGTATATATAAAAATATTGGTATTTCCGCACTGGTGGTACGTCTCTCTCTCCTTTCTCGCTTTGTTTGCGTGTTACCGACGTGCGGATGCTGCAAAGGCGGGATGTGTATAGTACGGGCGAACGTACTATTATAGTATATACGTGTATATTCTCGGCCGCGTTGCTGTACCTCAGCGGCTACTCGCGACCAAGCGAGTAAACGCTCTGGTTAACAAACGACCCTTCAATGGGTCTTACTCACAGCGGACGCTAATCCATTTTTATTTTTGTGTAGCAGTATATCGAAAAAGACATTTGATAAGACTGCCTGTACACGGGCGTCCTGGGACCTCCCCAGTCTGAACTGGTTGGTATGAGGGGCACTCGTGAACGGTGCGTACGGACGATGTGCGTGCATGTACATACATTCGTACGAGCACGACTGAGTCTCTCTGCTTCTCATGAGCGTAGCCGCACCTACCCTTGTTCTCTCGTGCGTGTGTGTGCGTGCATGCACCCCCCCCCAACCCGTACGGGTTGTTTAGTTTTATTTTTCTCTTTCCTAAACGGTCCGCCTCCCGTTACTGGAGCGCAGGCCCTGCTCGCACGCATCGTTTCTTCACCTATCGTTAGATAGCACTTATCGTCAGTCGTCGGTCCCTACACATCCTCACATACCGTGTTGTCTTTCTGGAACTCGCTGTTCTAGCCCTTGCAGCAGGTCTTCCCTGTTCGCCAAGTCGCGTCAGCTCGCCACAGCAGTACGTGGTCCCCGCGGGCTCGAGAGGCAGAAAAGAAGAAAAGAAGGCACAAATTCCTGGCTTGGATGGACCAACCAGCAACTACCTCACGTCTACCCGTGCTCGTTACAGGACCTCGTGCTTGCTCGTGCCCGGCGTGGGCATGCTGACCTACGCTCGATGCCTTGCTTGCAAGAATGCGTGCGAGGCTTCTCCCTCCAAACCGAACTTATTCTATCCCAGTTCCCGATACCGACATGCCACATTCTCTCTACCAATAAACCCTGCTTTGTCCGTTACTGCGTCTGCGGGGGGCCGTTACTTCGTCTACGGACAAAACTACCCTTTACTCAAGGTAGTGACTAGGAATAATTATCGCATACTAATGGCCTGCAAGGTCCATGTTCCAATAGCCGAGCGGCTCGTGGTTGCACATTTGCACACGCGCACTTCAATCGTCTTTTCGTTTGATTGAGTTGGTGCTAGAAGGTCTGTTACCAGACAGTAGACTGCCTCTAGTCCGACGCGAGAGACTGTCTGTTTTCTGCCTTAGACAGTCTTAGAATCGGTGCTACTATGAAGAACGCGCCACCAACAGTGCTAGGAGCACGTGGTCGCCACGTGTTGGATATATACATGATCCCATAGCCTATCCGTCGGTAGTGTTCCACCTGTGATACGTACTCTTGGTCTACAGCGCCATCGACACAGAATGCTCAATTTCGAGCGGCTTCGCCCCTTCTCCTAACGCGCGCCACATACCACGCCCTGTCTCGACGGGTTATTGCGACGCCTACTATGAGGGTCGATATATAAAGAACGGAATCCCTGCACAATTCTGACCACGCATTTGTAGATTCGTAACGGACGTGCCTATATCGGCACTGTTTTTTATTATCGTCAGGTGATCTTCGAAGGGTGCTCAAGACACAGTTCAAGGGGGAGAGGTACAACCTATTGCAGATTCACACCCACTCGCCCTCCGAGCACATGGTGAGACAATCACCCTGAGGGGGATATTTGTTGTACATTCCTCGGAAAGCGTTGATGTGGTTTCCCCCGACTCTGGCGGATAGAAATATTTTACATGTAGTAGCTTACTGGGCTCTTCTCTGTTCTGCTGTGACTGCGCCAGGCCGTGGTTATGTCCCCTTACCCCCTCTGTCATTTGCGCTGATTGGTGACGAGGTGGGTCTTCAGCGTTGTTGCACTATCTACCGCGTCATGTCGCTGATTGGGCTCTTCCAATCGCACAATTCGAGGTTGTACTAACTCCGCAGCTAAAGGAGAACCAGCGATAGTTGCGTTTGGTGGTTGCTTACGCCTTTGTGATCCCTTGCTTGTACAGTAGTACAGGGTTGGAGCAATCCCGGCCTCGCTTCGAACGATAGCGAGTTTCTGCGCTTTTGTGAGATCGGTCGTCGATGATGCTTTGTTTGCGACCCTAATCAACCAGCTGTACTATTAATGCAGTAGTCGTACGAGTGGTACTACGGTAACTCCTGAAAGCGGGAAGTATGCGAGTTTCCCGTCTCGACGTGGCGGAGGGGAGCGGTGGAGCCGCAACTCTGCAGCAGACCGATCTCTTTCCGTAGCGGCAGAACGCGGCTTGCGCCGATGCTGTTCTGAGAAGATGGCGGCCGAAGCCGCTGCACCCGCTCGCGAGCAACAGTGGCGGTTGGCGTCCACACGCTGATCGCTTCTCCACGCGTCGACACTTTCACCCCTGTCACAAACCGCACCGAGTTTCGACGTGTTTGCGCCCAATTTGGTTTGATTAACAGATCGACGGGGCGGAGCATGCAGCTGAGATATACTGGGTCCACGTCAAGGAAGGGATAGAAGACGATCTCCTAGTTGTAGGCGTGTTGTTCGACACTTCCGGCTACGGCTCTAACGTCGAGGTTTGTACAAATCTTTCTTTGGTCAGAAAATGCCGTTCGGCCAGAGGGTGTTACGGCACCATAATCGTGGCAACCGATCTCCTTAGGAGGCGTGTAGCGTGGTCCTTCCTCTCCTTATTGTGGTGGATGTAGCCATCGACATGCCATATCGATTGTCAGGTTGTCAGGAGGAGTGTGTTGTGGATTTTCGGTGCATCGTATGATACAAGCTACCTCGGAAGATGCACACATGCCTCAAAGGCAACACACACTACGTGGGAGCTTTAATGAGGTTTAGAGTTTATTTATTTATTTTCTACCGACAATGCCGCTGGCCATCTTGATCAACGCTTTTTCCCTTCGACCACGCCTAGCGAAACGAGCCTTTCGCAGTCAGAGTGTCAAAGTACTGTGATCCAAGCTTTATGGGATTGCGTCCTAAATCGCCTGCTGTGCCCCACGGAAAACCCAACGTTAACATAACTTCTGTCCCGAAAGGCTTTGAAGCCGATGTTGCCATGTACGAGTATACCAAGGGAGTGTTGTTCAAACGAATGTTCACCCTGTCCCTCCGCATTTATTTCCCCGCGCAGAAATACAGATCCAGCACTTGCGGGACGTGTTGGATATCGGCGAAAGTACCACCGATGAGGTATTCGCCACGAGGGCGTACGACGTGCTACCCTCGAATCTAGTGTTTTCTCACTACTCGGGGTCTCTGACCACCCCTCCGTGCACTGAGGTGAGCAAGGGGAGTTGCACTACATTGTAGCGACAGATGGGTTTGTACGGTGATGTTGGGTTCTGAGCCCTACAGTAGGTTTAGGTTGACGCGAGGTCATCGCTGAATTTTCAGGTATCAACGAAGGCCAGTCGTTTTGCAACATGGGACGCGGCGGCAATCGGAGAAGACCCTGTGAAGGAGTTTGTCGGGATCCATGCTATGTCTGCACGCTACCAGAAACCACCAATTCCGTTTCTGGCGAAGCTAAGAAAAACGTACGTTTACGAGGCGTGGGTTGTCTTCTCCATGCATCGTCCCATCTGCCCATTTCTGTCGTCGTGCTTGCTACTCGTAGGATCACATAGTCTATACTAGGTGATAAAATTAAAGCGATTGTCAAAACTCCCATCGCCGTGCAATGTAAAGCCTCAGGGCGTGAAATGGATCGTCATGAGCGACCCCGTGAGCATGAGCCAAATGCAGCTAGAAGAGTTCCGCACGTCCGTCGCCCTCTTCGACGACTCCAAGGTATGAGCCTAATCCAAACTCTTTGACTTGTTGGGTTGAGTAAGTCTTGTAGCGGTTTATCCCTTTGTGGCTTTGAGCGGAGGATGCTGTCCACAGCACCGGTACAGATACAGATGGTGAGACTATTCGCTCCTGGAGAACCAAGCGCTTTGTCGGGAAAGCGTTTGCTGTATTCAGCGGCAAATGCTGATACGACATGCACCTGTCTCGAGCTAGGGTTCCCGGCGCGATCACAACCGTTAGTCGCGAAACAAGCCTTCGAGCGAGAAACCTAGATCAAACACACGCTAAATACGCATTACCCCTTAATCGTGCTCTGTTACAGTAGTTTACATACAACGAGATAATAATGTAGTTGCGTGAGAGGCTCGAAAGCAACGCCACTTCTAACACCTAAGACGTACCCTGGCATACACTTCTCGGCCAAGATCTTGTAACCCTCACGCACTCTCCTCTTTCCCTTGCTACCGCACGCGTCCGTGTCCGTGCTACAATAGGTAGATGAGCAAGGCAACACCAACCGCCCGGGGCAGCCGCTGAATGACCGCGAAGTGTTCTTTGTTCACTATTAACGTATTAGTATCAACGTACGAGTACCCACATATGCCAAACGGCTTGCTTTTTCAGCATTTGTGTGCGAAAAATTCCCTGATCGGTCTAGCGCGAGGAATACAGAGCAACAGTCGCATTTGCTCGTACGTATATGAAAACGATGTATTTCGCCGCTTTGCTGACACTACATGGATTTGACGTGCTTTTTTTTCCCGGACTGAGATGGACAGGGTTACCCAGGGTGTGTGGCAGTGGCAAGGATAACACCTTCCGTCGATAACTCCCCCGGCACAAGCAGCGTTAGCGCCATCAGGCCTTGAATTTGTCGCACGGCAATTCCAACGCGTCTCGAGATTGTACTGGAAGAGGCTTTTTGCGGCGGGCTGACGTCCGCAGCTCGCCTCCCGCATGTCCGTCATGGTCAAGGGAGTAGGAAAATCGATGTTACATACGTCGTATGCGACAGTACAGCCAGCAGAGGTTCGGCGCGAATAGTTTTGACGGTAAAAAGTAGTTTCCTCTGCGTTTCAGTTCGTTTTGAAGATTTATCAATGTAAGTTAGGGTGGCAGATGGATAGCTGATGTTGGAATTTCGGGAAAACGATATTTCTGCATTTAATCTTCTTGTCTAGTACCTGGTGTAGTACTGTATGAAGTGTTAACATGTTTAGGATTTAGGCTTTTCAGTTAGGATGGGTTTTGGTGCGTACCCAGCCGGGAGGCCGTTGTAAGATTATATAGATATGAATAGTGAGTTTTGATACTACTACTGTCCTGGTACACCCGTTTCAACCCTTTTTCATCAGCTGATGCCCATTTGATTACTATGGTCTATTGCGTCTAGTTACGGCTGCTGAGTGCCGAGATGCCCGGGTTGGTATTGGAGATTTGTAGTTTTGCTACTGCTGTATTATAGTACACCCGTTTGAGCTCTATTTAACCAGCTGCTGTCCGTTTGATTAATGTGGACTATTAATAACACCACGAGTCACATTATTAGCTGAGTGCTAATATCCAGGTTTGACGTTGGAATTTTTCGGTTTTCAGTGTTGGGATGTAGGGTTTCGGACTTTGGATCCTTGTTTTCGGACTTCGGATCTTGGCTCTCGGACTTCGGCTCTGAATTTCGGAGTTTGGGTTTCGGAGTTTGGATTTCGGACTTTGGATTTCGGACTTTGGATTTCGGACTTTCGATTTCGGACTTTGGACTTTGGATGTCGGAGTTGAGCTGTCGGCTTTTGGACTTCTAGTTTTTCGAACTCAGGTCTTGAACTTTGGACCTGTATCATGTCCCTGCAATGTGATTATTGGTTTCGGAGTGACATTCAGGGACTATGGTTCTGCAATGTTGCTTTTTGTCACAGTTAGATTTAGGAGCGAGGTCCCTAACGACCAGAAAAAAACGTGATTTGATGGCATTGATGGAATGTTACCCAAACGTATCGAACGCAATGTACAAGAGATTGAAAGTATCACAGGCCATGGAATACTTCTGAAGCCCAAGTTAACCTGAAAACAGCATGGTAGATTTTGCCCAAAAGTCGTACATTGCTCGTGACACGCCACCTGTTGAGCAGCCAATTTGCGCTCAAATTTATTTGCTGAACGGTACCAGTATATTCTAACCATTGAACGCTATTGCTTTGTTTGTCCGCGCCAAACGCAGGTGCAAAACCCAAAATATTTTCGTAGTTTTTGGTTTTCGTTCAATTTGAGGTCGCTGCGGAGTTATTTGTTTGATGCTAGAAAGTGTAGCAAACTGCAGATACCCCTGAATTCCCGCACGTGAACCGGGAAACGGGACTACTAGTTATCACTCGTGTCCATCAAGATGGACACTCCCCCAGGAAATAGAAGTTGCCCAATATTGGCTGCCAAAACTAAAAACCAAAAACTAAATACAGAGGAAGATCTCACACACAAAAACGAACGGTGAGCGACGATGCACTTTGCGTTACTGATCAGAAGGAAAATGCGCACCAACAACGCCGCGGAGCGTCGTGACTATCTTGCATTGGATCACGATGACGCCGCTCGCGCACGTGGTGTGGCCGCTGCTCAACGCGCTGAGGGATCCCGGCCCTGTCGTTGTAGTCTAAACTTCCGATCGGTTTATGTTTTGTACCACACAGAACGAAGCAAGCACACACTATCAGATAGAAGTGCTTTTAGCAACTCGTCGAAGGATCCCGTGGCAAAAGCTACATTTGAAATACATTAATTACCTCCATCCCATTGTTGACGTTGACGTGGAGGATGTGCTGGAAGAACCCCTTGCGGAATACGTCTATGGTTTTTATCCGCCACGACGGTTAGAGCCCGCGCGGCATACATCCGTTTATCTCCTGCTTCTGGTGCTACTAGTTGGTTACTGGCTGGTGTTGTTTGCTCAGTTTATTGTTCTTTTCTTGCCATATTTGTTATTTTTGTCATTCGTTGCCTTCTAACTAAAGGGGTAAATTGCTGCGGGGTTTCGCGTCTTTCTCTTCACATGGGAAGTATGGAAGATGGCTGCCTTCAATTCGCGTGGCTATGGTTGGTTTAATGAAACACAATTAATATATGCGCACAACGATCGCGGGATACCTTTGATGCTGGCGACTACTGTAAAAGGGACCTCGTTCCTAGGGTCAATGGTAGTGTAAAGGATGATATTGATTATTTGATTGAATGATTGCATTTTGATGCACAAGTTTGTTCCTGAGGAAACGATATTACGGTGTCATGCCGTATCAATTTCAAAGCAGGGATGCTGTTGGTTGTGCTTAGATATGATACAGCAATGACGATGGTATATGGTTGACGGCATTAGGGAATTCCATGGGATATGGGATACGTTGTACCGATATATCGGGAGGTCGAAGTTTTTGTATGGAAGATGGTCTACCCGAGCCCGGACTTGATCGGACGATTTGATGCGAAGCTTTATGCAAAGACTATTCTTCGGTGCCCGCATACCGTCATGATGCGTTTGACCATCGGCTGGTATCCCCACCACCTCAGCTGTTTCCGTGTAACGGGTAAGCCTGATATGCCTTTAGGATCAAAGCACAGGTTAGGATTCCTCATAGTCTAGTATAACAGTTAGGGGAAAGAATGCCAATGCCATTGGCGCTGCAGTACTCATAGCCTCGCGTTTCGGAGGTGGCTGTGCTTGCATAGGCGTGCATCTTGGATAATCTGGTTGCAAGGTTCTTCTTTGTACGAGAGCAACCTTAGCTTCGTTATCTGTATTCCACATGTGGTTCAAAACGATAGGCTGTCGCCTAGGAGCGCTTTGAGCATCCAAGAACCGGGAGATACTGGCTACAGGATATCTGGTAGGCTGTTGTTGTCGGAAGGTCTTTTGGTATTCGGAATGCCGTATAGGCATGCGGTGCCAAGGAGAGGGCTCCACGGTGGCGAGCGGTGGAAGACAAAACGCTTGCATTTAGGTTTCCTGAAAATGCCCTGGGGGGCGGCAGTGATCATATTCGACAGAGAAAGTGCCTACAGGAAGGATCGAACCCCGGCGCAATGTGTCGCGTGGGGGAGACGTGCATGACAGCGGGGTTTTGTGAAGAGCCCGACGCGTTGTTAAGCGAATTGCACCAACGCGTTTATTGGCCGGAAGCAGACAGTGGGAATGAAAAAATACATATGAGCCTTTTCGTGCAGTCATACCTCCGGAGCAGACGGACACATTTTTTTCCTTGTGTATATTTGCGCTCACAGTGCTGGGGAGGAGATCGATGGGTTAGCGTCAATTAGTTTCTTTGTGTACACCGTGTACGGGGTACTGGTATTTCCTGTAGCCCCCATGACAAAAGGAAACTTCGCAACAACGTTAGATGTGCCCTTCTCAGTGGTGCGTCAAAGTTACGGTTGCTGAGGTTTCGCTTCGATACAGGCATTTCGAGCTTGACGCCGTTTCTGCCGTAATACCCGCCAGTAAGATGTGGGGGGATTTGTTCGGAGGCAGGTTCCAGTTAATACCGTCATGGACACCCTCTGGTTGCTATGACCGCCTAGTGCAAGGCGAGGACCTGACGCGTTCGTCCATCATTTGAGACAAGATGTACCCCATGAGCCCGAGACCACCTGCTCGTTGCCGTTGAGCCGTTCCGCGACTAGCTTTCCATTGGTACTCTTTAATTATGCTACCGATCATCCGTTGTGCGTATGGCATTGAATGGATTCCCCTGAAACGGCCGATGGTCCTTCCCATACTTCCTTGTGCATTATTCAGTATGCATTGACCACTGACGTGGTGCTGCGTGATCTCACCCAAACGTGCTATACTTCGGGCGTAATTCGGCGTGCACGAAGAAAAACCGGGCTCGAAAGCCGACGACGAAGTGGAAACTCGATCGTTCGTGGCCTCTTATGCTGAGGCGGCCTGCGCCAAGATGTAATGCGTTGATGCGTGATAACTGACCGGACTATGAATACAACCACGCGTTGAGTCCAATGTATGGACGGAGATCGAGCTGTCGGACGCCACTCTGTCGTAACATTGGAGACCTGGACCATAATTCTGGAGATGACAACGTCTTCCGGTGTTTGCGAAAAACAAACAAAACACAAGGTACCACCTGAAATCTCTCAACATCGCATAATCCACCAAGATCACAAGTCATACCTGCTGTCCGCCTGTGGCATACGATACGTACCTGTCCCACAGCAACGTATCCGCCTGTCATGGGTCAAGCAACAAGGGGTAGTTACCCGGTTACGCGCAGATTTTATCGATTAAACGTCCGTCAGCGAAGAGAGAAATCGATCCTCAACGTGGGAAAGTTGTTTTATGCAGGGGTTCATTGACACACCAAAAATATCTTGATTGTCGCTTGGACCAGTGGATTAAACTTTGTCGGTTTTCGGGATATAAGACCATGCCATCGGCCCCAGGTTACCTTGTCCTAGCAATATACTGTGTAGCGGACGCGTTCAGAGAAATTTGTGGCTGGCCAGTCCAACCGAATAGTGAGGCTGTGCTGTCCGGGTGCGTAGTAGGGTGATTACACGCGCGAAGAGAGTGGTTAAGAAGCCACTTTCAGCTGCCGATACGTCGTCGTTTGTACCGCTATCGGTGAATGGTGATGCAGGGGGGTAGGTTGTTGATGAGGGGGGCTATCCACTTGTGGCAAAGGGTAGGCGTGGAATTGCACCAATGCCTCGCTGATTCCCCCCCCGCAGTCATGGGGTGGTTAAAAGGGCGGGGGAAGGTGGCTGCATAAGGCTTGGACGGGGGTCAGGAAATTCCGAGGAGCGCGGTGAGAGTGGGCTACGAAGCATTGGCTGGTCGAATTGTACATTTCAGAGAACGTACAGGGGCCAGGACAACCGTTTTTCTAGCGGGCATCCAAGGTCAGTACCGTTGAAGGGTGAAAGGAACTACGGATACGTGTTCGGTAGCCGGAACGCCAGCCTAGCGCCAACGTTCACAGGGGTCGCGCTGGGGGGTAAGTGCCAATGACAGAGTGGTGGCACAGAGCAGTTACGTCGTCGCAATTCCCACTTGGCGTGGGAGCTCATAACGTTCAGGCTAAAGCGAGGTTTCTGCAGCGACGGGGAGCCGTGAAAAAATCAAAGAATTTGTTGGATGGAAGATATACTCTGCTACCGAACCATGGCCGAGATGTCCGTTCGAATAAAAGGTAGATATACGTCGGGCAGGGGGGAAGTTGCAGTGACGTGCGCCATGATTGACATACCTTGGTGCATGCTGAACGGCCAAACCAGTGCCACGCTGAGTGTCCGCTGTTTATAGACAGGGATCTAGCTGTCGAAAAGATCTCAGCCGCAACGTGGGAGGATTAGAGGATCGGTTCCCGACATGGAAGCGCCTTGCTATGCTTGCGGAAAGCTCTACATGCGCAAGTCATCACCGGGTATCTCTCGATACCTCCTAAACATTTTGAACATCAAATTCACACCACCTGCATATTTGTCCCACCGGTCACGTGTCCACCTGTCGTGCATGCATATCACCCGGAGCGCGCTTGGTGCCTCGTCCGTCAACCGTGTGGCTTTATTTAACAACTGGAATCGGGCACCGGTGGGGATAATCTATGGGAATCTGAAACTCAATACTTAGAGTGGCTAGCCCGGAGGTGTTACGTACACCTCCTGTTCCGAACGGGCTAACATCAACGAATATGACCTCACACGGAGGTAGGGATCCTGGTGTAGATGACATCCTAAGGGCTGCATGCCACCGCAACACGTAGTCGTGGCCACGTTAACTCCTGCGAGGCTCCACCCGGACGCGTCACTGGGTTCTGCGTCCGCCCCCTCTTAAACGCGCCAACTATCGACTCCTAGTCCACGTCCTCCAGTGCTTGCGTTGGCCGCGGTTCGTGGGGATATCGCGCACAGCACGGAAGTAGTCCGTGGTATGATACTACAGCGCATATACGTCTATTTGTTGTTGATTTGTCACGTTAGTCCGTCAGTCCCCATTTGCATTGAATGCGTGTATCTGGGAGTCCAGGAAAACCGTCCTCGTAAGACGGGTATTCCCGCATCCTGCTTCAATGGGTTTGCGAAGAACTTGTCAAGCCTAGGCTGAGTAGACGGCACGTTGTCAACTTCCAGGACAACTAGTGGCGTCTAGCAGTAGCAGCGGCTGTAAGCAACAGAGCTGCTAAGTTAATGATAGTCTTTGGATGTTTACCACAAGGGCATAACGCGGCGAAGTGAGAAAACATGGATTTGGCAGTTTCGAGTTGAAAGAAACTCTTCTCGGATTTGGCGTCATTAGTTCGAGATCAACGTTGTTCTAGGTTGATATTCGGGAATACGAAAGTCCCGTAGTTCTACAAAGGACGACAGGGCAGTAGAGGTCTAGGCGTTGTGACACAGGACAGCCTCCCTCTAGCTCTCACTCCTCACTATTCCAGCGCCAACGTAGACTACAGCAAGTCTAGTGTTCTCAGACACTATTTTGGTCCAAGGTTTAATAATGTAATACAACAATACAACAAACATATTTCTTATTCTATTCGTGTGATGCCACGTTCATCTGCACAACCCCCCTGCGTGGTCTATCGGCTCAAGCGTCAGCCTCTGCCGTCACCCTATTTCGGGCACACGCATCGCAATCCGTGGTATAACTTGTAGATGCTGACCGCGCACCACCAAGTATGACCCCAACGTGTCGCGGAAGGGTTGGCCAGAGAGGACAATTTCGTACTGGAAATTCACCTGTTTTCGCAGCAAGCCAGGAATAATCATGCTCCCGTTTTCTCCCCGGTCCCACACTGGGGCGTGCCACCTACAGTATTACTAGGTAGTACTTGTAGCTATTTCATTTATATAACATACTGCTTCGGCGCGGGCGCAGCGGTCAGCGCCTTGGCTCCGCGTTGAGATGATCCGGCTTAGTGTCGGACGCGACAGTTAAAAGAGTTTTCGCAGCCAAGTTTTGGGGATTTCGAACTGAAACTTTGCATGGCGCCAGGCTGGCCCCCCAAAAACAAAAATCGAAGAAGAAACATATGGCCGTTTCAATTAAACTCCAACTTAGAAGTCGGCCAAAATATGCGTCGTGCCCGCTTGAAAGCCTAGACAAATGCGCTTCGAATCACGTTTCAAAATTTTAGCTTAAAATTCGTAAAAAGCGCTGCGAAAACCAGACTTACTTTGCGTCTTTCATCGCAGTATCATGAATTTGTGTTGGGATCTTCTACGCGACATATCTCTTGACAGATAAATGATTCGTCTAAGCGATGAGACGGGTATCTATCGTTTCCCCATTCCTCAAGAACACTCACACCGAGTTTCAGCGGCATAATGAGCAGTACAACGTTTTCGGGCTTTCATAAAAAACTTCAGTATCGATATGTCTTTAAGAATGACGGGATTTAGTTGGTTTGTAAGTTCTCGACGAAAAACGCTTGGACTGAAATAAATTCAACGCCAACAAACGCTCTACAGGTTCCCAGACGCACAGCTAGCTGCAAAATCTGGCGTCGAAATACTTTCAAACGATTGCGAAAACGCCTATTAAGTGAAAATGAGTTTTAATGCTGGACCAGCTCGTAGGTGAAGACCACGGCGACGGGCGAGGGGTATTATTGTGCTATTCTCTGCATTTTTCTCGGTCTACCCTGTTTTGGTGACTTTCGGCCGGACTTCGAGAATTATCTCGTGTTGTACGTCATCATTTGAACTGTTCTCGCACGAAGAATAATGGAACCAATTTTGCTCTGGACAGTCCTGGATCTCCACCTGGGTGAGTCGTGACTTTACCTGCTACTCGTATTTATATATGGTTTTTAGTGATGTCTCAGGACTCACGATGTATCGTGTGTGTAATGGTGCACTTACTTTGAGGAAATTCGTACATTATCCATAATCTCGTTTATTATTCTAAATGGTTTTTAATTGCTGTAAGAACAGCAGACACAGACAGCACTCACTGACAGAGTTGTCCAACTGCCGTTGACCGGTTTGTTTGTGGCGTCGTTTGGAGGGAAAAGGAAACATGCGCGGAAACATGTTTGTTTCAGTTCCGCGTTTGTTTATTTCTGAGGAGATCTGAGCTTCGTAATTTATATTATATCCGAATCCACCTCATTATTATTGACTAGGTCACTTGTCGGTTTATAGCCTAGATTTATAGGTCATGATGTTATCCAAAGCAAAAAAGTGATATCAGGCACAACGCATGTGCTATGAGTACTACAACCAGTGGAGTACGGGAGGTCTGTACACCACTCGTTTCTACCAGGGGCGAACGAAGGGGTACTTACTACGAGTAAAACTGCTTTATGCATATAATACCATCACGCGTTAAGATACCGAGAGGGTCCGAAGGCTCGCAGACACCGGGGGGGCTCGAACGACCGCAGGTGGTATACCTGAGGGAAAATTCTAATGTGAAAAGGATATCGAAAACGTTAACGGAAAAACGAAAACGAATAGTCAGAAAAAAACTAAATAGCAACTGAGCCCCATTATGGCTGAAGAACAGCAGAAGAAGCCAGCAGTAGTAGAGATCCCGATGCCTCCGTTTTTATTTTCGTTTGTTTCACTGGCAAAACTTGTTCAAATATTTTCGAAACGGGGTCGATTTATTATCCACACATACGAGATAACAGGGGCGAAGAGGAACATAGATGTGTGACCGGCTCGCAAGCGCACGGTGGGTGGGGTAGGCCTTTTCAAATCCATTTTCGCGTCCGTTCCAAATTGTTCAATTTTCGAATCTGATCGAAATTGATTCTTTGTGGTGTGTTTCATTGTTGTGTGTTATAGTACGTTTCGCGGCCCCTACCTTCCTCTTTCTATAAGACGTGCCACTGGTACTTACTACATGCACCTGGTATCATACGATAGCCTGTGTGTGACCCCAAACCCTCATTCAGCAAACACACCCCTTCTCCGCTCATATACCTCGTCCACCCTCTACCTTCTACGACCCGTCGGACTACTACACTACGGTACCATGACCCGCTCAGCGTACCTCTCAGTTGCTTGCTCGCTGCTCGCCGTTCACTACAAGGTCGTGTCAGGGCAGCCGGTGAGACACATGCTGCTTGTAAACATGCTTAAGAGAACCTCCGGAGAGAACCTCCGGAACTGATTGCATTGATTTCGTTTACCTCCGTTCGCTGTATCGACTAATATAGAGATCGTCATGGTGGCAGTAGATAGATGTAGTTCGTCATGATAGCAGAATATGTCCGTATGCACCCGGAGCCAGCAATGACCACCATCGCTGTACGCACGCCTGCATGCAGCTGTTCGCAATCGATCTCCTCCAACCATTCGCGTGCGATGTTTTTCCGTTCTTCGCGACGGACTTGCCTGACCATGACTGCAACAAACCAATCTGTCGGCGAATCGGGTGGCAAACTACTACCTGGTAATATTTATAGCTCACGCGCAAGCTTGGCAGGCCTTCACATGGAGGTGAGCGTACCACAGGAGGGGCGCAGAAAGCGCGCCTTACTCGCACTCCCCGGCCAGCATCGTCGCTTCTTGTTACGTTGATTTCTGTGTGCAACAGGGTTGGTTGTGGCAGCGTCAAGCCCCCCGTCTCTATTTGATGGCTCGTCAAACTCTGGTATTATTCTCCACTTTGAAACTCCGCACTTTAGTTTATTGCTGTTTAGCTTTGACTCTCCCTGGTTGTAATTGACCTCTACTACTGCTCTATGATACCTCTCTCTCGCCCTGAGTTCTCTCCACACTACGAACTGCTTCCTATATCATGACTATACATGTGTATCGTCTCCACGCGGTTCCCCAGACGAGGATGGGTCTACTGTTGTTGCTCCTGCTTGGACCTACCGCCGCACGGGCACCACTGGGCAGGAGCCGTACGGCCCAAGGTACGAAACGGAGCCTATCTGGGGGTTACTGCTGAGTAGCATATTTTACTTACGTACAGAGTGCCGTCTAATTTTTCAAAATAAATGTCAGCCGACCCCCGCTGGTGTATCCAGTATGCAGGGGGAACGGTCCAGGCAAGAGGGGTGAAGGGAAGCCGTGCAGATCGGTACACGTGCGCACAACCTCACCGTCGTTAGCAACCACTGCATTTCCTCTTACTTGAGACGGTCTGTGCTATGTTGCCACGCCATGCCACACGTAGCACCATCCGACAATTCTTGCACTTTCAGCATGTTGTTGTTGTTCTCACATACATGTACGCAGGGCTAAGCCGTTGTCGCTCGGTATCTAACCCTAATAATGAGTTTAATCAGCAGCTATATGGCCCATTAGAATGCATCGCATATCAGTTACGTTTTAGAATCCATTGGCGGAATGGAGCAGGATACGCTGAGGCATCTCAACTCCCTCGGTTGGAGTCTAACACCACCCCGTTACCTTACAGCAGCGATATAACCCCCCACCCTTGACGTAGCACGTCGATGGCCCATGTCCAGGCCAGTGACGTGACTGAAATGACCCAACCAAGAGTCTAGACTAGATATTTTATAGTTTTTTTTTAGTTTTCTACTTCTGCAAGTAAGTAGCGAACAGCGGTTTTGATACCTCATTAAATTTCGCAATCATTCTCGAAACCTCTCCCCTTCGCGGCATAGCAGAACTTACGCATAACTAACCCCGCTCTGTTCTTGAGCGGTTTGCCGCGGCCTTCTACGCTGCTTCGCACCGATCACCTCCCAACTTAAGGCCTGCTAACTCTTGTAGAGATTGCGCTTTTTGCCGATCGATGCAGATGCACAATGCACCTAATCAGTTGGAGACCACAGACGGTAGAGAGATACATTATTTTCTTTCTTCTAATACTACTCCTCATTTTGAGGTCTCAACTATTCAATAGTATAATATTATGCCTAACACAAAAGCTGGTTAAGGCACCAGAAAGGACAACCTTTCATCGTTACCATATATCTGGCCTTGGGATACAGACGGTTCGGATTGCAAAACAAAATAATGCAGTTCCGACGACTTTGGGTGAAGGGGCCAAGAGTCATATCCAGAACAAAGAAAAAAAAGAAAATGCTATCTATCTCTCTCTAGCGGCGCACCTAACCAGTTGGGGACCACGGGCTTGACCGCCAGTTGAGCCGGGTTGTGCTCTAATAGTGATGCACCACAACAGCTGGTTATTTTTGCATGTCTCTTTTAATAAAACAAGAAAATCGATCAAGTCAATCTCAAACAGGCTCACAATCAAAGTTCAAACAAAATACCCATCACCCAGCATCATACCCATTTCATCCCCAATGTCCCAAACACTGATCTCTACTGTTGTTATTAAACCACAACACGGGGTCCAAAACCCTCGAGTAGAATAACTGACAGCTCAGACCAACGGTTATGGTCGGATGTTCCGGTTACGCACAATCCGGAGTTCATCAACACAGTTGTTAGAACTCATGCGAATCCTAGCGCGCTACACGTTTGCTCCATACACACGACGTGTTGCTACAGGAGGATACGACGCAGATTATTTGACGAGAGGATAAAGCACTTCCAATTGCTTTGAGGGGATGAAACGGCTAGGGTAGGCGACCACTAGCGATACATTTGCACAACCCGCATAGTTCTGTTTTCGGAGATACACCTTAACCACGGAGTTATGCAGGCAGCGCTAACTGCTTAGCTCAGTGGTTGTGGCAGTTGTTGTTGTTTTCATATCAACTTGCCTTTAACCAAGTCCTTGAGGCCACAGGACAAGCTCCAGTCACTCTGGAGTGGGAGAATACCCAAGGAGGAAATACAAAAGCAAAAAGTGGTACGTATCGCTTAGACTATAGCTGAAGCAAGTCATGCATCCTCCAAACACAAATGTTATCAACAATTTTTCACCTTGCGATGAAGCACGTGTAGTAGCTAACATTTTACTGTTGATCTTCACCCTGACAACATCCGTAGGACAAACGAGCGGCGGGTGTGTCACACAGCTCGCAAAGATGAGAATCGACCCTGAATTTATCGAACTCACAGCTAGCTGACGTGTCAAGGTTTTTTTTTTCAGGTGGTGTAAAAATGAAATCGAAAGTCATCGTACCACGCACGTGCTAATCCCATACTACTGGTATTTTCTATTAGGCGACAACTCTGGAAGGTTGATCGCCACCCAGCGCGCTGTCGGTCGTCTTGGCTTACATTTGTTTTGTCGGCTATTTCTAAGTCTCTAGTTGCTGTACTTTTGTTCGTTCTCACAACAAACGTGTAATGTCCCCAGTTGTTCACGGATACCCGGCAGATGTCGTTGATCAATAGGGGCTACACGTGTATCGGTAAACAGCTTCGAGAACGCACCTGGTACCATCCCATTTTCCTGCACTATGGCATAAAAGGCAACCCGGTAAACCCCCAAAACATGGTTTGACTTCGTACCTACGGTGAAAAAACAAAACGAAGCACCGCTTAGACGCCTAGAAAAACAGACGGCCAAAAACAGAACGGCTACTCGTATTTTGTTCCAAACTTATTCCTCCCAACGACTCTCGTGTATCACACTTCTTGGCTGTTCTCGTTCTGCCCCTACCTTGCCGGCAGTGACTGGCACCTAGGATACCCGGACTGCGGAAAGGACTCTCAGAGCCCTATAGATTTGGCGGCTGACATAGAGACGATGGCGAAAGTGAGTTATATTTACAGTCCCTCGTACTGTTTGTTGGTTAATGCCGTGTGAAAGCCATCCGACGCTGATACCTGAGAGGTAATCGCATGGCAGCGTGAAAACCTAAATATTGTAGCTTGCACGCACAAATTTTACTCCACGCTTTTCCGGCCTGCTTACTGCACTTGTGTTCGCTTCGGCGCACAGTCCTCCGCGTTCGACATCGAGTTCTTCCCGAACGAGTGCATGTCTGATGAGCTGTTTTTCCAAGCGGACGAGCGGGTTTGGGAGGTGAGGCCATGAACGTCAAACAATAATTTTGTTTCATGGGAACTGTGTCCGAAACTGATTGTCCGCTCTCTGCGTTTGTGAGCAAGAGGCGTGACCCGTTTTGCTTTTGTCCCGCAAGCCCTTCTGGCGTCTGGCCGAGCGGTTCGTGGTCGCGCTGTGACCCACGCAAGCTTCATTAGTCTTTTCGCCTGGTTGAGTTTTTGCTAGAGGATCTGTTACCATACACGGTAGACTGCTTGTAGACCGAAGAGTCGTCTGTTCGCTTTCTATGAGTCGGCGCTATTAAGAGGCAGGCGCCCCGAACAGTACTGGAAGCACGCGGTCGTCACGTGTTGGATGCAAACGTAACCCCATAGCCCATCCTTGTGTACTATTCTACCTATGTTATGTGCTCTTGGTCTCAAGCGCCCATCGGCACACAATGCTCAATTTGGGGCGGCTTTTCCCCTCCTCTTATGGCGCACTACATACCACGCCCTGTCCCGACGGGTTGTTGCGGCGCCCACTTTGGGAGTTGACACGCAACCCTTGCACAAAAGTAACCGCGCATTTGTAGATTTGTAACGGGTGTGCCTAACGCGGCGCTGTGTTTTTTTGTCGTCAGGTGAAGTTTGAAGGGTGCTCGGACAAGCCCCATCTAGAGTTCAAGGGGGAGAGGTACAACCTGTTGCAGATTCACATCCACTCGCCCTCCGAGCACATGGTGAGACAATCACCCTTAGGGGGGTTTGTTGCCCATGCCTTGGCAAGGGATGGCGGGGTTTTCCCCGAATTTTATCGGAGAGAATTGCGTTCCATGTAGTGACCCATTGGGCTCTCCTCTGTTTTGCTACGACCTCGTCAGGCCTGTGGGTCGCGTTCTCTAACCCCCTTTGTCGTTTGCGGTGATTGATGACGAGGTTCGTTGTCGTGCTATCTTGTCAACTCGCTGATTGAGCTGCTGTAATCGCTCAAGTCGAGGCTGTACAACTCCGCAGCTAAAGGAGAACCAGTGATAGTTGCGGTTTGTGGTTGCTTAAGCCTTCGCTGGCCGAAGTTTCTGTGCCCCCCACGCCAGTAACAGTGAGTGGCGGTTGGCGTCCACACCCTGATCGCTTCTGCACGCGTCGACACTTTCACCCCTGTCACAAACCCCATCGCGTTTGGACGTGTTTGCGCTCAATTTGTGTTGACTTACAGATCGGAGGGTCGGAGCACGCAGCTGAGATACACTGGGTCCACGTCAAGGAAGGGACCGATGACGACCTCCTAGTTGTAGGCGTGTTGTTCGACACTTCCGGCTACGGCTCTAACGTCGAGGTCAGTGAGCATCTTTCCTTTGGTCGGAAAATGCCGTGTGGTCAGAAGGTGTTGGTTATCGCAGACCAAGGCTACGGTAGGGGGGGTACCCCCTTTTTCACTGGTGTGTTTGAGCCACTCGCACAAGTAGCTCTGTACCCTACGGATAAAGATGGTTTAGGCACTTGGTTTGGCGCAGCTTAGATTACCTTTGCATTGCGGATTGATTTCGTCAATGTAAAACATGAATAAAACGTAAGATTGCATAAGAACAAAGGGGTTACTCGCGCGAGTGACCCCAAGCCACTGAAATAAAAGGCCCAAAAGGGGACCCCCCTACCGTAGCATGGGTCCGCACCACAACCGTGGCAAACGGGCTCCTTAGGGGCCGCGTAGAGCGTGCACCCTCTTCTCCTTCGTGTGGCGGCTGTAACCGTCTGTTATCGGTTATCAAACTATTAAGGGGAGTGATTTCCGTCTTTTTGGTGCCTTGTAAGATTGTACGGTACCTCGGAAGATGTACACGTGTCTCGAAAGCGACACACCATGCGTATAGGCTTTTTATTGGGGATGGGGTTTATCTATTTTCTACCGACCAAGCCGTTGTCTGCCTTGATAGGCCCCTTTTTCTTCTTTCCTTAGACGACGCCTAACGAAACGTACGTTTGGCAGTCGGTTTCGCCCCGGTGGCGTATCAGGTTATCCTCGAGTCTGGTATAGGTCAGTTTCGTGAGTTCGAGCCCCGCCGAGTGCAAACTCGTACAAATTCGTTGGCACTTTTTCTTGTGAATAAACTGACTTCCGGAAAGCACGAGAACGTGAGTTAGCAACACTCGATGACAAATCGACAAGCAGTGGGATTGCTGAACCCTTTGCGCGATGAAAATTGAATACAAGAACCGGGGGGGAGAAGGGACGACACCTGTGATCACGGCTTGTCCAGAAGCTGCAAAGTAAAAGTGTGAAATAAAAAAGAAAAAATTCAAAAACAAAGTACTCTGATTCATTTTTCTCTATGAATGACACACGCGCGCCCGATACGCCGAGTGTGACCGTTGGAAAACCCAACGAAAACGCAACTTATCACCCGAAAAGGCTTTGAAGGCGATGCTGCCATGTACGATTTTGCCAAGGGCGTGTTGTTCACTCAAATGTTGACCCTGCCCGTCCGCAATTCATTTCGCGCTGGAAAACAGATCCAGCACCTGTGGGACGTGTTGGATATCGGCGAAACTACCACCGATGAGGTATTTGCCACGAGGGTGTACGACGTGCTACCCTCGAACCCGGTGTTCTCGCATTACATGGGGTCTCTGACTACCCCTCCGTGCACCGAGGTGAGGAAGGGGAGGTACACTACATTGGAGCGGCGGACGAGTGCTGATGATGTTTGGTTCTGAGTGCGAGGTTTAGGCTCACCCTTGAGGACATAGCCAGATTGCAGGTATCGACAAAGACCAGTCATTTTGCAAGGTGGGGAACTGCTGGAGGGGAACAGGTATGGGACGCGGCGACTGTCGGCGAAGATCCTGCTAATGAGCTTGTTGGGATGCATGCTATATGCACGCTACTCGGCTCCACCAGTTCCGTCTCTTGGCGAAGCTAAGCAAAACGAAGTTTTTACATAGCGAGTATTCTCGAGTGTTTGTTGCTGTAAAAGGGAGTCAACCGATCGCTTCACCCCCAGACAAAGTGGGAGGCGTTGGTTTGTTTTCGCCATGCATCATCTACTCTGCCCACATATTTCGTGATTGTGAGTCTCATGGTCTAGGCGATAATCACTCAGAGCGTTCGGCAAAACTGCCATCCCTGCGTAATGTAATGCCACAGGGCGTGAAATGGATCGTCATGAGCGACCCCGTCTGCATGAGCCAAATGCAGCTAGAAGAGTTCCGCATGTCCGTCGCCCTCTTCGACGACTCCAAGGTAAGGGCTCAAGCGGAATCTTTTTGACCTGTTGGGAGCCTTGTACCAGTTTTGTTCCATCGCGTGTTTGAGCAGATAATGTCGCCCTCAGCACAGCTGCAGACACAGATGGTGAATTTTTTCACACTCCTCGCAGCACCACATACTTACTCTGCGAAGCATTTGCTGTCTTCAGCAGTACACGTTGGTGCCACATGCGCCTGGCTTAAGCTAGGGTTACCGACGCGATCGCAACCGTTTGCCGCGAAACAAGCCCGCGACAAACTGTAGAAATGTAGATCAAACACATGCAAAACGTTTACTGTAGTGCAACTGATTTGGGTGTTCTATTACACTAGTTACAATACAACAACTATAACGTATTGCGTAGTTGCTTCTAAAGGTCAGATGCGACGACGTCACTTCTAACGCAAGATCTCCCCCTGACATGCAAGTCTCGGCCAAGACCTTCTAACCCTCACGGCCCTCTCTTATTTCCCCTTGCTACCGCATGTGTCCGTGGTATAATAGGTGGACGAGCAAGGCAACACCAACCGCCCGGGACAGCCGCTGAACGACCGCGAAGTGTTTTTTGTTCACTATTAGCGTACCCAAAAATGTTACTATTAGCGTGCCCAAGAAGATTTTGTCAAACGGTTTGGTTCTTCAGCACTCGTGTACGAAATATCCGCGAATCGGTCTAGAACGATGATTTCAGGGCAGCAGTGGCATTTGCTCGTACATTAGTAAAAGGGATGTATTTCGTTGGTTGTTCCTAACATTGCAGGGGTTGTGGCGTGTGTTGTTTCCCCGGCTGAGACGGACAGGGTCACCCAGGGTGTTTAGCAGTGGCAAGGATGAAACCCTCCGTCGATAAACCCTGCCCCTACGAGCAGCGTTAGCGCCATCAGGCCTTGGATTTATCGCACGGCAATTCCAGCGCGTCTCGAGATTGTACTGGCTGTGATAAGGGAGGGCGTCGCCGCGGCGGGCTGGCGTCCGCAGCCAGCCGTTCTCCGCACATGCCTGTCATGGTCAGGGGTGTAGAAAAAATCGAAGTAATGTACGTCGTATGCGGCAGTACTGTCAAGAGAGGTGTAGCGGTACGACTGAACCTAAGAGCCCTGTTGAAGACTGACGATATGGGGATGCTTTCCGCGCACTCATATTTCTACGCGCCAAAGGAAATGCGGCTCTCTTTGGCACCGACGGATGCCCTACATTTGTGTACTTGTATGTCGCAGGGGGGCTCAAAGGGACCACGTTCATGGTGAACTATGAGCTTCTCCTACACTTCAGTACTGAAGATTTATCGATGGAAGTTTAGGAGGAAAGTAACTGGTTTTGAACGTTCGGAATAACGCTTTTTCTGATTTTTGTGTGTCTGGTACACCTGGTATAATACGACGTTGATGCATATAGTATTTGAGGTTTCGAGTTTGGATATGCTGTTGTGTGTACCCAGCCGGGACACCGTTGTCTGATAACATAGACCTAGTGAGTTTTGAGACAACTAACCGAACACACCTGTTCCAACCCTTTTTCACCATCTGACGGGTCTAATGCTTCTCGTTAGGTCAACTGGGTGCCGATTACCGGGTTGATATTGGAGGTTGGTAGTTCCGGGCCTGCCCTGCCATAGAACACCCGTTTCAAGCCTGTTTCACGCGAAATATGATGTCCGTTCGATTGCTGCGGACTAGCATCACTAGTTGTGTCGGCTGAGTGAGTGCTAATTACCCAGTTGACGTCGGTGTTTCTTGTCTTCGGAGTTGGGATGATGGGTTTCGGACGTCGGATCCTAGTTTTCGGATTTTGGATTTCGAGCTTTTTAGCTGTTGGCTTTTATGATTGGCTTTTGAATGATAGCTTTTGAAATTTGGTTCTGGATTATGTCCCTGTAATGCGATACTTTGTTTTCGGAGTGAAATTCAGGGACTTTGGTTCTGCAATCTTGGTTTTCGTCTTAGTAGTTAGATTTAGGAACGAGGACCCCTCACGACCAGAAGGCGTGGATCGATGAAATAGATGAAATGTTACCCACCAGCAAGATGTGGGGTTTATTCGAAGACGGCTCCCAGCTGGTACCGTCATGGACGTCCCCTAGTTTATATCGCCGCCTAGCGCAAGGCGAGGACCTGACCCGTTCGTCCATCACCCGGGAGAAGATGTATCCCATTGGTCTAAGACCACCAGTTCATTGCCGTTGACCTCTCCAGCGACTTTCTCTTCATTGATACTCTTCAAGCATGCCACCGATCATGCACTATACGTATTGGATGGAATGAAATCACCTGGCACGGTCGATGGTCCTTCCCACACTTCCGTGCACTATGCAGTTTCCATTTACCACTGGCGTGGTGCTTCGTGGTCTCGTCCAAACGTGCTATGCTTCGATTTGGTGTGCACGCACGCATGTAAATCGGACTCAAATGCGAGCGACGAAGTGGACACTCGATCGTGGATACTTCTTGTGAAGCGGCCTGCGCCAGGATATAAGTCGTTGATGCGTGCTGACTGAATGAACTATTGATGCTGCCACGGGGAGAGTTAAATGTATAGGCGGGGATCGAGCTGTTGGAAGGCTCTCTGTCGTACTATTGGGGACTTAGAGCGTAATTAACGAGATGAGAACGCCTTCTGGTGCTTGCGAAAAACCACACAACACAATGCACAACCTACAACCTCTCGACACGACCCTATCCAAAAAGATCACAAGTCACACCAGCTGTCCGCCTGTGACAAACGACATCTCTCCCCGTGACGTGTCCGGCTGTCATGGGTCAAGCAAAAAGGGGCGGTTACCCGAGGAGAGGGGCAGATTTTAACGATATAATGTCCGTCAGCAAAAAGAGAAAATGTCCCTCAACGTGGGAAAGTTGTTTTATGTACAGGGATTCATAGACCCAACCAATATATTTGACTGTCGCTGGTAGATAAAAAAAAGTTGGTGGTCCCGGGATATGAAAACATGCCATTGGCTCCTTGTCCTAGCAATGCACTGTGTAACGGAAGCGTTTCAGTACACTTTGTGGTCGGTTCAACCGAACAGTGAGGATGTGCTGTCTGGGTGTTTAGGGTGAATCCACGAGCAAGGATCGGGGTGAGGAAGTCACTTGAGCTGCCGCCAACTCGTCAGTTGTATCGCTATCGGTGAATGGTGATCCCGGGGGGGTCGTTATCGCTGAGGGGGGCTAGCTACTAGTGCCCAAGGGTAGGCGTGGCTCTTTACCAATGCCCCGCTGATCGCCCGCTGTAGTCGTGGGATGGTTGAAAAGACGGTGGAGGGTGGCTGCATAAGCCTACGACTGATGCCAGGAAGTCCATAAGCCTGTGCCTGATGCCAGGAAGTCCTGAGGAGCGCGGTGAGCGGGCTACGAAGCGTCGGTTGGTCACATTCAACTCTTCAGGGAATGTACCAGGGCCAGGACTACCTTTTTTCTCACCATCGTCCAAGGTCAGCACCGTCCATGGGGGAAAGGAACTACGGTGACGTGTTCGGTGGCCGGAATTCCAGCTTGACGCCAACGTTCACAGGGGTCGGGCTGGGGGTGAGTGCCAATGACAGGGTGATGGCACAGAGCGAAAGATGCGTTACATCGTCGCAATTTTCCCTTTGCGTCGGCGCTCAGACTTCAGCGCTCAGATTTCAGACTAGGTTGAGGGCTTCACAGCCACCGGGAGCCGTGAAAACACGGAGAATCTGTTGGATGGAAGGTATAGTTTGGTACCGGGCCGTGATCGAGATGCCTGTTTTGCACCAAATATAGATATGCGTCGGGCAGAGGGGGCGTTGCAGTAACGTACGCCAGGATTAATGGATGTTGGTGCGTGCTGAATGACCAACCCAGTGCCATGCATGGTGTAGTTGTTTGTATACGGGGGGCTAGCCGTCGGAAGGCTGTTTGTCGCAACGTTGGAGATTTGGAGGATCGGCGCCCGGCATGAGGGGGCCTTGCCATGCTTGAGGAAAGCTCCATAAATAAAATTCATCACCTGGTACCTCTCGATACCACCCAAAAAGTAGAACACCATAGTAAAACCACCTGTCCTGTCCATTTGTCCCACCATGCTTCCACCGGTCACGTGTCCACCTGTCGTGCATGCATATTGCCTGGAACGCGATTGGTGCTTCGTTTATCAACTGGGTGGCCTTATTCAAAAGCTGGAATCGGGAACCTGTGGGAATAATCTGTGGGAATCTGACGCTTTTAGAGGGGCTAACCTGGAAAGGCTTTACTCCCTGTCCCCAACGAGCTAACAGCAACAAATGGACTTCCTCCCGAAGAAGGAATCTTGATCTAGATTACACCCCGAGTTCTTCATGCCGCCGCAACACATAGTCGTTGCCCGGTTGCCTCCTGTGAGGCTCTACCCGGACGAGTCACGGGGTTTTTCGTCCGCCCTCTCTTAAACGCGCAAACAATGTACTCGTGGTTCACGTCCCCGAATGCTTGCGTTGGCCGCCGCTCGTCGGGACATCGCGTACAGCATGAAAGCAGTCTGTGGTGTGGTACTACAGCGC
This sequence comes from Undaria pinnatifida, assembly GCA_012845835.1. Classification (NCBI taxonomy): domain Eukaryota; class Phaeophyceae; order Laminariales; family Alariaceae; genus Undaria; species Undaria pinnatifida. Next base: position 3,602,451 of record JABAKD010000010.1, read on the forward strand.
ATACGTCAACTTATTGTTGTGTCAGGTTAGTTCGTCACTCGCCAATTGCAATGGTGAGTGTATCTCGGCGTCCCGGAAACCGTCCTCGTTAAACGGGTATTCCTGCATCACGCCTCAATGGATGTGCCAAGTACCTGTTAGGCGTAGGCTGAGTAGCCGACACCTTGTCAACTTTCAATAAAAGTAGTGGCGGCTAGCAGTATCAGCGACTGTGAGCAGCAGAGCCGCTGAGTTCAGGATACTATTTGCATGTTTACATGAAGGGCATAACGCGGCAAAATAAAACAGCATAAATTTGACGGTTTCAAGTTGAAAGGAAATCATCTCGAATTTGCCGTGGGTTATATTTCGAAATCAGCGTTGTTCTAGATTGATGTTCGAAAATACGAGAGCCCAGTAGTTTACATAAGACAACAGGGAAGTAGGGTCTAGACCTTGTGGCACAGGATGAACCCCCCCCCCCATCGCCCACTCCTCATTTCTCCAGCAGTAACACAGGCTCCACCAAGTCTAGTGTTCTCAGACATGTTATTGGCCCAATATTTAATCATGTTCTGCAACAATACTCCAAGCACATTTATTCTTTTGCTCGTGTAACACCTACACACTACCATGTGTGATCTGTCAGCTGAAGCGTAAGCTTCTGTTTCCACGCCATTTCGGGCACACGCATCGCGATCCCTGATAGATTATGAGCCTCGTTCATCAGCGGGGCGCACATATCACGGGGTAACTGGAGAAACGCCTACAGAGGAATCTACACGAGCTGATTTTGACTGAACGACTTCATCTTCGAGGAAGAAACCTCTTGGAGTATACCAAGCTACGGTAGGGGGATCCCTTAGGGGCTGCAGTTGCGGTGGCTCGTGGTCACCCGCGCGAGTAACCCCCCTCTTTCATTCGGTCATAGGCTTTCGTGCTGTTGAAATTTTTCGATGTGAATCCCCAATAGAATCCCCAATAGAATGGTTATATATACGCTGCGCCACACACACCGCCTAAAGTATTTTTTCAGTGAAGTACAGAGTCACTCGCAAGAGAATGATAGTATGATAGTATGATAGCTCAGACCTGGTAGTAAACAAGGAAGTACCCTACCGTAGCCTGGATGAGTATGAGCATTAGAACAAGTACGTGGGTTATGTCAGCTCAAGTGTCAACTTCTGCGGCCACGCAATTTCGGGGAAACACATCGCGAGTGCTGATAGGTTATGAGCCTCGTTCAACTACGTGGCGCGCACATCACGGTTGTTCGGGAGAGCGGTCTATCGAGAAATCTACACGAGCTGTTTTCGACTGAACAATATAATCTTCGAGGAAGGAACCTTTCGGAGTACGAGTACTACAACGACACGTAGGTGAGTTCTATCAGCTCAAGCGTCAGCCTCTGTGGCCACGTCATTTCGAGGACACGCATCGCGATCCCTGGTAAGTTACTAGATTCGTTTAACAGCGCGGCGCGCACAACACGTGGTTTCGGGAATATGTCTGCCGAGGAGTACAGACGAAATGGTTTGGACTGAACGATGTAATCTTTGAGGATAAAACCTTCAGGAGCACGAATGCTACAACGCTTGCGTGAGTTCGGGCGTCACATGTTGCGACTTGGTTTTGACCGATCATCTGTATCATACGATAAGCTGTACAGCGTACGAGTACGATGTATTGCAAACCTAACTGCAGTAGTTTCGCGTCGAGACATTTAATCTGTTTCGGGGCAAGAATACTTGTGTTTGCATTTTGTAATACGGTTCAATGTATCAGGTATTTGATGCATGAAATTTGTATTTCGTCCACAAAGTATCGCAGACGTTGCTACAACTACCTGACCGCTCCAGCAGTGCGTTGCTGGCCAACAACAGTAGACCGTACCAGGTACGTACTGGTAGTCCGCTAGCATGCGGCAAGGGGATTCTGTTGGGCAGCGATATATTCCGGCGTTTGGACCAGGATACGTCGACCCCCAACCGAGTACTGATGAGCCCGTATCAAGCGACAAGGAGGCTCTGTGGCGCAGCGATATATTTGGACGTCGGGACAGTAGAAGTCCGCACCAGCTGCGTCATAAGACAGCACGCACCAGTTGCGCTAGAGGGATGCCATCATGGAGGAAATCAACAAAACAAGCAACACTAGCAAGGGGTCTGTCTTCCAAAATATGACGGGAGGCACCGTTCTGTTTTCCCCATCTGGAAAGCAATACCACGTTTCTGCCTCATCTTGGGAGCCCCACGATTTTCCCTGAAAAACAGCGCGGGGAAGCGTGGGTACATAGGAGGGTAACCGTACTGGAAGAAAGACGGCCGCAGTGAAAGACGCAAGGGTCGAAATGGGGTCACGGCGGTATTGAAGCTGGCCGTGGACGCGGCGGAGAAGCTAAATTGTGCTCCGTCCACAACATCACCACCCACAGCGATCAAGAGTGTCTCAAGCCCAAGAGTGCCTTAATCAGACGATCAACGGCAACACCGGCTGTGCCAACTTCGCCAACAGTTACAGTCGTTATCAGTCCGAGTCACCAGTTAATACACCAGTGGATACTACATCGGGGGTATCGGGGGATCATGTGGGAGGGTGCTCGTTCATGGCACACACGGCCGTTGAGCCGACACCCCAGGAGAGACCAACATAGGCACACGAAGAGAGACTCCGCGAATCGGAAAAACTTGGACGTTTCGGGGCTTTGGGGGGCGGCGGCGAATCGACGGCTCCGACGATCACGGCTGAGGAGTACGAGGGCAACGGCGTTTTCAGTAAGAACGAAGGTTCTATCAAGCTGCCGGTGGACATCGGGGCTTCTGAGCGCTATCTCAACGACCGCCCTGAACTACGGGAGCGAAGTTCCTTCTACTAACGTTTGGAGAAACCACGCGAGATAACCACCACCGGTAATCACAGGTTGACAGGAGCCGCTACAGGGATTGTCATCGGCTGCATCATCGACCAGAGCGAGGTTAAGCAGCAAGCAAGGCCACCGGTTGTGGTGGTACCTGGCATAGGGCCAAATGTCTTCTCGGTTCCGAGCGCACCGGAGCAGAGAGCTACAACTATTTTTGAGCTAGAGGGGACACGGATCAAAACTACCGATTTCACCATCCCGCTGCAGCAAGTAGAGGGGCGCCGCGACCTCTTCATGTTTAACATAAAGTTAGGGGGAGTAGACTTGGGTCTGGATGCGGAGGTAAACGAGAACCAATGGCACCGTTGCATGGACCACATCAACTCCAGGAGTCTGGATCTCCTTAGTAAAACGGACGCTAACGGCGTGCAATTGGGCAGAGGAGTATCTCCTTGCGATGTCTTCACTACTGGGAAGAGCATCCGACAACCTCGCCCGAAGAAGTTTATTATCGAGATCACCATGTGCCTTTCAGCGGGTGCACACAGACCTCATGGGATCCATCTCGCCATCGTCGATGGGGGGTTTCAAATACGTCAGCAAGGGTATAGACGAATTTACCAAATACAAGAAAAGTTACCCCGTCCAAACCATGGGGGAAGCCGTCGACAAAATTCAGCTTCACATACAGTCGTTCGTTGCGCCTGTTGGGTCTCAGATCCAGGGTCTCCGTGCTCGCCGTGGGATAGAGAATACCGGGGAAGCCATCCGCGGATACGATCACCAAACCGAGGTTAACCTCCGCTACGCGATGGTTAGGGGTATCGAAGCGAGACGGGAGGATTCTGGCGGGAATTATGAGATGCCTGCTCGCGGACAGCGGGCTCTCAAACATTATTTCGGCAGAGATAACGTTCAACGCGACGTACCTGGGGAATCGGACGCCGTCCTCAGCGATTAACTTGAGGACCCGAGACGAGGCTCTTCATGGGATAGAGGCGACACTGCGACACCTCAGGTCCATCGACTCCAGGGCTTCGTACACGTCGAAACGTACACCAAGGAGCTGGAAAACAGGTCTTGGTACGGCAGGCTCTGCGGGTACAGCCAGGACAGCAAGGCGTACCGTATCTGCAGCGCCACAACACACAAAGTGGTGGAGGGCAGGAATATCGTGTTCATCCCCAAACCATCGAAGATGGTGTCTCCACCGACCAACAAGCTGGTCAACATCGACAAGATGGGAAACATTGGCATAATCGGTTTCACGATGGGCCAGAGGACCACGACGTGCTGCGAGATGTACGAGACCACACATCTCGTATCGGCTTCAACAACGACGAAACGTATGATCACATCATCCCCATCGCGCAACTGCATGACACGGCGATCGCCAAGATCCTGAACAAAACCCATGGACAAACGCAAGGGGATGTTCTGGAGAGGGGAGAAACACCGGGGGGACCGGCGGACAGCGTTGACAGACAACTATCACCAACAGACGATGACGGAGGACAGCACAAGATGATGGAAGCTTATAGCAAGGAAAACCCGCTGGAGATAGTCTCCAACTCAGGGGGAGTGCTACCCTAGCATCGGGAGACGCCAGCAATGACAAGGATGAGCAGCAGGGCTGATTCAGCGCTAATACTAACAGCCGCCCTGCATGAACTACACCAATCCCGTCTCTGCACCAACACGGCACTGCCGGACATGGCTCACCATATGAAAATGCTGACATATGCGGAGTATGCGTATGCCGTTATTCAGCTACAGCGTTCGGATAGGGGGGATGTAGTTCCAAACACGTTCAAGGAAGCTGCGGCGTATCCTGAAACAGCTCGTTGGAACCCTATCGGACAAGGTAATGGATAGTCTACGAGCCCGCAAGGTCTACGACCTCATGCCCGTTACGTCCATACCATGGGGTACAAAGTGATCAGCTCGTGCTGGAATTACAAGGTTCAGGCGGGGCGCGTAGTGGTTCAGTCGTCGACATAAGTGAGTGTAAGTCATCAGCTCCCGCTGGATCTACAAGATCAAGGCGGGGCGCGTAGTTGTTCAGGCATGGGGCTAAGTGAGCAGGCGCCACTGCGGAGGGATACTAGTTCCGGTTTATAGGGTTCAGAGCACCCGCATGGTGCTCGCTGCGGCGGCGCGGAAAGGGTGGACGGTCTGGAACCTTGACATGGAGACAGCGTTCAATTAAGCGGGCGTCGACGGGGAGTTGCGGGTTGAGACGGGTCTAGGGTACGAAGCCAAGGATGGGGAGACGGGAGCTCCGCTGTTCATGAAGCTTCTTAAATCACTTTACGGCCTGAAACAAAGCCCATAGAACTGGCATGAGACCATTGGTGATTTCCTCGTGGGAGTCGGGTTCTAATCCCTTAAAAGCGGCCCGTGCGTCAATGTCTTCCAACAGGACGGCTAAGATGAGGCAGGAACTCTCTACGGATAACGTCTCGACGGTCATTCTCTCTTTTTACGTGGATGGTGTGCTGGCGGGATGCAACAAAGCCACACTAGAGATTACCAAAGGAGATCTGATGAGGTGGTTAAAGACGTCAGAGATGGGCGATAGGTCACGGGTGGCCGGGATGCATATCACGGGTGATAGTCAAACAGAAGCACCATCACCCAGGAGGACTACACCAGGAGATTGCTCATCAAGTACGGCATGCAAAACTGCAGGCCGTTGGGGACTCCAAGGTACGGCATAGATCTATCCCTGATGCAGCCATAAGAGAGCCTTCCGGACGACGAGGAAAATCGGCGTTTTCAAGCTATTGTCGACAGCGCCATGTCCTTGAGTCACATTACACGCCACGACATCTCGTATGCGGTAAACCCACTAGCGAGGGTAATGCCCACACCATCTACGGTGCGCATGGGAGTGGCCAAGCATCTACTGTGGTACCTAGCCGGGAAAGTGGATTTTAGCATCACGTACACAAAAGGAAGTTTCAGGCTCAATGCGCACTCGGACGCCAACTGGGGCAACAACCTGGACTAACGGCAAATCAACTTTATCGTATACCATCATGATGTGTAACGGCCCCGTGAGCTTCAAGGTGGGCATGCAAGGGTTAACGGCTCAGTTAACATTGGAAGCAGGGCTTTTGGCGAGAGCGCTGGCGATGAGGTAGGCAGTGTTCTGCAAGATCATGATGATGGAGCTTGGTTTCAAGGAGGACTTTAAGTACGTCCAGATCCACATTGACAACACTTCGGCACTGTATGTTGCCAGAAACCAGACCTACTGCTGGCGTGCTAATTTGAGGTATTTCATTATTTTTCTCGAGACCATCAAGGAGGGGCACGAGAGCATTCACTACATACCAACGGAAAAAAAACTGGCGGATCTGGGAAGCAAGTTTCAACGAACATCGGCACTGGTTCCAGATTAAACTCATCAATAATTTTCAGATCTAAATCGAGGACCGTAACATCAAACATCATCATCATCATCAGCAGCAGCATCATAATCATCATCATCATCATCATCATCATCATCGTTCAGGGTTGTGCCGGAACAGTGTTCGTTAGCTCCGAGTGGCGTAGGTTTCAAGTCATTGTATCAGTCTCCCAACACAGGGTAGAGGCAAGTCGGGAAGAGAGCTCGTGCACAGTCTACCATCAAGAACGCTGGCCAAGTACTAGATATCCAATAATAGACCAATAGCCTGAACCGGTGCGAAACTGATAAGTAACTGTCAGACCATCATTATGAGAAATGTTTTTAGCGATTGTTTCTTTCTTTAACAGGGATCCCCGACGCCAAAAATAAACACCATCTGTTGGTAAATCGGTAGCTTCTGGGGAAAAGGTATTATATTATTGAGACTTCCGTCTGGAGAGACATGCTGGAAAGTGGAGTGGGTCATGTGGGCCAACTCTCCACAGCCCAGTAACAACCGCTCGTAGTCGAATACCTAAACCTCCTCGCATAGTGCCTACTCGTACATACCCGTGGGACTACTCGTGGGTGATACGACGAGACGATCCCTGTAACTTACCTCCGTGACACAACGTATGTAACTGTAACTTATTGCTAGGCTGTTCGTTGAGACAAGCTATATCGTGTTAGCAACACTACAGGAATGTTCCTACTCGTCAATGTGTCCAACGTACCGACATACCAACGTACCGTACACACCACTACGGTCCGATGTATGACTCGTGCACATGTACAATCTACCGAAGTACCGTAGCACCACAAGAAGAGTATTCTGGTACAACAACATACAATCAACAGTTCTGCTATTCAAACCAACCAATCAGAGTTTCACCGCAGTACAGTTGATACATACATGCCGCTATCACGAACACCCTCCCGAGGGGTTGTTGTATCTACCAGACCAAATACATACAAAAACAAAAACAAAACGACTCAGACTTCTACTTCTTGACACCAAGTGCGAAGTCGCGGTGAACTTCAAAAAGATCTCTCGGCAACGCCTTCGTGAGGATGTCCACGTGTTGTTTCTCGCTGGGGACGTGGGTGACTTCGATCACACTCTCCTCGGTCAGATTCCTAAGAAAGTGGTGCCTCACATCGATGTGCTTACTCCTACTCGAGCTCAGCGGGTTCTCTGCGAGCGCAATCGCCCCCTCGTTGTTTCAAGGACATCTATCTTACGAGGCTTCGCACTAGGCCTCAGCAACTGAAGCATTCCGTTTACAAACAGAGCCTCATTTACACCATCTCCCATCGCAAGATACTCTGCCTCAGAAGTCGACTGCGAAACGCATTTCTACGTCCTAGGAATCCAAATCAAACAACAAATATCTCAGCTACAAAAACAACCATCGATCCTGAAACTGATCTACGGTCAGTAGCCTAATCTCGCAACGTCGGTACCTACGAACTACAAACAATACCAGCGTACCTGCTATGTCTACCAAACTGTCTGTTCAAACTATGTCAACCGAACAAACTTCAAAACAAAATTAAATGCGCCATTTCCAGACGATTATGCAGGATCTTCCGGGTTGCTTTCTAGTGGCTCTTCGTTGGCTCGTTGGGTGCCTGCCACAGTTCGCACAGCGTTCAAGGTATCAGTTCTCGTCTCGCTGGCGATCCATGCTGGCTCCACACCACCTCTCGGCCACCACCTCTTCGAACGGCACATTTTCTGCCTCGCCATCCTCCGACAAGGACCTGTATCGCTGGCAAGGGAAGGAGGGATAGGGCTGATGGGACAAACAATTAACGTCTCGAGAAAAACTCCTCACGTAGTATCTCGCCCGAGAAATCTCAATCGTGCCAGCCCCGCGGTCACCTAAATATTTCGCAACCAATAAAGAACTTGACCTCACCCAAATTCTTCGTAGAAACAGATTCGTCTGCTGCTGCTGCCATAAACAATTCAGCCAGACTAATCGCTCCTGCATACATAATGCCATCCACATGAATCACATCCATCCCCACTACCGTCTCCCTTCACGAAACGCAGGACACAGGGGTCTGGAATACACTGCTCGAAACACCAGTCTAGATGCTTGCCTTCGTCCGTACAAACTCTTGTGTTCAAACGAACAACTTTTCCTGACACCAAACCACAGCCAGGAGGCAACTCCATCAACACTTCGTGATCCAATTCCGACCGAGCAAATGCTTGCTCAATCCGAGTGAAATAATTCCAAATTGTACTTGCTCGCCAACGCCACTACCAATCTATGAGATACAGCATTTGCGGTAGGCAAGAAAGTCTCAAGACAGTCCACACCGTACTTCCGCTTGCAGTTCTTCACTACAAGCCTAGCCTTGGCTTTCACTATCTTTCCTTTTTCGTCTGCTTTCCATTCGAAAACCCTTTCAGCATCAATCACATTACAGCCTATCGGGACTTTTACTGCCAACGTGAACGTTCTTGCTCTCATCAAGCCTTCAACCTCTGCAGACCTGGCTCCTTCCCAAATCTTGGCGTACAACGCTGGGCTACATGATAGCTACCAGGCTCTGACCCAACATCTTGAATCAGTAACTATGGCAATTCCATTTCTACCTACTGCTACAAGGGCATACACTATGTCTTATGCGAAGATTGATCCAAAATTGAATACGAGTGCAGACGCGATCTACTCCTCGACTGCACAGGTTTCGCACGCGAGTTCTATCATCTCACACTTCACCATTCTCGCGAGTAACAGTACTGCAGTCAGCAAGCTCAGCGACAAACCGCGGTATACGATCGGCAAAAGGGGACGCCTCTGCCTCCATCTGTCTTCCCGACCCAATCAACTCGTCACCATTATGCCCTCCCGGCCCAATCGACTCTACCTCATCATTCCCTCCCGGATCCCCCGTCTCTACCACCTCCTCCTCTATCTTTTGCCCTCCCTACTCCTGCCCATCAGTCTCAGGCGCTGCAGAAGACACACAAAAGGGGGCGACTCAATCAGAGAAAATATTCACGGGCGAAAGCGATTCACAACGGAAGATGGAACACAAGAAGAATGACCTACTACACTGCCCGCATCAACCGAGACAACATCATTAACTCCCGCACCAGAAAGTACGACATCACGTTTCAAACGTGTGTGGGCAACTGCTCTTCCAACAGGCGACCATACCTCGTTTTCTACATCGTCGCTACTATCCGTCACTATCCTCCCCTCCCTCCTCTGCGACCCTATCGGCAGACAAGATTGCAGTGGAGGGAGCCGTGACGGCAACACCTCCCATGGCAACAGCAGTTCGGACGGTCGCTGTCACCTGCAGGGCGTTGGCTTCAAAAACAAAACGGATACGGTCCGTCAGGACGAGGTTCTCCATACCACATTTCATACGGTGATTTAGTCTCAGGGTTAGCGGAGCACGCAGTGTGATTCATGGCTTCGCAAGCCCAGTGCATAGCCTCAGCCCAGAGTATATCAGTCTTATGTAATGGCACATATTTAAAAAGAACTTTAGCCTGGATACGAGCCGCCACCGCGGCCTCCTATATCAATCCCAACCCACGCTATGCAACACCACTATATTGCGGACTATACGCTAGTGTGCACTCTTGTTTGATCGAAAGCTCGTGGCACACAGATGCAAATCCCTTCCGAAAAACTTCCCGCCATCGTCAGATCTAACAATCTCAACCTATGACGGGACACCATCAGCACGCACACTGCAAGAAAATTCCGAACAGCACTCCCTGCGTCTGATTTATTTTTCAAGAAATACATCCATGCATGCCTTGTGAAATCATTCTCCACAAACATGGGGTAGCGCTGTACCCCCTACGGACACAATGTCCTTCCTCCCTCCCAGGTCAACAAAAACAAATCTCTCTGCCCAACTTTTATCTTATCAATCTACGTTTAGCATCAAGCAAATGAGCATAAATGTTGCTAACTCGTTCACATCCATCGTGGTTTCCTGCTTGCAGTATTAAATCAGTCAACACCGAACAAATAGAGTCTTCTCCTAGACGATACGCGTTCAGCATGCCATGAACGTTTGGAAATATCACTTTGTCCTTCAAACGCAGTCATCACCACATCAGGACCATCAACACACATTCCATGACCTGGCACAAATCTAAATCGGAGATGATTGTTGTATCCAAGTTGGGGGAATACAACACTTTCTTTCACTCTACTACGGATTATTCGTTGTCAGCAGTCACAAACACCAACAACACGAATACCAACTTCAGGTTGCAGCGAAAATGCTACCACACCATCCATGCTACAAGTCGCACAGGATGGCACCTAAAAATGATACCATGCATGTTCGACTATTAGAGTTGTTCAAACTGGTTTGAGAGAAAAACACTACACTCTCTGCTGATGCACCTTACCCACACTGGGTCATTTCTCTTATCAGGGGGTCAGTTGGAAAACAATGTCAGTCATCGGAATATCAGCCTCAGAAACAAGCGTCTCATACAGATTTTGTGTCGGGCACTCATCAGAAAATTCAAATTCTGTCACCACAAGGGATACGATACTTCAGTGCCGTACAGTACGGTTGAATTCAGGAGCTTTGGGAACTTTGAAAAGGACCTCCACCCAACCTATCGCCGAATTATATTATAAAAAATGAAAGTACACTCCAGCTGTGAGATCGAAGATTTTGTCGAAACTCATCTTTGCAAGCTGTGTGTGATACTCCGATCGCGCGCATTACGAGTTGTGTGTCCTCATCAAGGATATAGGTCGGCGACTCCCCTTACAACTACAGTGTAGCTATCAGGGTCAACAGGATGATTATATATGTCAGCCCCAGGAATCCATGTATTTCCACTGGCGACGTTTTCCCACCTCCTACTACTCAACTGAGAAGAGGTGTGAGGAACTGAGGACTGGCTATCTAAAGCCCTACCTACAGTCCCGTGGACCGAATCGAAGTTTACTGCAGTAACAACGAACGATCAGCATACAATGCTACACGGGGTTCAAGCCTAAGTCTACAAGACTACTACTCCCAACCATCGTGCTGGACACGCCAAGGCCTTGGGCATCGCCGCCCGTTCCTCCGACGGCCCTGCCGGCGGCACCCGATTGGTGCGCGCCAGCCTGTGGTCCCGCGTCTCTAAGTGCAACGCTCCGAACCTGCGAGAAACAATCCTCATAAAATACACGGGGGTTCAAATCTGGGTCTACAACACCCCACTCCAAACCCTCATGCCGGACACGCCAAAGCCTTGGGCATCGCCGCCCGTTCTTCCAACGGTCCTGCTGGTGGCACCCGAGTGGTACACACCAGCCCCTGGTGCAACACCTACATACACAACCAGGGGACTCCATTCCTTTCTCTCCTTCTTCTTTTGTGTCTCAACAACAACCAACGCGAACAAACTCTGTTGGTGTGAAAGCTGGGGTGAGCAATACAGATACTGCGTCTCTAGGGAACTCATGAAACACATTCTCTCACCAACAACCTGCAGTTCACCCTGATGGTGGGCCGCAGGGGTCGCGTTATCCCCGTCAGCCATGACGAAGAGAGGTCGGGTGATCAAGCCGCCTCCGACATCCATCCGACAGCCCGTCGACACAGTCCAGGGGGACGAAACAGCAGTCGACTGATGACTCGCTTAAGCGTGTTGGTAAATCGGTAGCTTCTGGGGAAAAGGTATTATATTATTGAGACTTCCGTCTGGAGAGACATGCTGGAAAGTGGAGTGGGTCATGAGGGCCAACTCTCCACAGCCCAGTAACAACCGCTCGTAGTCGAATACCTAAACCTCCTCGCATAGTGCCTACTCGTACATACCCGTGGGACTACTCGTGGGTGATACGACGAGACGATCCCTGTAACTTACCTCCGTGACACAACGTATGTAACTGTAACTTATTGCTAGTCTGTTCGTTGAGACAAGCTATATCGTGTTAGCAACACTACAGGAATGTTCCTACTCGTCAATGTGTCCAACGTACCGACATACCAACGTACCGTACACACCACTACGGTCCGATGTATGACTCGTGCACATGTACAATCTACCGAAGTACCGTAGCACCACAAGAAGAGTATTCTGGTACAACAACATGCAATCAACAGTTCTGCTATTCAAACCAACCAATCAGAGTTTCACCGCAGTACAGTTGATACATACATGCCGCTATCACGAACATCATCACTATGGGACCAGAAATTATGTTATTTCTGGGTTCAGAAATAATCGAGGCCAGAACTCAGTGGATTTGGTGATTTCTGAGCCCAGAAATACCAGCTCTTCCAATCTCTCAGAACTGGGATTATTTAACTTTTGGATACTGCCTCGTACCAAGTATCACATTTCACCACTACCTACTCTGTACCTGGTATGATACCTGTCTGCTGCACACGTCACCCATCACCCACAACAAAGAATCACAAGCACACCTACGACATACTGCACTTGTTGTGTGCGAGACAGAGCTTCGTCCTCACACAAACGCGACAGCAGCAGCACCATCACCATCAAAACCACCGCAGGCACACCACACCAACACCACAGCAGGAGCTCAGCAGCAGAGACAGAAGCAGAGACCGTGGTGACCTAACGTCGTCGGCGACAGTGCACGCGCCAGATTTTCGAAAAAAAAGGAAAACAGCAAAACAAGACCTCCCAAAAATAAAACCACTTTCCAAAAATCAGAATCCATAATTGGCGCCCCTTATTTCTCATGCAATTATTTCTGGAGCCTCCAAACTAGAAAAATAATTGCCAGAAATGATTGCTATTTTTTTTCTATAATAGTAGGTCTCATACCGAAAATCCCAAATCAACGCCCTCCCGGATTCTTCGCAAGACAATGGCGAATCAACAATGAACTCAATTCCATCACCTAAAACAACACAAATGGCACGAGGAAACTCATCCTCATGAGCGAAAACTCTTCCATACTTACCTTTTGGCTTTTGTTCTCACTATCCCCAAACAATGGAGTAAAGAAAAATGAAATGTCGCGACTGTTGACACGATCAGCCTAAGCCTTCCCAGGTACAAAAACTATTCGATCATCGCAAAAACATCTAGTGTTTCGCTCCTCCATTGCAAACAAGTGCTGGCAGAACGATACTGCTGCTAGTAGAACAACCAATCAATCATAAATATGCCCACCCTCGGCTATCTTACAATCAATCAGAAGACTACTGCCGAAAATAGAAGATACATGCAAAATTAAATATAATCAGTGCCAACATCAACATCACACATTAGCAGCGCACCTCTCAAGGCGCATCTAAATTACCTTTTCTCCAAATGGTTATCGTATGTATATCCGCTCCATCAGACCCCTTTTAGTCCTGTCTACACCAGAAAAACACTGCAAGTTTTTCGGATCTACAAATATTGTTTGAGTTGAACATGAACACATACTTCAAAACTACCAAGCGAAAAAGGCAACGCATACCATCCAGAACGAATATCAGATTGTACTATATGCGGGTCTCCACACTTGCCGCAAATAAGTGATACATACGTCTATTATTTACTGGTTTCACACGTGCCGTAAATAAATAAACATCACATTCGCCCAAAAGAAATACTTCGATCGACAGGTGTATCCATCGTAAAAACACATTCGCCACTTCGACCAGACCTGTCCCCCCCTGCCCCGCGAGGTTGCCGAACTATTAACTATTAAGCTCCGGCTGACGATATAACCAGATCTGCTTCCTCCATGTCTTCTCCTGCTGCTGCTGTTGCTGCGGCGTATCATAGAGTGCGTTCGGGCATGCCGCTCGATTTGTTGCCCGGACGCAACCTCATCGTTATTTGGTACTGCTGCAAACAGCCCACGATTACCACACGCTCGTTCCTACCGCTGTTACCAGAAGCAGGAATTACACGACTATTACGCGCGACGCGCGACTTCGTCCTACAAAACTATCATAAAACCAAGAATAATCCAGGTAGAGTGCGCACGGCTGGCGGCCGTGCGACTTCTCGCGAAATGTGCAGAAAACCCCGTACCTGCTGCCTCCAGAACCAACCTTCTGAAGTGGAGTGCGTATGGCAAATAAAAACGAAAGTATATGCCGTGCTCGCGACTTAAAATCCCCCGTTCGCAACACACGGCCGGGGTGTGCCTGCGGCTGTACTTCAGTCATGAGGATTTTAGCTGCTGCTGTAAACCCCCCTGGCCGCTGTATACATTGGGGGTGTCCTAGATTATGCTACCACAGTGGCCATAAGCTGCTGCTACTGCCTGCCTACGGTTATACTCCACCGTGTAGTGATTTTCCTCGCCACGAATTACAGCAGTACTCAGGAGCAAACTATCATAACCATTCATGAATTCTCCACCGCGCACGCTCGCGAAAACGAAATATGAAGAGGATAAGATTCGAACCCACGACTCATCTTTTGTTGGTTATATGTAGCACTACCCATGAGATCACTTAGTCGTGTAACTGTAGAGCAAGTTTGACCCGCAAAAAAATACCGACCCCCCGTCAGACAGCAACTCGCTTATCGAAATGCCCTCCCTGCTCCATCTTCCACCATAGAAGACTCCCGACGATGGGGGTACAGCATCTCTCCCTGTCATACCACCGGCAGCTCTCTCCTTCTCCGCACCGGAATCTTTCTTGCGTCTTGCTGCTCGTCTTCGATGGTCTCCGAAGCGGCTGGCTCCAAAAACCACGGCCCATCCCACCTGCCTCCCTGTGAGATTTGCCTTACTTCCTTCGCTCGTCTGCGCTTTCGTCTTTTCAGGTTCATCGAGAGCATGGCCCTGTTTCAATACTGTTGACCCGTTGGTCCCCCATGAGGCTAAACCGAATCGGTTTCTCTGGAGTATTCGTTAGCTCCAAGCGGGGTAGGTTTAAAGTCATTGTATTAGTCTCCCAACACAGGGTAGAGGCAAGCCGAGAAGTGAGCCCGTGCATGAGAGCTCACAGTGTACCATCAAGAACGCCAGCTAAATACTAGGTATCCAATAATAGGCCAATAGCCCAAACTGGCACGAAACTGATAAGTCACTGTCAAACTGAAAGTCCCAAATCAACAAACATCGCTCCTGTGGTTGCCGAACATCATTTTCGGTTTACGCTGGTAGAATATTTCTTCTGCGCTCACCGACCATCATCGTTATTTTTGGGGTCGCCGCACTATCATCAATTTTCCGGATCGCCAAGAAGACGTCACAAGCGCCTCGGGTCGCAACAGATTCACGGCAAAATGAGTTGTTTCGTATCACGTAGCACTGTACACGGCTTTTTTCAAACAAAGGAGGGCGGCAGAAACGTGGTTCGGCTGCTAGACGTTTTATGCAGGTTAGTTTTTGTAATAGCATCATTCACACGTTTTCTTTGTACTGGGCGGACATACCCGTTGTCGGCCGCTACAGTAAGTAACTATTTCGACTCTTTAACCAACAAACGGATCATTGGAATATTGTGTCCGGTGTATGCTTCATCGGGTTCGCGTGGGAATAAGTATAGCAGCAGCAGCGCACAAGTTGCAGACAAGTGTTCTGTGATTAAACCTGTTTCCCACACGCACTGCTGATCGGCAGCCATTGGTTTCTGAATCAGTGTTTTTGTGAATGTATATTGGTTCCATCATTCGCTGCTTATCGTAAGCCATGACCAGCACTTTCGTCAAGTTCCTATCGCTTTCGTCGAGTACGTATTATCGTTAGCCATAATATGTTCGCTATTTCGCACTTCGATTGAGGGGGGGTGTTAAGTGTAGACTGAGCACCCGGAACACGTTGTCAACTTTCAAAACAAGTAGTCGCGGCTAGCAGTAGAAACGACTGTAAGCAGCAATGAATGCTGCTGCTCAGGATAGTCTTTGGATGCTTACCAGAAGGGCACGACGTGGCGGGAAAAGACGACATAGATTTGGCGGCTTCAAGTTGACAGGAAACCTTCTCGAGTACGCGGCGGTATTATTTCGAGATTAGCGTTGTTATAGATTGATGTGTTCAAGAATACGAAATCCCAGTAGCTCTACAGAAGACGACAGGGCAGTATGTCTATACATTGTGGCACAGGATGACACCCCCCCATCTCTCACTCCTCATTTCTCTCGCCA
Source organism: Undaria pinnatifida (assembly GCA_012845835.1). Lineage (NCBI taxonomy): Eukaryota > Phaeophyceae > Laminariales > Alariaceae > Undaria > Undaria pinnatifida. Next base: position 3,618,759 of record JABAKD010000010.1, read on the forward strand.
CAAAGACTCCAGCAAGTCTAGTGTTCTCAGACATTGTTTTGATCTTAAGGTTTAATCATGGAGCACAAGAATAATACAACAAACACATTCCTTCTTTCATTCTTGTGATACCAGGTGCAGCTGCACAACTACCCTGTGTGGTCTGTCAGCTCAAGCGTCAGCCTCTGCTGCCACGTCATTTCGTGGACATGCACCGCGATCCCTGATAGAAGTTGTAGGTGCTGACTGGCGCGCGCCACAAAGTAGGACTCCAACGTGTGGCGAAAGGGACAATGGACAACCTCGTACCAAACATTCACCTGTTTCGGCAGAAAGCCGGGCGCAACCATGCTCCCGTTAGCCCCGATCCCACAGCGGGGCATGTCACTATTACCAGGTAGTAGCTATCTAATATATGTACATAAAGTGGTTCCGTGCGGAAGCAGGGCACACAGCGCCTTGGCACCGCCAAGAGAAGGCCACGGCGACGGGCGAGGCCTACTTCGCTAGTTTCTGCATATTTATCGGCCTACCCCGTCCTGGCGGCCTACGGCCGGACATCGGGAAATATCTCGTTTTCTACTATTATAGACTATAGCTTTTTGGAAAACAATGGTACCAAGAATAATGGAACCTATTTCTGTCCAGGCCTGAATCCACCCTGGAATGAGAGTCGTGATTTTACCCGCTATTGTTTTAGCTGACGGTCTCTCAGGACTCGCACTGAGTCGTGCAATCAAATATGCGCTCTGAGGAAAATCAAAAATACTCCCGACGTTACATGTGGTTTCTGTTTGCTGCAAGAAGAAAAGCAGAAACACAAGCAGCACTCACTCTTAAAGTTCTGCTGTTGCCGCTTACTGGGAGGAGGGGTTTGTTCTGCTTGAACCAAAGTTAAAAGGTATTACCAGGTACTACAGTAGTGCTGCATGTGCTATGAGTACGACAATCAGTAGAAGTATACGGGAGGCTGTGTACACTCATATCTACCCGGGGTAAACGACGCGAAGGGTACTACGAGTACTACTACTGCTGTATAGCACACCACACGTCAAGATACGGGGGGGGTCCGAAGGACCCCATGTGACATACCTGAGGGCCAGTCCAAACGAGGAATAATCATCGAAAAAAAAGACGTTTTTTTTTCCCAACAAAGCTGTCTGGCTCCTTAAAAAAAGGTGTGGTGTCAGTTTTTTTAGTTGATATCCCTGGCAAAACCATTAACTTATTTCGAAAGTGTGGGTCGATATATGATCCAAGTATGGATAACAGGGGCGAAGAAGACCATAGGCACGTGACCGGCTCGCAAGCGCACGGTGGATGGGGTAGGCCTTTTCAAATCAATTTTCAAATCGGTTCGAAACTGTTTTCTCGTTCTTTTTGTGTTATTAATTACCCGGCCCCTACCTGCCTCTCTCTGTGACAACATACTACTGAAGGTACATACATAGTCTATGCACCTTGTATTATATGATAGCCGGGTGACCCAAGACCCGCACTCAGCAGGATTCCCCCTTCTCCGCTCATAACACCTCTCGGCCACCTTCTACCTTCTACGACACTTTGGACTACTACACTACGGTACCATGACCCGCTTAGCGTACCTCTCAGTTGCTTGCTCGCTTCTTGCTGCTCACTACAGCGTTGTGTCAGGGCTGCCGGTGAGACATGCTGCTTGTAAACATGCTTACGAAAACCTCCGGAACTGATGGCATTATTGCTTTCGCTGTCCTCAATTCGCTGCATCGATAAAAATGAAGTTCGTCTTGACGGTAGTAGTAGTAGTAGTTGTTGTAGATCGTCATGATGGCAGCAGATGTCCCTATAGACTATGCACCCGGAGCCACACTGCAATGCCCACCAACGCCGTGCCCGCGCCTGCATACACCTGTTTGTGACCGATCTCCTCCATTCGCGTGCGCCATTTTTTCGTGGTTCCCGACGGACTTGCATGACAACGACTGCAACAAACCAATCTATGTGCGAATCGGGGGGCAAAATACTACATGTTTACAGCTCACGCGCAAGCCTGATGAGCCTGCACATGGAGGTGAGCGTATCATAGGAGGAGTGCAGAAAGCGTGCCTCACTCGCACTCCCCGCCCAGCGTCGTCGTTGCTTGTTATTGTGTTGGTTTCTGTGTGCAGCAGAGTTGGTTGTGGTATCATCATGCCCACCGCCTCTATTTGTCGCTAGTCAAACTCTGGTATTATCCACTATAAATACGTGCGTAGCTGAAACTCCGCACTTTACTTCTTCTTAGCCTTGACTTGCCCTGGTTATTCATGACTGACCTCTACTACTGCTCTATGATACCTCTTCCCGAGTTCACACCACAGCTGATTCTTGTATCCTAACTGTGTGTATCGTATGTACGCGTTTCCCCAGACGAGGATGGCTCTACTGTTGTTCCTACTTGGACCTACCGCCGCACGGGCACCACTGGGCAGGAGCCGTATGGCCCAAGGTACGAATCGGAGCCTATCATCTGTAGAAAACGAAGAAAATCTGGTGTTTTCTGCCGAGAACAGTATCTTGCTTAGACTACTCTTGCAGAATACTTTTTTTTTTTTCCAAGCGGCAACCCACGTTCGCCTATTATGTTTCCAGCGAGAACGGGCCAGGCAAGAAGGGTGAAGGGGTTCAGATCGGTATATGTGCGCACAACATCGACGTCGTTAGGCAACCACTGAATTACTTGCAACTGTCTGTGCTATAATGCCGCGCCATGCTGCAGGTTACACCATGCTAAGATTCTCGCGCTTTCAACGTGTACAGTACGCGGGACTGACTAAGTCGTTGTCGCTCGGTACCTAATATACTACATTACAAGGGCTCCGCATGGGTGGGGCATGGCAGCACTTCAAATTGTTCGATTCAATACTTGTAGAGGAAGAAAAGTAAGGTGGTAGTGCCAAGAGTTTGATATAGACTAACAATCATAACAATGTGCTACTATAAATAATAGCCACAGTTTTTAAATCCGATTCCGAGCTTCATTCATCAGATTTCGATCGGATAATTCCGAGCATACATACGAGGACTGACCCTTCAGTCTGGCGACGACGTATCGAGTGCGTTTCCTATGATATTTTCACTCAATCAAGCATCCGGGGCCAGTAAGGTGACTGACCATGTCTGCTGCGTGTGATAAGAGAAGTTTTACACGGACCAATTGCATAATACAGCTGTCCGTCCTGATCGAGTTGATCGGTGTAATTGCTTAGGTATCGTATTATTATTACCGCTGCATGCAGCAATACACTTTACTTTTTTTCTTTTTCCTACTACTATCCCATTAATTGTCATGCCCGCATTACTCTCGCCCTCCCAGTAGTATAACTTAGATCCGGGGTCATATAGCGGGCTCCCCTCCCCCCTCCCCACTACGTTACGTTCACTTTATTTTATCGCGAGAATTTAGCATTTTCTTCCCCCGTCGATTCGCGTCGATTTGTACCTACCTATGCTGCTACGAGGTGATTTTAGCAGCAGTTAGTTGATCCTTTTTTTCCCATATATTTCTGCAAATAAATAATGCCAACAAAGCTCACATCGGTGGTTATGTAACTCAAGGACCAACACCAGTATTAATAGTAGTAGTATTCGGGTGTAATCCCACTAGACCACCGGGGCGATCGGCTCTATATCACTCACTGCCCCGGTGGCGTATCAGGTTATATCCTCGAGCCTGGTATTATAGGTGAGCTTTGTGAGTTCGAATCCCCCCGAGTACATACTCGTATAACTTTTTCGTTTTGTGCACTAATTGACTTGCGGAAACCGCGAGAGCGTGAGTTAGCAGCACTCAATGAAAAATCGACGACCAGTGGGTGCTGAACCCTATGCGCCAAACACAAGTTGAGGCAATAACCGGGGGGGGGTGAAGGGAAGGACGACACCTACCACGGCTTGTATTTCCAGAATCTGGAAAGTAGAAGTGAGCCAAAAAACAAAACCCTAGAGAGAGGAAGAGATGATCAATCAGCAGTCAGCAGCAAGGAGCACGTCAAGTACGGAGCAGCACAAACTTATTTATCAGTTACGTAACAACGCGGGACCGCTTGCACTTGACAGGCAAACGACCACAGCAACGGAGGCAGGGACCACAGCAACAACAAAGCACGGCATCCACACACATTTCTCCAAAGAGTCTTCTCGGGGAAAAAAAAACACCAAACAATGCGCTACGGGGACGAATGCATGCCACCACTGAAGACTGGTTTCTTCCGTGGATACTGTGTACTTACTATCACCTTCGCGTGGCACAGCTTAACAATAAGGGGAACTTGTATAATACAACCCTCGAGACCCCGGGGACGCAGCCACTCGCATTGCTGCTGTGTGGCTTTTCCTGGCGCTCTAATCGTAATCAAATGCACTACTACTATGATCCCTTACCGCAGTACCATGGGATTTTTTTACATAAATATTATTCTTTGTTTCGGGACAACATATGACGCCGATTTGGAAATAGTGTCTTGCCAAGTTTAATTTTATCAACCTCTCCACATAATACATCAAGATCGACAGAATAACTGGAGAGTACAGTTCAAAATACATTTTTTTGCCCGCTTCTCGCTTGGACGGCGGCCTTCGAACGAAGTGATTTAACCGGGAAATGCTACAGCACTGCCCACTGAGCTATACTTGATCACTTGAGTCTGTAGCTCAGTGGGTGGTGCTACTACATATATATATAGTTATGTCAAACTACCAAAACAGCCTTTCATAATGTCGTCAGCGCGCACGCTCAAAAAAGACAAACATGAAGCCGGTGATAATCGAACTCACGACACATAGCACTACCCACTATCACTTGACTCAGTAACACTCACAGTGAGTGGGTTATGCAAAACCAACCAAATATGTTTTCGAGTTCGTTATTTAACTCTCACCGGCTTCGTACGAGCGATCTGCGGAGCTATCCCCTCCCCACGTACTACAGTTAGTAGTACTCAGGAGAACACTAACAACTACCGTAACCATTCATAACGTCTCCAGCACGCACGCTCCTGAATACCAAATATGATCTGGGTGAGAATCGTACTCACGACCCATCCTTCGTTCGTTATATAGCACTATACCCACTGAGCCGAAAAGAAAAGACACACAGCAGTAGTAGCTATGATAGGGCAAGCGCTTGGAGGTGGCCATGAAAAAAGCATCGTCGGGAAGAAATTTTGATGCCAATTTGGAAATGTTGTTCTTATGTATTCATTCAAGCTCTACATATGCCAATATCCAATAATAGCTCCGGCGTACAGCGCCCAAAACAAAAAAGCGCACTTCTCGCTTGTCTCGCTCAGCGTTTATCCGCGTTCACGTCGATGTGCGGAACGAATGCGGCAGGGTGAGGGGCGTTTGAGCCGCCCCTCGAAGACGGCGCTCGAACGAAGCTATTTGACCGAGATTTCCAGTTCCGACAATCGCATACTCCTTTTACCTGCAGACGTTATTTGCGTAATAAGGTCGCGCAAACAAACGGTTTTTAACCTTTTTTTTCTTTTTTCCCTCACACTTCTACTTTCCAGCTTCTGGACAAGCCGTGGTCACAGGTGTCGTCTCTTCTCCCCCTCGGTTGTTGCCTTCAATTTTTATCGCGCATAGGGTTCAACAATCCCACTGCTCGTCAAGTTTTCATCGAATGTCGCTAACTCACGCTCTCGCGCTTTCCGCAAGTCAATTTGTGCACAAGAAAAAGTCCCGACGAATTTATACGAGTATGCACTCGGCGGGGCTCGAACTCACAAAACTGACCTATACCAGGCTCGAGGATAACCTGATACGCCACCGGGGCGACCAATATCTATATCAGGTTGACGTGCAGACCAAGCACGCTCAAAATGGGAAACACTTCAACACCACCAAACGGAATAATATAAACAGACGAATTAGAGCGATCTGCTACTGGTATAACACATGTGCGTATTCACCCGAAGTTATACACATTCTTCACAACCGATCCTGCAGACGCTATTTGCGTTATAAGGTGCGCAAACAAACGGTTTTGAGCATATATAAGGTTGAAGTGCAGACCAAGCACGCTTGAAATGATAAACACGTCAACAGCAGTAAACGCAATAATAACAAAAGACGAACTAGATCGATCTTCCACTGGTATTGTAACACGCGCTCAAGCCCTGCAGACGTCAAACAAAACAAACGCTCGAGCATATACCACCGCAAAAAAAAAACTTGAGCAACAACCTACAATTTGGAAATGATGCCAATTATGGAAATTATCCAGACGCTGCAGGCGTTAAGATACAACCGAAGTCGCAGATTACCTCCTCAAAATACAATATGTTTGCAACTTATTTCTTGTCTCGCTCAGCATCCATCCGCGTTCCCGTCAAGGTGCCCAACATATAAGGAAGGGCGACGGGCGTTGGAGCCGCCCCCCGAAGACTTCTAAGCGTATAAGCCGTCCCCGAAGATTTTTACGTGTTTCATTCGTTCAAGTCCTGCAGACGTCAAGCAAAACAAACGCAAAAGATAATTAGAGCGATCTACATCTGGTATTGTAACACGCGCTCAAGCCCTGCAGACGTCAATCAAAACAAACGCTCAAGAGTATACCGCCGCAAAAATCAAAACTTTGGCAACTATTAATACCTACCGTTTGGAAATGATGCCAATTTTGGAATATCCAGACGCTGCAGACGTTAAGATACAACGGAAGTCGCAATATTACTTCATCAAAATACAATATATTTTTGCAACTTCTTTCTTGTCTCGCTCAGCATCCATCCGCGTTCATTTCGAGGTGGCCAACGGATAAGGAGAAGAGCGAGGGGCGTTGGAGCCGTCCCCCGAAGACTTTTACGTGTTTCATTCGCTTAAGCCTTGCAGACGTCAAGCAAAACAAACAAACGCTCAATCCCTGCAGACGTCAAGCAAAACAAACGCTCGAGAGTATGCCACTGCAAAATTCAAAACATTAGCAACTACTGTTCGAAAAATGATGATAATTTTGTAAATCGTCCGGGCGCTGCAGTCATCAAGATACAACCAAAATATCAAGTATTCCTCCTCGACGTGCAATATTTTTGCAACTTCTCGCTTGTCTCGCTCGTTATCCGTCCGTGTTCACGTCGAGGTGAGAACGGATACGGCATGGTGAGGGGCGTTTGAGCCGCCCCCGAAGACGGTGCTCGAACGAAGCTAATTGACCGAGAATTCCAGTTCCGCGAATCGCACACCGAGGCCAAGACGAAAAACAACTTCTGACCGAATCCCCGAAAAAAATAATGATCATATATATCGACCTATACCCTTAATGAGGACACACAACCCGTAATACGCGCGATCGGAGGAAACCACACAGCTTGCAAAGATGCGAGTTTCGACATAATATTCGATCTCACCGCTGGAGTGTATTTTAATTTTTATAATATATATTTGTTACAATAATAAAAATACACTCCAGCCGTGAGATCGAAGATTTTCTCGAAACTCGTCTTTGCAAGTTGTATCTGATACTCCGATCGCGCGTAGTACGGGTTGTGTGTCCTTATTAAGGATATAGGTCGGCGACCCCCCTTGGAACTACAGTGTAGCTATCAGGGTCAACAGGGCGATGTTAGTCAGTCTGTGCGCGGAAACTATAAAACCCGTTTTTGAGGGGGACAAAATCTGACAGCTGTGGAAGGAAATGCATCAGTTTATAAAGTGAATCCTGTAAGTCGAATAACCGGTGAGGGGAGGGCTGAGTTTTCAAGGACGTGGGGGCCTGGGTCTGACCAAGAGGGAGCGGGCGGGGAGGGTGGGGGGGGGGGGAGAGCAGGGGGGGGAGAGCAGGGGGGGGAGGGGGGAGGCGAAAGGGTTTAAAACAATATATTTGGGTCGGATAGATGTAGGGGTTCCATATACGCGTGGTGCCAGGTCTAGGCGATGGTGCGGGTGGTGGGGAAGGAGGGGGCGTTGGGTGGGGGGGGGGGGGGAGGGGGGGGTGAATTGCAGCAGAGGCATGGATGGCTCTAGGAAGATAATGAGGTGATATCAAGTGCGTGGAAGTATTTATTTCTCTGGCAGATTTCGCTGTTAGGTGGGGCGTTCGAGCAAGAGGGACCGGGAAAAAGAAAAAAGAAAAAGGAACGTGGGGGGGGGGGGGGAGGGATATGAAAATACGCTCCAGCTGTGAGATTTATGTAGTAAAGCCCTAATCAACCTAATCAATAGCTATGGCTCTTGAGGGTACATATATGAATTTAGCAATAGCTTTTTAGGATACGTCGGCAGAATGAAGCAGACGCTGAGATATCAACCCGCTCGGTTGGAGTGTGGAACACTCCGTCACCTTACAGCAGCGGTATGCTCTATAACCTCACCCCTCGCCTTAGCACGTCGATGGCCGATGTCGAGGCCAGTGACGTGGCTGAAATAACCCAACACATAGCAATTTATACGAGTACCGAACAGCGGTTTGATACCTCCTTGTATATCACAGTCGCTCTAACCCTCTCCGCTTCGTGGCATATTTTGCGCAGTTGTTATTAATACGTTGACTGTGATTTCGATAACATAACTAATATTATTCGCAAGCTGCGTGATACACCGGCCCCTTGTTTTTACAGAGATGTAAAATTCTTTGAATATACATACATACATGCATCCTATCATGGATGTTGCGAGGGTGAACATCAACAACGAAATTACTGTAATATTAACAATAATGGCAGCAGCTATACTACTGCATCCCAACGTAGTTAAGTTGTTATGATTCGTCAGTGTTAATAATAGCAACATGTTACATGCGAAAATCGGATCATTTGTATAGTTAACCCCCCGTTCTGTATTCGACCCGTTTGCCGCGGCCTTCTCTGCGCTGCTTCGCATCGATGAGCTTCCAGGTTGAGACTAACTCTCGTTGTAGGTTGCTCTTTATGCCGATACATGCTACTAACGGTGCTACACTGTAAGTACAGTAGCGATGCACCAAATCAAATAAATGGGAACCAAAGGTTTATCCACCAGTTGAACCGGGTTGTGCTTGCATAAGTGATACACCATTAGACTACAGCTGTGGTTGTGATGATGATATATCTCAAATATAAAAATGTATTAAAAACAATCTGGGGTCCAACTATTGGGTAGAATAGGTGCTGACTGCTTACCTCAACGGACATTTCGGTTATTATCTGTGATATTCCGGTAAGCACAATCCGGGGTCCATCAACACGGTTGTTAGAACATATATAAGATTCCTGACTTGCTACATATTTGCTGCATATGCACGTTACGACGTGTTACAACCGGAAGATCCAGCACTTCCCATTGCATTGTGTGACACATTAAACGGCAAGGGCATGCGATTAGACTATGCTGTTAATAGCGATACATCTGCACCATCTGGTTTGTCCCGTTATTAGATACCAGGTTTATTACATACATCTTGACCACGGGGTGATGGTGTCAGCGCTGACTGCGGCGCAGCTGACTGCATAGCTCAGTGGTTGTCGTCTATATTCTATAGCAACAACTCTGGAAGGTTGATCGCCATCCAGCGCGCTGTAGGTCTCCGTTCGTACTTGAGGCTTACATGTTTTGGGCGGCTATCTCAATCACTCTAGTTGCACTGTGCACTGTTGTGGGTAAACGTGTTGGGATACCCGACAGCTGTCGTCGCTGATCAAACGAAGCTACGCGTGTCAGTAAACGGAACAGAAAACACACCTGGTGTCGTCTCATTCCCCTACGCTGAAGCAGAGGGCAAACCGGTAAACCGGGCGCCACTTTGGTTGGTTTGGCCTTGTACATACAGCGAAAGAAACAAAACCAAGCACCGCATAGACGCCAAGACAAAGAGGGGACCGAACACAAACGACTATTTTCACATAAACCTATTACTCCCAACGACGCTGCTCATGTATTATCACACTGCTTGGTTTTTCTGGTTATGTTTATACATTGGCGGCAGTGACTGGCACCTAGGATTCCCGGACTGCGGAAAGGACTCCCAGAGCCCCATCGATTTGGCTGCTGACATAGAGACCATCGCAAAAGTGAGCTACATTTACAGTACCTCGAACCAGATGCATTTTGTTGGTTAAAGCCTAGTTCAATATTTATATGATTCCACTTCTGTCACGGGCAAGCACCATTGAGGTTTCTTTTTTTTTTTTCACACACATTTACTTTCCAGCTTCTGGACAAGCCGTGGTCACAGGTGTCGTCCCTTTTTCCCCCCGGTTGTTGCCTTCATTTGTTTTCGCGCATAGGGTTCAGCAATCCCACTGCTCGTCGATTTTTGATCGAGTGTTGCTAACTCACGCTCTCGCGCTTTCCGCAAGCCAATTTGTGCGCAAGAAAAAGTCCCCACGAATTTATTGGGACATCCTGACGTGTCAGCGGGCTTACTTACAAGCGCCGCGGCATACATATGCATACTCGAATCGTAACATGTGATATGGAGACTTGGGAACGACGCCAACTCCTTGAGGCATGCTTGTATCACTCTGTTTCTCTCTTCTTCTGTTTACCTGGATCCGTCTACCGAGCCGTGTGCAGCGATGCTGGCCTCGGGATCCTGATAAGTTCCGGGGTATAGGTGTGGAGATGTGTGCTCTGCTAGGCAAGTCGCGACACACCATATCACGTACCCGCACATCTTACAGAGCGCCCCGGCCAGACAAAGCTGGCGTTATCCGAACGTGCTCGCCAGGAACACCCCGCCGCATCGTCGCAATATAATGATGCCACAATGCAGTTGATGCGTGGAGTACAACGAGTGAGACACAAACCGCCATCCACCACGATGTTTCGAGGTGATGCGGTGATAATCATCATTCTGTTTTTGTTTTCTGTGCATGCATGCACCCTGCCCCGGTTCCTCCCGGCCTCACCTTCTCCATGTATCTTTCCATACATAGCTGCGCCGCGAAGGAGACTCGGCTGACACTGATTTCTGTAAGATAATTGAGGCAGCGTGAAAACCTAAACATTGTAGAGCTGACCCTTACAACGTTCGCCCCACACATTCTCGACCCTGCCGACTGTGCCTGTGCCGGCCTGGGCGCACAGTCCTCCGCGTTCAACATCGAGTTCTTCCCAAACGAGTGCATGTCTGATGAGCTGCTTTTCCAAGCGGACGAGCGGGTTTGGGAGGTGAGGCCATTTGGGCCAAGATTGTCGTATTTTCGCTTGGTTGAGTTCATGCCAGAATATGTGTTACCATCAGACAAAATAAACTGCTTGTAGTCCGACGAATTTGTTTGTTTTTTGCCTTCGAGAATTTTAGTCTGCGCGCTATTATGAAGAGGCGGCACGAAAAGTGCTAGAAGCACGTGATCGCCACGTGTTGAATATGAACCTGATCCCACAGCCTGTCCATCTGTAGTGTTTCACCTGTGATATGTGCTCTTGGTCTGCAGCGCCATCGACACACAGTGCTCAATTTCAGGCGGCTTTACCCCTTCTCCTATCGCACACCGCATGGCATATGCATCGTCCTGTCTCGGAAGGTTATTGCGGTGCCTACGTTCCGGTTTGACACACAAAGGACCAAAACCCTTCCAGAATTCTAGCCGTGCATTTGTAGATTCGTAACCGGTGTGCCTAAAGCGGCGCTGTGTTGTTTTGTCGTCAGGTGATCTTTGAAGAGTGCTCGGACACGCCCCATCTGGAGTTCAAGGGGGAGAGGTACAACCTGTTGCAGATTCACATCCACTCGCCATCCGAGCACATGGTGAGACAATCACCCTGAGGAAGGTTTGTTGCCCATGCCTTGGCAAGGGATGGCGGGGTTTTCCCCGACCTCTGGCGGATAGAAGTGCGTTCCATGTAGTAGCCCATTGGGCTCTCCTCTCTTTTGCTACGACTGCGTCAGGCCTGTGTCGCGTTCTCTAACCCCCTCCGTGCCGTTTGCACTGATTAGTGACCGAGGTGGTTCTTCAGCATTGTCGTACTATCGTGTATCAAGTCGCTGGTTGGCCTGCTCCAATTGCTTAAGTCGAGGCTGTACAACTCCACATCCACAGGAGAACCATCGATAGTTGTGGTTTGTTGTTGCTGAAGCCTTGGCTGGGCGAAGCCGCTGCACCCCCGCGCGAGCATCAGTGGCGGTTGGCGTCCACACCATGATTGCTTCTCCACGCCTCGACACTTTCAACGTTGTCACGAACCCCATCGAGTTCCGACGTGTTTGTGCTCAATTCATTTTGCTTCACAGATTGGAGGGTCGGAGCACGCAGCTGAGATACACTGGGTCCACGTCAAGGAAGGGACAGAGGACGATCTCCTAGTTCTAGGCGTGTTGTTCGACATTTCCGGGTACGGCTCTAACGTCGAGGTCAGTAAACGCCTTCCTTTCGTGAGAAAATGCAGTTCGGCCAGAAGGTGGTATCGCACCACAACCACGGTAGCGCGGACCCTTTTCTCCTTCGTGTGGCGGATGCAGCCATCTATTTTCGGTTGTCACATTGTCGGGAGGAGTGCACGACTTTCGTCCTTTCAGTGCCTTGAATGATGTACGGTACGGTACCTCGGAAAATGTACAAGAAATTCTAAAGCGACACACACTACGCCTATGGGCTTTATTGAGGGTTGGAGGTTATTTACGTTCTACCGACCAAGCCGTTGGCTGCGTTGATTGGCGCCTTTTTCTTCTTTCCTTCGACGACGCCTATAGCGAAACGTGCCTTTGGCAATCAGAAGGTCGAAATACTTTCTGATTCATTCTCCTTTGTGCATAACACACACGCGCCCGATTAGCCGATTATATTCCTTGGAAAACCCAACGTAGACGTAAACTATCTGTCAAAGAGGCTTTGACGGCGATGCTGCCATGTACGAATATACCATGGGCGTGTTATTCAAATGAGCTTTCACCCTGCCCCTCCGCATTTAATTCCGCACTGGACAACAGATCCAGCACCTGTGGGACGTCCTGGATGTCGGCGAAACTGCTACCGATGAGGTATTTGTCACGAGGGTGTACGACGTGCTGCCCTCGAACCCGGTGTTCTCGCACTACATGGGGTCTCTGACCACCCCTCCGTGCACCGAGGTGAGGAAGGGCAGGTGCACTACAGGGGGAGCGGCAGACGGGTACTGGTGGTGTTGGGTTCTGAGCGCTAGGTTTAGGCTGACACGAGAACACAGCAGGATTTGCAGGTATCGACGAACGGCCAGTCGTTTTGCTATGTGAGGAAGTGCTGGCGGCGGGGAACAGGTACGGGGCGCAGCGACTGTCGGGATGCACGTTATCTGCACGCAGCCAGGCCCCATCAAAACTACTTTTGGCGCAGCTTAGAACAACGAATTTCACGTAAGCTGTTCCTGCTTATAGTCTCGGGAGTCACTGCATTTGCCTTTTGCTCGAGCATGCGAAGTTGAGTCAACCGATTCCTTCACCTCTATACAAAGTGGGAAGCCGTGGTTGGCTTTGTCCATGCCCCGCCTATTCTTCCCTCTTTTCTTTTGTTCTTGCTAAAAGGTCACATGCTACATGCGATAAATCATTTAAAGCGATCGGCAAAACTCACATCCATGTGTAATGTAATGCCACAGGGCGTGAAATGGATCGTCATGAGCGACCCCGTCTGCATGAGCAAAATGCAATTAGACGAGTTCCGCACGTCGGTCGCCCTCTTCGACGACTCCAAGGTATGAGCCCAAGCGAAACCTGTTTGACCCATTTGGTTGAGGCAAGTCTTCTAGCAGTTCATTCCTTCGTGGATTTGAGCAGAGAACCTTGTCCTCGGCACACTTGCGGAGACTGCAGACGTTAAGGGTGTTCTCGCAGCATCAAGCGTTTTCTCGACAGACCGTATGCTGTCTTCAGCTGTACACGTTAGTATCACATGTGCGTCTGTCTCGGGGTAGGGTTCCCAACGCAATCACGACCGTTTTCCGCGAAGCAAGCATGAAAGCTAGAAACGTAAAACAAAACATGCGGAATATAGAAGTACACCACCGATGCGCGTGTTCCATATTTCATTAGTTACCATACAGTTCTATATTACAGTTGTTAACATTTACAACGAGAAAATAGTTGTATGTTACAGTTGTTAAGTACCATACAACGAGAAAATAGTGTAGTTGCGTCTGAAGGCCAAATGCAACGCCACTTCTAACACCTAAGACGTACCCCGACATGCACGTTCTCGGCCAAGACTTCCTAACCCTCACGCCCCTCTCCTCTTCCCCCCTGCTGCCGTGCGTGTCCGTGGTATAATAGGTGGACGAGCAGGGCAACACTAACCGCCCGGGACAGCCGCTGAACGACCGCGAAGTGTTCTTCGTTCACTACTAACATACCCACCTAATAGGTTTGCCAAACGGGTCCGTTGTTCAGCATTCGCATGGAAATAGTCCCCCGATCAGTCTAGCACAAGAATTTCAGAGCAACAGTCGCATTTCCTCGAACATAGATAGAAGGACTGTATTTCGTTGCTTATTCCTGGCATAGCTGGGAACAAACAGATGGACAGGGTTACGAGTGTCTGTCAGTGTCAAGATGATATTGAAACCCTCCGTCAGCAGGCCCCGTCCCCACGAGCAGCGTTAGCGCCTTCAGGCCGTGAAGTTACCATACGACAATATATCAGGCCGTCTCTCTCGAGACTGTACTAGGCGTGATCAGGCGGGGGTTCGCCGCGGCGGGCTGGCGTCCGCAAACGGCCTCCGCGCGTGCCCGTTATGGTGAAGGGTGTAGGCAAGTCGGTGCCGTATAGGTCGTCTACGCGACTTTGTTGTGGAAGAAAACATTACTTTTTTGTACTGCAGACGGGCTTGATGGGGGGCGCTTTCCGCGCTCATACTTCTATACGCTAATGAAAATGCAGCTCTCCCTGGACCCGACGGATATCATACCTTTGTGTATGTCCCACAGGAGGTAGGTGCAAACATAATCGTTTGCGGTGAAAACGAGTTTTTTCTGCAGTATTGAAGGTTTTATCGATGGAATATTTGGGATGCAAAAAAAAAAATGCGAAAAATTGTTTCTGCTTCGGACTTCCGTTCAAAATACTCATTTTTCTGAATTTCATTATTGTGTTGTACCTGGAATAATATTACGCTTGGATGTTTAGGCCATTTCTTGTACAGTTGGATTTGTGATCCGAAAACGGCCCTTTTCGACTGAATGAAGCCCAAATCGAGCTTCCTTACACAATCGAAAAAATGGCTTTTTCGACCCAACTTTTTTCGACTGAGAATTCAGACTGGCGGATCAAGTCGAAAAATTCGAAAAACTCAGTCGAAAAAGTTTAACACGTGTTTTTGAACCGATCGTATCGTTCATTCCACCACAAAACACACACCCACACGGCCACACGGCCACAAACTCATACCACGTACCACTCTGCAGTATCATACAAGGCGCTGACGCTGGCATGGCTATCACTACTGTTGCTTCTCGCAGCAAGTCAGCGTGGCGCATTCCCAGTTCCGCTCGCCAGCAGAGTGTATCACACGACGGCAGCAGCGCGTGGTATCGATCTCATGCTGCCAACAACGGCTGCGCCTGCTGTAGCTTTGGCGGCTCTCGGCTGGGTACAACTCCACGAACGTAGCTTTGGCGGCTTTCGGCTGAGCCCAAAGCCACCATCTCGCTGGGACGAGGGTTCGTCGAGCCGTTGCTCGCGGAGAAAGCGGGAAGCACGGAGCTGCCAACCGAGTTCGACTGCTGTACAGCAGTAGTACTCCCTCACACCAACCGCCTCTAGGAAGAGCACGAAAACTATAAAATCGACTCGACTGACGACAAGAAATAGGACCAGAAGATTCCAGTCGCAAAAAGTCCAGTCGAAAACCGCCCTTTTTGACTGGCGGAATCCGACTGTGTAACAAATGGCGTTTGGATTTATGCTTTTAAAATTGAATAATGGTTTTGGTGTGTACCCAGCCGGAAGACCGTTGTCTGATTATATAGATTAAGAGCTTTAAGACTATTGTCCTACTGCACCTGTTTCAAAACCCTTTCACACCAGCTGACGTCCTTTTGGTTTCTGCTGTCTAGTGCCACTAGTCATGGCATCTGATCGCCAATTACCGGGTTGATGTTGGAAATTTGTAGTCTTGGCACCGCCATGCTATGGTACACCCGCTTCAACTCTTTGTCAACAGTTGATAGATATCCGTTTGATTACTGCGGGTTAGCACCACGATACTGTAGTTGCGTCTGCTGAGTGATGATTACCGGGTTGATGTTGGAGTTGTTTGTTGCGGGATTGGGCCCTTGAGTTCGGATCCTGGTTTGACTGATTCTACGATAGCCCCCCCCCCAAAACCAGCGGTTTTCTTTAACGAACGTTTCATGGCTGCTCGACACGAGGAAGGATGCTATGAAAAGAGTATCTGCATATATTATCTTGTTTGCGGAGGACTATCGAACGATGACGTCCGGGTGGTAAGGGGGACTGTATTTCAGGAGATACGGCCAGGCGCTGGTTTCAAAACCGGCGATTTCGTTAAAGAAAAGTTGGGGGGGCTACCGTAGAACCATACTTTTCAGACCTTGGATCTTGGTTACTAGGACTTGGGTTTTTGGATTTCGGACTTTAGATTTTAGATTTCGGACTTTTTTAGCAGTTGACGCTTGGATTTTAGTCGTTAGACCTTAGGATTTTAGATTGATTGTGGATTATTATGATTATGTCTCTGTAATAACGCGATTCTGTTGTGCTTTTTACACCGCTGTTTTGAACAGCTTTCTTGAAATGTTAATGTTGCGCGAAAACCTTCGGCCATATGTACGTCATTACAGCTTTTAAACCCCAGCCATCAATTTATTTTTGGAACGGTCTCCTGCACTACTTGCATTTTGCGTGGAAGCTCGTGAAAGCTTCCGTGGAAGCTTTCACCGCTTCCATGGAAGCTTCAATGGAAGATATAGAAGCTTTCATGGAAGCTTCCATGGAAGATATGGAAGATATGAAATCTTCCACGGAGTAACTTCCACGGGAGCTTCCACGAAAGCTTCCACGAAACGTTCCATGGAAGTAAGTTCCACGAAAGCTTCCATGGAAGCATTAATGGAAGTAATGGAAGCTTTCGCGGAAGTTATGGAAGCTTTCACGGAAGTAACTTCTACAAAAGCAATCAATGAAGCTTTCACGGAAGCAATAGAAGCTTTCGCGGAAGTAATGGAATCTTTCGCGGAAGTAATGGAAGCTTTCGCGGAAGTTATGGAAGCTCTCACGGAAGTAACTTCCACGGAAGCTTTCATGGAAGCTTTCATGGAGGTAGTGGAAGCATTCGCGGAAGTTATGGAAGCTTTCACGAGAGTAACTTTCACGGAAGCTTTCGTGAAGGCTTCCATAGAAGCTTCCATGGAAGCTTCCATGGAAGATATGGAAGATATGAAATCTTCCACGGACGCAACTTCCACGGGACCTTCCACGAAAGCTTCCGCGAAAGCTTCCACGGAAGCTTTCATGGAAGCTTTCATGGAAGTAATGGAAGCTTTCGCGGACGTTATGGAAGCTTTCACGGAAGTAACTTCCACGGAAGCTTTCATGGAAGCTTTCATGGAAGCTTTCATGGAAGTAATGGAAGCTTTCGCGGACGTTATGGAAGCTTTTACGGGAGTAACTTCCACGGAAGCTTTCATGGAAGCTTTCATAGAGATAATGGAAGCTTTCGCGGAGTCATGGAGGCTTTCACGAAACTAACGTCCATGAAAGCTTTCATGGAAGCTTTCATGGAAGTAATGGAAGCCTTCATGGAAGTTATGGAAGCTTTTATGAAAGTAATGAAAGCTTTCGCGGAAGTTATGGAAGCTTTCACGAAAGAAACTTCCACGGAAGCTTCCACGAAAGCTTCCGTGGAAGCTTCCATGGAGAATATGGAAGATATGAAAGCTTCCACAGAAGCAACTTCCGCGGGAGCTTCCACGAAAGCTTCCACGAAAGCATCCATGGAAGTAACTTCCACGAAAGGTTTCATGGAAGCTTTCATGGATATAATGGAAGCTTTCGCGGAAGTTATGGAAGCTTTCACGGAAGTAACTTCCACGGAAGGCTTCATGGAAGCTTTCATGGAAGTAATGGAAGCTTTCATGGAAGTAATGGAAGCTTTCGCGGAAGTTATGGAAGCTTTCATGAAAGCAACTTCCACGGAAGCTTCCACGAAAGCTTCCGTGGAAGCTTCCACGGAAGATATGGAAGATATGAAAGCTTCCATGGAAGCAACTTCCACGGGAGCTTCCACGAAAGCTTCCATGAAAGCTTCAATGGAAGCTTTCATGAAAGTAATGGAAGCTTTCGTGGAAGTAATGAAAGCTTCCATGGAAGTAACTTCCATGGAAGCTTGGGGTTGGGGTTAGGGTTGAGGTTAGGTTGCTTCCGTGGAAGCCTCCGTGAAAGCTTTCTCGGAAGCTTCCGTGGAAGTTGCTTCGGTGTAATTATCCGTGGAAGCTTTCATGGAAAATTCCGTGGAAGCTTTCATGGAAGCTTCCGTGAAAGCTTTCATGGAAGCTTCCACGGCATGGAAGCGCGGAAGCTTCCGTGGAAGCTTCCACACTTCCATGAAAGCTTCCATTGCTTCCACAGAATCTTCCACGCTTCCATGGAAGATTCCATTGCTTCCATGAAAGCTTCCATAGAAGCTTTCACGAGCTTCCACCAAAAACGCGGATAGTGCAGGTGGCCCTTTTGGAATCGCAAGCAAATGCTGATGGTGGATATTGCGCTATGGAACACCGCCGTCAATTTGAAGACGTCACGAAAGTTTTTTCTCGTTATTATTATGAACGCTTGTGGGGATTACATATTTTATAAAAAGCTCTGACCTTCGATGTTTCTAGAAGTCGGTCAAGTACATGCATTTCATGCATTTGTCAAGACTTTGACAAC
Source organism: Undaria pinnatifida (assembly GCA_012845835.1). NCBI lineage: Eukaryota > Phaeophyceae > Laminariales > Alariaceae > Undaria > Undaria pinnatifida. The sequence continues at coordinate 3,637,538 of JABAKD010000010.1, forward strand.
TCACCAGCGTACGCCACACACAGCACACGCTTCAGCACCACCGATCCATCCGCAAGACGCCGCCGCCGCCGCTGTTGGTGTCTCCTGCGTGTGTTTCTAGACAAACGATTGACGACGTCGAGAGACTGAAAAACAATATTCAAAGCGAAATTGGAGAGGTATGACGGGATGCCGAAAAGCTGTTCCCCGAAGAATAACGCCCGAGCCATGTCATATCAGGACGAATTATGCTACATCCGCGCACGATTAATCTCGGCGGGAGAACAGATAAATCAATGCCAAGAGAGGATGACAGGACAACAAAGTGCTTCTAGCCCCGATGACATGCCCCCGAGGGGTTATGACGTTCAACGATACTCAAGGAACACACCGGCAGAAGAAGACAAGACAAGGCACGACCAGGAATAAAAAACGGCTCTGGGTCTGTTGATCGTACACCTTTCCGATCCAGTGTTTCGGTACCCCTGCCACAAATGCGGCTTCTGATATCACTACTGCTGTTGTGCCGCAACTCCATGTTGGGCCATCGCCGCCTCCGCCCCTGCTGCCTCTGTTACTACTACTGTGTGCTGCTGCAGCCATTCTCACTCCACCCCGCGCTCGTTCGTGAAGTGTCCGGCGGTCGTTCATGAGCTCAGCGATGCCGTGCGTGGATTCTTCCACAAATTCACGTTTTTCATACCGTGCATGTTATAGGTTTCTCAACACATCCTGTACAGACCGACAGACGTCTAGGTGGATTTTGTACAGGATTATGGTGTTTTTTTGTTTTGTGGTACATGTTTGTCCAAAACAATGCAAAATGGATGTCGGAACGAATCTAGATGTTTCAAGTTCGATGGAAGGGCTATGTCTGCTTTTTATTGGCACCACTCGAGTGCTTACCTCGCAATACGTTTTGATTCGTACCACCGCCGCTACTGCCGCTGTTGTTGCTGTTATTGTACTGCTGCTATACTGCTCCTGTTTGATGTGTTCTCTCTTTTGCTAAATTAAACATGGCTGGTTTGTTTGTGCTCAGCAAATTTGCCGCGTGTGATGTCGACCGAGCTTTCCTTACCCGCCCCCCCCGAGATTATTCATTTGTGACTCTTTTTTCGCACGCACACGCGTTGCTGCTGCCTCCTCCGTCTATCCCCTGCCAATAAAAATAAACCGAAATAACCTTGGTAAACAAACACATTCCATTCACTACTTCATTAATTCTACGATTATTCCTCTATACCATATAACGTGAAAACCATGGCTCACCCCGGCTCCAACAGTGTTTTACACTTTTAGGACCAGTGACATGGCATGCCATGGCCATGCTATGATTCATGCGACATGGCAATGCGGCAAGACGTGCCACAGCATTGCCGTGGCATGCCATGGCAATATCATGGAATATTAACCGGACAACGTACCATGGTATACCTTGGAAGCACCATGAACGTGCCATGGTCATCCATAGTCGTGTCCTATGGTCATGCATGGCAATGCCATGATCGTCCATGATCATCCATGGCCGATCCATATTCAAGCCATTGTCATGCCATGGTCATGCCATGATCATGCCGTGATCACGCATGGCAATGCCATGGTAATGCGTGGTATTGCCATGGTCATCCGTTGCAATGCCATGGCCATGCCACGGCCATCCTTGGTCATCCATGATTTTGGCACGGCAATGACATGGTCATCCGTGGCAATGCCATGGTCGTCCACGGTCATGCGCGGCAGTGCCGTGGTCATCCATAGCAAATTCATGTCGATTCATGGTAATGTGCTCGGCAATTGCCATGGTCATTCGTGGCAATGCCACGGTCGTCCATGGCCATGCGCGGCAGTGCCATGGTCATGCCATGGCATGCTACCATGGCATGCCAAGGCAATTACATGGGCATCCGTGGTCATCCACGGTCATGCCATGGCAATGTCGCAGACGACTACAGGCCTGCATGGTCATCCAAATACAATGCCATGGTCGTCCATTCCATGATCATTCGTGGCCATGGAAGGTCAAGCAATGCCAATGTCATGGTCACTCGTGGCAATGCCGCGGCCTTCCCCGGCCATGCCATGGCTATGCCGTGGGCGTCCACGGTCGTGTCATGGTAATGTCATGAACGACCATGGTCATCCATGGTCATGCCGTGGTCATCCGAGGTAGTATATGGTAGTTTCCATAGTCACCTGTGGTCATCCAATGCAATGACATGGCCGTCCATGGTCACTCATGGCAAAGCTATGGTCACCCATGGCAATGCCTGCCATGGTCATCCATGGCCATGTCATGGTCATCCGTGGCCATGCCGTGGTCGTCCATGGTACGCCATGGCAATGCCATGGTCGTCCACTAATCCATGGTCATGCCATGGGCGTTCGTGGTAATTCATAGTGCCATGGTCATCCGTGGTCATCCATGGCGATGGCATGGTCATCCATGGTCACACATGGCAAAGCTATGGTCATCAATGGCAATTCCTTCTATGGTCATCCATGGTCATGCCAATGTCATCCGTGGTCATCCGTGGTAATGCCGCCGTCACCCATGGTCATGCTATAGTCATCCATATTCGTGCCGTGGTCACCCATGGCAATGCCATGGGACGATCATGGGCACCCGTGGTTATGCCATGTCAATGCCGTGGTCATTCACGGTAATACCATGGCATCGCCACGGTCAGGCATTGCCATGGTCATCCGTAGCAACGTCACGGGTGTCCACGGCTATTCCACGGCCATCGACGACCATGCCATGCCATGGACGTCCATGCTCACGCCTTGGCAATGCCATGGTCATTCGTGGCAACATGTGGAAATTGTCGTGGTCATCCGTGGTCCCTCATGTCAATGTTGAGGTCATCCATGGCAATGTCATGGTCACTCATGGCAATGCCATGGTCATTCGTGGCAATATGTGGTAATTGACATGTTCATCCGTGGTCATCCATGACAATATCGTGGCCGTCCATGGTCAGCCATTGCAATAATAAGGTCATACATGGCAATGCCGTGGTCATCCATGGTCATACCATGGTCATCCGTGGTCATGCCATCGCCATCCATGGTCAGTCAATAGTGTCATCCATCGTCACACGTTGCCATGGATGACTGTGGCATTGTCATGGAAAACCACGGTTGACCACGGCATGGCCAAGGACGAACACGGATGACCATGGCATGACCATGGATGACACTCGCGTTTCTATGGATGACCGTGGCATTGCCATAGATGACCACGGATGACCATGGATGACCATGGCATTGGACGACCATGGATGACAATAGCATTAGCATGGGTGACCGGCCATGGCATTGGCATAGATGACCACGGATGACAACGGATGATCACAGCATTGCCATGGAAGACCGTGGAATTGCCGTGTTGGTGACCATCACGTTGCCATGGGTGACCATGGCATTACCATGGACGACCATGGCATGCCCATGGGTGTCCGTGGCATGGCCATTGCATCACCACGGACGACGATGACATGAGCGTGGACGACCATGGGTGGCCATGGACAACCATGGTATGGCCATGGGTGACTATGGCACGACCACGGATGACCATGCCATGACCATGGATAACCGTTGTATTGCCATGGATAACCGTGGCATTACCATGGCCGACGATGGCATGATCATGGATACCCATGGGTGACCATGACATGGATATGGTCACTCGTGGTATGGCCATGTATAACCGTGGCATTGCCATGGATAACCGTGGCATTGCCATGGATGACCATGGGTGACCATGGACGACCATGGTATGCCCAGAGGTGACCATGGCATGACCATGGATACCCATGGGTGGCCATGGCATGACCATGGTCATTCGTGGTATGGCAATGGATGACTGTAGCATGGCCATCGGTGACCATGGGACGACCATGGTCATTCGTGGTACGTCCATGTATTACCGTGCCATTGCCATGGATGACCATGGGCGACGATGACATGACCATGGATACCCACGGGTGACCATGGTGATCATGGCAAAAACAAGGTCATGCGTGGCATGATCATGCATGTTGATAGCATGACCATAAACGACCACGGATGACCATGGCATGGCCATGGATGACCATGTCATGACCATCGTCATGCGTGGAATGGGCATGGACGAGCACGTCATAGCCACGGACGACTATGGCATTACCACGTATGACCATAGCTGACCGTGAATGACCGTGGCATGGCCATGGATGACCATCGAATGACCATGGATGACCATAGCATGACCATGGTCATGTGTGGCATGGCCATGGATGACCCTGGCATGACTATCGGGGACCATGGCTGGCCTTGGTATATCCACCTAGACGGGGCCATGGTGCATCCGTGGCATGTCCACAGCAATGTTCTATGAATAACCATGGCATGCCATACCTTGTTCATGACAGTACCATGGCATTGCGGCCATGGCCTCACGTGACCCATGACCCATACAAGGCTCATGGCATATGCCATGGCAACGCTATAGCAATGCAGTATCACGACTATAGCATATCATTGATGGGCCATGGATGGTCCATGGCAGGCCATGGTGCCCATTGCCATGGTAATACCATTGTATCGCCATGGCACGTGCCATGGCTTGTCCAACTAATAATTTAATGTAAAGCACCGGCCTTTTGAGACCAATGTTGCTATTAATAGCACGATATTCTTTGACTCGGTTGTTGTTGTTTCTCCAACCTGATGTGCTGTAGACGGAGACAGCAACCAGGTCCCTTGAGATCAACGCCTTCCCAGTTTTTTGCAATACTGAACAGCCATGCCGGCATGTTTCGCGTCTTTGCACTCCATGATGAGCTATTTCGCTCAATTGAAACTCTTATTTGTCTGGCGCTGTGGTACACTGCGCGTACTGTAGCTTATTACTATTGCACTGATAGCCTACATTACAACTCTGACTCTCGTATTGCATGCTGCTTCAACCATGTACTTGCTACACACTATTGAATGCCGAGCACAGTGCTCTTGTGATGTTTGTACGTGTTACATAGTCCGTTTTTTATCGAGGCTGACGTTTTTATCTTAGCTCTTTTTTGTTCATAATCGAACTGGCGGTGTTTGATTACGAGAAAACACACCTTTACCCATGATCAGGCGCGCGGTTTCCCGTGATCAAACTCAACTCCACGTTTGCTCGCGGACAAGCTGGAGATTTTTGTTCTTGATCAACTTAACTTACAACTGAAAATGTTGACAATTTGTTGCGTATCTGTTATTTGGTTTGGCCGGGGAGGTTTCTCAGTTACTGCTGCCTCCGGACTACACCATACAGCGTTTTCCTCAAATATATGGGCACTCCATGCCTGTTTAGACTGTTTTTGGTTGGCGGGATCATACACACAGCATACCACGCAGCATCATGTTATTTGCGTTTGCAACGTCCGCAATCGTCGCGATGGCGGCCTCCCTCTCCGATGTCAACTCTCTTCCGTATACCTTGCATTAGGTTTCATTGTATTTCGAGAACACCTTCAGATGGTCCCGGAAGCCGCTCCCGACACACCAGCTTACCACAGTTGCTGTTCAACGCACTTCGTACCTACCGGTATGCCCCTGGCTGAAGCATGTTGTAAACGCGTACCTGGTGTGTCTTTGCCCAGGACGTAACTGGAATTTTGGATTTGGAGAAGGTGAAATAGGCACGCACGGGTATCCAACGCTATATTAAAAAAAGGATAATACACTCCAGCTGGGAGATCGAAGATCTCGTCGAAACTCATCTTTGCAAGCTGTGTGTGATACTCCGATCGCGCGTATTACGAGTTGTGTATCCTCATTGAGGATATAGGTCGGCGACTCCCCTTACAACTACAGTGTAGCTATCAGGGTCAACAGGGTGATGTTAGTCAGTCTGTGCGCGGAAACTATAAAACCCGTTTCTGAGGGGGACCGAATCTGACAGCGGTGGAGGGAAATGTATACGTTTAGCAAGTGAATCCAGTATGTCGAATAACCGGTGAGGGGGGGGCGGAGTTCGATGGACGTGGGGGCCTGGTTTTGATCAAAAGCGAGCGGGGATGGAGGGGGGGGGGGAGGGGGAGGGGGGGGGGGGGGGGGGGGGGCGGACGGGCGAGCAATTTGTGCGTGGAAGCTATAAATCCTTGTAAGGGGATAAATCTGACGGTTTTGGGGAAAAATAAATAAATAAATAAATAAACAACTAAATAAATAATTGCACCAGTTTATCATGGGGGGGGGATTGGGGCGGGGGTGGGGCGTGTGGGGCAGCTCAATCTGTGCGTGGAAACTATACATTATTTTGAGGGGATAAATGTGACGGTTTTGGAAAGAATGCATCAGTTCATCATGTATATCCTGGGGTAAGTCGTACAATCAGTGAGTAGAGAGAGGGCGGAGTGTTCGAGGGGGTGGGGGGGGTTGGGGAGGTGGAGGGTGGGGGCCGGGGGGGGGGGGGGGTGGAGGGGGCGTGGGGGGGGGAAAGGAAGGGTTTTAGGTGAGGGGTTTGTTATACGTGTGGTGCTAGGTCTATGCGATGGTGCGGGTGGTGGGGAAGAAGGGGGCGTTCGGGGCGGGGGGGGGGGGGGGGGGAAGCAGCGGCATGGATGGCTCTAGAAATATAATGAGGTGATACCGAGTGCGTGAAGTGTTTTTTTATCTGGCGGATTTCGATATCAGGTGGGGCGTTTGAGCAAGGGAGAGCGAGAAGGGAGGGGGGGGGGGGCGGGGGATTTTTAAGGAGGTTCAGGTCACAAATAATATTCTAATACACTCCGGCTGTGAGATCAAAGATATGTAGAGGCTTGTTATACGCGTGGTGCTAGGTCTAGGCGATCGTGCGGGTGGTTGGAAAAGAGGGGGGGTTGAGGGGGGTGGGGGGAAATAATGAAAACTACGTCATGGATGGTCAGAAAGATAATGACGTGATATCAACTGCGTATAGGTGTTTATTACTCTGGCCGATTTCGATCGTGAGCGGGTCGTTTGGACAAACTAGGCGAAAAGGGAGGGGGGTGGGGGGGGGGGATCGGGGGAGGGATCGGGGTAGCAGGGGGGGGGGGGGGGGGGGAGGGGTGAGGAGATTTTGAACAAGAGGGATCGGGGGAGGGGGAGGAGAGGGGGGGCGGGACATTTCAATATGTGCGTATTATCTGCCTGGTATTGTTTACTATTCTAGAAGGTTTGATGTTAGATGCAGCATGCAACCCAGTGTTTAAGTGTAGTAAATAACGTGTTAAATCTTCATAATTTGTTGTTGTACATAGATCGAAAGCTAGAATGTTTTATAGAATATTTGTAGTTACCTTTATTTTCTGACGTCGCTAATTATAAGAAAGAGATACGTATTGCCAAATACAACAGGCGAGGTGATGTGGTCATGCACTGTTTGTCACCACCATCATAGAGCTACCATTATTTTCTGACATCGCTAATTATACGAAGGAAATGTATTGCCAAATACAACATGCGAGGTGATGTGGCCATGCACGGTCTCCGCCATTGAGCACTAGAGGAAGAAATGCGAATCGTCAGTGTTTTAAAGGAACGCTTGGTATACACGCGCTCAATTACGTTACTTCGTTAGTCATACTTGGTATACACGCGCTCAATTACGTCACCTCATTAGTCATACTTCGCTTGGTACAGGTTGGGAGGCGATCATGCAGACGGTATGTACGAAATACCCTACGTAATGGGTTGGTAAGGGGGTTTGCCGCAATTTTAACACATCTGGCTGTGCTTCCTTTTCAAATTATTATTGCCTCAAAATGTAAAATTTCACGCCCATGATTTTTACCTTGCCGATGTGGGGCTCTGCGGTCGTCAATTGTAAGAAAGAGATACATCTTACAATATATCAGGCGAGGTGGGTATGCGATGTCATATATATGCGATGTCACGACTATTGAACGCGAGGGTGACTTTACTTCGTTAGATATATGGTACTGTGTTTCGTAGAGGTCGTCTCAGGTGGGTATGCGACGGGTCGGCAGTGTGGTTTGTTATATTTTGGCTCAAGAATTGTGGAATTAATTTACGCAGTAAAATGATGCCTGTAAGGCACCCACATGGTACAATGGAATAACCTACTCCCAGAACTAAACATGGAAAAACACCCTTCGGGCTAACCCGCTACGTTTATGTTCCGGCCCCGTACCGCCGAGAAAAACGGAAACCCTGGCCCCACTTTTCTGCTACTATGTTACACTTATATTATACTAAAAAACCTTACTGCCCCCCCCCCCCCCCCCCTCTCTTGAGCGTTAGGGTGGGACGGTGGGAAAAAAACGATCAAACCCGAAATACGAAACCGATGCTCGCTGCACCTCCCCTTGCGTCTGCGTGTTGCTCTGCAGTTCGTTTTGCTGCTCGCATGGAAGTGTCAAGCTCCCACGGCACTTTCACCGAAAGCCTTCCACTATAATACAACCCCTCTCCCCTTCCACATTCTTGCCTCCTCAAATTGCACAAACTCCATATTCGAAATGAATTTGAATATATTAATTTGTTATATTATGGCTCAAGAGTTGTGGAGTTAATTTACGCAGTAAAATGATGCCTGTAAGGCACCCACATGGTACAATGGGATAACCTACTCCCAGAACTAAACATGGAAAAACACCCTTCGGGCTAACTCGCTACGTCTACGTTTCGGCCCCGTACCGCCGAGAAAAACGGAAACCCTGGCCCCACGTTTCTCCATTGGGCAAGCCCGAATATCTCTGAAACTTATCTTGTTACTTCTCTTCCCGCCTTACCTTGTTAGAGCTTCTGACACAAAGTCTGCCCCCTCCCCTCCCGCTCTTACGTAAACCATGAACGCCAGAGAGTTCCACCTCCCCGCTCTTTGGATCTGAATGTCCGAAGCACCTTGTGCCGCCAACTGCGTAGCCCCACCAATCCTACCTGAGTGTAAGGCGTACTGCGTCGGGTCTCTCCCCAAACTACTGACCATCCGCCTCAAGGCCTTCGTCGCTACCGCACGCGAGATAACCTTCCACCCGCTTGCCGTGCGTGTCTGCATGAGTGGTGCTGACCCGCTCAATTCGGGGTGAAGGTCTAGCAGGTCCAGAATTATTTCCAGGGCCCCGTAACCACTCACACCCCTCGTCGCTTGATCCTTCCCTACCGTTACGCTCGTCCTGGTAACCGTTGCTCCCAACCTCTTGTTGTCTGACTTGGACGCGCGGAACGTCACTTCTACTCTGTCCGCTATGCGCCTGTCATCCCACGCCAGTTGCGACGCTCCCGCAAAAAAAACCAAGTCCCTTCTCGTCAGACAAAAGTCCGGGTGTACCAGGCCATTACCAAACGCCCAAATTTCCGAGGCTCTGCACAATAGATGAAACGACAAAGCGAGACCGCACCACACTACCCAGCCTTCGGTCTCTACACCGGCCACGCACCCCCTCCCCTTGGTTAGCAGTTCCCACGACAGAGGTTTCCTTACCTTGGGGCGTACCTCCGACTTACCGTGTGCTCTGTCGATTCCTTTCCCTACTGCTGTCACCATGCAGTGTGAAGTGGGCAATTCCCAACCCTCAAACATTCTGTGGAAATACTTGATCGCTGCTAGGTAACCCCGAACCGTCTGACTCTTGAAGCTAAAGCATCGCAACGCCATGAATTTCGTCAGCTCTGTAACTGCCGCATCGACTCCGTCTCTTTCTAACAGCCACGCCCCCTTCCCTTCTATCGCCCTGAGACGGCACCACGTTTTCCATTGATTCCAGTACACCTTTTGCGTGCTTCCCCCCCCCGAGGCCAACGCTAGGGTCTCCACCAGTCTTTTCGCCTCGTCCTCATTCCCTCCCTCTCCCGCGTATGATCCTGCTCGGAGGGGTTTGAGCAAGTGTTCATGATTCTGCTGTTCGTGTCATCGCATCCCATACATCGTCATCCATGTACTCTGTGGGAAAATTGGGCTGTAGAATTGTCTCGAAAAATCTGCACCCGCTCTGACCTATACTTTGCTCTCTCCATTCCCCGTGTACGAGGGGCTGCAGGTTGCGCGCGATCTGTTCTTTTGGCCATCTTGAAATGCCGTCAGCCACCACATTCTGCACACCGGGAATATGTTTGCGTCATGGGTCCAACCGCTCGTGATTTCCAGTCTACCCAGTAATCTCATGGCTAGGGCCGCACGTCTGTTACGTGATCCTCCACATCTGTTAATCCACGACACTGCTGCCACGTTGTCTCCTCTCAACAGTACTGGATCTCCTGGCGTTTTCGGCCTATCTTTCAAAAGGACTTGTGTCACGTACGCTGTCATTACCATGCCACACAGTTCGAGCAAGTTGATCGTTATTGCGTCCTCGCCCTTTGTCACCACCTGTTTTCGCAGAAGCTCGGACAGCCGGTGGTTCAGATCGTATCTCCAATACACCTGGAGCTCTGGGCAAAACCCCCCGACTGCAGTAAAGCTTGCGTCTGAGTAGTATCGTCGTAAGGCAGTTCGTTGTACGTGTGCGAAAAAAGGTGCTCCAAGCGACTTCCCGGCGTTAACCAAGTTGTCCACTTCCAGAAGGCAATATCATTGTGGAACTCCCAGCCCAGTTTAACTACTCTCCGCGTCCGTTTTTTCGACTTAGCTATTTTGTGAAGATCGGTCAAACGTAAAAGCTGCCAGACAAAATATCTTCCCGCTCTGACTACATTCGTGAGGTTCCATAATTTCCCGGCCATGCTGAGAACGGCCTGCGCGCCTGCATGCGTATTGCTACTCGGCCACTCAAGTTCTAGGAGTAGTCTAATCGCTTCTATCCTTTCCTTAGTGACAGAGATTCGCATGGTGTGGGTGTTGATGGTAAAACCGAGAGCATCTACAGTTGAATTCCAATTCGTGCTCTTCTTCGGGGCAAGAATTGGAGTTTCACCTTTTTCGCCTGGTCCAAATAATCTTACGTTATCTGATGCGAGAGAAGCCGACGCTATGAGGGCTGTCTGATCTGAAGCGTTGAGCTGCACGCTGGCCATAATAAAATCATCAACGTACACGGACGTTAAAAACGGTTCGCTTGGCCCGCCCCTTTTCCGGGAGTTAACTCTTACTCCGGTCGGAATCCGGGTTGGACTTCCGTTCTCCCACGGCTTCACGATTTTGACGTGCGAAATCATGGCCTTTCCTTCTGGTAGGATAACGGCGCTATTTACCGTAGTGTTACAGTGGGCGTGTTCGGCCGCTGTGGCCATGAGGCCCCAGTACCCTGGCGAGGCTGCCCATCCAAAGGTGAGTCTGAAATCCGATACCAACACATCGTCTGACCACGTAACAAAAGTTCTGTGCCTGGTGCGGTGCAATTCTAACATTCCTGAAAGCGTCAGTTACGTCTGCCTTTGCCAACAGTATACGACGGTTGGAGAACCTTATTCGAAGGTCTGTTAGAGCCTTTAGAAGTGAGGGGAGGGCGTCACCACAGAGACATTTTGGTACCTCTTCAGTTTGTGTGTCTCTGTTCAGTCCCCCCTTCTCCCCCCTGGCCGCTCCGGCCTCAAACGAGTAGTCGTTAATGATTCTGACCTTGTGTGTCACCACCGCCCCCAGAGGTGCCACCCGCAGCCCTTTTAAAGAGGCAGCGGATTCTCTTTCAAACACGAGCACTCGATTTCGTCTAATATCTTCATACAGTTTTTTCCAAACTAGGTCCATGTGTTCTGCCACGGTGCTGTGATTTCCATACTGCATTGCTCTGGTTGGGTCGAGGTCCGTGACCGATGTTTTTACCGGGACGCCATTCTTGATAATGTCTACGAGCTCCGTTATTGGTGGGAAGCCCTTAATAAGCCCAAAATAGTGTTCCACTTGGCTGCCCTTAATAAGCCCAAAATAATGTTCCACTTGGCTGAGAGAGAAAGGAGGTGACACCAAGGTGCCTCCGATTCCAACAGCCACGTCTCCCACACTACCATCGCGTACATGTAACAGCTCTGTGCCTATTTCTGCCATCTCTCGAATGACTCGTTTCGTTCTAGCAAGGTCGCGGTTTTCGGCGGCCATCGACACCTTTGTTTGATTCCATCTTCCGTTCAGCTCAGCGATTTTTGCTTTTCTGCTGTTGCCATTGTTGGTCACATTGCATGTCTGAACTTGAGTGTAGTACGATTCTTTCCTATCTAAAGGGGCTACTTGTCGCCCCGACTCGGGTACATATTTTTCTTTTGCGTACTCGCTTAAGTTGGTTGCCTTTGAGGACTCTCGCCAGCCTTGCGCCGACTGGACACGACCAACGTCAGGCAACTGGCCATGACTCTGGAATTTATTTTCCGCCCGGGACTCATGATCCGGTAACTGGTCGTGACCATGCCGCCCCTGCGGTGCTTTTGAGTACTCTCGCAAGCCTTGCGCCGACTGGGCACGACCAAGGCCAGGCAACTGGCCATGACCTTGGTAACACTGTCTAGATTTACTGCTATCCTGTTCCGACTCGGAACGATCAAAGGCAGGCAACTGGCCATGCTCACAGTAAATCTGTCTTGCGTTATTGTTTTTAGACAGTCCCAACTGGGGACCATCACGGACAGGCGACTGGCCATGCCCACAGTAATTATGCACCGTGTGATTGATCTTTTTTCCGAAACTATCAGGGTTCGGCAACTCACCTTTCTCCTGGCAACGCTGTGTGACCCTACCGCCACTCTGTTCCGGCTCGTTACCAACCGAGTCCGGCAACTGACAACCATCATTTCTAGCGTTGCTACGTTTCTTACCGCTATGCTGGTCAGTAAAAGTTGTCCTACTGTCAAGAACCCACTCGGCACATTTACGGTCACACGACTCACCCACGAACACCGCTTGCGACACCGATCCCGGTTGGGGCGCGCCAGTCAGTCTCACCGACTTACTGGTGTCCACGAACGGCGAAACTCCACCCTCCGCATTGCGCCACTTGCCGTCCGGCGCCGCCATCAGGCGAGGCCCGCCCTGTCGATTACCACCACCTCTCCCCGCCCCGGGTCCCTGCCTGCCCTGAGCTCCGCCACCTCTCCCCTGGTTCTGCCCGTGCGAGAAGCTGAACCTCGCGACGGCCGCCAGAGGCTGCTGCTGTTGCTGAGGCTGCTGCTGTTGCTGCTGCTGCTGTTGCTGTTGCTGTTGCTGTTGCTGTTGCTGTTGCTGCTGCAGCTGCTGTTGCTGCTGCAGCTGCTGTGGCTGCTGCTGGTGCTGCTGCTGCTGGTACCTCGGCGGCGGCGGCGGCGGTGGCGGGCAGGGCAATCCCGGGGCTCCCGTACCGTCCTGAACGAACGGGCCATGCGAGTATTGACAGTTGGTTCTGTTGCACTGTTGCCTCCGCCACGCGAAATAGCAAGTCCCTTCCGGCGTCCGCATCTGCTGCAGGCCCGAAACAAAAGGCCAACCCGCCCGCGGTCCCCCGTCCGTACGCGGCCGCGTGGCTGGTGGGAGAATCCCTCCTGTGTTCGCCTTTCTCTTGACCGGTTTTGCTGCCGCCGTCGAGCCGCCCAGCCTGGGCACTTCCAGCGATGTGTCCATCCGACCCAGCAAACTGCAACTTCCCCGCGATGTCAGTTCGCGGAGCATCGTGAAGGCTGGGGCATTTATCCCGGCGCACTCCCTTCCGGCGGGGCGGAGTTGGGAAAGGCAGTCTTCACCGGAACCGCGGCGTCTAAAACCAGTCCGAAAAAGTCGTTGATGTCTCTGTTGGCCGCGAAAATCACTCGCTCGCGAACTTGCTGCTGCCTTGGCAGTAGTGTGTTGTAATGCGTGTTCATGTACGCGGTGAGAGTCTTGGACGTTTTCTGCCATTCCTCGATCAGCAAGTCCCGCCGGCCCTGCGACACGCCCCCTGCGGACTCCGCTGCTCCCTGTTGGGTCACTTTCACCAGAACTTCGACGAACGTTTGGAAGTGCACCTCTGCGGCTCAGGGCACTGCCACGGTTCCCGGCTCGACCGGAGGTCCTGCTTCCTGCCACATCCTGATTTTTCGCTTGGTGGAGTCCGCCCACATGGTACGGGCTTCTACACTGCTGGCGTGCTCCATGCTCCCAAATTGGCCGCCCACGCCACCCCACGGTGGCTGCAACGGAGGCCCTCCCCCCTGCCACCATCCTGGGAACTGCATGCCCAGAAGGTGTGGAGCTTGTGCGTAAGGCGGTTGTTGCATGACGTGCTGCTGCTGCCCGGCGACTACCTGCTGGGGGTGTTGTCCTGCCAGCTGCGGTGGCTGTTGTGGTAACTGCGGCTCGATCTGCTGAGGCTGCTGTGCTGCGGGCTGCTGCTGTGCTGCGGGCTCAGCCGGGGGTGCTGGTTGGAGGTGTTGCTGCTGCTGGAGTTGCTGCTGTACTGCGGGCCCACCCGGGGGTGCTGCTAGGTGTTGTTGCTGTTGCTGAACGAGAGGTGCCTGCTGCTGCTGCTGTTGCGGCTGTTGTGCTGGTTGCTGATGCGCTGGCTGTTGTTGCAAGACTTTTGTGAGCAGCAAAACGGCTTCCAGCAGCTGCTCAGCTAGCGTCTGCCTGCTGCCGCTGCTTCCTAGCGGCTCGTCGACTCGAGCTACGCCGCTGCCGGAGCCCGTGCCCGAGCCTGCTCCGAGATCCTCTTCCTCGGTGCTGACGGTACCCTCTCCGTCTTTCTCCTCTTCGCCTCTCCTTCCCTCGCTGTTGCTGGCCCTTGTTTCTTCGCGGTTGCGGCCTGTGTCGTCCTCATTCGCCGCAAATAAGCGAGCCCGTCGCTTGCCTGCGTTGCTCATCTTGCCCGCGAAAAACGATCAAACCCGAAATACGAGACCGATGCTCGCTGCACCTCCCCTTGCGTCTGCGTGTTGCTCTGCAGTTCGTTTCGCTGCTCGCATGGAAGTGTCAAGCTCCCACGGCACTTTCACCGAAAGCCTTCCACTATAATACAACCCCTCTCCCCTTCCACATTCTTGCCTCCTCAAATTGCACAAACTCCATATTCGAAATGAATTTGAATATATTAATTTACCGCAATTTTAGCATATCTGCCTGTGCTTCCTTTCCAACCTATTATTGTCTCAAATGTACGATTTCACGCCCATGATTTTTACCGTGCCACTGGGGGGCTCTGAGGTCGCCAATTCTAAGACAGAGATACATGTTACAAATACAGCAGGCGAGGTGGGCATGCGATGTCATATATATGCGATGTCACTTACTATTGAACGCGAGGGTGACTTTACTTCGTTAGGCATATGCTGCTACGTTTGGTATGGTAGAGGTTGTCAGGCAACCATGTAAACAGATGGAGGCACGAAATACCCTGCGTAATAGGTTGGTAGTGTGGTCTACCGCAGTGTTAACATACCTGTCTGTACTTACTCTTCACACCATTATAGACTATAGTGTACAATTATACGTCCTTTTCTCCCCACTGTCGTCGAAGATGTTGTGGTCCTGTAGATGTCGCGTCCATGTCTGGTGCTCTTGTTAGTGGTGTTCATGAAAACATGCCCTAACGTGTAGTAGATGATCGCTGAGTGGTGTTCCTTTCCTTTACATCAAGCCAGGTAGTATATGTCAACGCAACCGCTTTCTTGAAAAACGACGAAGAAATTCCTCTCACACCTGACACAGAGAAGACGCGGCCCGGAGATTGTTCAGTATACCGACGGTCAGGAACAGGTTATCGAGCAGCGCACTCGATTTTTACTACCGCTCCTCACTCCACCTAAGACACTACGGGCATGCGTTAGACCCAGTTCGCTGATGCCCAAAACCAATTTCAAAGGAGGTGATGTGGTGGGCGAATGCTATCATGATTTGCGCTGCTGCGATTACCCCATCTCTCGTTCTGTTCGTTCCTGCGTTCTTGACGCTATACATCTCACATCCACCAACATCTCGACGTCAGCAGCCAGATCTATTGGGCTCTGAGACTCCCCTCCGCTGTCCGGGTATCCAAGGTGCCACTCGCTGTGGTCGATACATGCGGTAAGAACAAACAACCACTCCACGAGAAAGAGGCGCACTGAGCGGAATAGGGCAGGTATACAGCTGACAGCCCACGCGGTGGTTGGCAATACTCTCACAGTGCCTATGACAAGTTCACGACAAGCGTTTTTTTAATAAGCATTCGGAACTAAGGCCGGCCACATCAATCCTCGACCCCGTTTGGATATGGAGCCCGCTCCGTATCTCTGGTTTTTCTATTTTTTGTGTTGATTATTTCTTCATTTTTAGTGTGGGGTCGCTTAGACTGGTTTATCTCAATGCGCTACTTTATTGGGGTATCCTGCTGGCCTGGCCTCTTTTTATTTCGAACGAAGTGTACGTATTCTATTACTAATAGCATAGCATAGATAGATAGTTTTGGCTCACGCTCGAGAGTATATCTCAGCCCCTCCATTGATATCCGTCATTATTTCCTGTGGACAATAGACGCATGTTGAGGGTCTGTATACTGTATGTAGCTGGTGATGATGCAGAGGTGAGGTGTGTGGCATATCAAGTGTCTGTGAAGCACACATAATTGTGCGCAATAATTAATTGGTTGGCCACAAATGTTAAACGTGGAAATTAAAGGTAGTCGGAAAACATCAAAAAGTGATCGAGGTAGGCGTGGCCGCCGCCTCATCAAGAACGACACAATGGCCAAGCTGCGGGCAGATAGATGTACCGACAGTCTGTTGTTCTGGCTGACACTCCGTTCTGCAGTAACACATATTGCCTGGTGCATACATTATAAAAATGAAAATACACGCCAGCCGTGAGATCCAAGATTTTGTCGAAACTCATCTTTGCAAGCTATGTGATACTCCGATCGCGCGTATGACGGGTTGTGTGTCCTCATTAAGGATATAGGTCGGCGACTCCCCTTGAAACTACGGTGTAGCTATCAGGGTCAACACAGGGTGATATTAGTCAGGCTGTGCGCGGAAACTATAAAACCCGTTTTTGAGGGGGACAAAATCTGACAGCTGTGGAAGGAACATATACATGAACTGCCCCGCCCGTGCCGCACCCTGTTCGTAGAGTCCAAGCCTGGATGCCCTGACTGCCTCGCGGTCTGACGAGTGTTGTTATCTTCATTGTATTGCAGGACAAAGAGGAGAGAAGGAGCAGAGAGCAGAGTGCTGGAGCTCTTCTCTCATGAGAGAAATTGCATAAAAACGCCTACGAATGTATACGCAACCCTCTACAACATTTGTAATATTTGCGCTGTGACGATCCAAACCAACACCCTCCCTGCCTGGCTCTTCACAGCAGTGATGAAACCGAACGGGCATCTAAAACAAAAAGCTAGGACCAAAGAACAGCTAACGACAGTCCCGCAGGAGGAAACCCCCTGTATGTCATATATCGTCCAAACCATTGTGATTGTAACAATGGCCGCATTCAAACGATTCCATAGCCAGGAACTAAAATGCCAAGTAGCGCCCTGCTCACCCATGCCCCTCAAAGCAGCGTGGGGTGGCGGCCTGACAAATTATTCCTCGCATGACTCAAACATGGCACTCATCGATTAATGCTCATACACCTTACTCATCACCCAACGGTAGGTTCAACAAAAACTTACGGTGAGATTTAAAAGGGGTCGCAGCAAGGGGTTTCGTTAAAATAACCGCGTGCTGCTCTTCCGAAGCTACGAATTGAACATTAATTTTCTTTGTACGAAGCAGCTCTCGGACGAAATGGAACCGCACATCTATGTGCTTGCTCCGCGAAGAACTAAGAGGGTTCACAGCCAGTGCTATGGCCCCCTGATTGTCTTCAAAAACTGGGACACATGATCCGGTTAGCCCTCGACAAATGAAGGATAATACTGCCCCCGTAAACAGAGCCTCCTTCACCCCTTCACCAAGGGCTACATACTCTGCTTCTGCTGTAGACAACAAAACGCACCTCTGCGTGCCACTTGCCCAACTGACGGCAGCCCCCCCCAAGGAAATTACCGCCCTCGACACCTAGCGCCTGTCATTCGACTCATCAGCGTATTCAGCATCGCTATATGCAGTCAGATCCAATCCCGAACCCCTTACAAAAGTCGAACCCATACCCCTTGTCCCGTGGAGGTATGCCATTATCTTCAGAACTGCTTTCCAGTGCCTGTCGGTGGGGTTGTGAGAATGGCGCGCGACAGTACGCACCGCGTTCGAGATATCTGGCCGCGTCATGGTCGACAGCCACATCAGACTGCCCACAGCCTCCCTGTACGGCCAGTCTCCCTTTGGTTCCCCCTCCTCTCTTGGACCTAGTTCAACGCCAGGGGTCTCGGGGGTGTCAGAGGACGAGTTCACACCAAAACGATTTAGCATGCTTTCAACAAAGCTTGCTGCATAATCTCCAACGTGCCCAATACCCAGTTACGCTTGAAAGCACAACCAGTATACCAAGTTAACTCGCCTAGGTTATTCGTGGGAAACTTAGTATTGAATGCGCCACGGAAATCTCTGCATGCCTCGTCCGATCCTGCAATCACAATGTACATGAACGGCCATAATCGGTTCTACCGTGCCATCCACAACCATGTGAAAAACACAAGGATCAGTTCTACTTTTCTGGAAAACCACTCGGCATGCACACGTTTGACTCCCTCGTATTTTCTTCCGCAGCAGGTCCACCGGCCGTCATGGCCATTGCATCCTCCGTCGCCCAGGACGTATTTGCCAGTACTCCGTCCACTTTTGCACTGCCGCAGACATCGCGTTCTCGATCACACGCTGATGTTGAGCAGATTCATCCTGCAGGCGTTGGCTCTGACCCCGGGTCCGGCCCATTACTGTCGGGGGTAGCCGTCCCCAGTTACTGAGCTCGTGACCTGCCCTGCCCCACAGGACCGTGGGGGGACCTTCGCCGTTCCCTTGGTCGGTGCCGGAGGCTGCTGATGCGTCTGAGCCTCTTTCGGCCCTCCCTGCCGGGACCGAGGAGGCATCCACCGCGCCCCCTTGAGACGAATCCATCGTCTCGACTGTTTCGGCCCTCCCTGCCGGGACCGAGGAGGCGTCTAACGCGCCCCCTTGAGACGAGTCCATCGTCTCGGCTCTTCCGTCGCCAGCATCGCCTTTGACGGGTGCATCCTGTGAGTGCTCCCGCAAGCACGCATGCAAATCACCAGCGTCGCCGGCAGCAGGTGTCTCCTGTGAGCACTCCCGCAAGCACGCGTACAGATCAAACCCCCACGCCACGTCGAGGTCGGTCAGGCGAGCCAGATCTTCATCCTTCTCGTCCATCACCCCCCCCCCACCTCCATCTGACGTGCTCTCGTCGTCGGCCTCGGACCCCCCCTCTTCCTGGGACAGGGAGTCATGCATCGGGGCAGGTACAGGTGGTGAAGGCGACACGCGTTGCCAGGTGACATGGCGCGTAATACGCAGCGTACGGTGTTTGGTCAGCACTCGTACGGCGTCTCGGGGGTGGTTAGGCGCAGGGCCCAGGTAAAAACACCCCTGTGTTTTCGGCTGAGAATTGTTTTTCCTCTTCACCTTGCAGTAGCCAGGCTTGAGGAAAGGAAGAAGCACTACCGGGGGGGGGTTACCGTACCACATCTCGTACGGCGACTTGTTTGGGGGGTTAGCGGACGCTGACGTGCGGTTAAGAGCATCGCACGCCCAGTGCGACGCTTCAGCCCACAACGATTCAGTTGCCGGCAATTGCGCGCCGGATAAAAGCTCACCAGCTTGGATTCGACCTGCCATTGCGGCCGTCTCAGTTAAACCTAGCGCGCGCTCGGCTACCCCATTGAATTGGGGACTGTCGGCCGTGGTGAATTTTTGCTTAATGCATCGCAATCTACATAGGTCGCCAAACTTCCCCCCGCAAATTTCACCGCCCCCGTCGGATCGGACGGTCGCTACCTGTGACGGGACACCATCTGCATGAGTGTCTGAGAGGAACTGCTTGAACGTTTGCGCGGCGTCCGAATTGTGGCGCATAAAGTACACCCACGTGTACCGTGAAAACTCGTCGCGCACGATGAGAGTATAACGCTTTCCCCCGTCAGACGTTACCACCTCAGGCCCACTCAAATCCACAAAACCCTCCCGAGCTTCTCATCTGCTCGAGTGTGTGTGGACTTCTTGATACCTCGACGGAGACCCTTCGCCATGGAGCACCCTTTGCACTCCAGCAGCTTTCCGTCGAGGACGACCCCTTGCTGCTCCGCGGTCTTGCAGAGCAGTGCCTCGTGGGAGTGTCCGGCCGCGCAGTGGTAGTCGTTTATGTTGACAACGGGCTTGTTTGGCAGCTTTCTCGGGGCGAGTAAAGCACAGGCATCTCCCCTAGTGCTACAGTCGACCCGGTAGCCGTAAAGGCTGTACAGGTTCCCGGTCAACGGAAACACGATCGAACGCTCAGACTTGAGCTTGACTACAATCCCTGCGGGACGTCCTTCAAAAGCGTGACCGTGCTTCATGAGAGTGGGTAGGGAAAATAGATTATATCGAAGGTCTGGCACGTGCGCAACATTCGTCAGCGTTACTCGTACAAGACCGTTTCCGGATCGAAAGACAAAGTTAATATCGCCGTACCCTTCGATCGTGCGGGTTGAGCCGTCAGCAATGCGCAGCTTCATGTTGCACTCTCTATAGTTGACCAGGCCATCTGCGGAAGGCGTCATGTGAGTAGACGCTCCACTATCGCAAAGCCAGGCCTCATCCCCTACTTGCGCGAAACATTACTACTGCACTTGCCTGTCTCTCTGGCCTTGAAAGCTGAAGTCTCGAACGCATCAGAATCATCATCATTGTCCGACGCCGCCAGAACAGCTTCCTCTTTTGATGTGGGGCAGACATCAGCAGCGTGCCCCCGTCCGTGGCATCTGCTGCACAGCTCCTCCGTGCAGTCCATCCTTCAATGACCCTTCTTGCCACACCTGTGGCATCTCACCTCGGGCGTACCACCATCAGCGGCTTTGGCGCTGCTGCCATCACCGCCGGCAGCCGCGGCCGAGCCGCCACCGTCCTCGTTGGTGCCTTTATCGCCGCGTCCTTGCCGTCCCCGACGTCCACCTTTTCCTTTTCCGCGGCCTCCACCTTTCCGGTGGGCACCGCCGCCGGCCCCTTTTCTTTGGCCACCATCGCCGCCGCCGGCGAACATAGCATGTCCGGCATGGCCAGCGTTGGACCTCTTCTTCCTGCTTCCAGAAGGTCGGTGATGCCGTTTTCGTACAGCCTTGATGATGTCATCGCGGTCGATACTGTCACGAAATGCAAGCTTCCTTGCCTCCACCTTGAATTCGGCAGGCAGAGCGTCAATAAAAGTGGTGTACAGCATGTGATCTTCGAGGGTAGTTCGTTCTGTGCGCATTTCTGCGGCAAGATCTTCGATCCCTCCCATCTCTTCTAGAGGGTTACTCCCTGGCGCTATATTGAGACTATTGAGGCGGCGGGAGAGGTCGGATTTGGCCCCCGTCGTTTGAGGGCCGTACCACGCGAGGAGCGCGTCCCACGCTTCTCTCGGCGAGGTGCACCTGTGCAAGATACTCTTGTCGCTCTTGCTCTTAGGACCGTTGATAGGAAATTCCAAGCGAGTGCATGTATGTGTACACGTTCGCGGTTGTACCCCCTTCCGACAAGTACCGAGATTTCGGTATCCAATTCCCCTACGGGAACGTACTGGGGTGGATCCGACACAAACGCAGATAGGAAACCTACTCCTTTCGCGTAGTACCTGGCGTCTCTGGTCCAGGCAGTGAGTTCGGGCTAAATTGTGGGACAGCGGTGTGTTTGAGAGCAAGCCTAGGTAGAGGCATATCATATCCTACTCTTAACTCACCGCCGGGGTATGACCCCCATTCTCCAGCCCCCTTTGGCTGGTCTGGCTGACCCCTTGCTGGGCCAACCTCGACAGGAACCACGGCTTTCCCGCGTCCCGTCACTCCAACACTACGCGAGACATCCTCACGAAAAGTCATCTCTCTTGCTACTGTTGTATATCCTCGCGCTCCGCCTCCAGTAGTAACAGCACCAGCAGCAGAAATTTGTCGTGCCGCAGCAGTGGGGTCAGCCCCTTGTTGGCTAACCCTTCCAGCAGCGCTGTCCTCAGCGCCGTTACCCCTCACAGCAGTGGGTTCAGCCCCTCCTGAGCTGGCCTTTACAGCAGCGCTGCCCTCAGCGCTGCTGGACTCCGACGGACCGTTGTTCCTCATGAGCTCGACCATCATCTTCCTCATATAATGCATCATCGATGCTTGTCCCTCCTCTATCGCCAACTGAAGCTTATTCCTTAGCTGCTGAATCTCATCTGAGGATTCTCTGTCCTGTGCAGACATCCTTGGCTCCTGGTACCAGAACTTCTACTTTCAAGCCACTGGTGTGATCGTAGAGTCCAAGCCTGGATGCCCTGACCGCCTCGCGGTTTGACGAGTGTTCTTATCTTCGTTGTATTACAGGACAGAGAGGAGAGAAGGAGCAAAGAGCGGAGTGCTGGAGCTCTCCTCTCATGACAGAAATTGCATAAAACGCCCACGAATGTATACGCAACCCTCTACAACATTTGTAACCGTCGTGCTGTGACGATCCAAACTAACACCCCCCCCCTTCCCCACCGCTCCCTCTTGATCAAACCGAGGCCCCCACGTACTCAAAACCTCCGCCTTCCCCTCACCGGTTATTCGACTTACAGGATTCACTTGATAAACTGGTGCCTTTCCTTCCACAGCTGTCAGATTTTGTCCCCCTCAGAAACGGGTTTTATAGTTTCCGCGCACAGACAGACTAACAGCACCCTGTTGACCCTGATAGCTACACTGTAGTTGCAAGGGAAGTCTCCGATCTATATCCTTAATGAGGACACACAACCCGTAATACGCGCGATCGGAGTATCACACACACCTTGCAAATATGAATTTAGACAAAAAATTTCGATCTCACAGTTGGAGTGTATTTTAATTGTTATATAATTTGTATGGTAGGCGGTTTATTTTGTTTTTCTCCCCCCGGGGGCTTTAATATCGGGAAGAAGACTACGAATACAGAAAATAATAAGTTATCTATATGTTGCTCTTAATACAGCATTCAAGAATTAAAGTCATCTACTCCCACTCCCAAAAATATTCAAAACTTTGAAGGACTCGAACCCACGGTTCCAAGTTTATACGCTGTCACTCTAATATTTAAATACATGTATATATTTTCAGGACATCAGGTAAGGTGTGAGTTCGACGAATTTTGAATCTGCTTGCTGATACTTGTACTATGCTATGTAGGTGAAATGTTTTTGGGAGGGGTTCTTTTCTTTTATAAACAAATGTTTTTCTCCGCTACATTGATTGTAATAATTAACACGCGTTCTTCTGGACGCATCATGTGTCGTCTTGCAGCCACACCTTCAGCCACATGGCCAGCACGCACACAGCACATGACAGCTCAACAGCACACACGCAACCAACCGCTGCACGTATGAAGCCTACAGCGCGGCACCATGAATAACGAATGACCGCGACGGCTGGATTAGCCCTTTGACAGACCGGCGCCCCTGCTCTCGAGCCCGGGCAAGATGTGTGCCTGTCTGTTGCTTGGTTTCAGTTGATGAGGGCACTCCACAGCAGTAGCTAGCTGGAGCACAGCAGTCAGTTATTTCTTTGTTATGTCAACCCCCCTTGCCTGCGTTCGTTCAAGCTACCCCAACAACAGCAGTAACCACGTAAAGAAAAACTCAAATCATGACCCATGGCTGCTTCCGCGCGTTTATACTGTGGTGGGCAGTTGTTGCAGGCCACGTTTTCTAGCCCATGCCGTGCATGCCTCGTCTCACACCCCTGGCAGCTGGTGTCCTACGCTGCTCTGGGTCTCGGACGGGACGGGGCTAATGACCTTGCTTCGTCTCGTCTCGAGTGCCTGGTGCACCATCTATGACCAAATAATAATTAGTTGCCACCGCAAAATTCCAAACATTATCAAGTACCTATTTTTTTGAAACATTATCAAGTAAGTACCGTTTGTAAATGGTGCCAATTTTGTAAACCATCCAGGCGCGTGCAATTAAACACCTGGTGGTGCACAATCTGTGACCAAATAATAGTAAGTTGCACATGCCACCGAAAAGTTCCAAACATTGTCACATACCGTTTGGAAATGATGCCAATTTTGTAAATCAACTAGGCGTTGCAGACATCAAGATGCAACCAAAAATCCCGAAATTCCTCCTCGACATGCGGTATTTTGGCAACTTCTCGTTTGTCTCGCTCGGCATCAGTCCGCGTTCATGTCGATGTGCGGAACGGACACGGAAGGGCGAGGGGCGTCGGAGCCGCCCCCCGAAGGCGGCGCTCGAACGAAGCTATATTCGAACGAGAACCAGTTCCGCGAATCGCATACTTCGGCCGAGACAAAAAAACTCCTGACCAAATACCTGACACCAAAGAAGGATTTTATATATATTTATGTATATGTTACTATTAATACAACATTTGAGAATGAAAGTCGGCTACTTCCCCCCCCCCAGAAAAAAAAAAACTCAGAGGGACACGAACCCACGGTTCCAAATTGATACGCTGTCACTCTCTACCGTTTTCTAAAAAATATATTTTCAGCACG
This sequence comes from Undaria pinnatifida, assembly GCA_012845835.1. Lineage (NCBI taxonomy): Eukaryota > Phaeophyceae > Laminariales > Alariaceae > Undaria > Undaria pinnatifida. The sequence continues at coordinate 3,661,952 of JABAKD010000010.1, forward strand.
TAAGGTGTGAGTTCGATGAATTTACAATGTATTTAATACGTATGACGCCTCACACCCAAGCGGCGCGATTAGACCAACTCTGAAAACAGTACACTTACAACTCCCCGCTCTACCGCTTGCCACGCGGCCCCTAGCGACCGCACGCCCGTGCAACGTCCGTGCCACGCCCGCCCTATGCACAAGCCCTCGGTGGTCACGGCGACGCAACGGTTGACGAGTCCCAACTCCGCGAGCGGGGGGCATGAAAAGCCTCTCCCGGGGACGGCTCGTGCTCTCCCCCGAAAGATGGAGAATCGTAAAAAAGTGTAAATAAATCCCGCCCAGCTCCTCTTGGCATACCACTACTAGCTACGTACCACAGGTGTACCGCGGTAGTGAGTAATGTGCTGCCGTTGTGGATTGGTCCGTACGTACTGCTCCGCTGCTGTTGTACTGCCATGGTGGTCGCTTGGTCGGTGGGGTGGTGGGTGGCTGGTGGGTGCTTGTTGGGTGACGGTTCGCGCTCTTCCACGGAAGGTGGAAAATTGTAAGAAAGTGCAAATCCCACCCAGAACCTGGCGTATCACAGGAAGGTGTAACGCTGTGGTGCGTGCTGCCGTTCTGCTATGCTGCCGTTGTTGATCAATCGGTACGTACTTCGTCGCTAGGTAGCTAGCTGCTGATGTGTACACAAAACGTTGAAAACTCTGTGCTATGCTGAGGTTTCTCCTCTGTACTTGCATCCATCCAGGAAATCTTCCCTGCTGCCGTGTGTCCTTGAACGATCTGACGTGTCTTCTCTAAAAAAGTTGCATCATTTGTTTGAGCAAATCTTCACTTCTGTAGACTATATCCGGAGCAAGCTGAGCGTGTGCTGATCACATGGAAGTTTTCATCTGTTCATTCACGTTGTCTCAACGGATTATGCAACGCTCGCACGATCCGTTACTTGAAACGGGAAAATTAAAAACGTGCCAACGCAGAGCGCCCACACCATCACAACACACCACACCCACCCCGTCTTTCAGCTTTTCCACGTCCCGAAAACATGGAGGGTGCTTCTCCTGCTATTTCTCTATTGAGCTTCTCCAACGTTTCCCCAGACTCTGCGTTCAGTATGACCGCAGGGAAATAAAAACAATAGTCTAGACTATAGCTTGAGATCGGTGTTACCGTTTGCAGTGACCATGAACGCTTTGTTGTATGTTTGCAGCAGTAGACAACAGAAGTACCAGTGCAGTGCCAGTCGTCCCAAGTATTTCGTTAGATTAGCGCAACCACTGAAAAAAACAGCGTAAACAGAACGAGGTACTGCACTCGGGGGTCCTCCAAGACTTTGGGAATGTCTCAACGAAACATTTGATACGGGCGTGCTTTCGTCTGTGTGTGTGCTCTGCATATCCTCCCAAGTTTTCATCAGAATTTCATTGCAGTATTTTGCTTGTTTCAACGTTGGTCTGCGTGTGTATGACGTAGTTCTACACGCTGGAGGTGAACACATATCATGTACCTTGGAAGACTTACAGCAGTAACAGGTGCAGCAAACGAACCATTGCTTGTTTCACGCAAGCTTTAGCACTACCAGTTGTTCTTCGTGCGTGAGTTTTCAACAATCAAATCCGGAATGTTTGTGTAGCATGTTGACACCTATAGCGTCTCCTTCGTAGTTTCAGGGGTTTTCCTGCCTTTCAGCGTCATTGCCACGCTACCTCGCCAGACTTTACTTACTTGATGTTTCGCCATTCAGCATTGTTTAAGTAATTGCAGCTTCCCCTACATTACAGCTTCCGTCTGGCTGTTTTCACTTTCGTGGGTTTTCCGGGCTCTTTCAATTTACACTTCAATAAAGAAGTAAAATAAAACGGAGTAACTTCTTATTCGACCCTTGCGCGCTCTGAGAGCACATCATCCCCAAGCAATTTTCAGGATCCCACTCACGGTTTCCTGCTGCTTTCGGTATGTCATCCACTTCCTACTCAACATTTCCCAATATTTGAATGCCACCTATCCAATTTTCGCATGCACCACATGCACATGCACTTATGAACAATCTTGGTAGGAGTCATCACCTTCACCTCGTCCCACACTCTTTTTAAGCGACTTTCATGAAGGGCGCGGCCGCCCGTACGATCCTTGCATACCACTTGGAAGAGTTTTTTATTGAGAGGTTGATTGAGAGGGGTCCTACTCTTTTCTTTTTTTAGTATTTTTTATATACTGAGGTATAGACTAGTTTATATATGCGTCGTCCGCCCACTCCTCACTGGTTGTACGACTTACAGGATAGGATTTCTAGCTTCCACGCACTGATTGAGCTGCCCCCCCGCCCCCCCCCCCTCTTGATCAAACCCAGCCCCCCCACGTCCTTCAAAACTCCGCCCTCCCCTCACCGGTTATTCGACTTGCAGTATTCACTTGATAAACCGACGCATTTCCTTCCACACACAGCTAGCTGTCAAATTTCGTCCCCCTCAAAAACGGGTTTTATAGTTTCCGCGCACAGACTGACTAAAATCACCCTGTTGACCCTGATAGCTACACTGTAGTTGTAAGGGGAGTCGCCGACCTATATCCTTAATGAGGACACACAACCCGTAATACGCGCGATCGGAGTATCACACACAGCTTGCAAAGATGACTTTCGTCAAAATCCTCGATCTCGCAGCTGGTGGAGTGTAATTTCATTTTTATGATAATGTACGGAGTAGTCTAGTCTAGTCTACACTACATTACAAAAAATGAAAAAATGAAAATACACTCCAGCTGTGAGATCGAAGATTTCGTCGAAACTCATCTTTGAAAGCTGTGTGTGATACTCCGATCGCGCGCATTACGAGTTGTGTGTCCTCAATAAGGATATAGGTCGGCGACTCCCCTTACAACTACAGTGTAGCTATCAGGGTCAACAGGGTGATTTTAGTCAGTCTGTGCGCGGAAACTATGAAACCCGTTTCTGAGGGGGACAAAATCTGACAGCTGTGGAGGGAAATGTATCCTTTTATCAAGTGAATCTTGTAAGTCGAATAACCGGTGAGGGGGGGGGGGGCGGAGTTTTGAAGGACGTGAGGGCCTGGTTTTGATCAAAAAAAGCGAGCGGGTTTGTTTTCTTATTATTTATTGAACACGAACATTCTGTCTGCTGGATACACGTATCATGTTGCTATTGTTGTTCTCGCATTAACTCGCGTAATCAAGTCCGTGGCCACAGGACATGCTCCAGTCACTCTCGAGCTGAGGAACTCCCCAGGGAAAAACACAAACCAAAGGTTGTACACGCGTAGACTATACTTCGAAGTATATTACATACATGTATTATAAAATTGAAAATACACCCCAGCTGCGAGATCGGATATTTGTCGAAACTCATCTTTGCAAGCTGTATGACTACGGGTGGTGTGTCCTCATTAGACTAAGGATATGGATCGGCGACTCCACCCCTTGCAACTACAGTTAGTGTAGCTATCAGGGTCAACAGGGTGATGTTACGTAGTCAGTCTGTGCTCGGAAAGTCATATATCGCACGCAGCTGACGCAATTCATGCCTCCACCAGAAACATGAAAGTGAAGTCGGGCGTCAGCCTACGAAGTGCCAGGTCCATAATGGTGTATACGTCTCACTACTCGCGCCTGGAAAAGCCGACTATATCGTACCGCTTGCCACCCAAGAAAGACTAGCACGTATACCAGGTATATTGCACGTAGTACCTATCAACAAGCTACGCATACGCATGACAGACGCAATTCAATTGCAAAAAAAGAAACAAAGAACAGAAAAGAAAAATTTCATACAAGTACATGACAGCGTAGAACGCGCAGCATGCAGTGAACACCCGAGAGCAGCTATTAATAATTGCTCATTATCTGCCTCTCCCTGACTGAGCAGATGTCTTTGTTTCATATTTTCGTGTTCATAATCCTGGAGGCACGCGCAGACCATGAGTAACCGCCCATGCGTATGATCATCGATCTATGTACGTACGGTTGGTTTTCCTCTTTTTTGCAAACGTCTTGCGATAAACCCGCTACATATTAATACTTCGAAGTATTATTAGTATGAAATTGTTCGACAATAGACTAATGCAATATTGGACACTCGTATCATACATATCGATTAGACTATAAATATGATCTTCATCGTTTGTTTGTGAAAATGTCCACAATGTCGGCATGTATTACAGTGCCGACAGACAGCTGTCAGAACTACCATGACAGCTGTCACGTTACCGCACCACAATACTCGAACCCCCTCACTCAACCTCGCCTCTCGGCCATCCACATCTTTTTTCATTCCCCCCTCCCTCGACCACTCTTCTCTCCCCCTCCCTTCTCTTCTTCCTCCTTCCTTCTGCTCCTCCTCCTCCATTCTACTACTCACTACACTACTACTGCTACTACTACTACTGCTACTACTACCACTGCTACTGCTACTATTGCTACAGTACTGCTGCTACAATACTACATACAGCTACTACCTCACCGCTACCGGTGCCATGACTTTCCTGGCGTACGTCTCAATCGCCTGCGCGCTGTTCACTGTCCACATCTGGACCGCGAACGGACAACCGGTGAGCGAGGTTAACCCCTTACATATTGAGAAAATTGCACCCACACTCAGTCTCTTGTTTGAGGACAAACTGCTTCAAATCAGTGTGAGGTATGTAGTGACCGATTTTCAGTGTTTAAAAATACTTCGAAGCGTAGTTGCAATAGTAGAATAGCAGCAGCAGCAATCTCAACCGACGACGCACAACACAGTAGTATATATAGTAGTAGGAGTTACTGTAAATGCTTTGAATCTTCGTTGAAAATATGTTTCAGCTCGGTCGACTAGGACTGCCACCGTAAATGACGATCATGTGATCACGGTGCACCGTCGTGGTAGCAGCCACTCGGCACCTGGATGGCGCAGCCAACAATATCCACTCCTCCTTTGTCAACCCCTGCGCCCTAACGTGCCCAAGATCTCCCTTCTCTTCATTCGCGTGTTTGCATCATGTACATGTCTTTGATTCCGATGGGCTTGAACTACCACTACTGCTACAAATATTTCGCACCGAAATCTCACGGCGCAACAACAGCTGGCGCGAAGGCTTCGGAGTTCGCATGACGGTGAGAATGCCACACACAATGCTTGCGCGGTAGGAAAAACAGTTTTCTTATACATAGTATGGCGGTGGTGACGCCACTGCCTGCGGTGGCTACATTTTCCGCCACACACAGCCACTGGTACGCACACCCTTGGTCCGTTGTTGGTGCAGTGAGCGCTCGTATTCTTAGTACAGCAATAGGGGTTGCGCATGCGAGGACATTATAAAGAGAGAGCGTGCGCCCCTCATCGCTCGTACCCTTCCCTCCAACCCGTTGAACGGTTGTTGATGAAACGAGCGCGAAGAATACTTTTTACATGTAGACTAGTAGGTGAAGTGTTGTAGGTTGCTCTTGTTGTACACCCGCTTGTTGCGCTTGACAATTAAATGCGTGGCGCTTGCTGCATACACTCTCGTCATGTTCCATGTTAGCTCGCCTCTACATTGCTCCTCAAACTGCCTCCAACGCAGTCATTCTCCACTTTTTACTTTATTACACTATTAAATACTTGTAAGTCCGTGCAATTTTTTTTTTCACATGTTTCTCCAGCACTCACGTACTATTAACACATGTTTCTCCTGGTATTATTATACATAATAACCGATTAAATATTCAAAAAAGTACGTCTGAAACGGTGGTGTTGCGCGCAGGTGTTTCTTGGGGGGGGAGGGGAGGATGCCAGTAGTCGCTGCATCTATCTTCATTTCCAAATAATCATAACTGATTACAAGGGCTCCGCATGGGTGTCGGCATTCGCCGGCACCTATGTTCCGGGTAGGGCAGGGCAGCACTTCTACTTGTTCGATTCAATATTCGATAGAGTAAAAACCGTTACCACACAACATATATTATATAGTCTACGCGTGTAGAACGTAAAATAATGCCAAGATATTGATATAGACGAACAGTGGACTACTTAAGTACTTATGTCTTCCTCCATTTCTCCGTTTCTTGCATGAATCTGATTCCGAGCTTCATAGTCTAGTCTATATATTTCGATCGGATAAATCCGAGCCCACGCAGACGTACCCTCTAGTCTGGCCACGAAGAAACGTTTCGAGTGCGTTTCTTGACGTTTCGACTCAACCAAGCATCCACGGCCACCAGAGGGATGGCCAAATGTTTGCTGCATGTTATCTACGTAGCAACTGTCAGGCGCGCACTGAGCCAACTTCTGCTACTACATGCATGATACCATAATATAATACGCGCGCGATCGGAGTACCACACACAACTTGCAAATAAATACGAGTTTCGACAAAATTCGATCTCACAGCAGCTGCAGTGTATTTCTTGTTTAATAATATCTAGATCCGAGGCTCGCAGACCGACTGTGCCTTCGTATGTGTGTACAGTGATCGGTATTCTAGGTTTGAAACACGGTGGTGTCGCTGCCTTCGTCGTTCAATTCCTCGAAATGCTGTATTATAAAAATAAAAATACACTTCAGCTGCGAGATCGAATATTTTGTCGAAACTCATCTTTGCAAGCTGTGTGTGATACTCCGATCGCGCGTATTACGGGTTGTGTGTCCTCGCATGCTATATTATAAAAATTTAAATACACTCCAGCTGTGAGATCGAATACTTTGTCGAAACTCATCTTTGCAAGCTGTGTATGATACTCCGATCGCGCGTATAACGGGTTGTGTGCCCTCATTAGGGATATAGGTCGGCGACTCCCCTTGCAACTACAGCGTAGCTATCAGGGTCAACAGGGTGATGTTAGGCAGTCTGCGTGGAAACTGTAAAACCGTTTCTGAGGCGAACAAAATCTGACAGCTGTGGAAGGAAATGCATCAGTTGATCAAGTGAACACTGTAAGTCGAATAACCGGTGAGGGGAGGGCGGAGTTTTGAAGGACGGGGGCCTGATTTTGATCAAAGGGGGGGCGGGAGGGCGGGAGGAGGGGGGCCGGACGGGTGGGGCAGGTCGATTTGTGCGTAGAAACTATAAATATTTCTTGTGGGGGAGAGGGGAGGGAATGTGCCGGGGGGGGCGGGTGGCGGGGAGGGAGGGCTTTAGGTCGCATAGATGTAGGGGTTTGCTTTACGCGTGTTGATAGGTCTAGGCGATGGTGCGGATGGTGGGGAAGGAGGGGGCGTTGGGGGCAGGGGTGGGTGGGAATTGCAGCAGCTGAATGGACGCCTCTAAAACGATAACGAGGCGATATCCAGGGCGTGGAAGTGTTCATTACTCTGTGGCGGATTTCGATATTCGGTGGGACGTTTAAGCAAGAGAAAGTTAGGAAACAAATGAAAAAGACGGGGGGGGGGGGGGGGGTTCAAGAGGTTTAGGTCACAGTTAAAATTGAAATACACTCCAGCTATGAGATTTAGGATTTGGTCGACACTGATCTTCGCAACATTGTGTGTGCTCCTCCGATCGTGCGTATTACAATCATATATGTATGGGCTTGCTATACGCGCGGTGCTGGACCTAAGCGATCGTGCGGGGTGTGGGGAAGGAGGGGGCGTTGGAGGAGGGGGGGGATGAATGAAAGCTACGTCATGGATGGCTAGAAAGATAATGACATGATATCAATTGCTTAGAAGTGTTGATTACTTTGGCCGATTTCGATCGTAAGTGGGGCGTTAGAACAAACAGGGCGGGGAACAAAAGGGGGGGGGGGGGGGGGGGAGACGGAGATGAGTTGGAGCTACGGCATGGATGGCTAGATGGATAATGAGATGATATCAGCTGGCTGGTCGTGTTTACTACTCTGGTAGATTTTGATTTCAGGTGGGGCGTTTGAACGAGAGGGATCGGGGGGGGGGGGGGGGGGGGGGGGGGGGCATTTCACTATGTGCGCGGAAACAATAAACCCTTAGAGGGGACCAATCTGACGGTTGTAGCAAGAAGAGACCCCTTGATGTCATCCGCCTGGTAATGTTTATTCAGTCTAGAAGGTTTGATGTTACATGTAGAATGCAACCCAGTTCTTAAGTGTAGTAAACCACGGGTTAAAAGCTTCATAATTTGTTATTGTACATGGATCGAATTATTATAATATATTGCTGCTATTTGTTGCTGTAGACCACTCTCGTCTGGTCGATAAACTTTAAGTAGTACGCGATATAACTGAACAGATAATTTGGTAGTTAAGAATTGCAGGCTCGATCGAGTTTTTTTAGATGAAATTGTTAACAACATGAAAATCCTGGTATGGCCTTTTTTTCTGATTGCTGGTCGCTCATTGGCAGAAGATCGTACATAAAGTAAACGTCATCTAGGGACGATAGGCTCCATTTATTCCCACAATCATAATCCATTCACATATAATATATTATAAAAATTAAAATACACTCCAGCTGTGAGATCGAAGATTTCGTCGAAACTCATCTTTGCAAGCTGTGTGTGATACTCCGATCGCGCGCATTACGAGTTGTGTGTCCTCATTAAGGATATAGGTCGGCGACTCCCCTTACAGCTACAGTGTAGCTATCAGGGTCAACAGGATGATTTTAGTCAGTCTGTGCGCGGAAACTATCAAACCCGTTTCTGAGGGGGACAAAATCTGACAGCTGTGAAGGGAAAGGGGGGGCCTGGTTTTGATCAAAAGCGAGCGGGTTTGGAGGGGGGCGGGGGGGGGGGGGGCGGGGGGGGGGAAAGGGGCAATTTGTGCATGTAAGCTATAAATCCTTTCGAGGGGATAAATCTGACGGTTTTGGCACCAGTATATTATTGGGGGCGGGGGGGGCGGAGGGGGGTTGGGGCGGGGGGGGGGGGGGGGGGGGGCAGCTCGATATGTGCATGGAAACTATACATTATTTTGAGGGGATAAATGTATATATATACAACTCCGACAACCCGGGAACGAACACGGATATATCACCAGGATTGGTTCATTCCCGCACAGTGTGGAAATCCCCAATTTCAATGCCACCGACCGGCTGATGTCTTATTGACTGGGGTTTTGTATATTATATAGGCAGCTTCACCCGGAGACGAAAATGTCCCATCCCCGGTCCAGGGGTAATGTTCAATATATCTAAAAATTAGGCAAACGTGGGAAGAAAACCGATTTCTCTCGGGTCGACACCGCCCCCAACGGTGTGGAAACCCTAGTATCATTGGCTAGAATCGCTGATTGGTTCGAGGTCTACAGCGGCCCCCCACCCTTGTTTTAGAGGGATGATATAGGCTCACCAACCGATGGGAGGCAGTTCCGTCGCCAACGGGGGATATAGGGCCTCATTCTCGGTTCAGAAATCCTCGAAATCTCTACAGCCCCAGCACCGCGGGAACTATAACGATGATCTCTCCCGGGTCGATATACCTCCCCGCACGGCGTGTCAACCCCGACTCCATTGAAGTGGCTTATTTCTCGTGATTGGCTGGTGGTAGGCTTTGACCCAATAAGCTCACAATTATATCGATAGAGTCGGGTTTTCTCGCGTAGGTCTCACATACATACGGAAAACATTTGCAATGCGAGCGCAGTGTGCAATGAGTTATTTGCATGATAGGCCTCACAGAAAAGCGATTTTGAGCCTATATCAGGTTAGCGTGCTGAGCAAGCACGTTCAAAATGAGGACGAGAAACACTTGGATAGCAACAACAGCACCAAACGCAATATAAATGGACGAATTAGAGCCATGTGTATGCAAAATTCAGGCCCCACCGGTTATATTACAAGCACAATGAATCCACTTCAAACAAAAATGGGGTGTTCAAAGAAAAACGACAAAATAATATGTGGAACCAAGACTAGCACGACTCGAGCATAATAACCAACCGTCGTGCAAAAAAAAAACTGAAATCAGGCCAAAACTAGTATACAGCAGTGCAACGTATTTGACTCACTGGCATAATGGTCGAATATGGTCATGGAATACTTGCTGTGCCCGAATAAACACCTGTTTGTCGCTTTTATGCGGCACTGAAAAAATTCGCCGAAGATTCGCGGGTATCCTTGCATACTACCTGGTAATTGCGTAGGGCAAAAAATTGCCGTGCGGCCGCAATTCGTAACAAACGCTCGACCTCGGGATGATTATGCGCAGTTGGTGCCCAGAGCGTCATGATCAAGCCATTCGGGATCATAAGAAGAGCGGTCAAATCGTCATGTCCCGGTATAATAACAGCCATAATATAGTCTATATATATTGCCAACAACAGATGAGAGCAATGAATGGGCGACTGCTTCGGCTTGTGACACATACATGGTGATGTTGAATCGGAATATAATAATACCCCTTTTCTTTCTTCTCTGTGTTTTCTACTCCAGTATTATTTTCGTTTCTCCAATTGATCGCGTTTGACGTGCGTATGTATGCGTGGTGATAGGTACTACCAAGATATTTATGCAGAAGATCCCTACTTTTTACGATACTGCTAAATCGTCGATTGCTGTGGCGCACAGGAGATATTGTCAAGAAGATCCTTATTACTCTGTATCGTCGGTTCATTCCTGGCGAACGAGATGGCATTTAAAAAAAAAAAAACTATACCAGGTATTCGATATCATACTCTCATCAATTTGTCGTCGGCGCACACGATGTATTGACCAGCAACAACAACGGCAACCAGTAGCCAGCACAACTCTTGCAACCACACAACAAAGCGCTCGAAACACTACTACTAACTTGATAATGACACCCATATTTAGAAGTGCATCCACGTCTTGTTTGCGTGGATAAATATACATGGAATTAGTGTAGGATATTTATTATGCGGTCCTGAAAAATGGATGGTGGATCCTGGACCATTGTATGCGGAAGGACGCTTTGGAGCGGCGATGAAAAAGACTGACAAAACAATGTATCTCGTACTGCGAATCAAGAGCGACTCCGCTCGTGTTTGTTTTCTGTTTGTTTTATCGTCTGGTGGCCTGTTTTGTTGTGTTTTCGTACCCGGTACGCTGCTAGCATTTCACTTCCTTTAAACCTTAATTAATTGCGATTGTTTGGTCTACTCTGTCCCACAGTCTGTGACCACAAAGAAACAAGTTGTGTCTCTCTAAAATGAAGAACCAGCACGGGCACTGGGTGTAATGGTAGGGAACGGCCCCCTTGAAAGACAACGAACGCTCGAACAAAGGTACTTAACCTTGAAATCCGATATCGGAAAGGTACGACACAACACTCAGTCGTACGATGTGCACAATAGGCCCAACGATTCGAGGTGTGACCATGAAAAAAATGTGGTGGGGACGAAATAAGAGGCCAATTTGGAAATTATGCCAGCTTGGAAATAAATGTTTTCCCATACCTGGTGCCAGGTACGTTTTTTCGTTCAAGCTCTGCATAGATATGCTAAGATCCAACAATAGCTCGGGCGTATACCGCCCAAAATACACAAAATTGCGCACTTTCTTCTCGCTAGTCTCGCTCAGCCCACACGTACCCGATCGCGGCCAAGTACGCAACGGATGCGGCAGAGCGAGGGACGTTTGAGCCGCCCCCCGAAGACGGCGCTCGAACGAAGCTATTTGACCCAGAATTCCAGTTCCGAGAATGGCATACTGAGGCCGAGACGGAAAAACTCCAAACCAAATCCCCCCAAAAAGCATGATCATATATATATATATATTTACATTTTTTTTCTTGTATTTATTTATTTATATACTTATTTTCCCCAAAACCGTCAGATTTATCCCCTTGAAAGGATTTATAGCTTACACGCACAAATTGCTCGCCCCCCCCCCCCCCCCCACCTCCCGCCCCCCCCCCCCCCTCCAACCCCGCTCGCTTTTGATCAAAACCAGGCCCCCACGTCCTCCAAAACTCCCCCCCCCCCCCCCTTCACCGGTTTTTCGACTTACAAGATTCACTTGATAAAAGGATACATTTCCCTCCACAGCTGTCAGATTTGGTCCCCCTCAGAAACGGCTTTTATAGTTTCCGCGCACAGACTGACTAAAATCACCCTGTTGACCCTGATAGCTACACTGCAGTTGTAAGCGGAGTCGCCGACCTATATCCTTAATGAGGACACATAACAACTGGTAATACGCGCGATCGGAGTATCACACACAGCTTGCAAAGATGCAAGTTTCGACGAAATCTTCGATCTCACAGCTGGAGTGTATTTTCATTTTTTATAATATATTTAATGAAGGCACACAACTCGTAATACGCGCAATCAATCGGAGTATCACACACAGCTTGCAAAGATGAGTTTCGACAAAACCTTCGACCTCACAGCTGGATGGAGTGTATATTAAATTTCGTAGTATACGTTTATATTTCACACACTACACAAGCTTGCAAAGATGAGTTTCGACCAAATCTTCGATCTCGCAGCTGGAGCGTATTTTCGATTGTTATAAAATATTTAATGAAGGCACACAACTAGTAATACGCGCGATCGGAGTATCACACACAGCTTGCAAAGATGAGTTTCGACAAAACCTTCGACCTCACAGCTGGAGTGTATTTTTATATCATTAGTGTTGATACACTCCAGCTGTGAGATCGAAGATTTTGTCGAAACTCATCTTTGCAAGCTGTGTGTGATACTCCGATCGCGCGTATTACGGGTTGTGTGTCCTCATTAAGGATATAGGTCGGCGGCTCCCGTTGCAACTTATTATGACAAATGAAAATACACTCCAGCTGTGAGATCGAAGATTTCGTCAAAACTCATCTTTGCAAGCTGTGTGTGATACTCCGATCGCGTGTATTACGAGTTGTGTGTCCTCATTAAGGATATAGGTCGGCGACTCCCCTTACAACTACAGTGTAGCTATCAGGATCAACAGGGTGATGTTGTCAGTCTGTGCGCGGAAACTATAAAATCCGTTTCTGAGGGGGACCAAATCTGACAGCTGTGGAGAGACATGTATCCTTTTATCAAGTGAATCCTGTAAGTCGAATAACCGGTGAGGGGGGGCGGAGTTTTTAAGGACGTGGGGGCCTGATTTTGATCAAAAGCGAGCGGGGTTGGAGGGGGGGGGGGGGGGGGGGGGGGAAGGGGGGGGGGGCGCGGACGGGCAGGCAATTTGTGCGTGGAAGCTATAAATAAATCCTATTAAGGGGACAAATCTGACGGTTATATAAAATAATGCACCAGTTTATCATGGGGGGGGGAGGTTGGGGCGGTGGTGGGGCGTGTGGGGCAGGTCAATCTGTGCCTGGAAACTATACATTATTTTGACGGGATAAATGTGACGGTTTTGGAAAGAATGCATCAGTTTATCATGTATATCCTGGGGTAGGTTGTACAATCAGTGAATAGAGAGAGGGCGGAGTGTTCAAGGCGGTGGGGGTGGGATGGGGTGGGGGGGGTTGGGGAGGTGGAGGGTGGGGGCGGTGGGGGAGGGGGGGTTAAGGGGGCATGGGGGGGGAAAAGGAAGGGTTTTAGGTGAGGGGTTTGTTATACATGTGGTGCTAGGTCTAGGCGATGGTGCGGGTGGTGGGGATGAAGGGGCCGTTCGGAGCGGGGGGGGGGGGGGGGTGGGGGTAACAGCGGCATGGATGGCTCTAGAAAGATAACGAGGTGATGTCCAGTGCGTGAAGTGTTTATTAATCTGGCGGATTTCGATATTCGATGGGGCGTTTGAGCAAGGGAGAGCGAGAAGGGAGGGGGGTGGGGGGGGATTTTTTAGGAGGTTTAGGTCACAAATAATATTCAAATACACTCCGGCTGTGAGATCAAAAATGTGTAGGGGCTTGTTATACGCGTGGCGCGAGGTCTAGACGATCGTGCGGGTGGTTAGAAAAGAGGGGGCGTTGGAGGGGGGGTTGAAGGGGGTGGGGGGAAAGAATGAAAACTACGTCATGGATGGTCAGAAAGATAATGACGTGATAATCAACTGCGTATAGGTGTTTCTTACTCTGGGCGATTTCGATTGTGAGTGGGGCGTTTGGACAAACTAGGCGGAAAAGGGGGATGGTGGGAGGGATCGGGGGAGGAGGGGTTGGGGGGGGAATGGGTGGGGGGTGTTTGAACAAGAGGGATCGGGGGAGGGGAAGGGGAGGGGGTGGCGGTACATTTCAATATGTGCGCGGAAACAATTAATCCTTAAAGGGGACAAACGTGACGATTGAAGCAAGAAGATATCCCTGGACAAACCTGACGATTGTAGCAAGAAGACATCCCTTGATATCATCTGCCTGGTGGTGTTTACTATTTTAGAAGGTTTGATGTTAGATGCAGTATGCAACCCAGTGTTCCAGTGTAGTAAATAACGTGTTAAATCTTCATAGTTTGTTGTTGTACATGGATCGAAAGCTAGAATATTTTTATAGAATATTTGTAGTTACCATTTTTTTCTGACATCGCTAATTATAAGAAGAGATACGTATTGTCAAATACAACAGGCGAGGTGATGTGGTCATGCACTGTTTGTCACCACCATCATATAGTTACCATTATTTTCTGACATCGCTAATGATACGAAAGAGATACGTGTTGCCAAATACAACATGCGAGGTAATGTGGCCATGCACTGTCTCCGCCATTGAGCACTAGAGGGAGAAATGCGAATCGTCAGTGTTTTTAAGGAACGCTTGGTATACACGCGCTCAATTACGTTACCTCGTTAGTCATACTTGGTTTACACTCGCTCAAGTACGTTACCTCGTTAGTCATACTTTGCTTGGTATTGGTTGGGAGGCGATCATGCAGACGGTATGTACGAAATACCCTACGTAATGGGTTGGTAAGGTGGTTTACCGCAATTTTAACACATCTGGCTGTGCTTCCTTTTCAAATTATTAATGCCTCAAAATGTACGACTTCACGCCCATGATTTTTACCTTGCCGATGTGGGGCTCTGCGGTCGTCAATTTTAAGACAGAGATACATCTTACAAATACATCAGGCGAGGTGGGTATGCGATGTCATATATATGCGATGTCACCACTACTATTGAACGCGAGGGTGACTTTACTTCCTTAGGTATATATATGGTACTGTGTTTCGTAGAGGTCGTCTCAGGTGGGTATGCTATGGGTCGGCAGCGTGGTTTACCGCAATTTTAACTGATCTGCCTGTGCTTCCTTTTCAACTTATTATTGTCTCAAATGTGCGATTTCACGCCCATGATTTTTACCGTGCCGCTGTGGGGCTCTGAGGTCGCCAATTCTAAGACAAAGATACATCTTACAAATACAGCAGGCGAGGTGGGCATGCGATGTCATATATATGCGATTGTCACCACTATTGAACGCGAGGGTGACTTTACTTCGTTAGGTATATGTGCTACTGCGTTCCGTAGAGGTTGTCTCACGTGGACATGCGATGTCACCACTATTGAACGCGAGGGTGACTTTACTTCGTTAGGCATATGCTACTACGTTTGGTATGGTAGATATGCTACTACGTTTGGTATGGTAGAGGTTGTCAGGCAATCACGTAAACAGGTGGAGGCACGAAATACCCTGCGTAATAGGTTGGTCGTGTGGTTTACCGCAGTGTTAACATACCTGTCTGTACTTACCCTTCACATTATTTTTATAGACTATAGTGTACGATTATACGTCCTGTTTTCTCCCCACTGTCGAGTCGAAGATGTTGTGGTCCTGTAGATGTCGCGTCCATGTCTGGTGCTCTTGTTAGTGGTGCTCATGAGAACATGCCCTAACGTGTAGTAGATGATCGCTGAGTGGTGTTCTTTTCCTTTACATCAAGCCAGGTAGTATATGCCAACGCAACTGCTTGCTTGAAAACGACAAAGAAAATTCCTCACACACCTGATACAGAGGAGACGCGGCCCGAAGATTGTTTAGTATACCGACGGTCAGGAACAGGTTGTCGAGCAGCGCACTTCATTTTTACTACCGCTCCTCACTCCACCCAAGACACTACGGGCATGCGTTAGACCCAGTTCGCTGATGCCCAAAACCAATTTCAAAGGAGGTGATATGGTGGGCGAATGCTATAATGATTTGCGCTGCTGCGATTACCCTGTCATATATATATACATATTCGTGACCTAAACCTCCTAAAAATCCCCCCCCCCCCCCCCCCCCCCCCTCTTGCTCTCCCTTACTCAAACGCCCCACCAAATATCGAAATCCGCCACATTAATGAACACTTCACGCACAAGATATCACCTCATTATCTTTCGAGAGCCACCCATGCCGCTGTGTTTCCCCCCCCCCCCCCCCCCCCCCCGCTCCAACGCCCCCTCTTTCCCGACCACCTACACGATCGCCTAGACCTAGCACCACGCGTATAACAAACTGCTACATATCATTGATCTCACAGCCGAAGTGTATTTGAATATTATTTGTAACCTACACCTCCTAAAAATCCCCCCCCCCCCCCCCCCCCCTCTTGCTTTCCCTTACTCAAACGCCCCACCAAATATCGAAATCCGCCACATTAACAAACACTTCACGCACAGGATATCACCTCATTATCTTTCGAGAGCCATCCATGCCGCTGTGTTCCCCCCCCCCCCCCCCCCCCCGCCTCGAACGCCCCCTTCTTCCCCATCACCCGCACCTCCGCCTAGACCTAGCACCACACGTATAACAAACCCCTCACCTAAAGCCGTTTCCCCCCCCCCCCCCCCCCGCCCTCACCCCCCCCGCCCCCACCCCCCACCCTCCCCCCCCTCAACCCATCTCAACCCCACCCCCTCGAACACTCCACCCTCTCTTTACTCACTGATTGTACGAATTACCCCAGGATGATACATGATAAACTGATGTATTATTTCCAAAAATGTCACATTTATCCCCTCAAAATAATGTATAGTTTCCAGGCACATATTGAGCTGCCCCCCCCCCCCACCCCCCCCCCACCCCCCCCCCCACCCCCCCCGCCCCCAAGAATATACTGGTGCCAAAACCGTCAGATTTATCCCCTCGAAAGGATTTATAGCTTACATGCAAAAATTGCCCCTTCCCCCCCCCCCCCCCCCCCCCGCCCCCCTCCAAACCCGCTCGCTTTTGATCAAAACCAGGCCCCCCTTTCCCTTCACAGCTGTCAGATTTTGTCCCCCTCAGAAACGGGTTTGATAGTTTCCGCGCACAGACTGACTAAAATCATCCTGTTGACCCTGATAGCTACACTGAAGTTGTAAGGGGAGTCGCCGACCTATATCCTTAATGAGGACACACAACTCGTAATGCGCGCGATCGGAGTATCACACACAGCTTGCAAAGATGAGTTTCGACGAAATCTTCGATCTCACAGCTGGAGTGTATTTTAATTTTTGTAATATATATATAAAAATCATAGCAATAATACCGCCACCGTATCCTTGTTGTGATTGTATGCACCACACTACAGTACACACACTTTCCTTCCTCTCTCTTTGTTGCTGAAACGATTTCAACGCGCTTCTCCAGACGACGATGGGTCTGCCCCAGCTGCCTGGACCTACCGTACCACCAGCACCACCGGGCTGGAACCGTATGGCCCAAGGTAAGCAAAGAAACGGGAACAAATGTGGGCAAACATATATATTCTATACTCTATACATGTCTTTATTAGAGATATATTATACTTCGTATAATTTAAAATAAAAATACACTCCAACTGTGAGATCGTATAAGTTCTGTAGGGTTTGTTTGTGGATTCCGGGTAGGGGCATGGGGGTCTTACAGGACTTCAAGAAGGTTCGGGTACGGGTATTGAAGTGCTACAGAGCTTCCAGAAGTTCCGGGTATTGTGGCACAGGCATACAGAACTCACAGTTTAAGTTCCGGTGCAAAACATGCTGCACCCGTACCCGGGATATTGTGGCACGGGTCTTGCGTAACTCAAAGAAGTTCCGGGTGCGGGTATGGGGGTCTTACAGAACTTTCAGAACTTCCGGGTACGGGTATGAACGCCTTGCAAAACATACAGAACTTCCGGGTAGTGTGGCACCGGCGTACAGAACTTCCAGAAGTTCCGGGCACGGGTATGGGTGTCCCACAGAAGTTACAGAAGTTCTTCGTGGGGCAATACTCGGGCTAAATACCCCGGGTATGGGTTATTGTGTACCCTACAGGCAGAACGAAAAAAGGAAGTTCGGGTACGGGTATGATTATCGTACAGAACTCACACAGCCGTTTCGGGTACGGGTAGGGTTGTGTACAGAACTCACATAATTCCCGGAGATACGGGTAATTCTCGTGAAAATACCCGCCTCAAAAGGGGCAAAAACACAGCGGTAAATTAGCTGGTAAAAAAAAGACAAATGTCAACGCGTTTCCAACTACTGCGATTGACATACTGCATACACTGATGCACTAAAAGAAAATAACACATACTTAAACGCGTACCACTGTAGCCCATTTTTTTTCGTTCTTTCGTTCACAAACCTCGTTTGTGTTGGTGCTGTGTTCCACAGATTTCACAGTAAGAATCTTCCCGACTTCCCAAGCAACGACTTCCTCTCCGGTTACAGGTTTTCCTCCCAAGTTGCCGTACTGTTGCTCAAGAACAAAACTTTGCTTCGTGTAAAATTAGACTAATAATATAGTACTGGGCCCTATATAGTGCAGGTGCCCGGTGTAGTGCAGGTAAAATCTATGGACACAGACAGCGCCCTCAATAGGGCAGGTCCTGCACTATTGAGGGCGGTCCCCCTATAGTACAGGTTGGGCACCGCGGTGCCCCGCAATAGTGCAGGTTGGACATACATACACACTACACACGGGCATCGGACATGAGAGTTTGTTGCGACGTCGTGAGGGCGGGGGGTACATGGTTGCTTGTTTTTCTTGCGGTGCGCTTCCTATCGTGCTTGTCTTGGCGGCCCGCAATAGTGCAGGTTGGACACACTACACACTACACAGGGCCAGCGGACATGAGAGAGTTTGGTTCGACGTCGTGAGGGCGGGGAGTACATGGTTGTTTGTTTTTCTTGCGGTGCGCTTCCTGTCGTGCTTGTCTTGGTATGTGTTTTTTTCTTGCAACATCGAAGCGGATGCGCTAGACAGACATAATAAGATAGTTTCGTCGCGCGGCGTAGTGAGGGCGGGGGGTACAGTAGTACGTGGTTTCTCGTTTTTTCGCAGTGCGCTTCGTGTCGTGTTTCTTTCACTGCCTGTCTTTTTTATCTCGTGACATCGAAGGAGGGCAACGAGGTTTGATATTAGCTTCATTAGCTACGTGATAAATGTTGAAGGGTTGGTTCCCGCGACAGTTCAGGTGTGCAGTACTGAACGAGTGCTGAGGCGGGAAGGAAAAAACGGTGCTGAAACTTGCAAGTAATGTTTCTACTTCGGTACAGCATTGCTCTGTGTGCGACAGGGGAGAACTACACTCGTCGCGAGACGGTCTGCGCACGCCCTGCTCACGCCCACGCTAGAAAGGGGCCCAGCACTACCGTAATTCGATCCATTTCGTACTCGTGTCAGCCCCGCAAAGCGTGAACGCCACACAATCATTTATTTTTCCCTATCCGCCGGAGGATATAAGAAACAAAAGCCACACCATAAGTCTAACATATACCTCAATAGTGCAGGTACCTGCACTAATATATTGAGGGATATTCAACCCTCAACAGGGCCGAACCTGCACTATTGAGGCACACTTCTCAATACTGTAGGTGCCCGCAATAGTGCAGGTAGAACCTCTGGACACACCCCCGCACTATATAGAGTCCATGTAATGGAGTGCCCTCCGTAGAAGGATAGCTTATCTAGAAAAGTATCCTCCTTAGGGAAATAATGCAAATAAGCTATTGAGTCTTGCCAGCGAGCCTTGAAGAAAGACCAATCAATGGAGACACTGTAACCCATGAGGAGCACGCTTCCCAACACCGACCAACCACGCATGCCCCACTCGGAGTACCACTACAATTGGCGTCGTCGGCAGGACCTCTGAGTACCACTGCACCAAGCACTGTCTTCCATATATGAAGTACAGTTATTGAATACTAGGTATAACTATAGTGTTAGTATGGCAAGCCCGAAAATCCTTCCAACCGAGAACAAAAACAAGAAGATATATCATAAAAATAAAAATATCAAATGCCGATCACAGCAACTACTATTAATATTATAATAATGACAAGTATTCAACAAGAATACTTCGAGCATTATTTACTTTATTAATTACATATTTACAATAATAATTACATTCATCGAATAAATATACTTACGAGCATATGATACTACCACTATAATTATTACAATTATATTATAAAAATTAAAAAACCCTCCAGCTGTGAGATAGAATATTTTGTCGAAACTCATCTTTGCAAGCTGTGTGTGATACTCCGATCGCGCGTATCACGGGTTGTGTGTCCTCATTAAGGATATAGGTCGGTGACTCCCCTTGTAACTACAGTGTAGCTATCGTGGTCAACAGGGTGCTGTTAGTCAGTCTGTGCGCGAAAACTATAGAACCCGTTTCTGAGGGGGACAGAATCTGAAAGCTGTGGAAGAAAATGCATCAGATCATCAAGTGAATCTTGTAAGTGGAATAACCGGTGAGGGCAGGGCGGAGTTATTAAGGACGTGGGGGGCTGATTTTGATCGAAAGGGGGCCGAGAGGGGGGAAGGGGGGAGGGACAGGTGGGGCAGCTCAATTTGTGCGTAGAAACTATAAATCCTTCTTGTGGGGGAGGGGGGGGGAATGTGGCGGGGGTGTTGGGGGGGGGGGGGGGGGGGGGGGGGGCTTTAGGTCACATACTATACGCGTGGTGTTAGGTCTAGGCGATGGTGCGGGTGGTGGGGAAGGAGGGGGCGTTGGGGGCGGGGGGGTGGTGGGAATTGCCGCAGCGGCATGGACGGCTCTAAACCGATAATGAAGCGATATCCAGAGCGTGGAAGTGTTTGTTACTTTGGCGGATTTCGATATTGGGTGGGGCGTTTGAGCAATAGAGAGCGAGGAAAAAAGGAAAGGGGGGGGGGGGGAGGCGGGAGGGCGGAGATGAGTTGGAGCTACGGCATGGATATCTAGAAGGATAATGAGATGATATCAGTTGGCTGGTAGTGTTTACTACTCTGGTAAATTTTGATTTCAGGTGGGGCGTTTGAACAAGAGGGACCGCGGGGGGGGGGGGGGGGGGGGGCATTTCAATATATGCGCGGAAACTATAAACCCTCTTAAAGGGGACGAATCTGACGGTTGTAGCAAGAAGACACCCCTTTATATCACCCGCCTTGTAATGCGTATTATTCTGGAAGGTTTGATGTTACATGTAGTATGCAACCCAGTTCTTAGGTGTAGTAAACAACGTGTTAAAAACTTCATAATTTATTATTGTACATGGATCGAAAGATAGAATATTTCAATCGATAGGTACAATCATGTGGATACAATTATTTTCTGACATCGCTAATTGTAAGAAAGAGATACATATTGCCAAATACAACAGGCGAGGTGATGTGGTCATGCAATGTCACCGCCATTGAGAACGGAAGGGAGAAATGCGAATCGTTAGTGCTTGGAAAGGAACGCTTAGTGTACACGCGCTCAATACCG
The DNA here is from genome assembly GCA_012845835.1 of Undaria pinnatifida. Taxonomy (NCBI): domain Eukaryota; class Phaeophyceae; order Laminariales; family Alariaceae; genus Undaria; species Undaria pinnatifida. The sequence continues at coordinate 3,683,342 of JABAKD010000010.1, forward strand.
TTACTTCGTTAGTCATACTTCGGTTGGCATAGGTTGGGAGGCAATCATGCAGACGGTATGTACGGAATACCCTACGTAATAAGTTGGCAGTGCGGTTTACCGCAATTTGAACATATCTGTCTGTACCTTCTTTTCACATTATTATTGTCTCACATATATACGATTTTACGCCTATGATTTTCACCGTGCCGATGTGGGGCTCTGAGGTCGCCAACTACTAAGACAGAGGTACATCTTACAAATACACCAAGCGAGGTGACGTGGGCATGCGATGTCACCACTGTTGAATGCGAGGGTGACCTCACTTCGTTAGGCATATGCTACTGTGTTTGGTAGAGGTTGTTTGGCGATCATACAAACGGCCGGAAGCACGAAATACCCTGCGTAGTAGGTTGGTAGCTGGTCTACCGCAGTGTTAACATACCTGTCTGTACTTCTTTTTCACATTGTTATTATTTAGTGTACGACTATACGCCCTGTTTTCTCCCCACTGTCGTCGAAGAAATTGTGGTCCTGTAGATGTCGCGTCCATGTCTGGTGCTCTTGTTAGTGGTGCTCGTGAAAACATGCCCTAGCGTGTAGAAGATTATTGCTGAGTGGTGTTCATTTCCTTTACATCAAGCCAGGTAGTATATGTCAACGCAACTGCTTGCTTGAAAACGACAAAGAAAATTCCTCACACCTGCTACAGAGGAAACGCGGCCCCGAAGATTGTTCAGTATACCGACGGTCAGGAACAGGTTATCGAGCAGCGCACTTCATTTTTACTACCGCTCCTCACTCCACCTAAGACACTACGGGCATGCGTTAGACCCAGTTCGCTGATGCCTAAAACCAATTGCAAAGGAGGTGATGTGGTGGGCGAATGCTATAATAATGATAAGCGCTGCTACGATTACCACGTCTCTTGTTCTGTTTGTTCTTGCGTTCTTGATGAACCTGTTATTTGGCAACGAGCAGTTTTGACGTGTTTTAGGTTTGTGTAAAGACTATATGTAGACTATGTGATGTTTCAGAGTCGTAGGGACCCCAATTTGGAATCTAGGGTACATTTGTTCTATCTTTTGACTGGGTTTCGTATGTAGACTTGTGCGTGGTTTTAGTGTGTGGGCATTGTTGGTTGATGTTCTAGACTTTGCTATCGTGTTGCTTTAGAGTGGTGTTTTCGAATACATATTATTTTGTGTTCGCGTGGTTGTTGCTACACGTGTATGTTTTGGTTGATATTCTAGACTTCGCTATCGTGTTGTTTCAGAATGGTGTTCTCAAATACATATTGTTTTGTGTCCGCGTGGATGTTGCTACACGTGTATGTTTTGGTTGATGTTCTTAGGCTTCGTTATCGTGTTGTTTCAGAGTGGCGTTTGTGAACACGTGTTATTTTGTGTTCGCGTGGTTGTTGCTATACGTGTATGTTTTGGTTGATGTTCTAGACTTCGATATCGTGTTATTTCAGAATGGTGTTCTCAAATACATATTATTTGTGTCCGCGTGGATGTTGCTACAATGTATGTTTGGTTGATGTTCTTAGGCTTCGTCATCGTGTTGTTTCAGAGTGGTGTTTTTGAACACGTATTGTTTCGTGTTCGCGTGGTTGTTGCTATACGTGTATGTTTTGGGTGATGTTTTAGAATTCGTTATCGTGTTGTTTCAGAGTGGTGTTTTCAAATACGTATTAGTTTACGGTGGTTGGGGGTGGTCGCTTGTTGTGCATATCTTCAAAACGTATTGATGTTTGCCGAGAAATCTGCTTTGGGGGGCTAAAAACGAAGTTGCGAGGGACGTTTGGGAATTTCAACGTTTCCCCTCGCGGCTTTTGTCAAGTATGGTTGAAAGCATATTTATCCCTGAAGATAAACATGCAACAACCAACCTTGATTATATTATCGAATAAAAACTCTGCAAAAAGGCTTAATGGGTTCCAACTACTATACAAAGAGGCCCACCGACTTTCAACTTTTTTGAGCTTACAAGAACAAATGCAAACGTTACTTCGTACTGTATCCCACCAACGAAACTGCCGATAAAAACAGGCGAACATACCAATCTACAGTAATAGTACAAGTATAACTGCAGCAAGAACAGCAGTTTCGCTTAGAGGCAAATTAAACACGAACAAACGCTACTGTTGTGAGTAAATATTAATAGTAGCCCCCAGCCCCCCCCGCCCCCCAGCCTTCTTCAGCCCTCGTTCAGGCCCATGTCGACCAGAGACCTTGCAAGTCCACAGGTCCAGCCCGTAGTGGATGATGGTGAGCGTGGCCTTCGTGATCTCCTCCTGCATGTTACCGACAACCACCTGCGAGGACGGTGGCAGTTGTCGAAGAAAAAAAGACGATGTTTATGCCTTTGCTTGTAGTATGTATCATTACTGCTGTACTACAGTTAGAACATGATAACACTACATGCCTGGCATCAGGTATATGATCAGTAGTGGATTGCGAAACGCATTATTATCGGCTCTACAAAATGTTGTATTTTTTTTTCGCACATTTGTACTTTCCAGCTTCTGGACAAGCCGCGGTCCAAGTAATCGTCCCTTCTCCCTCCTGTTATTGCCTTCAGTTTTCATCGCGGATAGTGTTCAGCAACCCCACTGCTCGTCAAGTTTTCATCGGGTGTCGCTAACTGACGCTCTCGCGCTTTCCGCAAGTCAATTTGTGCGCAAAAAAAAGTCCCAACGAATTTATACGAGTATGCACTCGGGGGGATTCGAACTCACCAAACTGATATATACCAGGCTCGAGGATAACCTGATACGCCACCGGGGCGACCGGTATTGCCTGTTCGTTAGGGTCTCTTCTTAAACCACACACGCCGAACATGTTTATTAACAAAATTGACTTTGTAGATGTGTTGTACATACGAGTGTAGACTATACGCATACATACGAACAGTATCATACTTCCGTGGCCACAGAAGAGCTCTTATCTCTATAAATAGGATGAAAGCTAAGAAAGAACATAGAGTCGGCACGGACACCGGGTGTGCTGGATTGTAATGGGTAAAGAGAAATTAACGGACTTTTTATGTATGTATATTATTGATATTGTTTGTTTTAAAGCAACAAGAAAAGGAGAGGAGAGAAGAGACTCCAAAAATGTGCCTGTCCGTATCATCAGGATACAACCACCAAACCAAAAGTGCCGCAACTGAACCATGAATCACTGACCTTGGTAGCGACGTACATCTCCACAAGGAGGTGCTTTATGCGCCGAGAAGAAAGCGGCGGAAAGTGTGCAGTGTTGGGCGTGAGCAGCCGCACCAGCTCCTGCCACGTCGAGCCAGACGAGAAGAAGCTGAACGGCAAAAACATCTCGATCACCATCTTGGCAGCATCAAGCTCGCGAACTCTAAAAAAAAAAAAACACAGAGGAGCAGCGATTGGAAGGTAGGTGTTGGGGGCAGGTAATATGAGCAACCAACGTGCGCGTGAGACCAAATACCAATTGCGTCCTTTCCCTTCGCTACCCAGACCAGGGCAGCGCGACAAACAGGCAAAACGACAACGCAGTCCTACAAAGTTGCGAAAAAAACACCGGTGGGCTGAGATTTCTCGACGAATTTGCAACACGCGATATTTTTCAAACTTTATTTTCACTTGGTTTTGGAATGCCCCCCCTTATCTGGGTTTTAGAAATGGATGTCGAGCTGTCGATATTATATTGCTATATATTTTAGTACGCCCTTGCCCAAACCCGTCTGATATGTGTTCGAGAACAAGTTTGCAATTTGACATCACGCACACACACCTGTTCGTTCCAGCAAAGGAGTTCTTGCTCGCCTCGAAGCTCCGCTGGGTGTTCCCTTTCGCTTGCTTTTGCTTTCTAGCCTTCACAGCGCCAGCCACCCCGCGCAGCCTGTGCTTGCTCTTGTGGTGGGTGTTCACGTTGCCGCGGTCGCCTTTTTCAGGGAACCGTCGTCTTGTTTTTGCGGCACGCGGGGTCCGCCATGTGGTCCTCTTTCAGCTAACGGGACGACGTAGACTCCTAGCGAGTACATAAACGACCGCTCGCTGAAAACCCTCTCTCCTGTAGCCGTCCGGCATCTTGAAGTCGTCGCCCGCGGGCAATACATATGCCTCTACTTCCTGTCGTACACGAGCGCCGGTGTAATTGCAAGCACGGGCTTATTGTCACCCACCTCGATTACCTCGGGCTGGCTCCCGGACGCTGGTAGAGTAGACGAACTGCCGCCACCCGTCTGACGGAGGGGGGTAGACGAAATGCCGCCACTCCTTGTTGTTGTTGTTCTTGTTTTATCACATTAACTGTTGTCTAAAAATGTAGAGTCTGTGGTCACACAAAGGTGCTGGAGCCCCAGGAAGATCCGAAAAATGATGGAAAAATCGAACTCCGTCCGGTAAATACTACGGTTTCCCGCCTAAAACGCACGATACGTAGATGGCGCACATGTGAAAAGATCCGAAAAGTGCAAACTGAACTCACATGGCCGGGGGTATCCACTCACCTGCAGTATAGAGTTCCCCCGCTCCCACAACTAACCAACTGTCGGCTACAAACTATAGTGCTTGGGGTGTCTGCACCGTACGAACCGCACCGTAATCGTGAGCACAGACGAATGCGCCTGCTGTCTGGAGTGCTGTCAGAGTGACGACCCATGGGCATGCAGTGAAACAAGAGCAATCGAGCCAAAAACCACAACACAAACATCAATGATCGCCCCGCCTTCCCGAGGTATTTGAAAGGTTGCAGCGCAGCTATGAATACGACGCCCGTGCCTGAAAAAGAAAATGACGGGCCATGAGGTAAACAAATCTTCTACAAACTCTACAAAATCAGTGATGTAAGTAACATGTTGTACTACTGCCTCGTAAAAAAAATCTGAATAAAAAGACGATCGCTGCTCTCATGATGATGGTGTGCGTGCGGGTGGTGGGTCTCCGTGTGCCATCCTCCTGCTGTGGTTCTCCATGGCCGCCTCATCGCCTTAGCTCACTCGGCCCGCTCCTTCGCACTTGCTCTCGTTGACACTCAATTCCAATCGGTTTCCCTTCTCCCCCGTCCCCCAAAAAACAGAATGCTCCACGCAGCTTGCGGTGCTGATGTGAAAAACCAAACTTCTGGTTCAGGAAGATTTCAATCCGTCTCTCCCTCGCCCGTCAACGGCCAGTCACCCTCCTCCTCCGTCGTCGAATCCAGCCTCCTACGGATGCAGTGCCCTCCACGCAAACCGATAGTGCGCCGTAGCGTGGCTCATGGTGGCGCCTGCCTCCGCGCACGAGCATCCCGATTAAGCATTGCTGCTCCGCCGCTGTTGCCTAAAAAGACCCGCAAATCGTAGATGACCATGCCTAACGCACCACGTACGACCCAACTCTACCGCCACGGCTAATCCTCGCGGCCACACGCAGCAGCAGTATCACTCCTTGACGGTGAGTCCGGCATGACACCCGCCAGAAAGACCCCCCCCACTCGCTACAAGCCTGCTAGGGCATGCTTCGCAGCATGCCTTACCGAGGCGGCAAGGGGAACAGAGGTACCCCTGTCAGGCGGGGGTCCTCGCGGATCCGCCGCGTCCATATTCCCTCTCCGCGGGTGCACAGATGCAATTTATGGATGTGCGTGTTTGTGTTCTTTGGTTTTGTGTCTGAGCTGCGGGTTGTTGTGAACGAGTGGGTGTGTTTGTGTATTGGTGGGGGAGTTTGGGTCTGTGCAATTTTGTGTTGGGGGTGTGTGGCGTCAGCGTGACGGAAGAGACGTGGCATCAGAATGCATAACACGATACATGCAGTCAGAACGCGCTCGACCCTAATTTGCAAATTTTTCAATTGTTACCGGTCACTCCGGGTATTGTTACAAACGTACACCCGTACCCGGGGTATTGTGCGACAATCTTGCAGAACTCACAGAACTTCCGGGTAAGGGTACGGGGCTCTTACAGAACTTCCATAAGCTCCGGGTACGAGTGCGGAAGTCTTACAGAACTTCCAGAAGTTCGGGACGGGTGTACAGCACCCACAGAAGTTCCGAGAGCGGGTATAAAAATGCTCTACCTGTACCCCGGGTATTGTGCGCACGGGCGTACAGAACTTCGAGAAGTTTCGGGTATGGGTATAACTGTAGTACAGAACTTCCCCGAAGTTCCGGGTACGGGTGTAAATGTCCTACAGAACTTACAGAAGTTTGTACGGTATTACCCCGGGGTAAATACCCCGGATACGTTTTGTGAGTACCCTACAGAACAAAACCTTGGAAGATTATGTCAAAACTCATCTTTGCAAGCTGTGTGTGATACTCCGATATATTTACTTGTGTCTGCTTACAAATTTTCTTGTCGTGCGGATGGTCTTGGACCAAATTATACGTTTATCACCGCTCGCAGCAGCTACGTAGCTGTCTTCTCTGTCACCTAGTTGCAACGAACAAATAAATATTGTCCCGTCGTGCGGTCTTGGACAACATGATACGATACGGAAAAAAGTTCGCAGCAGCTGCCTTTTATAAAAACGCAAACGCACGTAAACGTTTTGTCTCGTTGTATGTATGTGTGGTCTTGGACCAAATGATACGTATCTCACGCAGGACGTAGGTGCCTTCTGTTGTACTACATACACTAGTGGTAACCACGTCGTATAATAAAACTAAACCAACGACCTGAAAGTCCTAGCACGAAATTTGTAATCCATTGTATTAGTATAATATACGTACATATATCCTTAATGAGGGCACACGACCGGTAATACGCGCGATCGGAGTATCACACACAGCTTGCAAATATGAGTTTCGACAAAATCTTCGATCCCACAGCTGAGTGTGTTTTTATGTCTATAATATATGTAGGCCGGTCGCCCCGGTGGCGTATCAGATTAACATCGAGTCTGGTATACCGCTCGCCCCGGTGGCGTATCAGGTTATCCTCGAGCCTGGTATCAGTTTCGTGAGTTCAAGCCCCGCCGATTGAATATTCGTAGGAATTCGTGCGGACTTTTTCTTGGGCACAAATTGACTTGCGGAAAGCGCGAGAGCGTGAGTTGGCAACACCCGATGACAAATCGACGAGTAGTGGGATTGCTGAACCCTATGCGCGATACCAAATGAAAGCAGGAACCGGGAGGGAGAAGGGACGACACCTGTGACCACCGCTTGTCCAGAAGCTGGAAAGTGAACGTGTGTGAAAAAAAAAAGAGCAACCACTCGTTTTTACTGTACTCCAAAATTTAGAGCTTTTAGTTCCCGCGATGTAATAGAGTCGATCCACTCGCGCACCTCTTTGGCTACCCTGACTTTCTGTTCGTGTTGATTGAGTTACTTTGCTACGTTTGCCGGTATTGTTCCCGGCGCAAACAGGCCTCCCAAGGCGCCACGTTGTTCGCTCGACCAAGTGGTTTTAGCAGCCCCTTACTTTCAGCGAGCCTTACGGCAACCTAGCCGCGTTATTTTTGCCTTGCGTGCTATTTTCCATTTTCTTGGGGCCTTGGCCACATGGCTACGCGTAATGCCTCTCGGTCATGTATACGTTCGAATTTGGGTGACGTCTCTTTGCCAGCTTTCGGGTAATCGACCCTATGCGGCGAACGAATCCCTGTTCGCCCTTTCCTGGGTCCCACATAGATCGCTCGGGTAATATGTTTTCTGTCTTTCCCGTTGTCTTCGCTTTGATTTTGTCTAAAGTTGCCATCTTCGCTTCGTCTTCAGGTTTCTTTTTTCCTTTCCAGTTTCGGTTGCTCTGCATAGGTTTCCCCATTCTGGGTTTTCCGTCTTCCTCTAGCTTGTTATGGCATTTCTCTCAGCGATCTGCTTTATTAGCGAATGGCCCTATCCTTGATGTTTGAGCGTAATTACGAGGTGTGGGGGAATCTTTAGCCTCATGACTTTGTTTCGAATAACCGCATCGTGGCCCCCTTTCCCGGTCTTTTAGAATGAACTTCGACGTCACCCTTAGACCGTCTTGAGGTCTTCACACACGAATTTTCAGGGTGGGCTAATGTAACAAAGGGTCAGTATAGCTGGCAATACATTCGGTAAGACAGCCCGCGGAGTCATGGTATATTGGCTACAAGACGATTCTCTTAAACGGAATGTTCTTAGTGGAGAAGATAACCCGTAGAATCTAGCTAGCTTATACCACAAGAGCGTTCTCGGTAATGTGACGTTCCACCTCTGGATAAGATAGAGCGTTCTCGGTAATGTGACGTTCCTCCTCTGGATAAGATAGATAGAAGTAAGCGCGTTAAGCGCTCATGGGAATTTACAACATCTAGGAGAAAATTCCTTGTATATTCCATAGGTGAAGGTGCAGAAGAAAGTACAGCAGCAATGCTGGGGTGAAGCGAACTCTGTGAGCCTCACCCCATCCCCATGCTATCACTCCTCGTTTCCCGTCTCGTCGAGCTTCTCATAGCTCAACGCCAATATTAATTAGAAATCTACCAAGAACCGGTGCTGTCTCCAAGCGAAGATGATACCCCTGCGCCACAGCGACTCATCAAGACACGGACTATTTGTTAGTCGGACTGTTCGACTAATAATAATAATCATCTTTTTTTTTGTTTTATCGTCCGGTGGATGGGGAAAAATAAAGTTCAAGCTCACTGCACTTCATACACGGCGTGTGTCGATTTAATCCAATTGCCTTCGCAATCCAGCGCTAGCTGGCGCGTCAACTAATAGTCGTTTTCCGGAGGCGTCGACTGTCCGACGTACTGCGGTTCCTTACCTACTATTAAATATTAATACTACCTGTATGTAGGAAGGACCATTTACCGCAGAATAGAGCTCTTCTCCGCTATAGGCCCAAATAGCCTCAGCCTCCTTAACATATGTTCATGGATTAGATGACGTATATAATCAGCTATTATTATTATAAAAAATGAAAATGCACTCCAGCTGTGAGATCGTAAATCACTCATATATTGTATACGGTGTAATCTTTCACGAGGAGGGTATACACGCCCCGTAACGCACGCGATCGAAGTATCACACGCACGCAGCTGGCACACACAGCTGAGTTTTGATCAGAACGTTTTGCTTTGGTCGATCTCACATCTGAAGAATCGTTTTTTTTATTTTTTATAACATTATACGGAAATTCAAAAGACCACACCAACCACTATTCTTAACACAACACAACGTACATATTATTTTTGTTCCCATCCACCTCTGCCCTCCTAGTTTTCCTGATTTTTTTGGCATGCGGGTAGTAGAAGAGCATTTCGCTCCCATCCACCTCCGCCCCCCCCCGTCCCTCCCCCCTCCACACACCCCCCTTCGCCCCCTCCCCCTCCCCTCCCCCTCCGCCCCACCGAAAACCAAAGTCCGCCAGAGTTATAAAATTATATACAAAACTGTCACATTTATCCCCTCAAAATAATGTATAGTTTCCAGGTACATATTGAGCTGCCCCCCCCCGCCCCCCCCCCCCCCCCGTCCAACCCCCCCCCCCCCCCCCCCCCCGCCCCAACCCCCCCCCCCCCGCCCCCAATAATATACTGGTGCCAAAACCGTCAGATTTATCCCCTCGAAAGGATTTATAGCTTACATGCACAAATTGCCCCTTTCCCCCCCCCCCCCCCGCCCCCCTCCAAACCCGCTCGCTTTTGATCAAAACCAGGCCCCCCTTTCCCTTCACAGCTGTCAGATTTTGTCCCCCTCAGAAACGGGTTTTATAGTTTCCGCGCACAGACTGACTAAAATCATCCTGTTGACCCTGATAGCTACACTGTAGTTGTAAGGGGAGTCGCCGACCTATATCCTTAATGAGGACACACAACTCGTAATGCGCGCGATCGGAGTATCACACACAGCTTGCAAAGATGAGTTTCGACGAAATCTTCGATCTCACAGCTGGAGTGTATTTTAATTTTTATAATATATCTACACGCCCACCCCCCGCCCCAACCCCCCCCCCCAATAATAAACTGGTGCCGAAACCGTCAGATTTATCCCCTTGATTGAAAGGATTTATAGCTTACATGCACGAATTGCCCCCCCCCTTCCCCCCCCCCCCCTCCAAACCCGCTCGCTTTTGATCAAAACCAGGTCCCCACGTCCTTCAAGACTCCGCCCCCCCCCCTTCACCGGTTATTCGACTTACAAGATTCACTTGATAAAAGGATACATTTCCCTCCACAGCTGTCAGATTTTGTCCCCCTCAGAAACGGGTTTTATAGTTTCCGCGCACAGACTGACTAAAATCACCCTGTTGACCCTGATAGCTACACTGTAGTTGTAAGGGGAGTCGCCGACCTATATCCTTAATGAGGACACATAACTCGTAATGCGCGCGATCGGAGTATCACACACAGCTTGCAAAAATGAGTTTCGACGAAATCTTCGATCTAACAGCTGGAGTGCATTTTCATTTTTTATAATATATCTGACCCAGGTGATATCATCTCTTTACATTCCGAGCCACCCATCCATGCAGTAGCTTCTATTTATGTATATGATATATACATGGTCTCCACAAGTTCAAAATAACCCCCCCCCCCCTCCCTTCCAGGAATGTGCCCACTTGAAACAAATAAAACAAATATAGAGAAGTACCTGGTATCACTTAAAACAAATATAAAAAATATGGAGGGGTATCACTTGAAAAAAACAAACAAATATAGATAAGTATCACTTGAAACAAATAAAACAAATATAGCGACGTATCACTTGAAACAAATAATCAAATTTGGAGGTCACTTAAAACAAGTAAAACAAATATAGAGAAGTGTTACTTGAAACAAACAATACAAATATAGAGAAGTATCACTTAAAACAAATAAAACAAATATAGAGAAGACGTGAGCCAGTTGAAATTGCAATATAATGAAGAAAATAATACCAGGTATATATTTTGCCAGAAAAAAGTTTGACAGCCATCATACATCATATTAATAGTTGACAATTCTGTTGTACATGTGGGACAAAACAACAAAAGGGCGAGCTGGAGAAAGATGAAATAACAACGTAGTCGAGAAAATATGGAAGGAAAGAGGGGGAGACCAAGAAGACGTACTGTCTACCTAAAACTTTGGCGGGTACAAGACAGAAGAAGTAAAAGAAAGGGAAAAGCAGCGCTAGGAATAAGATGAAAGAGGAGAAGCACTTACTTAGAGATAGATGCACGGGGGGTTGAGGAAAGATATTGGACACACGACGCGTATGAAAATGCGTGGAAGTGTGATGAGCTTAAGCTTTATTTTTCCCCATCCGCCGGAGGATAAAAAAAAAGAAGGTTATCTGCACGGTCCAATAATGGACTACTCGCAAAAAAGCATCAACTGCGATTTCGTGTAAGGGACCTGGACCTACCAGAAAGAAGAAAGAGAAATGCCAGTAGTAGTCGGGAGGAGAAGGACATGGCTACAAACATGTGCCCGTGTGGCACAACAAAATAGAGAGTAGGACATCCATAGTAGGAGAGTGTGAAATATACGAGGAGCAACGGGATTCGCCACAGGAGATGAAGAATTTGGATGTATGCGACATCGAAAGAGTTTGGTAGACTAGAAGAGAGTAGGGATACAACGATCGCTATCCTAGGAGATAGATGGTCGCCGCAGAAGGCGAAACAGGTCGCGGACAGGATAAGCAAAGAGTTTCTATGTGGTATATGGAAGAAGCACAATGAGCGCCCAAATGTTGGAGGTGTCTCTACTAGGAGTAGGAACGGTGCTCCTTCTCGAAGGGGATGCGTGGTCAATGGTCAAATGACCATAAGGCAGCAAGCAACAAATGAGTACGCGACGCCTCGCCGCCCCCACTTCCCCGCCGCCCCCACCATTGCCTACTTGCGTTCCGCGTGCAGTAAGCTCCTCTTATATTAATGTATGCAACATATCCCGCCTTTACCCTCCCCCCTTCCCTCACCGGCCATACGACTCCTACTAATACAGGACATATACACATTAAACTGGTGGTTGGTGGTGGTGCATTGACTGGGGTGGTGCATCCCACACCCGAAACCAGCCGTCAGATTTTTGTCCCCCTCAATTTTTATGTTGTTGTAGTTTTCGTGCACAGATTTATGACTCACATCAACCTGTTGACCCTCGTACAAGCTATATTATAAATACTAAAGAAACACTCCAACTGTGAGATCCAAGATTTCGTCGAAACTCATCTTTTTAAGCTGTATGTGATATTCCGATCGCGCGTACTACCTCATTAAGGATATTGGTCGGCGACTCCCCTTGCAACTACAGAGTAGCTTATACCAGGGTCAACAGGGTGATGTCAACCAATCTGTTCGCGTGGACCATAAACCCGTTTTGAGGGGGACGATATCTGACTCGGCTGTGGAATGCACCTGTTTATTATGTATATCCAGTTGTAGTCGTATGACCGTGAGGGTATGGGGCCGGGTGGGTATAGGATGGATAGGTCGCATAACTAAATAGTAGCTTACTGCTCGCGTAGCGCTAGTACGTGACGGTGGGGGCGGCGGGGGAGGGAAGGGAGGGGGGGGGTAATCAATACTTGAAGACCATATAAATGAATTGATGCTACTGCATGGGTGGCTCGAAAGGTAAAGAGATTAGACTATATCACCTGTCGGGTAGTGTTTACAACTCTGGCGGATTTTGATTTTTAGTGGGACGGACGGGGGAAGGGGTGGGGGGGTGGGGGTGGTGGTCGTTAGCCGGGAGGAGGAGTGTGTTTTTAACCGGGGTTGGGGCGGAGGTGGATAGGAGCAAAATATGCTACCTGCATGCGAAATGCAGATAGATGCCCATTATCAAAGGAAATGTATGAGGTGGATGGGAGCAAGCTGTACGTCGTGTTGCTCTCACGTTGATGTTACTCATACTAGGGTTTTTTGTTTCCGTATAAGATGAGTACTATACCATGACGACTAATGTATAGTGACTTGTGTGGGGAGCTTGCGAAATACTGCTTGCTGGTTGCCACGAGCTATACATAATAGTTCTAAGGGGAGTTGCCGACCTATATCCTTAATGAGGACACACCCAATTCTTCACGCGATCGGAGTACATGTCAAACACTACAGGTTCCAACGAAATATTCGGTATCACAGCCGGCTGGTGGTCAAGTGTATTTCAGTTTGTTATACTAAAGCCGGTGGTTGAGCAACACGGTGCATCTATATCATAAAAATAAAAGTACACTCCAGCTGTGAGATCGAAGGTTTTGTCGAAACTCATCTCTGCAAGCTGTGTGTGATACTCCGAGGACCGTGCGTATTACGGGTTGTGTGTCCTCATTAAGGATATAGGTCGGCGATCTATATCTATCATAGAAAATAAAAATACACTCCAGCTGTGAGATCGAAGATTAAAAATACACCCCAGCTGTGAGATCGAAGGATTCATCGAATATTATTTTAGAAAAACTAAAAATACACTCCAGCTGTGATGAGATCGAAGATTCAATCGAAACTAGAAGCTCATCTTTGCAAGCTGTGTGTGATACCCCGATCGCGCGTATGACGGGTTGTGTGTCCTCATCAAGGATATAGGTCGGTGACTCTCCTTGCAACTACAGTAAGTAAGTGAAGCTTGTACCATGGTCAACAGGGTGATGTTAGTCAGTCTGTGCGCGGAAACTTTAAAAAAAACACTCTTTAAAAGGTGGACAAAATGTGACAGCTGTGGAAGGAAATGCATCAGTCTATCAAGTGTATCCTGTAAGTCATACAACCGGTGAGGAGAGGACGGGGATTTTAAGTAAGGGAGTGGGGGGGGAGGTTTGAACAAGAGGGAGCGGGGAAGGGGGGGGGGGGGGGGGGGCAACTCAATTTGTGCATGAAAACTATAAATCCTTTAAGGTAAAAATCTGACGGTCGTGGAAGGAATGCGTCAGTTTATCGTGTATATCCTGAATGTTGTACAATCGGTGAGGGAAGGGCGGAGTGTTCAAAGGGGGGGGGGGGGGTATAAATTAGAGCTACGGCATGGATGGGTAGAAAGGTAATGAGGTGATATCAACTGTCTGGTAGTGTTTATTACTCCGGCAGATTTTGATATTTGGTGGGGCTACGGGAGAGAACAAATGAGAGCGGGGGGCGATGGGGGGGATCAAACCCCTTTAGGTCGCATGAATGTCACCTGGGAGGAACTTTACTACGTGCTAGGTCTAGGCGATGGTGCGGGTGGTGGGGAAGGAGAGGGGCAGGTTTCATAATATCTGCACCAGGCAACGTTACTCCAGAACCGAGTGTTAGCCAGTACAACAAACTGCCGGTACGTCCATGTGCCCGCAGCTTGGGCAGCGTTCCTGTTTTGATCCGGTAGCGCCCACGCCTACCTCGATCACTTCTGGATTTTTCTCGGACTATTTGTGTGTCGTTTCCACGTTAAGTATTTGAGCATTCAAGCGCTTTTTCAACAAACCTTATTCTGCACAGCCGTGTGCTTCACAGACACTTGATGCCACTGCATAATAACCCATATCTTGTCACAGAGACAGAACTTCAACATGCGTCAATAGTTCACAAAAATAATGATAGATTCAATTTTAGGGGACCGTATAGGGGACAATATACTCTCTAGCGTGAACCAAAACTATATATTTACGTTATTAATAATAGAATACGTACACTTCGTTCGAAATAAGAAGAGGCCAGGCCTTAAGGGGGGCGGCAGGATACCTCAAAAATGTAGCATTGAGATATACTAGTCTAAGCGACCCCACCCTAAAAACGCCGAACTAATCAATACAAATAATAGGACAACCAGAAACAAAGCGGGCTCCACAACCAAATGGGGTCGAGGATATGGTCGGCCTTTGTTCCGAATTCCACTTTAAACAAAAAACGCTTGTCACTTGTCACATGTTCTGTAAGAGTTTTGCAAACTAGTACCACAGCGTTGCCTGTCAGCTGTTCATGCCCCATTCCGCTCAACGCCTCTTTCTCCTGGCGTGCCTGTTCGTTCGTACCGCATGTATCGGCCACAGCGACTGGCACCTGGGATACCCGGACTGCGGAGGGGAGTCTCAGAGCCCAATCGATTTGGCTGCTGACGTCGAGACGGTGGTGGATGTGAGTTAAATATTTGCGTTTTGGATACCCGTACGTGCCTGTCCCACCTTCTCCAAATCAAATTCCAGTCAAGTCCTGGGCAAAGACATGCAGGTACGCATTTACATAGTGCTTCAGCCAAGGGCATACCGGTAGGTACGAAGTGCGTTTAACAACAACTGTGGTACGTTGGTGTGTCGGGAGCGGCTTCCGAGATCATCCGAAGATGTTTTTGCACCACGCAGAAACCTAATAAAGCGAGATTTGCGGAAGAGAGTTGACAACGGAGAGGGAGGCCGCCATCGCGGCGATTGCGGACGTTGCAAGTACAAACATGGCGCTGCGTGGCATGCTGCGTCTACGATCTGGCCCCGCTTTCTCCCAACGTACAGCACTTCCGTATTGACTGAGACCCACGCCATCCGCCCCACACATGTTTGGTCCTGCCTGTGCCTGCCTGCCTGTGTCCGTCTCGACGTACAGGCCTCTGTGTGCGAGATCGCGTTTTTCCCGAACGAGTGCTCGTCTGATGAGCTATTTTTCCAGGCTAACGAGCGGGTTTGGGAGGTGAGACATGCAGCATCAAAACGCTGAAGAGATGTGATTCCGGGAAAATAAGTTTTCCTATAAATGGTGTTCATCGCTTTACATTTGTTGTCACGGAGACTCGTGCCAAGTTTTCCTCTGCTTTCACAACTTGTACGTACTGGTTTTATGAAAAAATGAAAAACGTCAGCTGTGAGTACGACCGATGGGGACCGGGTGCGGTGGTCTAGTCGCATGCAGTTAGTTGCGTGCGCTTACGATTGTGCGCAAAGGCCACATGCCGCTTCGTCACTCTGATCGCACGCCTCGTCTGTATTTGCAGGTGATCTTCTCCGGGTGCTCAGACACACCCCATCTCGAATTCAAGGGGGAAACGTACAACCTGGTGCAGATTCACATACACTCGCCCTCTGAGCACATGGTGAGAAAACGACCCCCGGAGCGGACGCTTGTACACCCCTCGATAGTGGCGGCCGGTAGATGCCGTTTTAATGTTTCGGTAGTAGTAGCCGATTGGACGCTTGGCTGTTTCGCTACAGCTGCCCTGTGCAGGGGTCACACCTTCCGCCGGCTCCATGTATCGCCAAGATGTGGTTGTTCGACATGGTCTTGCGAATGTCAAGCCACCGATGATCGCGTGTGTCCTATCCCGCACTGAAGTAGAGTACAATTCCGCAGCTGCGGGCGAAAGAAATATGTTCGTAATTTGTGGTTGTAACAACGTCGACGTCTCTGAACGGGCTAGCTGGACGGATGGCTCGCAACCCCGACTGCGTGTTTCTCCAAACAATCCACATTGTCAACGCTGCTCTTGCCCTCTCTGCGTTTACACGTACGTGGTGATCGCTTTTGGTTGCTTTATTTGTAACAGATCGGAGGGTCGGAGCACGCCGCCGAGATCCACTGGGTCCACATTAAGGAGGGGACAGAAGACGACCTACTGGTTGTAGGCGTGATGTTCGACACTTCTGAGTATGGCGTCAACGTCGAGGTCAGCACTTGAAAATCTCAGCCTCGGAGGATGTCTTTCGTTGTCTTGAACTAGTCTGACGGGGATTGGGCTTGTGATAGACGTTGTTGCAGAGAGTCGATGCAATGACAGGCTTCTCCTGTATAGAGGTGTCTATCTTAACATGACCCCTCGATGCGTATAACAGTGACGTTCGACAACTTCCGAATGTGGCAGCCATGCCGCGATCGGTGCCTGCTATGCGTCAGAAGGTATTGCTGTTGTTCAAATTCAAACCGTGCGCTTGAGATGGACGTTGCCGCACAAAGGATTCTCTTGCGCAGGGGTATCTATGATTAGCACGACGGAACGACCGATGCACGCTACGATAGAAGTAGCATTTTTCGTCTGAAATGGTCCCTGAATGACGGGGCTCTTTGAGCTACTAATACGAATACTAATACTTATACAATCGTCGGAAATACCACATTCTTGTTCACGATTCTCGTTGTATATACCTAGGCCATATATGGGATTTTTCATCCGGTGAGCTGTTTTACTCATCTCTAACTCAGTTTTTGGGAGAGGTCTCTATTATACTATTAATAAGCTCCCAAAGTCGAGGAATCTTAGAAACACACATTGGTTGGTGAACGTCTATCGTAGCACGCGTCGAAAAATCACAGATGACGACCTCCAGATGACCTCCAGATGATGGCTCTAGCAGTCCAGTCAGTGCGCTACTACAGAGGTAAGATATCGTTCCAAGCGGTATCTTTTTCGAATCTAAAAATTCATGTTTAGTCAAGTGTTTTTTGGTGTCATGTGGACAAGTGTTTTGTTACACTTGACTGGTGGCTCGCTGCGCGAGAAGGCAGTTGATGATCGTCGGGAGTGGCGGAATGTTTTATCACATTTGACTGCGCGAGAAGTCACTTGGCGATCGTCGGGAGTGGCGGAATGTTTTGTCACACTGGACTGCGCGAGAAGGCACTTGGCGATCGTCGGGAGTGGCGGAATGTTTAGTCGGCGGCTTTCGCTTTGAGGCGGAGAATGTCACCGATAGGATGCTCGTACTTAGTCCCCTGTAAAGGGAGCATCAGAATTCGGCGAGGAAGGCCGCATGGTGTGATGACAATGTGCGCATGGGTTACGTTGTACGCAGGTGTAGGATGTAACGTGCTGAAAGACACGAACACTTGTTACAGGACGCACAGCCGTAGCTGGAGACGCATAGTCTAGACTACATACATGGGAGATGATGCATACACAGGTGATGGAAGGGATTTGTACCGCTGGAACGCTGGAGGAGGGTGAGGTAGTACGGTAGGTTCGAACACGTACGCGTATCCAACACACGCAAAAACACAGGAGTACTGCTGAGCTACACATGTCATGTATGTGCTACACACAGACAGCGATAGCTGTGTGCACACCGCTGTACACACCCGCATACACGGGTGATGGAAGGGATTAGTACCGCTGGAACGCTGGAGGAAGGTGAGGTAGTATGGCAGGTTCGAACACGTACGCGCATCCTACACACGCGAACACACAGGAGTACTGCTGCGCTACACATGTAGACTATGTGCTACGCACAGCGAGAGCTGTGTGCACACCGCTGTACATACACTGCTGTGACCATGCTGAGTGCGCAGCGTATAAGCAGTGCCGTGTACACACCTGCATTCCCATGCGATGGAAGGGATTTGTACCGCAGGAGCGCTGGAGGAAGGTGAGGTAGTATGGCAGGTTCGAAGACGTACGCATTCACATGTGATGGAAGGGATTTGTACCGCAGGAGCGCTGGAGGAAGGTGAGGTAGTATGGCAGGTTCGAACACGTACGGGTTTCCTACACACGTAAACACACAGGAGTACTGCTGCGCTACCCATGTATGTACCACAGAGAGAGCCCTGTGAATGTGTATCGGAAGAGTTGGTCTCCCCAGTCGTCAAGATACCGCTCTGCTGTAGGGACGTTCCGATGCATGGTGTGTGTGCAAAGATTCTGCCGCAGCACGAGGAGGTGGCACGCCGTAAGGTTTGAAGAGGGCGAAGAACACGCAGCCGCAGGGAAGGAGGAGCCTAGAACGAGCGACGAGGCTCATAGCAGACACCCACAGCACGCGGCGGAGATGAGCTGCGACAGGAACCAGCGAGAGAAAGTATGCAGCAGCCGAACTGAAGGACGCAGTCGCCGCCGTACGCAGACACGGCAGACCACACAGGGTAGGATCGAACAGCAGAGGCGCAAGTTCCAGCGCAACGCCGAGGAGCGCGATGTATCCGACGAGGGATAGAAATAGAGGGTGTGCGGTGTGTGCTGCGAGGGTGTTCGCGTGCCAGGGTGTAGTTCGTAGCGCCGTTTGACTTGAAGCGCGGCCGTTTGCTTGCACGCAGACGGCAGACCGCAAGGGCAGGATCGAACAGCAGAGGCGCAAACGTTCCAGCGCATGCACCACCAGCGCTGGGGTGGCAGGGCAGCCGAACGGTGCTTGGATGCTACTACAAGCAGTGTAGTGTGTGTTGGTGTTGGTGTGTGTGTCCCAAAATGAACCACCAGCTCGTTGTTTGCGTGCCAGGGTGTAGTTCGTAGCGCCGTTTGATGAGAAGCGCAGCCGTTTGAATTTGATGGTTTTGTAAGGACGAGGAGGGTTTTTTGGGAAGGGATTTTATTTCCGCAGCCCAGGGCACAACGAAGTAAAATGTTTTTGGTGTGTGTTGTGTTCGTTGTCCCGCACGAGCAGGATCGAACAGCAGAGGCGCAAACGTTGCAGCGCATGCACCACCAGCGCTGGGTTGGCAGGGCAGCCGAACGGTGGTTGAATGCTACTACTAGCAGTGCATTGTGTGTTGGTGTTGGTGTTGGTGTCCCAAAATGCACCACGAGCACTGGGTTGGCAGGGCAGCCGAACTGTGCTTGGATGGCAGCCGCACGGTGCTTGGATGGTACTAGCAGTGTAGTGTGTGTTGGTGTTGGTGTATGTGCTGGGTTGGCAGGGCAGCCGAACGGTGCTCGGATGCTAGTAGCAGTGTCGAGGGGAGGCGACGCGCCCCCCCCCGAACCCCCCCCCCCGGGACGCCCTTCAGTGTGCGTTGGCAGGGGCCCGACACAGTGTGCGTTGGAAGGACCCTCACCAGTGTGCGTTCGAAAAAGTACATGGAAAAACTGTTGTATATATTTTTAAAAACTAACACCTTCACGAAATGTCGTTCCAATGTTTCGTCCTTCGCTTGTTAATCTTGTCGACGGTAGCCCACGTGAATCGAATTTATTTCGAGGTAAAACGGCATTCTCTTTCATGCTACAAAAATGTATTGCGTCGATGACCCCAAGCAAAGTACAACTTGGCTGTCAGATCATCATCACAAGCCTGTCCGGTTCAATGTATGTGCCAGGTATACACAAAAAAGGGCTGTAAACATCCATTCGCGCCCAAATCCCCGACACTATGCCTGTACAAAAATGACTCAATCGGTCCCATCACCGCTAAAACTGCTTGTATCTGCAGATATATAATACATACGGTAGGCCGGAGAGGTATTTTTGATACCATGTATATAGACTATAGACTAGACTATAGCTTACTTTACCCGAGAGATAATTTTGAGAAAAATGAAAGTGCAACGTGATGACAAACCCCATGGCCCAGGTATACAACGCAAAATATTCCAAAGCAAGGATTATATAATTCCGACGCCTTGGGATCAATAAAGAGACATCACTGTTTCACCGCCATTCAGAAAGCGTACGCCCCACCCCTGCTCTCCGTCTGATACCGCACTCTTGCAACAGATCCAGCACCTGTGGGACGTGTTGGATATCGGTGAAACTACCACCGATCAGGTATTTTCCACGAGGGTATACGACGTGCTGCCTTCGAACCCGGTGTTTTCTCACTACTCGGGATCCCTGACCACCCCTCCGTGCACCGAGGTGAGAGGGAAGTCCTTTAACAAAAGAGGCGGGTCCTACAATGCGTAACGCTTACTGCGAGAGGAGTAATGACCGACGGGGCATTGTTCAGCGGATTGCACCTTCGGTCTTTCTCGGAATCAGTTTGTCGGTGGGGAATACAGAGCTCAGAAGCAAGAACATTCAGAAAAAAAAACAGGCTAGCGTGCACATACATCTACCGAAGGTTTAGATTTAGATGGTGTCCCCAATGCCGTACGATGCGCCGGGGTGTTACAAGTGTTGCTTGTGTTAGTTGTGGGCTTGAGTCCATCTTGTTGACGCGAGAGAAACAAAATAGATATGTTTGCAGATATTCGGTGGATTGCGAAGCGAATGCAACGAGTTAGCTGGTGAGAAGGTTGGTCGTTGTCATGAGGCAACATGCATTTGGTTTCCCCCGAGCATGACACCTAGGCATTACGTAGTAATTGGTTTTCACCGAGTACGTCATACGTGTAAATCAAACCAACCCGGCAACTCGCCCTCGGACAACTAGGGTGGACACTAATGCCCTTCTCCTACTGCAGTCTACTCGATTTTCTGCTTTGTGCTTATTGGGGAGACGAGGCCTGGGGAGATGAAACTGAACGAAAAAATCAGCAAAAATCCCGTCGTCAACTACTAACTGTGATGTGCAGGGCGTGAAATGGATCGTCATGAGCGAACCCGTGACCATGAGCAGCATGCAACTGAAGGAGTTCCGCATCTCCGTCGCCCTCTTCGACGACTCAAAGGTATGCACGGAGAAAAATATTGTGCCCTTTATATTTTGAGAGAAGTGCGATCTACCGATTTTTCCCTCGGTTCTGTTTGATGAGAGGACGCTTGTGCTCGGCACTAGGTGTATGTCTGGAGTTGGACGCAGAGATAATGAGATCAGAAAAGAGACAGTTTACCGCCTGTTCTGTTCGATAAACTCTATTCATTAGTCGAGCACTGATATGTCTGGACGTTTCACCCATCTCAACATACGCAAACACACAAATCGGCACCCTGCTCTTACCTGCCCTCTTGATCCTACCCGGACCTGCGATTTTCGTACTGTCGCCCGGGTGTACGAGGAGCCGCGACCAAGCACCCTGGCCCCGTTAAAACCCACATCGGGTGTCGACCACCACAGCCAGGATCCTCGTCATACCGCCCCTCGTATCTCCCGTCCACGATAGTGCCGAATAAGTTGTATAGACACCCTCGACGGCGTTGCCCGCGCAAAAAAGGATTGTTCTCGACCGTACGATGTTGCACCACCCGTGCCTGGTGCCTAGTGCCTTCCCCGAAGTAGCCTTCTCGGCGCAAGCGGGCACAGTGACAACTGTTAACCACAAGACATGTCCACGATGTGTTGAAATTAGAGTCACCTTGTATGAATAATTCGCGATGATAAGAGTTGCACTACTTGCCGACGGGCTCATTGACATCGTTGCTTCTACAGCGTAATATGTTCCCCGATGTGTTCGTTGTTTTCTTGTGTTTTCTTCCACGCGAAGGTCACTGGGGCCTGCCTTGTGATGACGGACTCTAGTATAAACTAGAACGACGTGTTCATTTTGATAACAAGGACAACGTGCATTTTCACCCAAGGCTCTGCAACTGTTTTGCCTCTACGCCTTTTCCCGTCGTCCCAATAATGTCCGTAACGCTCAGGTGGATGAGCAGGGCAACACCAACCGCCCCGGCCAACCGTTGAACGACCGCGACGTGTTCTTCATCCATTACTAGACTGCTAGTACACACGTGCTACACGCATCAGATCTCCGTGCGCGATAAATGCCTTGCAAGGCAGACGGATCCTTGGTCTATATGATCTGTTTGTATAGTAGATCATGTTGCCGGGTAGGAGCAGTATCGGCGCGATGTCAGCATGTGCAGTCTAGTCTATCGCTTGGGTTGGATCTATACTGCACATATGTTGCATAGCATACGGTGTCGACAGATACAGGATCTAGCTGGGATATTGTAAGTCACGATGTGTCCGATTAGGGTAAAAACGTCATAGACGGTGTGTGCCCAAGGATCGATCCTTCATTTTTCGTGCGTGAAGTATCCCCTTGTTGGTGTCGTAGCCGGGATAATGAAACATCGGTATCACGTGTTTCCTCATACCCAAGCAAGGCTGCCGTAGGGAGGTGACACTATTTGCAATTTGTCGAAGGCCACTCGAGCGAGCGATAGGAGTGGTACCCCCTACTGCCGTATCCTCGTCATCATCGGAAGAGAGTTTACTTTATTAGTTTATATTTCAGAGGGTTGCATTTGAGTGAAGGGTTGTATTTCGTCCGTTGGGATGTATTCCGATTGTTAGGTTCAATGGGCTGGGTAACGGTGTAATGGGCTGTGTACTTTGCATCCTGTTTTCGAAGGTTGCTCTCTGTACATTTTTTTGGGCTGTATGTTCAGTCATTTTGGGTTGTACTTGTATTTTGAGGTATAATAGTCTATACCAGGTACCATTAACTATAAGGTGTATTTTTTTCTTTCTTCTTTTTCACGCACTTCTACTTTTCACGTTCTGTTGGACAAGCCGTGGTTACAGGTGTCGTCCCGTCTCCCCTTCGGTTCTTGCCTTCAATTTTCATCGCGCATAGAGTTCACCAATCCCTCACACTGCTCGTCGATTTTTCATCGAGTATTGCTAACTCACGCTCTCGCGCTTTCCGCAAGTCAATCTGTGCAGCGAGAAAAGTCCCTACAAATTTTTACGAGTATGCACTTGGGGGGATTTGAACTCACGAAACTGACCTATACCAGGCTCGAGGACAACCTGATACACCACCGGCCACCGGTGATATATGTTTTTGTTTGTGTTATTTCTCTTGGGTATTCCTCATCTATCTCCAGCGTGACTGGAGCCTGTCCTGTGACCACGG
This sequence comes from Undaria pinnatifida, assembly GCA_012845835.1. Taxonomy (NCBI): domain Eukaryota; class Phaeophyceae; order Laminariales; family Alariaceae; genus Undaria; species Undaria pinnatifida. The sequence continues at coordinate 3,706,598 of JABAKD010000010.1, forward strand.
ACTAGATTATGCGAGTTAATGTGAGAACAGCAACAACAACACAAACACAACCAACTATCAATACCTGGCATTCCGTTTATATACGTGTCCGGCCTTGCAGATATTTTGGCTTGCACATTTATCCCAGCTGAGACGCCCAGGGCTACAGAGGGCTTAGCGGTGACAGCCTAACTTGGAGACGTCCCGGCGGACTACTACTATAGACTAATATTTTCTGCTTTTTAGTGGTCACACGCGTGGGGTGGTTGGTGGTTGAGTTTGTCGCATGTCGAGGCGTTACAGCGCATCTATCTCGCGACTGTATCATCCTTTGGGTGCCACAATAGCGATTTGACGCGTGCAGTACTCTACTACGATACGGGGGTGTCATGCTACATAGTTGTAGGGGGAGTCGCCGACCTATATCCTTCATGAGGACACACAACTCGTAATACGCGCGATCGGAGTATCACACACAGCTTGCAAAGATGAGTTTCCACGAAATCTTCGATCTCACAGCTGGAGTGTATTTTCATTTTTTATAATATCATACGCAGCAAAGTTTGGTCGAAAACCGTGAGTATACAATGTATGTGTTGTTGTTGTTGTTGTTGTTGTTGTTGTTGTTGTTGTTGTTTTGCCACATCAACACTCGTAACAATCCCGAGTCCGTGGTCACACAAAGGTGTTGGAGCCCTAGGAAGATACGAAAAACCAAGTGAAATCAAAATTTGTCCAGGAAATACCACGCTTCCTTGCTTAAAACGCACGATGCGGAGAAGGCGCACAAATGAAATGATCCAATGTGCAAACTGAACTCACATGGCCGCGGGTATCCACTCAACTACAGCATGTTGTTGTTAATGCTGTTCTCACATTAACTCGCATAATCAAGTCCGTGGTCACAGGACATGCTCCAGTCACTCTGGAGCTGAGGAATACCGTAGGGAGAAACACAAACAACTCAAGGCGGTACAAGCATACATCACAGCTGACGCAATTCATGCCTCCACCAGAAACATGAAAAAGTGAAATCAGGAGTCAGTCTACGATGTGCCAGGTATATATACCGGTGCATACGGCTCATTACTCGCCCCTGGAAAAACCGACTATTATACTGTAAGGAACGGATAAAGAGCTATTTTAGCCACACGTACCCAAGTCTCCAATCCCTTGTCCCAACTCTCTCACCGCTTCTAGTTCGTTTCCTCCGTGTCTACCTTCAGGCTGATTCCTCCCGTCTGCTTGTTGCAACAGCTGCCTTCAAACACCAGTCTCGTCTCACGCAGTCCTCTTCCAAGCGCCCGTACAATATAACAGATCTCCGGACGAAACCTCTAACAATGCCTCACGGTAACGATCGCTGTACCCAAGCTCGGTTCGCAGTCACTCACGCTCGTGTCAGATCAAGATCAGATTCCTTTTTCCCTCGTTGGTTTTGTGTGTTTTTTAGACTAAGGCCGCGAGCGGCACGCTTTCTAGACTGATCGGCGTTATACAGACCTAGGCAGCATTCCGCCACGGGGTTTCATGTGACAATCATGTCAACCCGCCGCAACATCCCCCCAGCACGGCTCAGGAATGCCGTGCTAACCGGGCTGCGGATACACTGGAGTAAGAGTGAGGGCCTTTTCCCACACTTAGTCGTGTGTCGATTACCCTAAGGCTCGAATGAGTGGCGTCTAACCTTTTCATGGATTGGCGTCTCTCAGGGGGTAGGGACCCTGGGCCTCGCGCATTTTTTGCATTAGGTCCCAGATCGGTACTGCTGGACTTGCTAGTATTTCTCATCAAGCGCACCACTTATCCACCATTTCCCGGCTTTTCCCATTAACCCGGGTAGGCCGAGGCCTTGATCCTCCTCGCTGGTCGATCTTCGGCCAACGTCTTCTCCCTTTCTCTATCCGCCTCCACTTCACGTTCCACGTTTACGGGGAACCGGATTGCGAATTTCCGGTCCTCCTACCTTTCAGGATTTCACGTTCGTTGAGCTCCTCCCAATCTCCGTCTGCGTACCGAACCCGCCAGTACGGTGACTTGTAGTCGAAGACTTTTGAAAGGTGACGCTTCTTGTTTTCTTCAGCGTCCGCGAATTCCCTCCAGATCACGGTCACCACGGGGTGTTGTTTCAACGCTAGTTCGCGGTCGATCCCATCTCTTTCCTTCCGCGTCAGCGTCGAAGTTGGTCTTGCCCGGCACTCCGCTCCGTGATACGTTTCCCACAGCGCATGGAAAACGTCCAGCTGTAAAGGGGTGAAGCTGTCTCGTGCCTCCTCTTCGGACAGCCACTGCGACTCTGTGCCATCCACGAATCGTCCCTTGTATCGCCACTTTCAAGCGTTGCCTTGACCCATCACAGCCTTTCTGTCTATTAGGGTATACATAGGCGACGCTACAATCGACGGCTCCGCCAGTCCGAAGTCAGCTCACCATGCCAGGTGAGCAAATTCGTTTTCGAAGTCGTGACGGAGGTCGTCCGGACGTAAGTGGAACATCTTGATATTTGATGCTGACGCCCGTCGTCGGCGAATCCCTCGCCCATTCATCGTGACGATGTAGCTGAGTTCTGGTAAGACAACTTCAGTCACCTCCGAAGGTTCTGTCCAGTGCTCGTGGGCTAGTTTATGATGTATCCCTTCCCTTGCCATCACAGACTCCGCCTCCTTCACCAGCACCTTTTGTCCGACAACAACACGGGTTCCCACCGAGGTCCGACCGATTTCGGCATTCCGACTCTCACGACCTTTCTGCCTGTCTTCATGTCTTTCCGATAGAGCCATCCGTACATCCCGTACCTCCTTGTACGCTTGACGTTTGTCGGCCACGTAACTGTGCATCCCGCTTCTGAAATCACCACCATCTATCTCGGGGTGCGTAGCATCAAGTTGCGTGCGTGCATCACGACCGAAGAAAAGACGGAAGGGAGTTGGCTTCCCCGGTAGGCGCAGGTCCGGCGTGGTACGATGGATCCACAGTGCCGGTTGTATGTATTCGTCCCATCTGCGAGGCCAGGTCTTGCACAGTTCTCCTAGTGCTTCGTGTAGCCACCCCCCCAGTCTCTCCACCGTCCCCTGTGCACGTGGATGATCGGCAGGCCCATAGGCGATGGTCACGTTCAACCACTTGCATAAGTGTTGCATCACGTCTGCCGTGATCTCGGATCCCGGATCACTGCGAACATACAGCGGTAGCCCAAAAGTAAGCATCACTTCGAGCAGTTTCCTCGCTACTCCGATTGCTCTTTCGTAGGGAGTGGAAAGGCGAACAAGAACTTGCTGGCTTTGTCAACTGCTACCAGTAGAACTTTGTTGCCTGCGTCTGACTTCACCCCCATGTCCTGGATGTCGACTTCGAGTGCTTTCCCCGGTCGTAGAAACCTCGACGGTAGCATAGCAACCCGTTGACTCGCTGACCGCTTGCAACGCCTGCACCCACACGAGAGGACGTAGTCTCTAACGTCCTTGATGAGGGTGGGCCGACAGTACCGATGACTAATCAAGGCTGTAGTTCGTGCCGTCCCCGGATGCCCATAGGTGTGCGCCAGCGCCATAATCCTTGGAACGAGAGATTGGGGAACTGCAAGTCGTGGGATCTTTCCCCGAGGTGCCATCCACAAGAGGCCGTTATCATCCATCACATATTCGTCACCTCCTGATCCTCGGTTTCCCGTTTCCTGGAGTTCTTTCCGAATCTTGCCAAGTACCATATCTTCGCACTGCCTCTGCATCAGGTGTGGAAAATCCTTGAGAATAGCTGTCACCCTTTCCAACATGGGTGGCTCTGACCGCTGGGACCCTCGGCCTCTTTCCCTGATCCGCTTGAACGGCTGCTGGTGTCTTTTGGTGATTCTTCCAACGGATCACGTTACCGTTTCGGTCTCGGGATGGGCTCTCTCTGTCCCCTGCGTTTGCGTGGGCGATCAACTTCCACTGGTAGTTCAGTAGTAGTGACCGTCTGCGCCTTTGCATTCTCCATCTCCTCCTCCTCAGGTGACGGCGGTTCTGCCTCCCAGACAACCTCCGGTTCCTGGGAAGTGGCTTTTGCCTGCGATCTCGTGACCGCTCTTGTCACCTCAAAGGCTTTTGATGCTGCGAGGTAATCTTCAAACACCATGCAGGGCAATCCTTCTAGTTCCGCGACCTCTGGTACCGGTTTTCCCAGTAAGCCTTGAACAGCTAGTTCAACTAATACTGCTTGTGGCATTGGAGGAGACGTGAAATCTGCGATGAAGTTTGCCGCTGCGCTTTTGCTAACCGTTTGCGGGATCACGTAGTGCTCTTGCCCTGTGGTGATTTTGGCGTAGTCGTTGAAGTGCAACTCTTACCTTCTCCAACCTCCGCTTCCAAACGGCTAACTTCCCTTTTGTGGCAAGGCCTCCCTTGATTCCTACCACGAATGTCCGTTTCCTCCTCCACGGAATCCCTACTTGGCTCGCTAGTATCTCCGCTTTGTCCACGATGTATGACTCTCGTTCCAAAGCGGGGAGAATCTCCTCGTTCCATACCGTCGTTCGCAGAAGGTTGCCCAAACATTCGAGTATGAAAACTCGTGCGTCTGAAGCGATGGCAGCTTGGGCTAGACTACTCGCTCCAGATATTCCCTCCTCCTCTCGTATCCCTTCAAACCTCCTGCAGGCGTCACCGACCACCACGTCTGGTTTCACCTCTCTCAACATGGTTAGGCATTCCGGCGACCCTGTTGTCACCCTAAGTAGCTTCGCACCTTTGTCCAGTCCGTTTGCTCTGATGCATTCCAGTGCTCTCCAGTCCTGGTCTACTGCTCCTCTGACCGTCAGCAACCCCTCTGATGCAAGGATGCTGCCTCCCCCCCCACAGTCGAGCATGACCACCGCTGGGAGCTCCGGTGCGACGACAAGCTCGGCCTGTTGAGTATCTGCCTCTGATGGGTCTGCGGGTGTGAGTGCGACAGCTGCAAGTACTGTAAGACTTTGAGTACTAGATCCGTCCACATGTTCCACTGCTAAGGTTTTGAGGTGTACGCCGTCGAGCTCTGGCTCCTGTGGCCCTTTGCAAAGGTATGGCAACGGCTCGTCTCCTGGAAAAGAGTCGTCGAAATCTTCTATCGCGTTGCTCTTGTTTCGTAACCGCGACATGGCGTCCGGGAGCTGATGCTGTGTCCCCGGCCTCCACGTCAAGGTTATGTCGTGCTCCATCAACCTCAGAGCCCAGCGATGGTATTTCGGTGTGAGGGATTGGCGTTTAAAAAGCCAAGTCAACGCCGAACAGTCCGTGATGAGCGCGAACGGTAGCCCCCAAAGATAGGGTTGGAATTTGCTTACTGCCCACATGACCGCCATGCATTCACGGTCCGTTGCTGACCTTTTAGAGTCTTCTCTCGACCACCTTTTGCTGCCGTGCTCGATCACCTTTTTCACTCCTTCGATGCATTGTGTTGGCGCCGCTCCTGCTCCTATCTCACTGGCATCGGTGAACAGCGAGAACGGTTCTGTCCACACCGGAAGGGCTAGGATTGGAGGTGACGTCAAAGCTTCGATAAGCGCATCAAAAGCTTTGTTTTGCTCTTCTCCCCATGGACTTTCTCTTTCTTCGCTCTCTTGGTTCTGAACCCTGGATCTCTCAGCAAGTTGCAAATGGGCGCCACCACTGTGCTATACTGGGGTACGAATTGTCGTAAGTATCCTGTCATGCCCAGCAACACTCGCACTTCCTCCACCGTGTTCGGCCTGGACAGCTGCGTGATAGCATCGATCTTGCTCGGGGCTGGCCTGGTACCAAGTCTATCCACGATCATGCCGACGAACTCCATGACCGACTGACAGAAATGCGATTTCTGAAGATTTACGGTTAAAAGTCCTTGCCTTAGACACTCTAACGTTTCTCGCAGCAGTCCCCATTGACCTTCAAGGGTTTTCGACGGGATGGCGATGTCGTCCAACCAGTTCTTGATTCCCCTATCCTTGACGGTTAACAGTCGCCCTCCACCGTAGTTGGCAAACGCCGAAGGCACTGTCTTCAACGCAAAGCCGCAGCGAACGTATTCGTACAGCTTTCCGTCAGCGTCTCGAAATGCCGTCAGGTGTCGATCATCCTCATGGATCTCGAGCTGTAAGAATCCTGAAGCTAAATCGATGCTAGAGTAATACTTCGACCCTTCCATCTCATCCATAATATGCTGCAAGTCTCCGAGTCCACCACTCTGTGATTTGAGAAGCGCATTGATACCTCGAAAATCCTGGACAACCCGCACTGTCCCATCTTTCTTGCGAACCGTCGAACAATTGGCGGCCCACTCGGAAGTTGATTCCCGAATGGATCTATTCTTCGGGAGTTTCACCACCTCAGTCTGAATCATCTCGCGCTGTTCCTGGCTGTAGTGTCGAATGGGCGCCACGTATGGCTTGACGTTGGGATCTTTGAGCTCCAGTCGCATGGGCACTCCTTTGCACGCTGGTACGCTCTTGGGGTTGACCGCGAACACATCGATGTACTCGTTGAGAATGCCCATCACTGTGTCCTTTTCGCTCGGACTGAGCTGTCCGAAGTTGGCCTTTTCCAGGTCCACCTTTGGGGCTTCGTTCGGAATCTCTGCGATTTCACCCTCTTTGTTGCATTGCTCCGGTGGTCTCCCCTTGTCTGTCTTTTTGATTCCCTCGTCCTGTTTGGGGCTTGTCGGTTTCTCCGACACCGGGTTCATGAGTGACTTCATGCGTTCCCGATCGTAATTGTTAACAGCGTAAACCGTCCCAATCACCAGCCCCCCCTGGATCTTCACATTATCCGGGGTAACATTCGACAACTTACATTGAAATGGTATACCTGGAAACCACCACTGTGCCCCCCTTGGCACTCCTAGATCCACTCCTAGTTTAAGATCATAGCGGTTAGTTGGCTCTACCACTACGAGCTGCTGCACTTGAGGCTGAGGGCCTTTGACAAAAGCGTCTACCTGGATACTGGTATCACCTGGAACCTCTACGTCTTTCGCAATGCGTAGTTTCCAGTGCAGAGTGCCTTCGTCCTCCCAAACAGAGTTTCCTAACACCGTAATCCCCGCCGGGATCTTCGGTCCCTCCAATTCTTCCGGTTCTTGCTCGTCCGTTGAGGGTTTCATCGAGCAAAAGTGGTCCCATTCGGCACACATCGCTCCTGCCGCGGCCTCTCCGACCTCCTTCGGGGCGAATGGTACCCACGCTGAGGATGGTGTCGGCCGGAAACCCTCCTCACCATCGAAGCTGAGGATACTTCGATTGTCCTTCATGAACGCGGCTCCAAGCACCATCGCATACGGAAGTCCTTTCACCACCCTGAACTTCACACGGAAGATTTGATCGACCGGTACAAAGACTAGTGGCAGCAAGCACGAGCCTACCACTTCCATCGGGGGTACGACGCTGTTGTTTGGGTTTGCTGCGCTGAGTAGGCCCTTTTCCAGTTGGATTGATCAGCGACTTTACGCAACCATCCCGTTCTTCGATGGACTCGATGAACTGCCGTGACACGTAGTTTCCTCCTCCCGCCCCAGTACCCACCAGCACCGCGATCGGAAGTCGCCGGTTCGAGCTCGTTGCATGCCACAATGTTGCATGAACCCAAACCTGTGACGTCTTAGTTTGCAGTGCTCCCATTTTCGATTGGTGAGAGGAACTTTCTTTGACGTCAGTCACCTTCTCTCTATCTACTGGCTTCCCCGGGCATGTTGGACTTCCCGGGGCGTGTCCTCATTTGGCCGTACCGTCTGTGTCGTCTGTCGGCGTTGGCGGTCCTTTTCCAGCGAGATAATATGCAACAATCATGTCATACGACGTCTGGTTCGTGGCCTGTTCCGCATCCCTCTGCAACGTATTCCTGTAAAAGCCGTCGTTAGGCGACATCTCTCTCTTCGTGAGAGAAGCGACATCCTGTTTTGTGGAAAGTACAGCCTGTTTCGTGGAAAGTACAGCCCTGGCCTTGCGCGTGGAAGAAACAAATGTTGCGACTCCTCAGCGCTTCTTCAATTTCTCTTTTTGCGGCAGTGTTGGGCGGTAGAGGAAGAGGGTCCTTCATTGTTCTCTGTTCGTCACCCTTTTTCTGCCGCCGCCTTGATGCTGAGGTAGTCGTCTGGGGTGGCTTGGCTCCTTGCCGTCTCGACGACTTGCTGGTGGGGACGAAGGGAGTTTCTCCCTTTCCCGGCAACGATGCTGGTTGGGGAGAATACGCGGCCAACCATTGCATAAGCTCATCTCTCATCTTGCTGTCGGCGACGTCCTCCTCATCCGACGGTTCCGATGCGAATGCGGCAATGTCGATCTTCGGTCGCTGTTCTCTCACCTCGTAACTTGACAAGGACCCATCACGTTTCCGGGAATTCTGCTTGTCTCTCCAGCTCGCTCCGCGCGTTTCAGGCCCTTGCAAGTTTTGGTTGTGTCCACCACGCATGTGCCCGACCCCGACGATGTCCCGCATGCGGCTCTCAGTCCTCAATGACCGTCCGCCTGACGCGCCGCCAAACGCAGGAACCGAGGCTTGCGTGCCCCTGGCTTTCAACTTGGCAGGTACCTTCGGATCGCTGAAGTCGCTGCTTCGCATGTGAATTTTCTCAACAAATTTGTTGAAAATATCAAACGCCTTTCTTCCCCTCAGCTCCATCGTGGGGTCGAGAAGCTGTCCCGTATTGACCGGGTAGGCTCTGAGGCTCTCCCACTGTACTTAAACGTCGTAGAGAGGCGCCTCAAACTTGTCGGTGTCGTGTGGGGCCACCATTCCGACGATTCGCCGACAAATCCCCATAGCATCCGTTTCCGACAGGACCTTCCAAAAGTAATCCTCCTCTACCAAGAATGGTCGGTTCGGATCCACCATCGCTGCTCGCTTGTGTAACAGAACCACTCGCGCTGCCACGGCCCAACCCTCCCCCGATTCCACCTTCGATGTTTCTGAGATAGTCGTTCCCCTCAGAAAGACCCGCATCCACTCTGTGATGGTGAGATCCTTGGCCATCTTCACAACTTCGCGCCCATCGATCTTAGGTACGCGCGTACTGTGGTTGTTCGCGAAGGCCATCTTGACCATAGACGAGTCTGGTAGTAAGCGCATGAAAACCGCCACACGCAAGTCTGACAGTCCATCTCTCCGTGGGGATGCTGGAGCCGTACCATTCAGTTGGTCCTTGGCCATAGTCCAGTTTGGGTGTCTTGCGAATACCTTTGTTAACTCGTCAAGAAAGAACACAGGATCGTTCTTCATTGAGAGTCTTTTCACCGCTCCCAGTTGTAGCACCGACTCATAAGCGCTCTTCCGACCTTCCACCCCCATTTCCTTGACTAAACGATCGACCATGCGTTGGGCTTCTGTAGGAAATCCTCCTGTGATGTCGTATAACGGATTAAGTTGTCCGATCTGTAATCCACCACTTCCTAGTGGGAAGGGAGATTGTCCTCACTGGGGTCCCCACCCCTGCATCATGGGTTGACCACCCCACGGTACCTGCCATCCCTGAGCTCCAGCTGGTTCGATGAACCCTGGTTGCTGTTGACCAGCAAACCCTGGCTGCTGTTGACTAGCATACCCTGGCTGTTGTTGCTGCGGCGGCCTTGGCGGCATCGGTGGCGCCATCGGAGGTCCTCCCCACAATATAGGGTTCAGTGGTGCTCCTCTTGGGGCTGTCTGTAGACCCCATCGTCCTCCGATTCCAAACGGTGACGGTAGGGAGGGAGCGGACATCTGATTGTACCCGCCTCTCGTTCCTACAGGATTTGCCAGTCCAAGGCTTACCAGCGGGCAGGGATGCATGTATATCTTTCTCAGTCCTGCTGCTCCTTGTCCTGCACCACCCTGTGGACTCCATCCAATCTGGCCGCCCTGTGGTGGGCCTCCAGCCTGGCCGCTCTGTGACGGGCCTCCCTGTGGTGGGCCTCCCCTCGGGTGAGGTGCACCAAAAGGTCCCCAAAACAAAGAGGTCCCCCTCTTCCTGCCATGTTATTTCCTCCAATCACTCCTCCCCTCCTCCCCGGGACGCCGCCCGTTTCCCTTTGACGAAACCTCTCGCTTTGCTATCGTGTAGAGTAAGATGAACTCGACGAAGTTGTGCAGTACACGACGGACTCGACGACGCTGTGTTGTATCCGACGAATGGAGCTGTGCAGTAGGAGCTGTGCAGTATGCGACGGACTCGATGAGGCAGCGTGGTACACGATGTACTCGACGAAGCTGCGTCGTATAAGGTGAAGATGGTATCCAATGATGCAGTCTAGGGAGACGAGTGGAGTCCAGGGGATCGATGGGGTCTAGTAACACCACGTTGTCCGCACCAAACGGGTATAAACAGTGGCTTGGGACAAGGTGGGTGGGAAAAAGGGGTGGTGAAAGGTTTCGAGTATATACATATATGCATATTTACTTTCCTGGTTTGTTGAAAGTTGTCCCTTTATCATAATATACATGCAACCGTTCGAAAGCTCGAGTCTTCACTAACAGAGTAACGTGTGGAATCCCTCAGGTATCTAAGACATATCAATCTATTTGTAGGCATTAGCTATATCTATCTGTCATTGTTGTACATCCTTCATGCACATTATCCGAACGAATTTGGAACAGCAGATCCATCATTTTGTAAACATCTATCGAGGTATAAGCGTCCATACGTAGCACAACAATCGATGAAGTTTCAAGGTCTACATATATTCATGCATAGCTATTAGTAGTAAATTACTACGCGCCTTGAAAGGAGCATTCTTTACAATCCTCAAGATTCCAACGTACGTATCGAGCTTTCCCCCTTCCCATTCCAATATGATAATGTTCATAAACCATGTTTCCAATTCCGGTAAGTTCTTAGCATGACAAAGAGCAGCTATAGGAAGGCTTACATTCCCCATACAAAATAAAAAACCAGAACCAGTTTGCAGTATCACTACTCTTGAAACACCTGTGAGAACGACCTTGCAGTGCCTATACAACCTGCGAAGACACAGAATGCCCACCACAAAGGCCAAAACCAAATTGCCTGCCAAAAAAAAACCTTGTCTTATGGTCGTCTCACAGTATGCAACAAGTGTAGATCAACTAACAGACCCGAACTCATTTTCAACCCGTATGATGAACGCAAGCACATCCCTACAGTGACTTATCACGTATGAACTTACTCGTCATCGGCACTGATGATAATCCTTCCCGATGTCCTATTGGTCTCGTATTCTTTAATCTACTTAATACATTTTATAAAACTTAGTCAGCCCTTGCTATATTTTTCCCAAATAACCCAGCCCATAGATTACGATTTCGCGTAGTATAAATACCAAATTGTGTACTATTCTATACAAGGTACAATAAACAAGCCCAGCCTGTATACTATTCTTCCGTACAGCAGTTGCTAATTCTCCAGAACAATCGATTTTTCGTGCTATACAAGGTGCAAAAAGTCCAGTCGAAAAGGGCCGTTTCCGATTGGCGGAATCCGACTGCATATGAAATGGCCTAAACAGTTGCACTCTATTCGACGCGAGTCGACGAGGGAAGAAAATGCTGAAATATTCTCGCGATAAAAATGAAGGCACGTACCGTAGTGGTTGGTAGTGGGGAGGGCGGAGAAGGGCCAGCTATGTGACCGCGGATATGAGTTACTACTGGGAGGGAGCGCGAGAGCGGTGCGAGGATAATAAATGGGATGGAAAAACAAATAAACATACGTCATATCAAGGGGAGTCGTCGACCTATATCCTTAATGAGGACACACACCCATACGCGCGGTCGGAGTATCACACACAGCGTGCAAAGATAAGTTGCGACAAAAAAAAAAATCTTCGAGAACAGTTGGAGTATACTTTTATTTTTATAACATGATACCACGTACCAGCCTTCAGGGGCCGCGAAAAATACATGTTTAGTCAAGTGCTTTTTGGTGTTAAGTGGAGAAGTGTTTTGTCACACTTGACTGGTGGCTCGCTGCGCGAGAAGGTACTTGACGATCGTCGGGAGTGGCGGAATGTTTTATCACATTTGACTGCGCGAGAAGTCACGTGGCGATCGTCTGGAGTGGCGGAATGTTTTGTCACACTGGACTGCGCGAGAAGGCACTTGGCGATCGTCGGGAGTGGCTGAATGATTTTTCACACTGGATTGCGCGAGAAGGCACTAGGCGATCGTCGGGAGTGGCTGAATGTTTTGTCACACTTGACTGCCCGAGAAGGCACTTGGCGATCGTCGGGAGTGGCGGAATGTTTAGTCGGCGACTTTCGCTTTGAGGCGGAGAATGTCACCGATAGGATGCTCGTACTTAGTCCCCTGTAAAGGGAACAGCAGAATTCGGCGAGGAAGGCCGCATGGTGTGATGACAATGTGCGCATGGGTTACGTTGTACGCAGGTGTAGGATGTAACGTGCTGAAAGACACGAACACTTGTTACAGGACGCACAGCCGTAGCTGGAGACGCATAGTCTAGACTACATACATGGGAGATAATGCATACACAGGTGATGGAAGGGATTTGTACCGCTGGAACGCTGGAGGAGGGTGAGGTAGTATGGCAGGTTCGAACACGTACGCGTATCCTACACACGCAAACACACAGGAGTACTGCTGCGCGCTACACATGTCATGTATGTGCTACACACAGACAGCGATAGCTGTGTGCACACCGCTGTACAAACCCGCATACACGGGTGATGGAAGGGATTAGTACCACCGCAGGAACGCTGGAGGCAGGTGAGGTAGTATGGCAGGTTCGAACACGTACGCGCATCCTACACACGCGAACACACAGGAGTACTGCTGCGCTACACATGTAGACTATGTGCTACACACAGCGAGAGCTGTGTGCACACCGCTGTACATACACACACTGCTGTGACCATGCTGAGTGCGCAGCGTATAAGCAGTGCCGTGTACACACCTGCATTCACATGCGATGGAAGGGATTTGTACCGCAGGAGCGCTGGAGGAAGGTGAGGTAGTATGGCAGGTTCGAAGACATACGCATTCACATGTGATGGAAGGGATTTGTACCGCAGGAGCGCTGGAGGAAGGTGAGGTAGTATGGCAGGTTCGAACACGTACGGGTATCCTACACACGCAAACACACAGGAGTACTGCTGCGCTACCCATGTATGTACCACACAGAGAGAGCCCTGTGAATGTGTATCGGAAGAGTTGGTCTCCCCAGTCGTCAAGATACCGCTCTGCTGTGGGGACGTTCCGCTGCATGGTGTGTGTGCAAAGATTCTGCCGCAGCACGAGGAGGTGGTACGCCGTAAGGTTTGAAGAGGGCGAAGAACACGCAGCCGCAGGGAAGGAGGAGCCTAGAACGAGCGAAGAGGCTCATAGCAGACACCCACAGCACGCGGCGGAGATGAGCTGCGACAGGAACCAGCGAGAGAAAATATGCAGCAGCCGAACTGAAGGACGCAGTCGCCGCCGTACGCAGACACGGCAGACCACACAGGGCAGGATCGAACAGCAGAAGCCCAAGTTCCAGCGCAACGCCGAGAAGCGCGGTGTATCCGACGAGGGACAGAAATAGAGGGTGTGCGGTGTGCGCTGCGAGGGTGTTCGCGTGCCAGGGTGTAGTTCGTAGCGCCGTTTGATTTGAAGCGCGGCCGTTTGATTGCACGCAGACACGGCAGACCGCAAGGGCAGGATCGAACAGCAGAGGCGCAAACGTTCCAGCGCATGCACCACCAGCGCTGGGTTGGCAGGGCAGCCGACCGGTGCTTGGATGCAACTACTAGCAGTGTAGTGTGTGTTGGTGTTGGTGTGTGTGTCCCAAAATGAACCACCAGCTGGTTGTTTGCGTGCCAGGGTGTAGTTCGTAGCGCCGTTTGATTTGAAGCGCAGCCGTTTGAATTTCATGGTTTTGTAAGGACGAGGAGGGTTTTTTGGGAGGGGATTTTTTTCCCGCAGCCCAGGGCACAACGAAGTGAAATGTTCTCGGTGTGTGTTGTGTTCGTTGTCCCAAATGCCCCGCACGAGCAGGATCGAACAGCAGAGGCGCAAACGTTCGAGCGCATGCACCACCAGCGCTGGGTTGGCAGGGCAGCCGAACGGTGCTTGGATGCAACTACTAGCAGTGTAGTGTGTGTTGGTGTTGGCGTGTGTGTCCCAAAATGAACCACCAGCTGGTTGTTTGCGTGCCAGGGTGTAGTTCGTAGCGCCGTTTGATTTGAAGTGCAGCCGTTTGAATTTTATGGTTTTGTAAGGACGTGGAGGGTTTTTTGGGAGGGGATTTTTTTCCCGCAGCCCAGGGCACAACGAAGTGAAACGTTTTTGGTGTGTGTTGTGTTCGTTGTCCCAAATGCCCCGCACGAGCAGGATCGAACAGCAGAGGCGCAAACGTTCGAGCGCATGCACCACCAGCGCTGCGTTGGCAGGGCAGCCGAACGGTGCTTGGATGCTACTACTAGCAGTGTAGTGTGTGTTGGTGTTGGTGTGTGTGTCCCAAAATGAACTATGAGCACTGGGTTGGCAGGGCAGCCGAACTGTGCTTGGATGGCAGCCGCACGTTGCTTGGATGGTACTAGCAGTGTAGTTTGTGTTGGTGTTGGTGTATGTGCTGGGTTGGCAGGGCAGCCGAACGGTGCTTGGATGCTAGTAGCAGTGTCGGGGGGGGGCGACGCGCCCCCCCCTGAACCTGCCCACCCGGGACGCCCTTCAGTGTGCGTTGGAAGGACCCTCACCAGTGTGCGTTCGAAAAAGTACATGGAAAAACTATTGTATAGAATTTTAACAAACAAGTAACCCCAATAATAACGTATACATAATACTCTATACTTACAACCGTACACTGTTTTGACCATATAGTCTATACAGCAGTAGTAGGTATATGTATGAGCAAATGATGTATAATATTTTTATTACTACATTATTTTACTGGCTCAACAGTCCATGTTACTCCCTTCTCACCATCCTGCCTACATAAATACCCCCCCAACTTGCATGTAGGCAAGGCTTACTAGCAGGCAGGGATGCATGTATGTCTTTTCCAGTTCAAAATTTGAAAAAAAATGTTTACGGATATTGTCAAAATTAAAATACACTCCAGTTGTGAGATCGCATTGTACCATCGCTTGCTGTATGCATCCGTTATCGATCGAGTACGTACTGATACCCAAACCAACAAAAAATATTTTGTTAGGCAAAATCAGGTATATATACACAGTTTGGTGTCAAAACTGGTACAGCACTACTAACAAAAAATCAGGTGCATATCTCACGCTAGGGCACCTGTCATTGACCAGCCTGCTGGATTTGTCTACTTTGTCTAGCTTTCAACTGATTTTGGCGCATTTTATGTCAGTCAGAGGCCATACGTGTACTGTCTCCTACATGCCCAAGATGAAGACATAACCACAGTACTCGTGCCACATTAAATATTACGAACATACGACCTGTCACAACCTGCAACAACATACAGAACGTATGATACCCACGTATACAGCACGATGGCATACATACCTGGTACAACAATGCAGAAGTACTCGTCGTAAGAGTAAGTACGAGCACGAAAGCAAAAAAATGCATGATTTGCGGGGCAATTTAGTCTATACCATTAGACTAATGCATACCAATGTTTCGTCTGCATCGCATACAACAAAACAGTGAGTCAATCAAAGCGGGGAGAATCTCGTTTGCTCTCTGTATGTACTGCTGTGCGTAGCATGGACTGCGTGACTCCTCAGTGTTGTGTATAAACTATCAAGCGTCTCATTCCTCGCCTCGAGTATCTAGAGATCACGACCGCCGATTCTCATCACTCATGCGGCCTGCTGTACTGCTGCTTCTATTTCTGCGGTGTCTGCCTATGGTTATCCTGCAGCGTGTGGGGTTCGTGGTACTGCTTCAAGCGAGATTTTGCTACACGAGCGAGATTTTCAACATGATAATATAGAGTTGAGCTGCCATGGAATTCTCTTCAACATCCTGTAAAATTCATTCATATTTAGACTACTCCTTTTTTCCATACTATATTCTATACATTATTTCAACCAAAATTGGCCCGGCATGCAGCTGCACTTCTATCTGCGCATTTACGACCGTACTTCTACCTGCGTCAAGCGAGACTATCAACCCACACGGATCCCAGCTGAAGCCCCATGTAACGAACGGATAAAGAGCTATTTTAGTCACACGTACCCAGGTCTCCAATCCCTCGTCCCAACTCTCTCACAGCTTCTAGTTCGTTTCCTCCGTGTCTACCTTCAGGCTGATTCCTCCCGTCTGCTTGTTGCAACAGCTGCCTGCAAACACCAGTCTTGTCTCACGCAGTCCTCTTCCAAGCGCTCGTACAATATAACAGATCTCCGGATGAAACCTCCAACAATGCCTCACGGTAACGATCGCTGTACTCAAGCTCGGTTCGCAGTCACTCACGCTCGTGTCAGATCAAGTTCAGGTTCCTTTTTCCCTCGTTTGGTTTTGTGTGTTTTTTGGACTGAGGCCGCGAGCGGCACGCTTTCTAGACTGATCGGCGTTATACAGACCTAGGCAGCATTCCGCCACGGGGTTTCATGTAACAATCATGTCAATCGGCCGCAACAATACCGCTTGCCACCCGAGAAAGACTGCCACGTATATATTACACGTAGTATCTATCACTACGCATACGCACGACAGACGCACGTCAATTGAAAAAAAATCAAAGAACAAATGAGGAGGGAAAGGAAAGAAAAAAAAAGAAAAGAGAAGGAAGCAACAACAAAAAAACGAAAAAGAAAAGAGAAAAGAACAGAAAACGCAAGAAAACGCAAGACAAGAAGAGGAAGCAAGGAAGGGAAGAAGAGAGAAAAAGAAAATGTCATACTAGCAGACCCTAGGAACTGACTAAAGGCGGCATTGGGCTCACAGAGGGTATCAAGTGCATCATCAAACTACACTGGGGAGAGAACGCAACATGGCGAAGAAGTTAGGGCACTCTTACGCAGTCTTACGCTATCTTGTGACGGCCATTGGAAGGCCCACAACTTTCAAGACGATGATAGCCAAACCCAGACTTCAGTCCCTTGGTCATGACGTCCCCCCCTCCCCCCCCCCCCCTCCTTCCCCCCCTTTCCTCACCCCCCGGCCGCTTAGAGATGCCGACGGTGGATGGTGATGTCGCAGCCTTTGCGCGTCGCTCTGCAGCTTTGCCCCTCTCCGTTTCATGCCAATTCTGCATGAACAACTCGGCCCCCTCCTCTACTCGTCGAAACCATCTGCCAGCCTTCTGAGAAGCCTTTCGCCACCCTTTGAATTTCATTCCGAAGACCCACATATCCTCCTTCAGATGAGCCATCCAGTCATTCTCTTGCCCCCCTGAGTAGCCCTTACTCCCAACAAGCTCCCCAAACATCACCGTCTGTGGAAGACGCTCCCCCCCCATACGTGCTACGAATCCCGCAAACAATATCCTCCGTTTGCGCACTATCGCCTCTATGCTCTCGGAAGTTGTCTTGGGCAAGTGCGTCAGCGTACGATAGGGTGTGGTCGTCGCGCTTCCGTTTCCGCCATCCAAGGCATCGGAGGAGCATGGAGTGGCGAACCCGTCGTAGCCTGTCATAGTCAGGCTTCTTAGGGCTCCACGTCATGCAACCGTAAAGAAGTGTCTCGACCACCTCAGCTTTCAGCAACCGCACCTTCAACCGTGAGCGCACAACCGGGTGATCATAGATTTCCATCTTGTACCGCAGGAAGCACGCCCAGGCCCTTTGAAGACGCCGCGTTATTTCAATGCTAAGGTCTCTGTCTGCGGCGATAGCCCCGCCCAAGTACACATAATAAAGTTCCCCCGTTCCCACAACTAACCAACTCGCGGCTACAAACTGCAGCGGTTGGGCTGTTTGCACAGTACGAACCGCACGATAATCGTGAGCACAGACGAAACCGCCTGCTGTCTGTAGTGCTGTCAGAGTGACGACCCGCGGGCATGCAGTGAAACAAGAGCAATCGAACCAAAAACCACAATACAAATATCAACGGTCGCCCCGCCTCCCCGAGGTATTTGACAGGTTGCAGCGCAGCTATGAATACGACGCCCGTGCCTGAAAAGTGAAATTTCCGGGGGGTCGTTTCTAATGAAGGGTATACAACTCCTCCACAAAGTCACAAAAATCTGTAACGGAAGTAACATGTTGTACTACTGCCGTGAAAAAAAAACACGAAAAGAAGACGATCGGTGCTCTCATGATGATGGTGTGCGTGCGGGCCGTGGGTATCCGTGTGTCATCCTCCTGCTGCTGTGGTTCTCCATGGGCGCCTCATTGCCTTAGCTCACTCGGCCCGCTTCTTCGCACTTGCTCTCGTTGACACTTAATTCCAATCGGTTCCCCTTGGCCCCCGTCCCAAAAAACACAATGCTCCACGCAGCTTGCGGTGCCGATCTGAAAAACAAAAATTCTCGTATACACGTGTGTATGGTTGGACTTCTCAACCTTGCAACTGCCCCGCATCGGGACCATCCCTGTTCTGTATTGACGGGAACTGCCCTGCATCCCTAGAAACACCTTTCTTCACATATGTTTCAATACCACCGCTGGCTACATGCCTTTGCCATGGAAAAGTCGATCGGGTTGTACTTTCTACCTTTCTCTAAAGTTACAGTTGGCTGTCGCGTGGAAAGACGCGTGCTACGAAGGTATTTGTGGGTAGCTCTGTTGAGCTAAAATGTAGCGGGCTCCTTGGTAACCCATCATCGGCGGAATGCCTTTCTCTTTTCCTTGTTTCGGGCTATAATAATGCTTCCTTGCATACCTACGTACTGTAACTGTAATAGTAGCGGTAGTAGGCCCCGTGGGATTGTACATCGGGTTGCATTTTTTCAGTATTGGGTAATAGAGCGTCAGTATAGCGGGCTAAAATTCCCCGTTGTACCTTCCGCGGAAAGAGCTTTAGAAGAAGAGTCAGTGCTGGGGAAATGCGAACGCTAGGTGAGCATCCACCCGAAGCCCTCCCCCCTTTCCTGCCTCCTCGAGCTTGTCGTGGCTCCACGCCGGTAATAAGAAATCTGCGACAAGAGATCGGCGCCGTCTCCAAGCGAAGCTGATACCCCTGCGTCATTTCTCTCACACCTCACGGTAGCTCTCGACATGTCACAATTGGTCAAACACTAACAAGAGTATTGGTGGGTGAAATATATACGAACATGGTATTAACAAGAGCTCCTGATGTGAGAGGGAAGCCTCGGAAAAATTAGTTAGGTGAAACCTCTATGGTATACGAGTATTTATTGTAACATCACCATGTTGACTCTGGTGCAAGCTGTGTAGTTTCAAGGGGAGTCGCCGACCTGTATCCTGAATGAGGACACACAACCCGTAATACGCGCGATCGGAGTGCTCGTATCACACACAGCTTGCAAAGATGAGTTTCGGCAAAATCTTCGATCTCACAGCTGGAGTGTATTTTTTTTTTTACAAGTACAATAAACTAATCAACGTATACAAGACGATAGAATTAAACAAATGGTTGAATAATCAATAATAATGTCAGAGTCGCGTCCTCTATAATAGACGACTGCGCAGCTATTAATAGTCAGTCGTGATTAATCAACAGCTACTCAAAATTATAGTCAAAATAAATAACCCCAGTTAACTAATCACGGAAACGTCAAAATAGTCGATACTACAGCAGCAGTAGTATAGCATGGTAGTAGTAGGTGGCCCCCTTTAACCGACCACATATCATAGTGTGTCGGGCCCCGAAGGTCCCTAATATTGGGGAGTCCCTTGTTATATATTTTGGCCCTCTTGAATATCCTAAAAGAGAATCTAATAAGGTCACGTAGCAGTTCGAGGGAAGACTCAACCACAACTGGTGCAACTTCTCGCCCCCCCCCCGTGAGCACATGGACCGTCCGACCATATTCGACGCTATCACCTATATATACGAGAAGTTATCATGTGACCTTGCCCAGAGCCATGCAGGTTCGCATTAGGGTGATTATATCTCACGAGAGAACGTTGATCTCAACCCAATGTTTAATGTCGAGACAAGTATTAATAATAAAGATCTGGATGTATGTCAGCTGTGGGCCTTCGGTGCATAAAAATTGGAAAAAAGAAGATCTTCACATGGAGGTTTCGAAATTTCATGTTTTTTCCGTGTTCTCAATTGAACAACTACAACGCAAACAGCAGTGGAGGTATTTAAATAGTAGTAGTATATACTTATCAAAATCACCAAAAAGAGTAGCAGTAGTAGTAGTAGTAGTAGTAGTAGTAGTGGTAGTAGTGGTAGTAGTAGTAGTAGTAGTAGTAGTAGTAGTAGTAGCAGTAGTAGCAGCAGTAGCAGTAGTAGTAGTAGTAGTAGTAGTAGTAGTAGTAGTAGTAGTAGCAGTAGTAGCAGTAGTAGTAGTAGTAGTAGTAGTAGTAGTAGTAGCAGTGGCAGTAGCAGTAGAAGTAGCAGTAGCAGTAGCAGTAGCAGTAGCAGTAGCAGTAGGAGTAGCAGTAGGAGGAGTAGTAGTAGTATTAGTATTAGTATTAGTAGTAGTAGTAGTAGTAGTAGTAGTAGTAGTAGTAGTAGTAGTAGTAGTAGTAGTAGTAGTAGTAGTAGTAGTAGTAGTAGTAGTAGTAGTAGTAGTGTAACGAACGGATAAGAGCTATTTCAGACACACGCACCCAAGTCTCCAATCCCTTGTCCCAACTCTCTCACCGCTTCTAGTTCGTCCTCCGCGTGTACCTTCAGGCTGATTCCCCCCGTCTGCTTGTTACAACAGCTGCCTGCAAACACCAGTCTTGTCTCACGCAGTCCTCTTCTAAGCGCTAGTTCAATATCACGAATCTCCGGATAAAACCTCCAACAATACTTTACGGTGACGATCGCTGTACTCAAGCTCGATTCGCAGTCACTCACGCTCATGTCAGACCAAGTTCATGTTCCTTTTTCCCTCGTTTGTTTCTGTGTGTTTTTGGACTGAGACCGTGAGCGGCACGGTATCTAGACTGACTAGAGTTATACAGACCTGGGCAGCGTTCCGTTACGTATTTTATGTGACGTCATGTCAATCCGCCGCAACACCCCCCCCAGCACGGCTTCCTAGGAATACAGTGCAAACCGGGCTGCGGATACACTGGAGTAAGAGTGTGGGCCTTTTCCCACACTTAGTCGTGTTTCGATTACCCTAAGGCTCGAATGAGTGGCGTCTACCATTTTCATGGATAGGCGTCTTTCAGGGGGTAGGAACTCTGGGCCTCGTGCTTTTTCGCATTAGGTCCCACATCGGTACTGCTGGAATTGCTAGAATTTCTCATCATGCGCACCGGCTGAAAGCCTCTTATCCACCACTACCCGGCTTTCCCCGTTAACCCGGGTAGGCCGAGGCCTTGATCTTATGCGCTAGTCGATCTTCGGCTAACGTCTTCTCCCATTGACCACCGAACTCCACTTCACGTTCCTCGTGTTTACGGGGAACCGGATTACGAATTTCCGGTCCTTCTAGCTTCCAGGATCTCACGTTCGTTGAGCTCTTCCCAATCTCCTTCCGCGTACCGAACCCGCCAGTACGGTGACTTGTAGCCGAAGACTTTTGAAAGGTGACGCTTCTTGTTTCCTTCCGCGTCCGCGGATTCCCAATATATCACGGTCCCCACGGGGTGTTGTTTCAAAGCATGTTCGCGGTTGATCCCATCTCTTTCCTTCCGCGTTAGCGTCGAAGTCGGCCTTGCCTGGCACTCCCCTCCGTGATACGTTTCCCACAGCGTATGGAAAACGTCTAGCTGTAAAGTGGTGAAACGGTCTCGCGCCTCCTCTTCGGACAGCCATTGCGACTCCGTGCCATCCACGAATCGTCCCTTCTATCGCCACTTCCAAGGGTTGCCCTGACCCATCACAGCCTTTCTGTATATTAGGGTATACATAGGCGACCCTACAACCGATGACTCCACAAGTCCAAAGTCAACTCCCCATGCCAGGTGAGCAAATTCGTTTTCAAAGTCGTGACGGAGGTCGTCCGGACGTAAGTGGAACATCTTGATATTCGCTGCTCACGCTCGTCGTCGGCGAATGCCTCGCCCATTCATCGTGACGATGTAGCTGAGTCCTGGTAAGACAACTTCAGTCACCTCCCAAGGTCCAGTGCTCGTGGGCTAGATAATGATGTATCCTCGCACTTGCCATCTCAGACTCCGCCTCCTTCACCAGCACCTTGTCTCTGACAACAACACGGCTTCCCATCGAGGTCTGACCCATTTCAGCGTTCCGACTCTCACGACTTTTCGGTCTGTCTTCATGTCTTTTCAATAGAGCCACCCGTACATCCCGTACCTCCTTGTACGCTTGACGTTTGTCGGCGACGTAATTGTGCATTCCGCCTCTGAAATCACCCCCATCGATTTCGGGGTGCGTAGCATCAAGTTGCGTGCGTGCACCACGACCGAAGAAAAGACTGAAGGGAGTTGGCTTCCCCGGTTAGCGCAGGTCTGGCGTGTTACGATGGATTCACAGTACCGGCCGTACATACTCGTCCCATCTGCGAGGTCAAGTGTTGCACAGGTCTCCTAGTGCTTCGTGTAACCGTCGAGCATGACCACCACTGGGAGCTCCGGTGCAATGACAAGCTTGGCCTGTTGAGTATATGCCCCCGATGGGTCTGCGGGTGTAAATGCGACGGCTGCCAGTAGTGCAAGCCTTTGAGTAATAGTTCCGTCCACATCTTCACCTCCTAAGGTTTCGAGGTGTACGCCATCGAGCACTGGCCCCTGTGGCTCTTTGTGAACGTTTGTCAACGACTCGTCGCCGTCGAAATCTTCGATCTCGTTGCTCTTGTTTCGTAACCGCGACATGGCGTCCGGGAGCTGATGTTGTGTCCCCGGCCTCCACTTCAAGATTATGTCGTGCTCCATCAACCTCAGAGCCCAGCGGTGGCATTTCGGTGTGAGAGATTGGCTTTTGAAGAGCCTTGTCAACGCCGAACAGTCCGTGATGAGCGAGAACGGCCGCCCCCAAAGATAGGATTGGAAATTATTCACTGCCCACATGACCGCCATGCATTCACGGTCTGTTGCTGACCTTTTGGAGTCCCCTCACTGTTAAACGTATGCACCTTGGATTCAAATCTAAGTTAATGCGCAGTCTATTCGCACGAATAAGATATGCAGTTGAATCTTACGTTGAATCTTACGTTGAATCTTCGGTGGAACCTAGATGTAAACGTAGATTTAAGTATGTTAAGGTTGTCCCGTTGTCCCGGTATTCTACCGTACTACGGGCATTGTTCCGTGATGATCAGGTGCTGATGCAACCCACCATGATCACTCTCCCAACTCTCCTTCTCTTCCTTCTTTCCCTTCTTTCTTCTTCTTCTCTCTTTGGCCTCAAGCGCCCTTTCCAAACTATCCTTTTTTTTCTCATCACAAGTGATCTTAACAGACACTTCGGTACCACCTCTGCATCTCTTCGCATAGAAGACAGAGCCTTCACACAACCATTGTGTTCACAGGCTATTCACAGGTTATGAGCCTTCGACCTTCCACATCAAAATCGATCGGCACCAAGCGACTTCTCATTGACGTTTGTCACATCTTACCGGGAAGTTTGAGAGAAACCTCCATTGAGCCGGCTACAGCATCAGCGATCAGCATCAGAGATCAGCATCAGCATCAGCATCAGCATCAGCTACAGCATCAGCGATCAGCATCAGCATCAGCATCAGCATCAGCGATCAGCGATCAGCATCAGCATCAGCGATCAGCGTCAGCATCACCATGGGAGAGTCCACGAAAGCAGGTGATGCGGTAGACAAGCTCGTTAGAACGTTCGACGTATGGAAACGCACGGCTCAGTCCGTGATAAGTATGCGTCATGCCGGGATCTCTGATATCCTGGAAGGGCGACCTTGCCCCGAGCCCGACCTAGTTAGTCCTCGTCCATCTTCTAGAAGAAGTAGGCCTTCACGAGCTGTAACTCGCAGCCAGGCTGCTAACGAAACGGACATTCAGTCCGGGGAAACACCCCGGCTGATACGGCAGAAAATGTACAGCCGGACGCAGGGAGTACTCTCGTGGACACGGCGCATCTGCCACCATCATCTTCAGGATATTCTACACTCCCAGCCGCAACATCAGTTTTATGGGCCACGGATGACAGCATCTCGAATTTGGAAGACATCGAGCACTGGCACCGCGACAATCGTCTTCTGTTTGACTTCTTGTTCCTGAGTACATCGGGAGCGGCGGCCAGCTTTCTTCTACAATTCAAGCCCAAACGAGGTGAACTTGCGAATGGAAAAGCTGCTTGGGATGGTATGGTTAGAAAATATCAAAATTCCACCCGCCAACGTAGACGTATACTCAAACAACAACTATCGCATATGGTCATGACGGATGGGCAAGACCCAGACGTGTTTATAAATGAAGTATATTATTTTCGGGATTAATTGGTGGACATGGGAGAGATATTCAATGGTGACAGCATATTGGACATAGTGCTGGAAAGACTCACGGATGAATACCTGCAAATATAATATAGCGCCGAAGCAGATGATGACTTCACACTCGACCGAGCTGTGATAACAATGCGTAATATGTACGCGAATAGAGCTATGCGAAACGGGCCTTTGCGAAAAGCGAAGGGGCGTGAATCTGCTATGGTAGTCACGTCAACACCCTCTGCAGTAGTACACTGCATAAAGCCAGGCCATCGATTCCAAAATTGCTTTAAACGCAAGGGAAAGATGTCGGGGGAAAAACCTCCCCCGACACCTCGAAAGAAATCGTGGTGTAGCCTGCATAATACCGATCGCCACGATAATAGCGACTGTCGGTCTCAAATGCGGGACGACAATATAACCCGTCGCCCTCGTCCTGGTCAACAAAATGGCCGGCATAATAACAACCGCAGCGCTCGCTCCAATACCGCCACAACTCCAACTTCAACAACGCAAATGGAAGCTTACGTCCCAGAGATACATGCTCCATCCACTACTACTGCGGCTGCGACTACAGCAGCTACTTCTGCGTCCTTCGCGACTCCTTCCTGTCCATCCTCACTTCCAGTTGGTATAGGTTATTCTTTCGTCGCCGCACCTCCGATCAAGATCGCCGCGCAGCCCGTCGACTTCTCCATGACTGCGGACAGCGGAGCGTCTAGCCACTTCATCGACAGTCAGCTTCTACCGGGCATTGAACATAAAATGAACCACTACGTGCAGCTGGACCCTCCCGTAATAATCAATGTAGCGGGAAACCATCGCCTTCATGGCGTTCATCAAGGGGTTTTGGTCGTACAATTGTTGGACCACATAGGCTCTAAGCACTCTGTACAGCTTCCTGTCACGGTCGTACCTGGGCTAGGCAGGCACTTACTTTCGGGAGGATCAGCTGCTGCGAGAGGGGTCACAATGATCATCGCCACGCAGTCGTATCTTGACATGGGTGCTTTTGCTATAATACCTTTACGTAAGGACAGCCACTGCCCTTCTATGCACCATCTCGACCTCACCACTGGTGCAACCAGCCGAACACCTGAGACAGCGTTCCCGACCATCTCCGGCAAAACCTTTAAACCGGAAACCGTCCTCGCTGTTCATGATTCGACGACTCCTAAAGCGACGACTTCCCTGCCTAAAACCATTCCAGCTAACATCGGGCACAGGAGGCTGCTGGATCATCTCAAGCAGGTGATGGCCGAGGCGAGAAATACCCCAGAGTGTGGGGCAAATTTTTCAGACACTTTATCGGCGTGTGATGCGTGCAAGATCATTAAGAGCACTCAACAGGAACACCGTAAGATATTGCGGCCTAACCTTTCCAGCGAACATACAAAACTGGTGAGTACTGACCTGCTAGGAAACGTCGACATGGCAAAATATACCGACCATCACAGCAGGGTAAAAAGAGGCTCCGTCATCGAAGAGGCGCCTTCCGTTCAACCAACAGCAGACTCGGCCACTTCTCAAGTAAGAGCGCGTCAGCTGGCCCTACAACGCCAAGGATCGCCAAAACAGCAGTTCGATAACGTTTCGCAGTACACCAGCAGGGCTCTCAGAATGGACAAAACAAATCGTCCGGTATCTACTTCGGTACCCAACACCTACGCGCAATCTATGGCCTCACCACAAGCGGATGAATGCAAACCTTCAGCGACCTCTGCTGGAAGATCAACGACTCCAGCACGGAGAGCTCCGGCTCGCAAGAAGACCGCCTTTGATCATCGCGACGGCCTTGTAAAATACCTCAGGCAACCTCCATGATCACAAAAATCATTGTTTGATGGAGTTCCATACAAGATTGCGGCGTTTCATAAGTGGGAAAAAATCAAGCCTGTTCCTGATTCTGCTCGAGTGCTATCGGACTGTTAACCGACAAACCGCGATGTACCGAGGACAGAGAAGCGTGTTACTCACAAACCGAATAGGCAATATACCGACAAACGATTGGCCTATTATAATTCAGCTACAAGACGGCAATGGACCGGGGGAGAACAAGGCCGACGTACGACACATCGCATCACAATTTCTCCCCGTCTCTTTCCAAGCGCTTCTTCAGTCCTCCTTTACCTTCTATACAAAAGATCTCCATCGACAGTTACCCAAACGGCACTCACTCCAGTCAAAAATCGGCGACAGGCGCTGGAAATATAGGTACGGTTGAAATTGATGGGGAGAGAATATTACTTAGTGCAGCAGTTCTTTGTCAACTATAAAGTTACAACTGCTCGCCAGTTACGTATTAGTAAAGGTGGAACTATGGGTCGTATGAACTTATGTCAACGATCATACAGCAATAAGCCATGTTCTACCGGAAAATGCGTACGAGTATAGTCTATATTCCAGCATTTAGAAGTAAAGGCTCACAAAGGACTGTCTCTCGTATGCTCTTCAGCGTACGATTAGTATCAGACAGTTTATCATTATATGCGTATCCTAGAATCATATTGAAGTGGCGTGGTTAACTTACAGCAGCGACCTTTGTTTTGTTTGTTAGTTTGTTTGTTTCTTCTTTGTTTGGGATATAGCTCGTTGATGGACTATGTTAAGATACGGCCTCGAAAGGCCTGTAGGTATCCGAACTTGAGATCATTCGGATGGGTTTCGTATGATAAGGTTGGCGGTTTATATTCGGGGAAGTTAGGAATTAGATCGGAGGCACGTGCCTCCGATCTCAGAAGCTATCCCGGGCTCTGGTGGAATCGAGTAAAGCTACATCTCTACGAAGGAACGAAAGTGAGTACTCTCCGAGGACCTGCTCAATTAGCAGACCTGCAGGGGGCACTCTGTGTCCCCCACCTTTAATTTAACATGTGGCGTCGACAGCAGGACAAGCAAGATTAGCTACCTCGTCTCCCTTCTCCAAGAGACATAACGGAAGAGAGCCTCCTCGGGTAAAAATATTATTGCCTTGTCCGAGCCCCGCTCCAGAAGACGCCCACAGGGTCTACGGACCCTGCTTCGTCTTTTATCACGCTAACCCACGTGTTTCAGGCTACGTATGCCCCAGTGGCACAGAAAGAAGACCCGACACTGCGCGACGGGCCAGTGGTGACTCCACGGCTTCCAGCCTGATCAGCTGGACGCTATTCCCGTAAATTTACGGAAGAATCGCGCCTCTCGTCAAGCAGAAACAGCTCAGAGCCCCTGCCCCTTCGGGCGCAGTTAGAGCAGTTTTCTTGCGATTATACGCTAAAAAGCGAAGGGACCACGACGCGAGAAACCGTGGGTTCGGACTCGCGTCGTGCTCCCGAGGCCTGGTGTTCTTGAGGGGGACACTACAGGTCCAAAGAGCCGAGGACTGGTGTTCCCAGACGGGGACATTGCAGACCCAAATGCCCTACGAGGCTACCGACGGGTTGGCACCGTCGGTGTTGGACTCTTTTTCGGGTGCAATGAGGGCGGCTTCTTACGAGTTTCCGCCAGCGAGTGAGGAGGACCCGAGGCGAGAAACTCCAGGTTCGGACTTGCATGTTGCTCCCGAGGCCTGGTGCTCCCGCAAGGGGACATTACAGGCCCAAATAACCGAGGACTGGTGTTCCCAGAAGGGGACATTTGCAGACCCACAAATGTCCAACGAGGCTACCGACGGGTTTGCACCGTCGGTTTTTGCCATTTTTTGGGCGCGGTTAGAGCGTATTCTCGCGCTTTTCCGCCAACGAGCGAAGAAAGACCCGAGGCGAGATACCACGGGTTCGGATTCGCGTCGTGCTCCCGAGGCCTGGTGTTCCCGGACGGGGACATTGCAGGCCCAAATTTCAACACGGATTTTGACCCTTCTCTCGAATACTCCACAGCCAAAGTGGTGTTATTCTGTCAGCCCCCAGCCTATTGTCCACCGTGGTCCCCTTCGTCGTTTGCCGTGGACGACGTACCATATTCTTGCGCGGAGCAGGACATGATGGCCGAAAAGACCAAGTTTTTGCAAGACCATCGAGCAGTGGGGCTCATTATGTCGTCGCCTCGTCCAAGCACACGCAAACGCATCGGTCGAGGCGTGCACAAGTTTGACTGCGCTGTTGGGGACAGGGAGAAGCAAAACGCCGTGTCACCTGGCACCTGCGCCAAATTCACGCAGAATTCAGCCATAAAAAAATCCCCTTTTGAGCTCTGACAACAAGCTTCTGGCTGAATCCAGCCCTCTGAACCCAGTGTGGGGCATTGGTCTCCGGGCGGATGGTCCCAGGGCCAACAACCCATGCCAGGGGAGAGGAAAAACTTGCTCGGTGAGGCACTTTCTGTCGTTCGCGCAGCTATTTGCGACAATGAGACCAGGTCGGCGCACCCGGCCTCCCCTAGTCGGTTCCGCACCTGCACTGCGAGTGCAAGAACCAAGAAACCTCGTCCGCGCCGCAACCGGACCGTTCACAGCGGCCAGCGCTCGCAAAGCTTCCCCTTCGTCGTTTCCGACCTATTTCTCGGGCACGTTGGCCAATGAAAAGCCGTGAAGTTGTGGAGATAGCTTCTAGCGTCGGCCCTGACCTTGCGATGTCAGAACACTGCCCCTGTTTCGTCGAGGGTACTGTGACGCTGGACGACGTTTTGTTCACTATGAAAATCGCGTATATCAGTCGAGCAACGCTCGACTCGGAGAGGCACTGGACTCCTATAGATTTGGGGACCGGCAGCATTGCTTGGGTTCCCAAACGCCTCCGAGAATACTGAGGGGAACAAAGTTCCGCATATCCTCCGGCCACAAGACATAGGAGAGCATTGGCAAAGTAGGGACCCTCAATGCACGAGTCCAGCGGTAGCTTGAGTTCGTCACCGCGTTCGATTGCACACTCGAGTACCGCAAAGGCAGCGCCAAGGGCATCGCCGATTTTTCCGGCCCGTTTTCCAGAACCCGCTACGGAGTACGACCGCAGTGGCTTAAAAAAAAAAAACAACCTCGTGGGGTTGACAAGCCCCAACCCCGTTGGAGATAGCGGTATCTACCTCCTACGGGCCCGCGGGCTGCGCGCTCCCTCCTCGCCGATCCGAGGAGTCGGTTCGGGTGGACTCGCGCCCCTCGCCAAAAGCACTGTCTTGGGTGGGCTCGTGACCCACACCGAAAGCACTGCTTTAGGTGGACTCGAACCCCTCGCCGAAAGCATTGTTTTGGGTGGGCCCGTGCCCCGCACTGAACATGCTGCCTGGGGTGGGCTCCCTCTCACCTCTACCGCGTTTCACGATTTTCGCACACACGAGCCACGTATAAGGATTGACGGCTTTTCTGTTTCCCCGGGGAGATTCGTCGCTCGTGTTTCTGCCTCCGTCGCCACTACCGAAGGCTGTACCGGCCGCGGGTCGATTTCACCTGCCGCCGACACTGTTTTCGCTTCGGTTTTTGCCATACCCATCGAGGGCGGCACGGGCTCCGCAGAAGCCCTGGCTGCAGCGACGCCCATCGCATAGCCGACTTATCTATCGCGGAGTTCTTTACAGGAGACGGCCCCCGCCGCGACCACCGGTTCGACTGTGTCCGTCTCCGCCATGCTTGGCACTCCAGCCCCTCCGTCGTCGACGACGCGCCGACTAACAGCGACAACAACAAGTAATGCACCCCCGCTGTAAATTATGGATTTGGGCTCGGCGGGGCCCCTCGGCCATCTTCCAGACGAGGTACAACCCCGCCGCGAGTCCCACGGCCGCGACCGACCCCGTCGACCGCCGCGACCTCTGCTCTTGCCGACTCGCCGGTCCGCACGGTGCCACTACCGTCTGACCGCGACCACGCAGAGCCTATACGGGAACTCCTCTCTTACGGCTCACGCCTTCTCCTGGTGACACGCCGACTGCATATACAAGGTCGGACGCCCTCGTCGACCCTGCTGAGGTGCGGTTCGCGGATTCCGTCGCGCGTTATTCACATGCCGATTGAAAGCGCGAACAACACGCAGAGCCGACGTGCCACGCCACGATGCGTTACATCTCTATCGGCCGGCCGTCGACCCTGTCACCCGACTTCTTGGCATGCTACCCCTCGGCCAAGCGTCCCTCCCCCTCAGACATCCAGGAGCTGGCGGGTAAGGGTCGACTACATACAACCGACGACGACATCGTCCTACTCGTCCGTAACACGACACTCCCGCCAACAAGCTCTGACAAACCGAACTTTGTGGGGCGAGTTGCTTGCTTGCTAAACGACGAGCCAGTTCGCATCTACGTTTCCCTGCTCATGCGCCCTTGGATCATGCAAGCTTGTCACTCGACGGCCTCCTGCCACCTAGGCACCACGCGCACGTTGCGCATACTGGAGCGTTCTTATTGGTGGATTGGCACGAGTGTGTGCACCCGGTGGTGGCTTCGCCACTGCTTGAAGTGCCAAGCGAGGAAAACCCCACGGCTGACTGTCCGCTGGCCCATCATCACAATGCCTCTGCCAGAAGGTCCAGTTATCGCCATCAGTGTTGACTACTTCGGCCCCGTTCCGGTCACACCACGAGGCAACACCTACATCCTGCTGTTCACCGATCGCTTCAGTCGTCGGGCCGACATGTTTCCCGTCACTGCCGCTTAGTTCACCGCGGAGGGTACAGCCAGTATCCCGGTGAACCAATACATCCCCTTGTGGGGGTGCCCGCGCACCATACTCTCGGACAACGGACTGCAGTTCTGCTCCAAGCTTTCGCAAGCTGTATATCAGCTGTTGGGTGTACACAAGCTTGCTACAAGCTCCTATCATCCCAACTGTAACGGGGGCGTTGAGCGGTTAAGTCACACTATGGCACAAATGCTGGCTATGGTCATCAACGAGCGACAAGACGATTGGGACTTGCATCTGCCCCACGTAGAATTCGCTTACAACACCTCTGGCAGCGCGGGGACGGGTTTGGCGCCCAACGAGGTCCACATGGGCAGACTCCCACGGCTCCCCCTGACGATTTTCGACCGCACAGGTGTCGTGGGACACCAGAGTCTGACCCGTGACCACCTGGCCTATTGCGGTTTGGCCACCCACCGGCAAAGGCGCGCGAACGACATTGTCCGCGCACACCACGCCCTCACCGTTTCCCGTGTTAACCGCAGAAACTACGCCCTCGCCGACGCGATGCGTCCAGCTACTAACTTCGCTGTGTGTGGGTGGTTGGGCATGGGTATACAGTTCTGCCTCTACCATCCGCCGGGGTGTGAAGGCGAACACCGACGCCAAGGTACTCAAGGCCAAACTCGCGCTTAACTGGACGGGCCCATACAAGGTCCTGGCCGTCGGTCTCTGCTCCGCCGCCGAGACCCCGGACGGCTCGCCGCTCGGGAGCAACCTCCTTTATTTGGATCTCCCTTCCGACCTGCCTGGTTCCGACGCTCGTCGGTGTGTGGCCATCGAGCGCTGCAAACCCTGTGCCAACCCCCACGACAGCGGGGACATGCCCAAATACCTACCGGCGGGGCTGACACAGTATGTGCTCAACAATTTTTCCAAGAAGTCCCCACCGTACCACGTCACTCAAGACGACGTTTCGACTCCCCTCCAACGGCTGGAGGTGGAGCAGATCACTGGTCATCAGTCGGTACGGGGGCGAGGTGGCGTCATCGCGGTGCTATACAAGACGCATTGGGCGGGACTCTCCGAACCCTCCTGGGAGCGGGAAATGGACTTTCACCTCTCCCGCTCCCACATCTTGCGTTATTGGGCCGGAACCGCGGACCAGCACCGCCAAACCAACCGCCTCTACCGCCGAATGCGGATCAGGGCGGCACAGCGTGAGCTCTCCCGCAACAACGGGGAACGTTTCCTAGCGCTGGGCTACGCCTGTGTTCCCCGCGCCGATAGGCTCCGTCGCTACCACGACACAGTACTCCCTAAGGGAGCCCACGTTTGGTACCAGGGAGACGATGGTTTATGGTGGCTTGGAAAGATCAGCGCGAGCACTACCGAGGACAAGGTGTACCTGGTCCGCTTTCTGGACGACCCGGGACCGATTAAACTCCCTCTTCCCCCGGCGCGCTACACGAACACAACGGGAGCCGTACGAGGCTCTTGGTGCTTGCAAGTTCACATCGCCAGTGCGTTTCCTCGGGGAATCCAACGTAACGTAGACGAATCTCGAGGCGCGGCCGTGGCCAGTTGACTTCCAAGCCACCACTGCTCCTCGATAGTTCTTCATTTTTTTCAGGTATGAGTTTTACGTCTTTGTCTTTGGGTTGTTCGTAGTGTCCTGAGGGTCTTCGTCGAGTTTTGGGGCGGTTCTTTCCATTTGTTTTTCCTGTCCTGCCGAACCCCCTGCTCAGTGCCGGATCAGGGTTCGGGTAAAACGCCGCTATCTGAGGCGCAGGCCTGTCGCCTGTTTGACATTGTTCAATTTCGCCCTGACGACGCCCTCCTCAGCCCAGAGCCGGGGGACGACCAGTGTACGGGTCTGTGTGTCATATTTTAGGTTTTGTGTGTTGTATTTTTTCTGCTTTGTTTTTTTTCGTCTAAACACTTCCTCCCCTAGCGGAGCTGTAGGTGTTGACACCTTCCATCCCGGGTATTCGTCGTTTCCTCGTCTAACCCCCCGTCTTGCCGGTGGCCCGCGGGAGGTTTTTCGCATGACTTCTCCCTTGTGTTAGCGCCTGTGTTCCCCTCCATATCGACGGGGGCTCGCCTCGCCATAGTACCTTTTCTGTGGTTGGTTTACCGTAGAGCCTTTCCTGCCCCCCCCGCCACACCGGCGGCATGCGGCAGGTTCTAGAGCCTTTTCTGCCCCCCCCGCCACACCGGCGGCATGCAGCAGGTTTTCGATGGGTGACTATTGCCATGCTGTAGGGTCTGCTTTTCTTTCTACTGCTTTCTTCGCGTGTTCCTGGCTCCATAGCCAGACGACTAGAGGTGTGGGAGTGGGTTTCGAGGAGCCGCATCTTCGACTCATGGTCTAGTTCGTAGAACCGGAGTTTCCCCGAATCTCCCATATTTCTGCATATGCGACTCATCAGGGTGGGCTAGTGTTAAGATACGGCCTCGAAAGGCTTGTAGGTATCCGAATTGGAGATCATTTGGATGGGTTTCGTATGATAAGGTTGGCGGTTTATATTCGGGGAAGTTAGGAATTAGATCGGAGGCACGTGCCTCCGATCTCAGAAGCTATCCCGGGCTCTGGTGGAATCGAATAAAGCTACATCTCTACGAAGGAACGAAAGTGAGTACTCTCCGAGGACCTGCTCAATTGGCAGACCTGCAGGGGGCACTCTGTGTCCCCCACCTTTAATTTAACAACTATGACTACACCCATCATAGTCTGTTACAGTACTATCAGTATTCGTAATTCTATCTGCTTCCTAATTTTTTTGTTTTTGCGGAAGTATGTAAGTACATTAAACAAACGACTGAATATAGTGAGAATGTTTTTTTTTTCGTAATGGACACTTGTCCACAATTCTCTTTATTTGTCTAGTGTTGTTTATCTATTTGGTACAATTCAGAAAGCGTGTTTAAAACCCAGTAGACGAATCTTTGCGTTTTATCTACTAGGTAGGGTATTTATCGCTGGTAATTACACCAAGCGTAATTTTATACGTATCTTTCCTTGTGACGTTTTTTTTTTTTGTAAAATGTGTGGATAACATGGATGCATCCATATTGCGGCGGTTGATATACCCGACCGGATATGAGACCCATTTTGTGTTTGTTTTTTTTTACGAATTCGTTTTCTCAGTATGAGGCTTCTCTAGCAATCTGACTTTGCATTATGGGGGCGTGTTAAAAGTATGAACCTTGGATTCAAATCTAAGTTAATGCGCAGTCTATTCGCACGAATAAGATATGCAGTTGAATCCTACGTTGAATCTTACGTTGAATCTTCGGTGGAACCTAGATGTAAACGTAGATTTAAGTATGTTAAGGTTGCCCGTTGTCCCGGTATTCTACCGTACTACGGGCATTGTTCCGTGATGATCAGGTGCTGATGCAACCCACCATGATCACTCTCCCAACTCTCCTTCTCTTCCTTCTTTCCCTTCTTTCTTCTTCTTCTCTCCTTGGCCTCAAGCGCTCTTTCCAAACTATCCTTTTTTTTCTCATCACAAATGATCTTAACAGACACTTCGGTGCCACCTCTGCATCTCTTCGCATAGAAGACAGAGCCTTCACACAACCATTGTGTTCACAGGCTATTCACACTCACGACCACCTTTTTCTGCCGTACACGAATACCTTTAAAAACCTTGTTTTGCTCTTATCTCCACGGAACTTTACTAATTCCGAACAAAAGAGAACAAGCGATCTTAACTTCATCCCCGAATCCCCATATCAGAATCCAGAATCCAGGAGAGGATAAGTAGAAACCCCTACCACAGTTCTCGTCAGATCTACGTCCACACACCACATCAGATCCTCAACAACCAATCACCATCAAGAAGATACACACTCTCTGGTGCTCCACTGTCCACACGACGAACTCCATGGCCGACTGACAGAAATGCGATTTCTGGAGATTGACGGTTAGACGTCTTTGCCGTAGACACTCTACCGTT
Source organism: Undaria pinnatifida (assembly GCA_012845835.1). Classification (NCBI taxonomy): domain Eukaryota; class Phaeophyceae; order Laminariales; family Alariaceae; genus Undaria; species Undaria pinnatifida. Next base: position 3,741,356 of record JABAKD010000010.1, read on the forward strand.
TTTCGCAGCAGTCCCCAATGATCTCCAAGGGTTTTCGACGGGATGGCAATGTCGTACAACCAGTTCTTGACTCCCTCATCCTTGACTGTTAACAGTCGCCCTCCAACGTAGTTGGCAAACGCCGAAGGCACTGTCTTCAACCCGAAGCCGCAGCGAACGTATTCGTACAGCTTCCCGTCAGCGTCTCGAAACGCCGTCAGGTGTTGGTCGTCCTCGGGGATCTCGAGCTGTAGGAATCCTGAAGGTAAATCGATGCTGGAGGAATACGTCGACCCTTCCATCTCATCCATAATGCGTTGCAAGTCCCCGAGTCCACCACTCTGCGATTGTGAGTTACTACCACGATACTAGAAGTCGTGTTTTCGTTGCGGTCGTAAGAGTGAGCTAATAATTATTTAGTCGAAGACGTCGTCAAACTTTGTGCAATGCCGTACACCGGTATAGCAACTACGATCTGCGAAGTAATCGAGCTGCCCTGTCGACGATATTTCTTTGTGCTGTCTATCCATAGCTGTGCAGACCCCCCTCCCCTCCCCCTGGCGTATGTGTGTCTATCTGCACTCATGTTACTCCCGCTGATGTGATAAAATCAAATGCCAGATCCAATTGGCCCAAGTCTTTCCACGCCCGGCTTGATCTTGTCGTGGGCTCCAATTGAGATTCGCCGCTTAGAGCGGTGGAAACAGAGATGACAGCAAAATATATTGAGGGACGGGCAACAAGCGGCAAGGTGGTTTTGTTGCCAACCGTCCAAGGCATGCGAGGCAAGCAATCATCTGCATTCCCGGATACATGCATGAGACACCGAGGTACTGAGCACAAGCTCAAAGAAAAAAAAGAGCCTGAGCTGATTGTCCTCGCTCACATGGTTTGGACTCCAAGGGCAATCTCGTCATCTGGGATTGTACAAGTTCTTTTGACGTAAATTGCAACTAACTCTCGTCACGATGTATCACACGCCGGAGATAACGATAGTGCTTTAAAATTGCCAGAACACCTACCGTATCACCGCGCTTTGTTTTTTAGGAAAGAACGGCTGCGCGGGTTCTCGTTCACGTTCGGCCAGCGGACGCCTTCTTCTGCTTGGCTCACTGCCGTGTCATACTAAAACAGTGCGTACGGGATAGTTTCAACCACAAGAGTAGAAAACCATCAAGGGAGCAACGGCGGTACGCTCATGAGCAACGTAATTGTTGCTGTTGTTGTCGCTGTTGTTGTTGTCGTTGCTCTCACATATTGTACACTGAGGGGGCGGTTTTGGGTGCAAGCACTTAAACAATTGACTGCTGAGCGTTCCAGGGATATTACATGGGCACATCGCATGAAATTTTACACAAAAATTACCACTCCCACTGCATCGCCCTTCCCGGGAATGCTTTATACCTGGTATGTGTTGTTTCGCATCGATGTCATCCGCCACGGTTTCGATCCCCCCGCTACGAACGGGCGGTTGATTGATGACGTGCCGATCTTCATGTCCGCCGCACAACGACCTTGAGCAGTGGTTGGGAGCAGCATCACGGCCATCACCAGGCACGGCACACGGCAGCAGGCGGAAAGCTTCTGGGTGACATAACGCCGATATTAATAGTATGTAGCTGGGGGGGGCAGAAGGTGGAAGGAAGGACGTGAGGTGTAGGATGGAGACAAAATCAACGAGATACACGACTGTACGTATGTATGTTCTATTTGCATGTATATTTGTATTGTATAAGTGACGTGCATCACATGTGCAGCGGCGCACGTTGCTCAAACCTCAACGAGGCATCAATGAGAACCACCCCTTTGCGCCATCTACTGGACCGCCAATCAACCTCACCTTAACGTGGCGGCATCCTCTCTCCCACCCAGCGTTTCTCGCTCTTGTCGCGGCCGTATTGTAGATAAAAACGGCGTTGGAATCCCATCAATCACTGAACACTTGTTTCTGGGCATGAAGCGAGGGCGGAGACAGAAACGGTCTAGTCCAGACGCGGTTCACTCGTGCCTTAGTTGGCTTGAGGTTCATACCGACCAGTAAACATAATTACCCTTATCTCGGTCGCAGTCGGTCGTTAAACTTTCGTTTCTTGGACTTTTGGGCTGTACAGACTTCCAGAGCTGCACCTGCTGCTGGACCCTTCGAACAGCTTCCACAGCTGCTGGGCCATTCGAACGGCTGTCCCAGAACGTCAAAACGTCAGCTATGTTTGTAATTTCAATGCTGGTGGTGGTGGCGATCACGTTGAAATCTGTCGTACGTAGCCATCCTTTGCTCTTCATGTATGTACGTAAATGTCAGACGTTTGACAACAAACACACCACCAGTACCACACAGAGCTCACGTTCTTCAACCATCGGTCCGTCTGCGAGACACCCTCTCTCTGCTCTCCTCTGGGATAATGAACACGCGCAAGAGCAGCAACAACGGTGGCAGTGGTACTACTGGCGGTGCTTCCTCTCCTGCTGCTGCTGCTGCTGCTCGTGCTAGTGCTGTTGCTGGTGGCTTTTTGCGGCAATCGCTCAAGCTTTTTCTGCCGGAGCAACTCAACCCTCGCCGGTGGTGACTCCCCCGACGCGCAAACGTAAGGAGCCGGAGCCTGGACCTTCCGCAGGATCGACTGCGGTTTCGGGCGGAACCCCAGCGCCTTCATTCGCCAACGGGTGGTCTGGTAACCGGGATGACCAGCCGGACCAACGGGTCAAGCTGTTCCCCGAAGAGCGATGCAACCGCTGTGACCAACATCTTGACAAGGTGACTAAGATAAACAAAATAATTGAGACTGGCCCGGCAGTGCGCAGTTGTGTCTCTGTTTGCGTTTTGCGCGCTGAGTGCCTGCTGCTGCTGCTGCTGTTGTTGCGCCTGTGCCATGCATTTCCTTGTGTTGTGTCTGTGTTATCACCAGTATTTTTGATGCCGCGTGTTCTTCATCCGTTTTTTCTGTTGACTTGGTTTCTGTCTTTTTTTTCATCTTGTGTGGTTTTAGGTATCTATCTATCAATCTGTTCCTGCACGACAATGATGCTGCAATGTGACCGCACTTAAAGTCTGACCCTCGAATATGGCCGGTTTGGCGCCATGATACTGCTGCTGCTGCTTCTGCATGTAGGCTATTGCTGCTGCTCCGTTGCTGCTTTTTTGCATGACGCTGCTGCTGCTGTTGATGTTGATATTGTTGTTGTTTTATTGCCTCGATTTTCATGTTTTGCTCTTGTTGTGTGTCCATCAATATGTTCTTCACCACTCTGTCCAGGAATATAAGCATTTTTATAGGTAACCTTAATGAAAATAAAGTTCTTATATTTATGTCTCACTCACGAGCACTACTACAGAGGCCCAGATTAACAAGGAACTTTTAGATTTTTTTCAATCGAATTTAATTCAGTTTGCATTGTTGTTGTAAAAAAATGGAATATTTTAAACTTTGGTTAAATAATACTCTTTGTAACTAAAATAACATCCAAGTGCACCGATCATTTCTTTTAGTGCTGATTGTACACACCGCGATACTTGCTTTGCTGCTGCTGTGCGTCCTGCAACACTCTGTGTGCTGGTGAATTTTGTGTTTGTGCGGAGTGGATCAACTCCCACACCACCTGGAACTGCCTCCGGGACACCGAGGTCGACAGCACCGTCTCAGCAGTAGCGTTCGTCGACGCGAAAAAAGTTCGTTGCGCCATGTCTGGTGCTCTTGTTAGTGGTGCTCATCATGAAAACATGCCCTAACGTAGATGATCGCTGAGTGGTGTTCCTTTCCTTTATATCAAGCCAGGTAGTATATGCCAACACAACCGCTTGCTTAAAAACGACATAGAAATTCCTCACACACCTGACAAAGAGAAGACGCGACCCGAAGATTGTTCAGTATACCGACGGTCAGGAACAGGTTATCGAGCAGCGCACTTGATTTTTACTACCGCTCCTCACTCCACCTACGACACTACGGGCATGCGTTGGACCTAGATCGCTGATGCCCAACACCAATTTCAAAGGAGGTGATATGGTGGGCGAATGCTACAATGATTTGCGCTGCTGCGATTACCCTGTCTCTCGTTCTGTTTGTTCTTGCGTTCTTGATGAACCTGGCATATGGCAACGAGCAGTTGTGACGCATTTTTAGGTTTGTTTCAAGACTTTATGTAGACTATGTGATGTTTCTGACTCGTAATTTGGAACCCAGGGTATATGGATTCCATCTTTTGACCGGGTTTCGTATGCGGACGTATATATGGTTTTAGTGTGCTGTGTGTCCGCGTGGTTTTTGCTACACGTGTATGTTTTGGTTGACATTCTATACTTCGTTATCGTATTGTTTAAAAGTGGTGCTTTCCGCGTTGTTGTTGCTACACGTATGTGTTTTAGTTGATGTTCTAGATTTCGTTATCGTGTTGTTTCGGAGTGGTGTTTTGGAATACGTATTATTTTGTAACCGATTGGTTTTTGCTACACGTGTACGTTTTGGTTGATGTTCTAGACTTCGTTATCGTATTGTATCAGAGTGGTGTTTTCGAATACATATTGGTTAACAGTGATTGGGGGGGGAGGGGGGGGGGTGTTGTGTATATCTGCAAAAAGTACTTGTGTACGCCGAGAAAACTGATTCAGGGGGCTAAAAACGAAGTTGCGAGGGACTTTTTGGAATTTTAACGTTCCCCCTCGCGGCGTTTGTCAAGCATAGTTAAATGCACATTCATCCCTGAAGATAAAAATGCGATAACCAGCCTTGACAACTATGGGTTGTAGCGGTATCATAATACACTTATAATACCGTTACTCTTCATAGTTTGACTATGTTTGTATTAATTACTTTGCTACACGGTGTAGGTTGAATCGAAATACGGAGTGAGGCTAGGGTTTAAGAAAATGGGGGGGGGGAGGGGAGGGGGGGGATTTTACAAGAAAGCGTTTGTATATATAGGTAGTCTGCTCATTGAGTACATTGATGTGGACGAAGTCGTAGGTGTTTCATCACTGCGACCGCTGGATCCCGTCATGTTGGCGGGTAACATGTGATGAGCTGTGGGAGGTTTCGGCGACTCCACTTGCAACTACAGTGTAGCTATCAGGGTCAACAGGGTGATGTTAGTCAGTCTGTGGACGGAAACTATAAAAATCGTGGAAGGTAATGCATCAGTTTATCAAGTGAAGCCTGTAAGTCGAATAACTGGTGTGGGATGGGTGGGGGGGTGAATTCCAGCAGCGGGATATCCATTGCGTGGAAGTGTTTTATCACTCTGGCGGGTTTTGATGTGGGGCGTTTGGAAGAGAGCGGGAAAACAGAAATAAAAAAAGAAGGGGGGGGGGGGGGAAGGGTTGGGGGGGAAAGTTTTTCAAGAGGTTTAGGTAACACACCTACACTCCAGCGGTGAGATCAAAGATTTGATCGAAACTCATTTTTGCAAGATTGTGTGTGATACTTCTATCGCGCGTATTAATCATTTATGTAGAGGCTTGCTATACGTGTGGTGCTAGGTCTAGGCGATGTATGAGATGACTGGGGATACGACTAGCCCTTGCATTCAGGCGTGATTGTGACTCAGTATCGTTCGTTGTTTCCGTGGACATACCATGTTTTGGCATGCTTGTCGGCGTTGTGTATTTTTTTCCTGAAATATTTCGCTTCTAGGTAGCGTGTTTGATGTGTACGTCATGAATGTATGTTTTGCGTTGGTATAATTGAGAATCTTGGTTATAATTTTCATTTCTCAATCGACGTCGTAGAGAAGACAAAATAACTCATACATAGCAATATTTTTGTGATAACGTTTGTGTAATTCTCAGATGTATCGCAACGCCTTTGGTGACGTATTTAATAAATAAAGACGTTGTAACCTACGTACGTAGGTTGAACACTACCATGCTTATATACACCCTCTTTTCAACCCACAAATACCCAGTACTCGACCTGCAAAGTCCATACACTTCCACACTCATATATACCTGTTTCCCAACCCACACACATCAAAATGTAGCATACGTAATCTACACACCTTTTCCGATTAACTCGAATCAACATGCCCGCACATATTGTTTACACAGGTACGATGGTGCATTACACTCTCATACTCTAATTTCTACGGCTCTGCCTACGTGACTGCGTTTCCACTTATCCACGAAAATACCCCCCCCCCCCCCCCCCCCCCCCCCCCGCCCCCTTCTCCACAACTCTTAAATCTATCTATTCCCACAAAGGGTGGTTGTTCGTTTCTCTATGAGACTTTGTAAAAATAAACGTTTGAGGGACAGGCGAAGTGGCCATTCCCATAAATCATGTATAACTTCTGCAATTCAATCGCTTATTCTCAAAAACCATGTATTATAAAAATTAAAACACATGTATGTAACGTACAGAATATTGCAGTGAACACACTTTTCGTCAAATCCAGAGCGTATGTTGTCATTGAGAGCCTGATTTTTAATTGGAACACAAGGTTTATGCGTTCGCCATTAATGATTGTTGGAACACTACGTTACTTGTTTGGTGAAAAATCTTAGCAAGGTTATTAGTGACGTTCCCATTGTTTTTGGTGGAAAGTGACAACTTTTTCTACTGGACTAATCAATGATGATGTTCATACATCTAGACTTCGGATTGCAGTACCGATGACCTAAACAAGCACTTGTACGTTTAACGATCGATTTTAGTATTCGCGTAGTATATTGATTTTCGTTTGAAAAATACATGGGCGAAACACTAGCAGGGCTTAACGACGCAAATCTGCGATTGACGTGTTGTGTCGACATTTTGCCTTTTTTTGATGTTTTCTGGGCAACAAGTATTGTTATTTCGTGTTGTATCCACTGAACGCAAGTGTGCAACCTTCCGATTCGTAAGGCACCAAAAAAAAACATGACTCGCCTGTAGCGCCAGGCCAATGGTACAACGACTTCATAGAAAATCCATCCATAAGATACCCTTGAGCCACTAGAACATAGCTTGTATTTTTTTTGAACGCCGTCATCTTTCATACTCGATAGTCTCAAAATAAATCGTGCTCGGTAGTATCCCCTTTTTTACACCAACACACCGAGACAGCAAAACCAAACCCAGAGCCCTTCGGGCAACTGCTCGGAAGTTACCTTGAACACCTAAACAAACTGCCCGGTAGTCTCCTTGAACGAATAAACATAATACTAGCCATGATGTGTACATCTACACTATGTAATATTTTCTCTTGTGCCCTTTATCGGCTCACTAATGTTGGCAGAGCTACAGTCTCATTCTTTTAACGAACCCATTCGTCGTCCTCATCATCACTCTCCTCCTCGTCCTCGATGGATCTGCCGGCATCTCCCCTTTCTAAACCACCATCCGCACCGTGTACGTTCTCGGAACCGCTACCAACTCTGTTGCCCTTTCCTCTTCCCCCTTAACCAGTGCCTTCCATGCCGCCCTTGGAATTCCGAAAATTCGGATAGTAGCTGAGCAACTCTTCTCCCTTTCGGATATCACGCATCACTCTCTATGCTGTTCGTTCGTTTGAGTTTGCTAAGAGAGCCTTGGTTTCTGCAAACTCTATAGTAGGGGCGGCGTGCTCCTTTTGGAAGTCATTGTCCGGCTGTGCGTTGGCATCCTCCGCGCGGAGTTCCGACGAAATGATGTAGAACATAAAGTTCAGGGGTCGGGCTTCGGGTACAAGGTATAATAGCACCCTCGTCTGAAATCTCCTACGGCTCCAACATCTTAAGAAATTGAGCCCTTTTGCAAACTTCATACAGAGGTACTCAATAATACTCCATGTCCTTCACACACTGATCCAACTCGTAAACCTTTAAAGCACCCATCAAACTAGCGTTGGGCTGCGAAAGCAGCTGAGTTAAATCGACACACGACGCGTATGAAAATACGTGGAAGTGTGGTGAGCTAAAGCTTTATTTTTCCCCATCCGCCGGAGGATAAGAAATAAATAAATAAATAAATAAAGCACCCATCAAAGGGATAGGCGGAATCTATTTGACTCTGATTTCCTCCAGGGCGAAGAGTCCTAGATCCCTTCGAGTGAACTCCTGGCAGGATGTACAAGCTGTAGAAAAAGGGTGGGAGGGCAGGAAGGGATGGATTGTTAGACAAAATACGAAATTATGACCACTCACTGCTGTGCGTGGGTAGAAACAGTAAAAAAAGAGGTCCACATTTTATGTCTCGAAATTAGCCACGGGCACCAAATACATACGGCACGTGCAAGAAATGGGAGCGATATATATATGCAGTGTAAACTAATACGGTCAGCTAATTTACTGAGTGCAGTATCGATGCTACAGCTGTACGTGTATGACCTGAAATTCGTCGAACTCACGGCTTACGTCCTTGAAATGGTTGTAAATGTGATAAAAAATGTATATACTCGTACAGTCTAGACTAATTAGACTGTGTTTTTTTAAACAGAACAATATGACCCCTCCCATGGAGAAAAAACTCGCCCACATAGTATATTACAAGTACCAACAACGCAGCTTGCAAAGATGAGTATTGGCCCGAAATTCGTTGAACTCACGGCTGACGTTCTTGAAATATTCTTATTGTGTTATCAAAATTAAAATACAATCCAGCTGTGAGATCGAATATTTTGTCGAAACTCATCTTTTCAACCTGTGTGTGATACCCCGATCGCGCGTATTACGGGTTGTGTGTCCTCATTAAGGATATAGGTCGGCGACTCCCCTTGCAACTACAGTGTAGCTACCAGGGTCAACAGGGTGATGTTAGGCAGTCTGTGCGCGGAAACTATAATACCTGTTTTTGAGGGGGACAAAATCTGACAGCTGTGGAAGAAAATGCATCAGTTTATCAAGTGAATCCTGTAAGTCGAATAACCGGTGAGGGGCAAAGATGTCGGTTGACAGCGAGCTGACGAGCAGTCGAGCTGTCGAGGCTGTCTGTCGAGGGGTTTGGGGCTGTCTCGACAAACCATCCCCTATCCCCGGGTGGGATAACGCCTTCATATATCTGTTGAAATCCCTCATGCATGTATGTTTCTAGATGAAATAATGGTGAGTCGACTCAATCAAGTGAGTAGTTGACTGCTGTGCCCTGCAATTGATTGATACCATACACTTTGTATGTTGCACGTCCACGAGTGAGTCCCCGATGCTGCCTCCTACATCCTACATCTAGTCGTCTACGTGCGTGCGCGCTTTGCATTTCGGGTCTTTTGTTCGGCATAGGATCATCGTCCTGGACCTCGTGCGAGAAAAATATCGATGGCTTCAGTGTTTTTACCAGGAGCTTTTCCAAAATAGGGGATGTTGATTAAACATGCCCTGTTTTTCGACTGTCGAGGCTGTCTGTCGAGGGGTTTTCTACTTGACAGTCGGACGAGGGGCCAAAAGTCTGTCGATCGACATCTTTGGTGAGGGGAGGGCGGAGTTTTCAAGGACGTGGGGGCCTGATTTTGATCAAAAGGGGGGCGGGAGGGGGGGGAAGGGGGGAAGGGCACGGTTGGGGCAGGTCTATTTGTGCGTGGAAACTATAAATATTTCTTGTGGGGGAGGGGGAATGTGGCGGGGGGGGGGGGGCGGGGGCGGGGGGGGAGGGCTTTAAGTCGCATAGATGTAGGGGTTGGCTATACGCGGGGTGCTAGGTCTAGGCGATGGTGCGGGTGTTCGGTGAAGGAATGGGCGTTGGGGACGGGGGTGGGTGGGAATTGCAGCCGCGGCATGGACGGCTCTGAAACGATAACGAGGCGATATCCAGGGCGTGGAAGTGTTTATTACTCTGGCGGATTTCGATAGTAGATGGGGCGTTTATGCAGGAGGAAACGTATTAATCATATATGTAGGGGCTTGCTATACGTGCGGTGCTGGGTCTAGGCGATTGTGCGGGGTGTGGGGATGGAGGGGGCGTTGGAGGGGGGGAGGGGGGATGAAAGAAATATACGTCATGGATGGCTAGAAAGATAATGACGTGATATCAATGGCTTATTAGTGTTTATTACTCTGACCGATTTCGATTGTAAGTGGGGCGTTTGAACAAACTGGGCGGGGAACAAAGGGGGGGGGGGAAGATGAGTTGGAGCTACGGCGTGGATGGCTAGATGGATAATAAGATGATATCAGCTGGCTGGTAGTGTTTACTACTCTGGCAGATTTTGATTTCTTCAGGTGGTGCGTTTAAACAAGAATGATCGGGGGGGGGGGGGGGGGGCGGGGGGGCGAGCATTTCAATACGTGCGCGGAAACTATAAACGCTTGAAGGGGACGAATCTGACGGTTGCAGCAAGAAGACACCCCATTAAATCACCCGCCTGGTAATGTTTATTTTTCTAGAAGGTTTGATGTTACATATAGGATGCAACCCAGTTCTTAGGTGTAGTAAACAACGTGTTGAAAGCTTCATAATTTGTTATTGTACATGGATCGAAAGATGGAATATTTCAATCGATAGGTAAAATCATGTAGATACCATTGTTTTCTGACATCGCTAATTATGAGATGCATATTGCGAAATACAACAGGCGAGGTGATGGTCATGCAATGTCACCGCCATTGAGAACGACAGGGAGAGACGCGAATCGTTTGTGTTTTGAAAGGAACGCTTAGTGTACACGCGCTCAATGACGTTACTTCGTTAATCATACTTCGCATGGCATAGATTGGGAGGCCATCATGCAGGCGGTATGTACGGAATACCTTACGTAATAAGTTGGTAGTGCGGTTTACCGCAGTTTTAGCATACCTCTATTCATCTCCTCTTCACATTATCCTTGTCTCACATATACGATTTTACGCCTTTGATTTTTGCCGTGCGGATGTGGCTCTGAGGCCGATAAATCCAAGACAGAGATACATCTTACAAATACACCAAGCGAAGTGACGTGGGCATGCGATGTCACCACTATTGAACGCGAGGGTGACTTTACTTTGTTAGGCATATGCTACTTCGTTTGGTAGAGGTTGTCAGGCGATCATGCAAACGGCCAGAGGCGCGAAATACCCTGCGTAATAGGTTGGTAGTGTGGTCTACCGCAGTGGTAACATAATAACTGCCTGTACTTCATTTTCACATTTTTATTATCTAGTGTACGATTATACGCCCTGTTTTCTCCCCACTGTCGTCGAAGATGTTGTGGTCCTGATTATTTCGCGTCCATGTCTGGTGCTTTTGTTAGTGGTGCTCATGAAAACATGCCCTAGCGTGTAGTAGATGATCGCTGAGTGGTGTTCCTTTCCTTTACATCAAGCCAGGTAGTATATGTCAACGCAACCGCTTGATTAAAAACGACAAATAAAATTCCGCACACACCTGATACAGAGGAGACGCGGCCCGAAGATTGTTCAGTATACCGACGGTTAGGAACAGGTTATCGAGCAGCGCACTTCATTTTTACTACCGCTCCTCACTCCACCTAAAACACTACAGGCATGCGTTGGACCCAGTTCGCTGATGCCCAAAACCAATTGCAAAGGAGGTGATGTGGTGGGCGAATGCTTTAATGATGGGCGCTGCTACGATTACCTTGTTTCTTGTTCTGTTTTTGTTCTTGCGTTCTTGATGAACCTGTTATTTGGCAACGAACAGTTTTGACGTATTTTAGGTGTGTGCAAAAACTATATGTAGAATACTGTGCGATGTTTCCGAGTCGTAGGGACCCCAATTTGGAATCCAGGGTACATTTGTTCTATCTTTTGACTGGGTTTCGTATGTAGACTTGTGCGTGGTTTTAGTGTGTGGGCATTCTTGGTTGACGTTTTATATAATTTTATATAATATTGAGCGCAACCACACAAAATGAAGACGGTGTAGCTTGTCGTTGGTGGGCGGTTAGTTCTTCACATCCCTAGGTAAAAAAAAAGTAAAGGAGGAGCACAACTTTGGCAAAACAATGGATTTGGAACCGAAAGCTGCAACCCGTAAAATCACATTTTTTAGCCAATATTAAGACCAACTATTATGGGAAATATTTCAAGTGATTTTTTCCCTCTGGTGACAAGGATCTCCGACGCCAAAAATAAAAACCATATCCATGATCCATGGGACCAGAAATCATCGTTATTTCTGGGTTTAGAAAATAGTCTAGACTATAGAGGCGAGAGATCTCCAGATCCGCTGATTTCTGGGCCCAGAGATAAGAGCTCTTCTTCCAACCTCTCAGAACTGGGACCATTTGACTTTTGGATACTACCTTATACCAAGTATCACATGTCACCACTGCCTATTCTGTACCTGGTATGATACCTGTCTGCTGCATACGTCACCCAACACCCAAACAGCAAAGAGCCACAAACACACCTACTACTACGACAGCATACCGCTCTTGTTGTGTGCGAGACAGAGCTTCCTCCTCACACAAACGCAACGGCAGCAGCACCACCACCATCGAATCCACCACAACAGGCACACCACAGCAGCAGCACAGCAGCAGAGGCGGTGGTGACCTAACGTCGCCGGCAACAGTGTACGTGCCAGATTTCAAAAACAAAGGCAAACGGCGAAACAAGACATAGTCTAGACTACAGCAGTACCATTTCAAAATAAAACCACTTTCCAAAGACCAGACGCCATAATGGACGCCCCACATTTCTGACGAAGTTATTCCTGGAGCCACAAAACTACAAAATAATCGCCAGAAATTATCGCTCAAAATTATTCCATGGTAGTAGAGGTCTAAAACTGAAAGACTTACCCATTTCGCTGGTTCAAAATATATATTTTTTCCTTCGCCCACAGTTAGTGTATCGTTGGTCATTTGGTCCATAAACTATGTTTATCGCGAGTTCAAGAATTCCAAAACGACCTAGGGGCGGGGTAGACGAAACAAACAGGCCGACGATAGCAACCACAGATGAACCGTTCAGCGCCATTTTGCGTTCACTGAAGGCACACAAGACACAGATAGATAACGAAATAAATAGAACCTCCCAGTAAAAACTCACAATATATACCAGGTAGTATATTACGAGTACCAACAACGCAGCTTGCGAAGATGAGTATTAACCTGAAATTCGTCAAACTCACGGCTGACGTCGTTGAAAATTAGTTATAAAATAGAGCAATGAATGGCCGAAATCTGGTACAACACCCGGTCGACCGATAGCCGTTATCGGGTACCCCTTTAACACACAGTCCCACAACGACTCAGGACGACATCTCAGTTGGTCGAAACCACACCGCATCCGAACGCAGCCGCATGTCCATCGGGTGCACCCGATTATGGCTGAACAAGTCCTCGAAATGTACCCGACTCGCATACAAGCCACCCGATTAGGGCCGAACTACTCGACCACCAGCCCACACGCACACACGCGCACGCAGCGGGCGCGAACTCGCGCCACGTCACGAGGCGGGGCATTGTTTATTCTTTCGTCTCGGACGGGGCGCTTTTTCCGGAGCTCTTTCTTGTGGCTTGTGAGACCCCGCTCCGCTCACGCCGGCGCGCCCAACCACAGCCACAGCAGTAGTGATGATGTGCGACAACGGTCACCAGCGACAGCCGAGTACACACAAATTTGCAACACAACGCAACATGTGCACGATTATACATGACGCTCCACACATAACACGAAGCACTGCTGTGTACAGGACTGCTGGATTTGGCCTTTTCAAAACTAATTCCCATGTAAGAGAGGTACGATCACGACCCACAGAGCTTTTCCTGAAAAAAAGCATCCCTGCAGGGCACCTGTTAGCGAGACCTAGGAAATCAGTTGACTCAAATCATTTGGTCCTCATTTCTCGGGGTGTAACGTGACAGGTGGCGGCAAGAAAAATTTCGGGCCCGCCACGCCACGAACTTATTTCCCTGTGCCATTTGGAAAGGAGCATCTGAATCCTTAGCCCTTCTCGTGCCGTGTTCGTGCCCCGGTAGTCTGTGACCTATGTCTAAACCGTGTGCATAGATGCGCTTCTGTGCCTTGTGTGTAGGGGTGCTACCTGCGACTTCATGGTCCACAAAAAAGAGCTCCGGAAAAAGGTTGAGAAACAGCTCCGGAAAAAGAGCTCCGAGACGGAAGAACAAACAATGCCCCGCCTCGTGACGTGGCGCGAGTTCGCGCCCGCTGCGCGTGCGTGTGTGCGGTGTGGGCTGGTGGTCGAGTAGTCCGGCCATAATCGGGTGGCTTGTATGCGAGTCGGGTACATTTCGAGGACGTGTTCAGCCATAATCGGGTGCACCCGATGAACATGCGGCTGCGCTCGAATGCCGTGTGGTTTCGACCAATGAGATGTCGTCCAGAGTCGTTGTGGGACTGTGTGTTAAAGGGGTACCCGATAACGGCTATCGGTCGACCGGGTGTTGTACCACATTTCGGCCATCATTGCTCAAATAAATATACTGCTATGCGCGTTTGTGTATACGTGTACGTTGTCTCTACTATAATATCTCTGAGGTATCGTCAGGCCGCGAGGGGAAGGGAAGAAGAATCGGGAGGATTGCGGCCACTGGCCTGGGGGGGCAACGTTGATGAGGATTAAGGTGCACTCTCAGTTAAAAAAAATCTAGGGAAAGTAAATAGAAGATGAAGGCAGAAGATGTAGGGAGAGGAAATGGGCAAATGGTTGACGACACCACTGCATTATGGCGCGATCATTCGGCTTCATATTAGTCACTATTAATACTGCTTCTTGATGGAAGGATATTCGATTGGCATCAGAAAGGCATCTAGGCTATATTGTCGAAGGACAAAACAAAAACAAGTAACCTCCCAATAAGAAATCACCCATCTAATGTATTACGAGTACCAACAACGCAGCTTGCAAAGATGAGTATTGACCTGAAATTCGACGAACTCACGGCTGACGTCCTTGAAAATTAGTTATAAAATAATAATATTGTAGTTGGGGGGTATTTGGCGGGGGATCTCAGTACTCGCAGTAACTTATATCTGCGATGATGATGCTGTGGGTCAGTAGAGAAAATAGATGAGGGGAAGACCACAAAAAGAAAGCCGAAGAACGGCAGTAGACCACAGAAAACACAAGAACGGCACAAATATTACAGAAATATAATAATACCTACATGTGTGTTACCTGGTTGAATCTACTGCATGTGCTTGCATATACCAACACCAAACAACGTGTGCGTTCGCTGTTTGATATTTGCGTACGTATGGGCTAATCTGAGCTATGCAGACAAGTGGTGCAGCGACGGTAGTAGTAGCGGTGGATGTATGAAACGGCCACGATATATGATGAAATCAAGACAAAAACACGCACCACCATAATCATACCACAATCCTCTCGGTTAGGCACTTGCCTGGGGGGCGTAAAATATACACTTCTTCTTGTTGTATTTTCGTCGCTTGCTGAAACTCCGGCCGCACGAGCATCTTCAGCGTCACGTGCGCACGAGCATTGCCGAATGTAGTGAAGTCGGAGTGCCCCTTCTCTCTGTTGCTGAGGTACGTCACGTCCTTCATCGCCAGCAACGCGGGGTCTTTTAAGCTCGTGGCGATCTTCACGTACTTCAGGAGAGCTGCCCTGCTTGGGGGCTTGCGGTCGGCGTGCACAGAAAACCCCCGACAAAGCATGGTAAACGCAGGGATAATGCGCAGGCAACGGGTGAGGACGTTGGATTTTTCATGTGCGAAGTACGCACAGTTCAGGGTTGTGGAGCCGAAACAACTGTATTATGCGTCTTGGGTGAACAATAGTTACGGTCCGAGCGTCGTAAAAGAACCCTTCATCGCGCGCGTCTAGTGTACACACAAGCTGATCATCTCTTCGCCGCCCAGGGTCGACAAATGCCTAAAACAAGTGAAAACAAAAACACCTTTCGAAACCGCCCACGTACATGTCTGTAACAACAGCGGAGGCGATATAACACGTTAAAAACGAAACGAAAAGTACTTGCGAAATCGCCTCACGTCGATAGCGAAAAGCGGATAAAAATGCGTGCGCTCACCGCCAAAAAACGCTTGCGCTAGCTTCTGATAGAGAGCGTTGTGTCCCAGGGCTTTGTCCTTCTGCTGTTCGACCTGCACAAGCGATCTGTACCACGAAAGCTCATCTACGAGGAGGAGTGGTTCGACAAACGTCGCGGTTGCCTTGTTCATACCTGGGCACGACATTCAACGGACACGGAGGAATAGCAAGCGTTATAAATTAAAGATGCAGAGAAATAAAAAACGATTTTCCAAGACAAACATACGACATCATCAGTCAGCCGTCGATAATTAGGAACCAATGTCGTCGTCGACCTATCAGCGTCCACTCAAAATCGTCGGCAAATAGGCTCCTCTTACGAAACTACCGAACACAGCTCGCCCCTTTCTCATAGACAAAGACACAACGCGAGAGAGGCCCAGGAACGAACAATGATACATTTATCACAAGCTTTACTCACATGCGCACCTATCCGCCAACAACACATGCTGTCTGGTACCGGTCGCCCCGGTGGCGAATCAGGTTATCCTCGAGCCTGGTATAGGTCAGTTTCGTGAGTTCGAGCCCCGCCGAGTGCGTACTCGTATATATTCGTTGGGACTTTTTCTTGTGGACAATTTGACTTGCGGAAAGCGCGAGAGCGTGAGTTAGCAACACTACTCGATGAACAATCGACGAGCAATGGGATTGCTGAACCCTACGCGAGATAAAAATTGAAGCCAAGAACCGGGGGAGAGAAGGGACGACACCTGTGACCACGGCCTGTCCAGAAGCTGGAAAGTTGAAGTGTGCAAAAAAAAACAAAAAAAAAAATAACTGGTTTAGTTCCAAGTATGTGGTCCATGTACTTACGCACACACGTGATACCTGCTTCAAAGCATGTCACGTAGTTATGTGGTACATATTGTACACATAAGTATTCGTAACAAGAGGCACATTGTAATCAACTTACCTTTGGCCAACATCTTCATCATCGATACCTCCATCGGGTCATGAACGCGAACCATAACCATCAAAGGTGGCCGGCCAGCTTCCTTGTCGCTGGCCTTCAACGCAGCAGCGCGGTGATTGCCATCGATGACCTTCATGGAGATGTCCGGATGCAAGATCTGCCAAAGATCAACCCCGGGGGCCTTCCGTCAGCGAAACTAACGGTTGAAAAGTTTCCATGAAGCTGTTTTGGTCAATTGCTCCCTGCAGCTCTTTGATGCCGGGTTGCCTCAGGCCTCGCCCGAGTGACGTGAGCTCAAGGTTTGCGACAGAGACGGTCAGGGACCCGAGGAAGATACGCTCTAGGAGCTTCTGCATTCTTCCTGGTTCGGAAGCAGCCTTCTTCGGAGGTATGGTCAAGACGTGTATTTGTTTCGTTCTTGACTCAACGCTGGACGGTGAGGGGGTGTTTTTTTTCACTGATTGAGGGTGGAGACGGGGTAGAGTTCTTGTGGACAATTTGACTTGCGGAAAGCGCGAGAGCGTGAGTTAGCAACACCCGATGAAAAATCGACGAGTAGTGGGATTATTGCTGAACCCTATGCGTGACAAAAATTGAAGGCAAGAATCGGGGGGAAGCAGGGACGACACCTGTGACCACGGCTTGTCCAGAAGCTGGAAAGTAGAAGTGCGAAAAAAAAATAAAAAAAAATAGTTGGTGGTGGGGGAGAGATGCACGTCTTGATGTGTGAACACGTGGCCTCTTTTTACCCTGGTTGGAGGGGTGAACACGTCAGGGGTGAACACGTCACCCCCTTGGTATCCTGGTTGGGGGGCTCATCCCAGTAGGGCCTGGCAGGGAGTGGTGCCTGAAGAAGCGTATCATATTAAATAAAACAAAAGATACGTTCAGTCCGAGGGGTTGTTGGTTGCGCGGTGGGTCGTTGTGCTCACTCTAATATTGTTATCCCGCCATGCCGGATTTTGTATGTAGTGCTATTCATAACTGGAGGACACTTGTTTTATGTGTTTTGCTTTTTATTTTTTGTGGTATTGCGGACACTGCATTTGCCTTGTGTATTTCCACACATAGTCTAGTCTAGACGTTTTTCATTTTTTTATAAAGTAGTAGACTATTCTACTGATCCAGTACTTTCCTCTACGGTCGGCAGTAGATATCTATCTCGTACTTGTAAGCAGTGAGCAGTGTAATATACTGGCTGATCCAGTAGCATGTAGATAGCTGCATCCGCCTGCTGCATACTGCAGTAGTACAGTAGGTTGCTTCTTTACGGAAGGATATTAGATCAGTCTTCTGCCACACAACTGCAGCAGGTTTGACGGAAGGGTATTCGTTGCAGTTGTTGTGTTAATGCTCAACCCTTTAGGTACCAGGAAAATGACTACCTGGTACTAGTTACTGCCAGCAAATTGCTTCTGCTACGGTATTAAACGTTAGGTTACTAGTTAACACAAGGATACTGATTAGAAGGTTGCTGTCAACACGCACCAATTTCATGCAGATCGGGAGAAAGTGCTACGACTGCATGCACACCCCGCCGGACAGCGTAATCCCGAAAAAACTCGTGATCACCGCGAAGGACACGAAAACGCTGCACTTCAAGAGCGCGGTGAATGGGTGCAAAATCTACCTCTGGCGAGCGTTCACGCCAATCAAGACGGTATCTTCCAGGCGGTTACCAAATTGGCCAAGGCCCAGCAGGATAAGCTGGACAACACGCGGACGGCAGTGGACCTCAGCGCCCTCTTTGACGCCGATTCCGACTGAACCCCTACGGTTGTTGTTGTCGTTGTCTTGGTTTTTGGCGTGTGCTCGTGACGTGGCGGTTACCTGCACCATAAATAAGTTGACTCTTTACCTGTGCAAAGATTCCCAACGTACCCTCTTTGGCGTGTGCCGTGGAGATTTTGGTTTTGTCGCTGCACCTACCTGTTCTCTGAGAGGAGGTCGCAGTTATTTGTGCGTCTCGGACTTCGCCGACCTGTTTTTTTTTGTTCGTCTTGGCGTGTGCCATAGAAAATTCACTTCTGCCGCTGCACTTGCTCTCTGAGTAGATCGCCTGCTATTTCCGCGTCTAGGACTGTACCGATATTTCTCATTCGCCTTCGGTGCGTGCCGGAGATACTGCGTGAGAGTTGAATATCATATTTCAAACTGTGGGTTCTTTCTACTACAAAGCAACTTCCTTCAATAATGGCTAATAATGTCCCTCAACGCTTAGGCGTGGTTTATTTCGGGGAATTAACGGCCTCTTGGCCATTTACGTATATTTGTTCGTCTACCGACGTCCCTGCAGTCCCTCCACACAACCTGCGCCTCAACGTTAGCTGCGTCGTCATGTTCATGCGCAACGTCAACTTTGACACCGGCATCGTTTAACCGTAAAAAAGGCGTTGTGCGAGCCGTATCGCCACACATTGTTGACGTTGAGGTCATAGCTCCAGATTCCCCCCTCATCAAAATACCACGAATTATTTTTGAAGCTAAAGTCGGGTCCAAAGGAATCACATTCCATCGCAGACAATTTACCCTACGCGTTTGCTACGCAGTTATCGTCAACAAAAGCCGAGGCCAAACTTTGTCTAAAGTCGGTCTCGACCTTCGAGATGATGGTCTTCTGCCATAGTCAGCTACAGGACTCGGATTGCCCAAATTGAGTCCGCTCGTCTATCGACCACCGCTCCTTCCATACGCTGTCACTTCAGCACAACTGCCACCTTCACGGCGCCATCCTCCTGATAATGGCTGGAACACCGTTGACGAAGTTGGCGACGGCGCCTGCCTTTTAAGAACTATTGCACGACGAGAGTTTGGCAACCCAGAGCTTCACTCCCAAGTTCGAAGCGAAATCGTTTCTCACATTGCACAAAACCCTCAACAATACGTTACGCACATATCCAGCGGGTTCGGGAACGAACCAATCCACATCCTTCGGAGAGCCCCACGCACTTACCACAACCTGCAAGAATACCTCCAAAGTATGTCACACCCAAACGCTTACGCCAGCTACATCGAAATTGCGGCTCCAATACAATTATACAACATTGCCATAAGAGGAAGGATGTCGTTGGGGTAACCTGGTGTTTGGGGGTAACGGGTAGAAGGATAGAACAGCAGAAGAACGGGAAATCTCGGGGTTTATGAATGTAGGGTGCAGGATGTTGGGTACGGGGTATCATAGAAAAAATGAAGGTTCCTGATAATTGTGAGAACGTGAGATCGAGAGGTCAAATACCAACAAGCAACTGTAGAGCGGTGTGAAGCGGGGGATCGTCGGTGCAGCGAATAGTCAAAAAATGAGTCGCTAACGGACGAGGCCCGGCACGAGAAGAAGAGGACCGGGGGGCAGAAGACAAGGGACGTAAGGGAGTCGTCAAGTTGGTTTTTTTGTCAAGTTTTTTTTTTGCCTTTTCTGTTTTCTCTTCTCGTTCTGGTTTGCTGTGCTGGAGGGTGAGCATTGTTGAGAGCAGCAGTCGTCCGGAAGAACGAGCAAGGATGGAGGGCCTTACCCCGACCCAACAACAGGACAAGGACCGGGACAACCCGGTTGGAGGCCCAGGCCCAACGCAGTCGGGAGGCGGAGCAACCGGGAGCGTGGAAGAGGGTACAATGTACGGGAATACGCTAGCAACCGTAAGTGCGTCGTCTAGTAGAAGCGTGCAGTTCCCGGGGGTCGAACCACAGGCGCGTGACGGAGACCACAGACGGTCAGGTAGAACGAATACTCGCATATCGCCAGAGGCAGAGAAGGAAGGAGTTCAGT
This sequence comes from Undaria pinnatifida, assembly GCA_012845835.1. Taxonomy (NCBI): domain Eukaryota; class Phaeophyceae; order Laminariales; family Alariaceae; genus Undaria; species Undaria pinnatifida. Next base: position 3,761,871 of record JABAKD010000010.1, read on the forward strand.
TAGGCACCACCGCGAACAAACCAACCACGTCCAACATGTTCCACCCCCGCAACGCCACCAAAATTTTCCCCGAGCGGAATCTCGGGGCCCCCCATCGGCGGGTGGGAGGAGTTCGTATCAGCAGGAGGCAGGGGTGGGGCGGGATTACAGCCAGGTGGCGGTTTTTAACGGGCCATAACAGGCGCCCAGGGGACAGGTAGGAGCGCCGCACCACCCGCAGCAAGGGTGGACACCGCAGCGGCAGTATAACACGGGCGCACAACAGCAGCCGCAGCAAGGCGAGGCGCCACAGCAACAAGGGGCGGCAATGGGGGGGGGGGGGGGGGGGGGGGTACAGCAACAACAGCAGCAGCAGCGGGGTTGGTCACCGCAGCAGCTGAGCGAGGACGCACCACGGCAACAGCAGCAGCACGCAGCAGCCGCATAGCGGAGGCACGCCACAGCAGCGGCAGCAAGGGTGGGGACCAAAACAGAGGGGGGGGGGGGTACGTTGGGGAGCAGTAGGTAGGTGCAGTGAGCCCGCGACAGCAGCAGTCAAACTGGCAGCAGCGGCTACAGCCAAGTAGTCAGCAGCAGCAATTAGACACGAGGGGCTTCGGGGAAATGAGAGCGTGGGAGTTAGAAGGGTCAGGACAGCGACAGAAGCAGTTGGGAGCGCCCTCAGGGCAGTGAGGGCGGGGAGAGGCTGGGTGGAAACCCGTGGGAGATGGATTCGACGAGGCTGCAACATCAACGGTATCAGGAACTGGGCACGGGATGGGAAGACGAGAGCGGCATTTCATATAGCAACAGGCCGCGGTGGGGGGTGGGGGAGGGAGTTATGAGTTTTTCGTCGGGGGGTCCGGGGGGAAGAGGGGCAGGGGGAGGGGGGGGGGGGGGGGGGGGGGCAGTGGGGGGCGGGGGGCCGGGAAGGATACTGTAAGCCATCCCTGACGGAAACGTTGTGGCGGAAGGGGAACCGCACGGTGGTAGTCTGGGCGTCTCTACGCGGGGGCGGGAAGGCACCACCGTACGATTTGGTGGAGGCGATGAGCATGGTCACGGGAGGTTTCATCATGGAGGGAGAGGGCGCCCAGCAGATAGCAGGACTGAGCAACATCGATGTCCGCAACGTCTCCCAGAGGGGCCATTTTGGCTTCGGGGGAGGGACGGTGCAGGTATCCCTGGACCACAGGGTGGAGGCCGTGTTTCTGTTGCTATCACACCTCATGTGGTACGTGGTGGACGGAAATAAAGCCTTTGGGCAAGCATCGCTCAGACGGACGGACAAGCTGGTGGAGCGCTTTCGCGCGGTAGTGCAAGGGGTGAGGACTTTCACGCGCAGAATACACGGGTGGCCCTATCAGGACCATTTAGGGGCAAATTCGTCCTATGTTTCAACAAAGATCTCCAGGAGTGGACGGAGGAAGTATCCCGGCAGGCGCACGTGCTGAAGCAGGAGGTCGGGACGTTCCCGGGTCCGAGCGACGCATACCCGATGCCACTACCGCTTTTCATGCGAACCCATACGTGGGTTACAACGGCACCCATCTACCTGGCGGACGTAGGGTACGCAGAGGAGCCCACGGCAGGGGGGTATAGGAAGAGACGGGGGGGGGGGAGAGGGGAGGGGGCAAGCGAGACCGGGGCGGCAGGAGTGTGGGGGTGTGGTGTGGGGGGGAACGAACAAGGAGCGGAGGGGGTTGGGGTGGGGAGGGAGGAGGAGGCGGAGGCGGAGGGGGAGGGGGAGGAGGGGGGGGGGGGGGGGGGGGGGGAAGGAGGAGGAGGAAAGAGGGGGGAGGGAGGAGGAGGGGCAGAAGGGGCATATGACCGACCATGCCGCGACTACGAAGAACTCGGGGCATACCTCCACGAGCCAAAAAAGGGGATGCCATGCAAATACCGGCACGAGGGTGGTTACAAAACCTCGAAGGGTGCGTTGTTGCCGAAGGAGGGGGGCGGGTCGGGAAAGCGAAAGAGGGGGGAAGAATAGGAAGAGAGGGGGTCGGAGAGAAGAAAGGGGGAGGGGGGAGGAGGGGAGGGGAGAGACGGACCGGCAAAGAAATGAGGGCACGGGCTCCGCGGCGCAGCGGGGCCAACCAGGCGAGCTACCGACACCAGTTCTGAGGCTACCACGTCGAGGGCAGCGGCGGGGGGTTCGGTTTGGGCACTGGGCCAAAGGAGGGAGCCGACTCCTCCAGGATCGGTGGTTGTGTCAGATACAGGTGCAGGAGTTGGGGACGGGGGAGCAGGTCATGTGTTCGGAGATATTGCGAGAGGGTACGCATTTGAAAGAGTTGCAGCTTCGACTCGAAGGACTTACGAGGCGAACTGGAGGATGTGGGTGAGCTGGCGGTCTTTTATAGGAAAGGAGTGTTGGCTGCGGAAAGACATGGGGGAGATGGAGCTGGTAGGGGAACTGGTCGAGTTCATGGGATACTGTTGCGCAGAGAAGGGAACAAGGAGTCGACCATAGTAGGCAAGTTGGTGGCGATCAATTTCTACCATGAGCAGTTCTTGGGGCTATCAGTGCCCATGAGTAACCCGTTGATTAGATCTGTCAGGCAAGGTATCAAGAGGGCGCACGTAGGGATGGGTAGTCAGCAGAAAGTGAGAAGGCCGTTGATGTGGAGGATGCTGACGGAGATGCAGGAGAGCGTACAGGCATGGGGGGTAGGCGGGAGGGTGTTATGGATTGGTTTGGCGCTGACGTGTTTTTTTATGTCACGAGCGTCGGAATTATTTGCCACGGGAAAGGGGTGTTCCACAAAGTATACTGTTTGAGGGGGGGGGGGATGTGGCATTCTTCAAGGGTAACGAGCAGTTGGTATGAAGCAAAATACACGAAGCAAAGAAAGTGGATGTGAGGTTCAAGGGATCGAAGGAGGACCAAGGGAGAAAAGGGGCTGTACTGGTGATAACAAGGACAGGGCGGAGGAAGGAAGGAGAAAGAGGGGCGGTGGGTCTATTAGTGGAGCTGTTTAGGTTGTACGGTAACGGGGATTTAACGAAAGAAGCGCTCTTGACGTCATTTAGGGGAAAGGATGGTTGGGAGGTTTGGTCTACGGGACGGGTAACACAGTGCTTAAGGGATGGCATAGCAAGCGTAGGGGAGAGGTGGAGAGAGGAAGGGAGGGAAGCGGGGGCGAGACTTATTCCAAAGGAATTCGCGTTACATTCGGGGAGGATAGGTGGAGCGACAAGACTAGCCGCGGAAGTGGTACCAGAGGTCGTAATAAAGAAAGAAGGAAGGTGGTCGTCAGACTCGTTTATGGTGTACGTTAGGGCGAATATGGAGGACCCGGTTTGGGTGTCAGAGGTGTTGGAGCACGGGGCATGGGAGTTTGAGAGACAACCGGGACAAGGGACTAGATGGGGCGGAATGGGAGTGCCCAAAAATGTAACGACCGCTTGGGGAACTGCTATCGGACCCCAAACGGTCAGGACATAACCGGACGGAGAGTGGAGAGAATCGCGGTCTCGGGTGGGGAGGAGCCTCACTAGCGGAAGCCGACCGGTAGGTAGGTCGACCGCGTTTCGTTGGATGGGTGGGGGAGGCGTAAACAAGAGGGGAAAGGGAGGGAGCGGCCCCTCCTCCCGCTCCTCCCTCCCGCTATTTTTTATAGAGGTAGGGGAGGCGTACGCATTTGGGGGAGGACAGCCCTTCCCCCCCCACCACCATTTCGGCTTCTTCAATTAATATAAAGCATACTTCGTCGAAGTAAAACCCAAAGAGGAAGGTTGTCGTTGGGGCAACCTGGTGTTTGGGGGTAACGGGTAGAAAGATAGAACAGCAGAAGAACGGGAAATCTCGGGGTTTCCAAAGGTAGGGTGCAGGATGCTGGGTACGGGGTATCATAAAAAAAGTGAACGTTCCAGATAATTGTGAGAAAATAAGATCGAGAGGTCGAATACCAACAAGCAACTGTAGAGCGGTGTGAAGCGGGGGATCGTCGGTGCAGCGAATAGCCAAAAGCAAGTCGCTAACGGGCGAGGCCCGGCACGAGCTGAAGAGGACCGGGGCTGGCAAGTGACACCCGCAAGGAACGTAAGGGAGTCGTCAAGTTGTTTTTTTTCTCGCCCACCCTCCCACGAAAATTCCACACGGCGGATGAGCAAACGGAAGGGAAGAGGACACAGTGGTAGATTAGTGATGGCATAATCCCGATCGCACGGGCCGTTAGAAACGAACAATAATCGTTTAGCAATTGTGGTGGGTTCCCGATATGAACGGGCTGTTAGAAACAGGACTATCTGAAAGCACAAATACATAGTGGTCGGTCAGTGGTGGCCTAATCCCGATATGAGCGGGCCGTTAGAAACGGAAATCACCACATCCATGACCGCTTGGCAGTCGAGTTGGGTCCCCGACAGGAGCGGGTCGTTAGAAACAGAAAAACAAACAGAAAGCACGCCCAAAGTAGTGGTCGATTAGCGGTGATTTTCCCGGGCGCACGGGCCGTTAGAAACGGAATGACTGTATCATTAATCGTTTAGCAATTGTGGGGGGGTCCCCGATATGAGTGGGCCGTTAGAAACGGAAAACCCACACGAAAGCACACACAAGTAGTAGTGGGTCGAGTAGGTCCCCGATCGCACGAGCCGTCAGAAACGGAACTACTTGGCTGTTTCAGCGATTGCGGGGTCCGGAATGAACGGGCCTCCGATTTGCACACGAAAAACCTAAGAAGGGGGAGGCGTCTCACTAGCGGAAGCCGACCGGTAGGTAGGTCGACCGCGTTTCCTTGTGTGAGTGGGGAAGGCGTAAGCAAGAGGGGAAAGGGAGGGAGCGGCCCCTCCTCCCCCTCCTCCCTCCCGCTATTTTCTATAGAGGTAGGGGAGGCGTACGCATCCGGGGGGGGCGGGAGCAGGAAAGCCCTTCCCCCCCCACCACCATTTCGGCTTCTTTATCTAATATAAAGCATCTTTCGTGGAAGTAAAACCCAAAACATTACATTCATTCTCAGGGTTGTCCCTGCCTTCATTCCGATAAATCCCAGCTATTTACATATCATATTCTATACCAACCCAACTCCATGCATTATTCTACTCTGCTTGGACTAAACAATGATATTAACAGTTGAAAAACACGACACTTGCGTCACCCCACGTCCGAAGGGGAAACTTGTAAAACATACTATACGAGTGGGTGAGTTTTTTATTGGGAGGGGTCTTTTTTCATTTTTTATTTATCATTTTTGAATTACAATACCTGGTATATATTATAAAAATGAAAATAAACTCCAGCTAGCTGTGAGATCGAAGGTTTTGTCGAAACTCATCTTTGCAAGCTGCGTGCGATACTCCAATCGCGCGTATTACGGGTTGTGTGTCCTCATTAAGAATATATATATATTATAAAAATGAAAATACACTCCAGCTGTGAGATCGAAAACTTTGCCCAAACTCTTCTTTGCAAGCTGTGTGCAAGAATATAAGAACATATATATATATATATATATCTTTTGTTTTTCTCATTTATTATTATGCTTTAAAAATTCAAGGACGTCAGCCGTGAGTTCGACGAATTTCGGGTCAATCCTCATATTTGCAAGCTGCGTTGTTGGTACTTATAATATACTATGTGCGTGAGTTGAGGGGTCCTATTGTTTTGTTTTAAATATATATATATATTGGGTTTGAGTCCACTATAATGGTTAGTGTGGGTACACGCATCATACATTGAAAGTACACATGGCAGCGTTAAACGCACAGCATGCAGTGAACACCCGAGAGCACCTCTTTGCTCATTTTCTGCCTCTCCCTGACTGAGCAGATGTCTTTGTTTCATATTTTCGTGTTCATAATCCTGGAGGCACGCGCAGACCATGAGTGACCGCCCGTGCGTAATCGTCCAAAGATAGGTACCAAAAACCGGCGAGATATCGATCTACCAAGATTAATGGCGGACCCGCATCTCCGGGTGAATTTGCAAAACGCGATAGCAGCCAAGCTTGCCTCTCCGACACCCGGTACTAATGCCGGAAGCGTTGATGACATGGCCTCATTACTGACCGAGACGCTACTACTGTCAAATGCGGCCGACGTAGCGCCCCCTATTCGACGCAAACAAATACCGAGGGGCTGGTGTGCGACCGAGGAGACGAAAGCGGAGTTGAACGCACGATGGCAAGATAGGGAAGACACGAGGAAACGGGTCCGTTCAGCTCCAGACGGTCGCGGTCCACGGCAAGCCTCGAAGGCGACCGCCCAACAGCTGAAACGCACGAGGGCGGAAGCTGTTCAGGGGTTCTTCGAAGATTACGTTAGCCAATTCGAAGGGCTTCTCCGAGAAGGTGATCAATTGGCCTCTACAAACACCTGAAGGGGATGGATGTGGGAAGGAAGAGGACGCTTACCTCGCAGTACATAAGGACGAGGAAGGTTGATTGCTGCGGGATAATGCCCTCATCCGTGAGCGGTGGGTGAGGTGGTTTCACAAACTGCTTAACATCAAGTCGCCGACCCTTGATCCGAGCATTGTTGGCGAGCTTAAGCAGTGGCCCCCGTACAGACCACTGGACGATGTCCCGCCTAGGTGAGAAGTAGAGGAGGCGATCCGTGCGCTGGCAAATCGAAAGGCGGTAGGGCCCGATGGTCTCCCGGCCGAGCTCTTGAAGGTTTCGGCCGACGAAGGAGAATTGAACACCCTTGGAAACTTCCATGATATCATCGTCGCTGTGTGGAGGGGAAGTGGCGTACCGCAACAATGGAAAGATGCAACGATTAAGGTGCTTCACAAGAAGAAAGATCGGACTGAGTGTGGCAATTATCGTGGCAACTCTATCGTGGCCCACGCCGACAAAGTACTCCTCGAAGTCATCGCGGGTCGCCTAATTGACTATTGCGAAAACATGCTGACAGAGGAACAGTGCAGACCCCAACGCTCGACGGTTGACATGATGTTCGTAGTACGACGACTGCAGGAACTGGCGCGGAAGAAGGACACCCCCTTGTACATGTGCTTTATCGACCTCACCAAAGCATACGACTCCGTCGACCGAACCCTTCTGTGGGATGCCCTTGCTCGTTTTGGTGTGTCACCGAGAATGCTCGCCATCATCTGCCAATTCCACGACGGCATGAATGCATGCGTGCGGCTGGATGATGGAGAGTGCTCGGAAAAGTTCGACGTGGGGCAAGGTCTCAGGCAAAGATGCGTGCTCGCGCCACTGCTGTTTAACATGCTTTCCACGGCGGTACTGCTTGTGGCCAAGAAACGCTTCCTCGCTGATGCAGCCATCACGGACAACATGGTGCAGCTCCAACGACTGAAGAAAGGCGAGAAGAAGGGCACTTCACGCACAGGAAAAGTTGACGCACGGAGGGGGAAGGAGGGGGGAGGAGGTGCAGAGATTGTGGGGTATGCTGTACGCGGACGATGCGGGCATCGTACCGCGATCATCAGAAGGGCTGGAGAGGATGATGACGGCGATCGTGATTGCGTGCTTCGTGGTTCGGGCTTACAGTACCCGAGGCAAAAACAGAGATAATGTGCCTGGAAACCAAAGGCGGGGGGAAGGTGCCCTTCACAATCAATGCAGCCGGCCAGGTATACAAATAAACAACCGAGTTTGGGTACTTGGGCGAGGCTATCATCACAGGCAGAGACCCTAGCATTGAAATAACGCGGCGTCTTCAGAGGGCCTGGGCGTGCTTCCAGCGGTACAAGTTGGAAATCTATGATCGCCCGGGTGTGCGCGTGCGCTTACGGTTGAAGGTGCGGTTGCTGAAAGCTGAAGTGGTCGAGACACTTCGTTACGGTTGCATGACGTGGAGCCCGAAGAAGCCTGACTATGACAGGCTACGACAGGTTCACCGCTCCATGCTCCTCCGATGCCTTGGATGGCGGAAACGGAAGCGCGACGACCACACCCTATCGTACACCGACGTGCTTGTCAAGACAGCTTCGGAGAGCATAGAGGCGATAATACGCAAACGGAGGATATTGTTTGCGGGATTCGTTGCACGCATGGGGGAGGAGCGTCTGCCACAGAGGGTGATGTCTGGGGAGTTTGTTGGGGGTAAGGGCTACTCAGGGGGGCAAGAGAAAGACTGGATGGATCATCTGAATGAGGATATGTCGGTCTTTGGAATGAAATTCGAAGGATGGCGAGAGGCTGCTCAGAGGGCTGGCAGATGGTTTCGACGAGTAGAGGAGGAAGTCGAGTTGTTCATGCGGAATTGGCATGAAGCGGAGAGACGCAAAGCTGCAGAGCGACGCGCAAAGGCTGCGGCAGCGCCATGCACCGTTGGCATCTCTAAGCGGCCGGAGGGAGGGGGAAGGGGGGGGGCGGGGGGGGGGGGGGGGAGGGAGGGGAGGGGGGTAGGGGGGAAGGGGGGAAGGGGGGAAGGGGGGAAGGGGGGCAGGGGGGGAGGGGGGAAGGGGGGGGAGGGGGGAAGGGGGGGGAGGGGGGGAGGGGGGGAGGGGGGGAGCGGGGGAGGAGGGGGAGGAGGGGGGGGGGCAAGGGGGGGCGTCATGCCCAAGAGACTGAAGTCTGGGTTCGGCCATCATCGTCTTGAAAGTTGTGGGCCTTTTAATGGCCGTCACAAGAGAGCATAATACCGGCCTGACTTCTTCGCCACGTTACGTTCTCTCCGCAGCGCCATTGATGATGCACTTGATACCCTCTATGAGCCCAATGCCGTCTTTAGCCAGTTTCTAGGGTCTGCTAGTATGACTTTTTTCTTTTTTTTTCTTCTCTTTTCCTTTTTCCCTGCTTCCTCTTCTTGTCTTGTCTTCTCTTGCTTTTCTTGTATTTTTCTTTTCTTTTCTTTCCTTTTTCGTTTTTTTCTTGTTTCGCTTGTCTTCTCTTTTCATTACTTTCCTTTACCTCCTTGTCTTTTCTTTGTTTATTTTCTTCAATTGACTTGCGTCTGTCGTGCGCATGCGTAGTGATAGATACTACGTTAAATATATACGTGGTAGTATTTCTTGGTTGGCGAGCGGTATAGTCGGTTTCTCCATGCGGGAGTAATGAGACGTATGCACCGGTATGGACCTGGCACATCGTAGACTGACTCCCGATTTCACTTTTATATGTGTCTGGTGGAGGCATGAACTGCGTCAGCTGTGGTTTATGCGCGTACCACCTTGGGTTGTTTGTGTTTTTCCCTGGGGTATTACTCAGCTCCAGAGTAACTGGAGCCTGTCCTGTGACCACGGACTTGATTATGCGAGTTAATGTAAGAACAACAACACCAAAAACAACAACAACAACAACAACAACAACCACAACAACAACAACAACAACAACAACAACAACAACAACAACATGACCATCGGTCTATGTATTTGTTTATTTCTTTTTTTTCTAAACCTCTTGCGAAACTCGCTAACTTGAATAGAGTATTGGACGCTCATACAAATCGATTATTAACATGATCTTTGTCGTTTGTTGATGAAAATATTCACAATGTCGGCATGTATTGCAATGACGACCGACAGCTGTCAGAACTACCATGACAGCTGCTACTTCACCATCACGATACTTGAACCCCCTCACTCAACCTCGCCTCTCGGCCATCCACATCTTCTTTCATTCCCCCCTTCCTCGACCACCCCTCCCTTCTCTTCTTACTCCTCCCTTCTACCACTCACTTACTACTACTGCTGCTACTACTACTGCTACTACCACAGTAACTACTGCTACTACTGCCACAACTACTACTACTACTGCTGCTGCTGCTACTACTACAGTAACTACTGCTACTACTGCCACAACTACATACCGCTACTACCTACCGCTGCCGGTGTCATGACTCTCCTAGCGTGCGCCTCAATCGTCTGCGCGCTGTTCACTGTCCACATCGGAACCGCGAACGGACAACCGGTGAGCGAGGTTAACCCCTTCCGTATTTGAGGGAATTGCACCCACAATCAGTCTCGTGTAAAAAAAACTGCTTGAAGTCAGTGTGAGGTAAGTAGCAATCGCAATTTTCAGCATTACTCATGTACTTCGAAGTTAGTTACTAATATTGGTAGAAGTAGTAGCATTAATAGTAGCATTAATAGCAGCCGCAATCTCAACCGACTACCAACAAATACAGTAGTATAGACTGATAGTGGGGGTTGCTGTAAATGCGTTGAATCTTCGTTGAAATATGTTTCAGCTCGGTCGACGAGGTCTGCCACCGTAAATGACGATCATGACCACGGTGCACCGTCGTGGTAGCAGCCACCTGGCTTCTGGATGGCGCAGCCAACAATATCCACTGCTGCTTTGCCAATCCCTGCGCCCTAACGTGCCCAAAACCTCCCTTCTCTCCATTCGCGTGATTGCATCATGTACATGTCTTTGATTTCGATTGGCTTGAACTACTACTACTGCTACAAATCTTTCCCGGCGAAATCTCACGGCGAAACAACAGCTGGCGCGAAGGCTTCATCGGAGTTCGCATGCCGGTGAGAATGTCACACACACACTTCTTGCGCGGTAGCAAAAAATGTATTCATATAATCTTATGGCGCGGTGACGCCACTGCTTGCGGTGGCTACGTTTTCCGCCCCACACAGCCACTCCTACGCACACCCCTGGTCCGTTGTTGGGGTGCAGTGAGCGCTTGTATTCTTAGTACAACAACAACAGGGGGTTGCGCATGCGAGGACATAATAAAGAGAGAGCGTGCGCCCCTCATCGCTCGTACCCTTCCTCCCGCCCGTTAAACGGTTGTTGATGAAACGAGCGCGAAATATACGTTTTACATGTAGGTGGAAGTGTTGTAGGTTGCGTGTTTTGTATACACCCGCTTGTTGTGCAACCGCGCTTGACAATTAATTGCGTGGCGCTTGCTACATACGACACTCCCCCGGTCATGTTCGCGCGCCTCTACCTTGCTTCTCAAACTGCCTCCAACGCAATCTTCTCCACGTTTTACTTTATTACCATTAATACTTATAAGTCCGTGCAGTTTTGCACCCATGTTCCGGGTAGGGCAGGGCAGCACTTCGACTTGTTCGATTCAATATTCGATAGAGAGTAAAAACCGTTACCACACAACACATAGTCTACGCGTGTAGGGTGTAAGGTAATGCCAAGAGATTGATATAGACAAACAGTAGACTGCTTACTACTTCTGTCGTTTCCTCTATTGATAAATCCGAGTCCACGCAGACTGACCCTCTAGTCTGGCCACGAAGAAACGTTTCTAGTGCGTTTCTTGACGTTTCGACTCAGCCAAGAATCTAGTGATGGGAAAACCCATGCTCAGGGTCGGCTTACTCGCGTGGCCTAACTCATGCGGGGGGCTTGTTTGCGCGGTGGCAGCGGATAAAAGACAAGTCCCAGTTGTTAATCATTTTGTGGAATATTCCATTATATTATTGTCGCGTAGATCCGAGTATATTATCACATTCAAGTCATGGGATAAGCCAAGATCGGCCAGAAGAAGCCGCCCACAAATCAGGGGCAAAAACCGGACCAAACCAAGACTGATACAAGTATAAAGGGCGTGCCCCATCGGAATCAACCCAGAACTAAACATACTGTAGAAGGCATGTTTCCATCGGGGTAGCTGACACTTTGACAACACACCACCATCGAATAGAAAACGCTCGTTTCCCAATAATACCAAATATCCCATATCGCTCGCGTACATATATACGGAGTATATAATACGTGAATCACGAATCTTGTGTCCGTAGATTACAAAACTATACGGCTCATCGGGCAGGCTGCAAGCACTGTATCTTTTATCCCCCTGTTTGTCAGTCTGCCTTGATGGCAGTGCCTCTACATCTTACCATAGTCTATGCATTTATCCCAAAAATAAAACATAGTTCCCTAATTCTACCAGCACATATTTGACATCCCTTCGGACATGACCAGTCACGAATCCAAAACACGAATAAATAACCGCGTCAAAAATTCAAGTCCAGTACCCCCCCAACACTATACTACAAGTACAGGGAGTAAATCACCATCAATCTAATCATCAGTCCAAGCGCATTGATTTTTAATCGACGTGGTGTCCGCTGAACGAGACACGATGCCTTGTGACCTGTACCAACAGAGTTGACAGAAAAAAGTCAGTTTTCAGCATTGACCATATAATCAGGCAATCAAGCATCACATGTCCTATCATATAATATATCCTTAATGAGGACACACAACTCGTAATGCGCGCGATCGGAGTATCACACACAGCTTGCAAAAATGAGTTTCGACGAAATCTTCGATCTCACAGCTGGAGTGTATTTTAATTTTTATAATAATATACCGTGATGAGGATTGGAGGTTGGCACCAAGACACCCATTGGGAGAGCACCTGATGAGAGATATCATACGACAAATAAAGTCAACCGACCATAAATGATCATTCGTGACGCACGTGCATATATGCGCGTATTCTTGCGCAATGACTATCATCACCCATGTTACCGATTCAAGAACAAATCGTCCACAATTTGTTCGTGTGCACTTTCTCCCAACTAATACTACTGGGTATGTATACTTTTAGCACACCTATTGAATAATATCTCCCATAAAATATCACAACCCCGAAAAATCCCAAGACAAACCAAATAGGGATTGGGATTAGCGTTAGGGTTTCATACCTGGTAGAAGATACTAGCCGGTCGCCCCGGTGGCGTATCAGGTTCTCCTCGAGCTTGGTATAGGTCAGTTTCGTGAGTTCGAGCCCCGCCGATTGCATACTCGTATAATAAGTTCGTTGGGACTTTTTCTTGTTGTGCACAAATTTACTTGCGGGAAGCTCGAGAGCGTGAGTTTTAGCAACACTCGATGAAAAATCGACGAGCAGTGGGATTGCTGAACCCTATGCGCGATAAAAATTGAAGGCAAGAACCGGAGGGAAGGGACGACACCTGTGTTCACGGCTTGTCCAAAAGCTGGAAGAAAGTAAAAGTGTGCGAAAAAAAAAAAAAAAAAAAATGTTGTCACAGCTCACCTACCTGCCAGCTCAGACAGCCACGGGGGGGGGGGGTTACTACGTATCCCCATCCTCCAATTTTGATAGTCATACTTGAGAAGCACGGAAGTAATGAAATGTCTCGTCGGATTGAATACAAGTACCATTATTATCTGCTGCCAGATACGTCGTCAGCAGCATACCATTTCAAAAAGCACACCAAACAAAAAAAAAACGCAGAAAAACAATACAAAATAGAACGACCGTTGAAAAGTCATTCACATTTCATCTCGTACTCGTAGATCCACCCCACTGACCCTGGCCGTCAGGCCGACCTTCCCTCCGCCTAGTTGGTCTCCTGGCCGAGATTGGGTCCTCTTTTTCACCTTATCCACCTGGGCGATTGCACGTTGTCGCTCCAAGCAGCTTGACACAAAAGGAAGGACATCGGGCAGGAGGAACCACGGGTGAATGTACCATCTTTGTCAGTACTCAGTTCCTTGTGGTTTGGTACCCATGCTATTGCATTTACGTACAACTAGCACAACCGCTGTCGAGCCAATCAAAATCCAATTACATATCCAAGAACTGAAAAAAACCCATAAATCTATGAGCGAGACCCTCTCAGAGAAGTATCACGTAAGTCGTGCCAACTTACATGCGACCCTTATACAGAATCATACCGTGTTTCATTATATACTCCGGAGTATCATATATATATGCCTTGAGAAACGAAAAATCGACTTGAATTCCTCAGGAACTAACGACACTACTGAACTGTACGTTACACCTATATCAAGGCTACGGTAGGGGGGTACCCCAATTTTCACTCCCGGGTCAAAGCCAAAAAAGGGTATACCTCATTGATCAAGGGTACGGTAGGGGGTTACTCCCAATTTTCACTCCCGGGTCAAAGCCAAAAAAAGGTGTAAAGAAATTATAACATTTTTTGGCTTTGACTCGGATGTAAAAATAGGGGGTATATACCTATTTTGGGCTTTGACCCGGGAGTGAGAGTTGGGGGTACCCCCCTGCCGTAGCCTTGATCTATGAGGTATACCCTTTTTTGGCTTTGAACCGGGAGTGAAAATTGGGGGTACCCCCACTACACCGTAGCCTTGATCCTGATGCATACACAAGAATACAACACATCAATCAACTCTAGAGAAAATAAATATAAACAAAAGTTTAAATACACTCCAGCTGTGAGATCGAGGATTTTGTCGACACTCATATTTGCAAACTGTGTGTGGTACTCCGATCGCGCGTGTTACGGGTTGTGTGTCCTCATTAAGGATATAGGTCGGCGACTCCCCTTGAAACTGCAGTGTAGCTATCAGGGTCAACAGGGTGATCAGCTATATTGTTGCGCGGCGCGTGCCTGGGGGGGGATCGCGCAAAGCGCAGGCTCCCGTGCCATGGTTGATGGGGGCGGCGTTTGGAGCGCGTACCCCCCTTGCTGAGTTTATGCCGCGGCTGAGGGAAACGGCGCCGGAAGCGCGGTTCCCGTTGCCGAACTCAGACCATGAGTCGAAGATGCGGCTCCTCAAACCCCACTCCCACACCTCTAACCGTCTGGCTATGGACATGTTGCTCCCGAGGCCTGGTGCTCCCGCAAGGGGACATTACAGGCCCAAGTAGCCGAGGACTGGTGTTCCCCAAAGGGGAAATTGCAGACCCACAAATGTCCAACGAGGCTACCGACGTACTGGCACCGTCGGTTTTTACCATTTTACGGCCCAGAGGCGAAGAACATGCGCGTAGAGCTTGACGAAAGCCCCAACTGGGTGTCCCCCGACTCCCTCACCACCTAACTTGTTTTTGGGTGATGCTTTTGAGTTTGAGCGTGAGACTCATGTCACCACCTAATTGGGTTTTGGGTGTTACCTTTTGAGTTTGAGCGTGAGACTCATGTCACCACCTAATTTAGGTTTTGATGTTTTTGAGTTAAAGCGTAGAGACCCTTCTTCACCACTTAAACCTGTTTTCGGGTGAATGCTTTGCGTTGATGCGTGGGATTTTTGTTACTTGTCTTACGGTGTTGTTTGGGTCGCGGGTTCCCATTTGTTAAGGAAATTAGTGGGGTATTAGTCCGTTTGACCACTTGCAAAAGGTTAACCAATAGCTTACCCAAACTAAGCCTTATAACACTCTTTCCCCCTGAAACGGCGGGATAGCAGGTCGGCCGGATATACGGGCGGACCTGTCAATTATCCAAGCCGTTTCATTCCCTGGGAATACCAGGAAGAGTATTTTTCAAGTTCGACATGGGAAAATCTGAGAAGTTTATTATTATTGTGGATGGTGGGGATCGAACCCACGACCCAAAAACGCATGGTCTGTCGACGACGCCATTTGTTAAGGATATTAGTGGGGTATTAGTCCGTTTGACCACTTGCAACTGGTTAACCAATAGCTTACCCAAACAAAGCCTTATAACAGTGATGTTAGTCAGTATGTGCGCGGAAACTATAAAACCCGTTTTTGAGGGGGGGCGAAATCTGACAGCTAGCTGTGGAAGAAAATGCATCAGATCATCACGTGAATCCTGTAAGTCGAACAATCGGTGAGGGGAGGGCGGGGTTTTTAATGACGTGGGGGCCTGGGTCTGATCGAAAGATGGGGGGGGGAGGGCGGGGCAGCTCAATCTGTGCGTGGAAACTAAAATCCTATCTAAATCCTATAATATAGGTAGTACAATAAGTGAGGAGAAGGCGAAGCGTTCGAGGGGGTTCGGGGGGGGGGGGAGGGGAGGGGGGGGGGGGGGAAGAACGGGATTTTTAACCAACATCTTCAGGTCGCACGGATATAGGGGTTTGCGATACGCGTGGTGCTAGGTCTAGACGATGGTGCGGGTAGTGGGGAAGAAGGCAGCGTTTGGGGGGGGCGGGGAGGGGGGGCGGGGGTGAACGAAACTATTGCTGCTAGACCTAGACGATGGTGCGGGTGGTGGGGAAGGAGGGGGCGTTTTTGGGGGGAGGGGGGGGTGAATGAAAGCTAAGTCAAGGATGGCTAGAAAGATAATGACGTGGTATCAATTGCGTAGAAGTGTCTAATAATACTGTGGCCGATTTCGATTGTAGGTTGGGCGTTTGAACAAAACCTTCTTGGGCGGGGGAAAAAAAAGGGGGGGGGGTGGGGGGGGTTAATTGGAGCTACGATATGGATGGCTAAAATGGTAATGAGGCGATATCAGCTGGCTGATAGTGTTTAATACTCTCAGGTAGGTTTTGATTTTAGGTGGGGCGTTTGAACAAGAGGGATCGGGGGGGAAGGGGGGGGGCGGGCGGGACACTTCAAAATGTGCGCGGAAACTATAAATCCTCAAAGGGGACAAGTTTGACGGTTGTAGCACGGAGGTCCCTTTATATTACCTGCCTGGTATTGTTTATTCTTCTAGAAGATTTGATGTAAGATGACAAAAAGATAACGAGGTGATATCAGCCGGCTGGTAGTGTTTACTACTCTGGCAGATTTTGACTTTAGGTGGGGCACCCGCCACTATTGCGAATAGTGCCAATAAGGCACTATTGAGGGTTGACCAATACATCATTAGTGCCGGCACTGGCACTCATGAGGTTGTGTTCGATTTATGGTTTGGCGTCCACGCTTGCGGGGTCAACAAAGCACGAAATGGATCGATACTACTGTTGCTGAGTGAAATTCCAGCGTGGGCGTGGGCAGACTTTCTTTCCTGCGACACGTGTGGTTCCAACCTGTGGAGCCCGCAAGAGTTTGTTGTAAAATAATATACAGCAGTAGTAGTTGCATTTCGGGCTACAGACTCACCAGGACTATTCGACGGCGAAAGTAAGGCACACTAACACGCCATGCACCCGAGTGAGCTGTGACGGCACAAACTGCTCGTAAAGAACGCGTTCGTACAAAAGCTAAATCACACTCCTTGTTGCCACTTCGATGTTGCAGCATGAAAATGAAGAAAAAAAAAAATCCAAAAGCGCACCAAAGACAACAATGAAACACACAACAACTAGACTACAGCTAGCTGCTGTCACCCCCGCCCTCACTACGTCGGGACAAATTCTCTCGCCTTTCGGTCTGGCGCACCTGCTTCGATGTCGCAAGAAAGAGAAAAAAAAACGACAAGCACGCCAGGCAGCGCACCGTAAAAAATCAAACAACCATTCCTTCTTACTCCCCCCATTCGTGGCCTTCGGGCGTCTAGATTGTGCCCTCCCAGCGCTGTCTGCTGCTGGCGCTTTGCGCTTGCCGGCCTTGGCGACGCACGCACTGCAGATGCGGTGATTTTCGTTGTCATCATCAACCACGCTGCCGCAAATGCCGTGCAGCCGCCCGCCACATCCTCCCTGGCAGCCGTGGCCATGGAGGTCTTGCATGGTTGTGTCTGGTTGAGCGCACAGTTCACCTTCCTTCCGCACATGGCATGGTACGCCCCGGCGTAGAGCTGTTCGGGTCCACAACAGCACCTACAGTAGCGGCTACGGTTTAAGAGAGGTCCGTGCCAGCCCAGTTTCCCTCTCTTAAATCTGGCTCTCTGTTATACTGTGTTGGCTACGGTATAAGAGAATATTCTCTTGAACGTTTTTTTTTGTTTCTCAAACTTTTACTTTCCAGCTTCTGGACAAGCCGTGGTCACAGGTGTCGTCCCTTCTCCCCCCGGTTCTTGCGTTCATTTTTTATCGCGCATAGGGTTCAGCAATCCCACTGCTCGTCGTTTTTTCATCGAGTGTTGCTAACTCACGCTCTCGCGCTTTCCGCAAGTTTATTTGGGCACAAGAAAAAGTCCCAACGAATTTATACGAGTATGCACTCGGCGGGGCTCGAACTCACGAAACTGGCCTATACCAGGCTCGAGGATAACCTGTACACCACCGGGGCGACCGGGGAAATCATATCTCACTCTCGCGGGAGGCCGCACAGGTGTGGCAAATGCGGTGCATCTCGCTGGTCCCGAGCGGGTCCACCACACCACAAGTGGCATGGAGGTACTGCCCGTAGACGCCTCTCTCTGCATTGGTGATTTGTAAACTTCGGTGGGCCTGGCGTGTGGTCTGGGACAGCTGCGCAGCGACTGCCGGCTGCGCAGGGCATGGTGTCTGCAGCTGCTATGTGTGATGCGTGTGATGGCAATGTGGTGCGATTTCCAGCAGCTCGATTTAAAAGAAAATCCTAGACATGAGACCAGACCAGTTCCCTCTAAAATCGATTTTGGTCGTGCCAGCTAATTCACCTCTCTTAAACCCGTACTTCCTCTTGAACATTTCTCTTAAACCGTAGCCGCTACTGTATACCCTATTTCTCTGTGTTGTGGAGTCTGTCTTCCGCCTGGTTATGTGTGTCTGTTCGCGCGCGCGGGGTAACTGGCACTACTGGGGGTGACCGCGGCGCTGAACCGGCACTATACCGGGCAAGCTCTCAATAGTGCCGGTCTGGCAATATCGAGAGCTCCGTCTGTGTCCAGAGATTTTACCGGCACTATACCGGGCACCTGGGACTATTCAACCGGCACTAAACAGGGCCCAGTACTGTATGTGCGCGGAAACTATACATCCTTCAAGGGGACAAATCTGATGATTGTAGCAAGAAGACATCCGTTCATATCACCTGCCTGGTATTGTTTTTGTTCTAGACTAGAAGATTTGATGTTAGATGTGGTACGTAACGCAATCTTTAGGTGTGGTTAACGAACGTGTTAAAACTTCATATTTTCTTGTTGTTGTACATACATGGATCTCAATGGATAAAATATACAACCATTATTATTAGTTACCATTATTATCTGACATCGCTACGATACGTAATTAGACTATATGAAAGAGATACGAGTACATATTGCAAAATACAATAGGCGAGGTGATGTGGTCATGCAATGTCACCACCATTGAGCACGAGAGGGAGAAGTGCGAATCGTCTGTGTTTTGAAAGGAACGCTTGGTGTACCCGCGCTCAATTGTGTTACTTCGTTAGTCATACTTCGCTTGGCATAGGTTGGGAGGCGATCATGCAGACGGTATGTACGAAATACCCTACGCAATAGGTTGGTAGTGCGGTCTGCCGCAATTTTAACATATCTACCTTACTTCCTTTTCACATTATTATTGGCTCAAACGTACGATTTTACGCCCATGATTTTCCCCGTGCCGATATGTGGCTCTGAGGTTGCCAATTCTAAGACAGATACATCTTAGAAATACGACAAGCGAGGTGATGCGGGCATGCAATGTCACCACTGTTGAACACGGGGGTTACTGTACTTCGATAGGCATATACTACTGCGTTTATTAGAGGTCATCAGGCGATCATGCAGACGGCAGGTAGGCACGAAATACCCGGCGTACCGCAGTGTTGACATATATATATATCTCTTAAATAATATATATATCTCTTTGTTTCTTCCCACATTATTATTTTTTTAGTGTAACAGTACGATTATACGCCCTTTCTTCTCTCCACTGTTGTCGAAGATTTGTGGTCCTGTAGATGTCGCGTCCATGTCTAGTGGTCCTATTAGTGGTGCTCATGAAAACATGCCCTAGCGTGTAGTAGATGATCGCTGAGTGGTGTTCCTTTCCTTCACATCAAGCCAGGTAGTATATGTCAACGCAACCCCTTGCTTAAAAACGCCAAATAAAATTCCTCCCACACCTGATACAGAGGAGACGCGGAACAACACAAGTAGTAGTCAAGGGAAACGAATACGCGCCTTTCGTGAGCCGAGGCTCGTGCTGGCGCGGAAGGGGCGGTCCCCTCCTTCCTTGCTTTGTCCTGCTCGCTTCCTCCCCTGACCTTCCCCAAATCCCCTGCTGTGCACATGTATTCTGCTGCTCCACGGTTATTCCCATTGGCTTCGCTGGCTGTCTTTCCACTACCTACCATCCTCCATTTCCCAATAATCGTCGCGCAGAATTTCTCGTAGCTGCAGCTTAAAATCAGCCCCGAAATCGCTCGCTCAATGCAAGCACGTACGAGGAGGTCTGGCTAGCAGGTGAAGGACCGTGGCTCGTCTGGCTCACGCTGTCCATCCCTGACTGCTTCGCCTCTTCCTGTATCTGGTTGTCTTAGGCTGCGTCTCGATGGTCTTGCTCTCTGTTGCTGCTGGTGTACGTGCGGATTCCGTCACTATCGTGTAAGGTGGAGGTCGATGACGAAGAAAAATCCCTCCTGAAGCATCCCGGGAAATGAGTGCCTTGAGTCAGCTCCGGTCCAGCGCGTTCACCTCCCCGAGCACGGTTCCAATACAATGGCCATCGTTAACACTAGTGCGAACTAGTGTAATGGCCCCACAACACTAGTGTGATGGGAGTGTAAGGTGGAGGTCGATGACGAAGAAAAATCCCTCCTGAAGCATCCCGGGAAATGAGTGCCTTGAGTCAGCTCCGGTCCAGCGCGTTCACCTCCCCGAGCACGGTTCCAATACAATGGCCATCGTTAACACTAGTGCGAACTAGTGTAATGGCCCCACAACACTAGTGTGATGGGAAAACCCATGCTCAGGGTCGGCTTGCTCGCGTGGCCCACCTCATGCGGGGGCCTTGTTTGCGCGGTGGCAGCGGATAAACGACAAGTCCCAGATGTTGATCATTATGCAGAAAAAATCATTAATATTATTGTCGCGTATCGAGTATATTATCACAATCAAGACATGGGATGAGTCAAGATCGGCCAGAAGCCGCCCACAAATCAGGGTCAAAAACTGGGCGAAATCGAGACTGATATAAAAGGCGCACCCCATCGGAATCAACCCAGAACTAAACATACCGTAGAAGGCATGTTTCCAGCGGGGTGACTGACATTCTGACAACACACCACCATCGAATAGAAAACATTCACTTCCCAACACCAAATATCTTATGTCGCTCGTACATGCGTGAATCATGAATCTTGTCTCCGTAGATTACAAACCTATACGGCTCATCGGGTGGAAACCGGAACGTCGTTTATATTTCAACCTTTCAAGTTATTGATCCAACAGATAGACGTCGAAATAGAAGCCTCCAAACGATTCATTCCCTCTATACGCAAAAGTTGTGAGCTGATTATTAGTTGGTTTTCAATAAAAAACAATAATTCGCGAATTATTCGTGGTTTTGTTAAAAACAGCTGATTTTGATAAATATTACTCCGGTATAAAAATTAATATACACTCACAGACATGTGTTGTTGTTGTTGCTGTTGTTGTTGTTCTCACATTAACTCGCATATTCAAGTCCGTGGTCACAGGACAGGCTCCAGTCACTCTGGAGATGAATACCCCAGCGAAAAACACACACAACCCAAGGTGGTACACGCATAATCACAGCTGATGCAATTCATGCCTCCACCAAAAACATATAAAAGTGAAATCGGGAGTCGGCTACGATGTGCCAGGTCCATGCCGGTGCATAGGTCTCATTACTCACGCCTGGAGAAACCCAACTATTCCGATTGCCACCCAAGGAAGACTACCACGTATATATTACACGTAGTAGTATCTATCACTACGCATACGCACGACAGGCGTAGGTAAGTCATTTGGATAAAAGAAACAAAGATAAGAAAAGATGAAGGAAAGGAAAGAAAAGAGAAGGAAACGAAAAAAAAAAAGGCAAGAATAGAGAAGAAAAAGACGAGAAAAGCAAGAAAAGACAAGATAAGAAGAGGAAGCAAGGCAAGGAAAAAAAAAGAGAATAAAGAAAAAAGAAGAAAAAAAGAAAGAAAGAATGTCATACTAGCAGACCCTAGGAACTGGCTAAGGGTGGCATTGGGCTAACAGGGGGTATCACGTCCATCATCAATGGCACCTGAGAGAGAACGCAACATGGCGAAGAAGTCAGGCCGGTCTTGTGCTATCTTGTGACGGCCATTAGAAGGCCCACAACTTTCAATACGATGATGGCCAAACCCAGACTTCAGTCTCTTGGGCATGACGCTCCCCCTTCCTCCCTTTTCCCCTCCCCCCTCCCCCCTTCCCCCCTCCCCCCTTCCCCCCTCCCCCCTCCCCCCTTCCTCCCTTTCCCCCTCCCCCAGTCAACTCCCCGCCCCCCCCCTTCCCCCTCCCCCCGGCCGCTTAGAGATGCCAACGGTGGATGGCGCTGCCGCAGCCTTTGCGCGTCGCTCTGCAGCTTTGCGTCTCTCCGTTTCATGCCAATTCTGCATGCACAACTCGGCTCCCTCCTCTACTCTTTGAAACCATCTGCCAGCCTTCTGAGCAGCCTTTCGCCATCCTTCGAATTCCATTCCAAAGACCGACATATCCTCCTTTAGATGATCCATCCAGTCTTTCGCTTGCCTCCCTGAGTAGCCCTTACCCCAAACAAACTCCTCAAACATCACCCTCTGTGGCAGACGCTCCTCCCCCATACGTGCCACGAATCCCGCAAAACCCTCCGTTTGCGCACTATCGCCTCAACGCTCTCGGAAGCTGTCTGGGCAAGCGCGTCGGCGTACGATAGGGTGTGGTCGTAGCGCTTCCGTTTCCGCCATCCAAGGCATCGGAGGAGCATGGAGCGGTGAACCCGTCGTAGCCTGTCATAGTCAGGCTTCTTCGGGCTCCACGTCATGCAACCGTACAGCAGTGTCTCGACCACCTAGCTTTCAGCAACCGCACCTTCAATCGTAAACGCACACCCGGGCGATCATAGATTTCCATCTTGTACCGCTGGAAGCACGATCATTGTATGACTAACATTTATATGATCATGGCCTTGACAACCTGGAACTTGCTTAATTTTAGAGTGGTGACGGAAACAAAAAAAAAAACGTCCAAAACAATATTTTTGTTCGCGCAGCCCTGGTCAGCTTGTTGTCTTGCAATTTGTCGTGTTTCGAAAGGTACTAGCCGAAAACCGATTGGACAAACTGTCCTGCACGGACCATACCTTACCACTTGTTGTGGGGCTTTTTTTATTGAAAGTCAACAAACGGCTCGAGGTCACTCGCGCGCGAACGGCTACTACGTGGCTACCCTACAGCAGCACCTAACCTATATTGTGCACCCGACCTAGTTCGTTATTTCACAATACGCTGCCGTCGAATTGGTCATCATTTCTGTTTTCACTCCAGCACCGAATGTCAAGGGGGTGTGTTGATGTGACCCATACCATAGCAATAATACCGCCACCGTATCCTTGTTGTGATTGTATGCACCACCCTACACTACACACACTCTTTCCTTTCTTTGTTTCTCTGAAACGATTTCAACGCGCATTTCCAGACGACGATGAGCCTGCCCCAGCTGCCTGGACCTACCGTACTACCAGCACCACCGGGCTGGAACCGTATGGCCCAAGGTAAGCAAAGAAACGGGAACAAAAGTGGGCAAATATGTCTGTTTAGAGATATATCTCTGTCAGGTGTGTGAGGAATTTCTTTGTCGTTTCTCCAGCAAGCGGTTGCGTTGGCATATATATACTACCTGGCTTGATGTAAAGGAAAGGAACACCACTCAGCGATTATCTACTACACGTTTTAGGGCATGTTTTCATGAACACCACTAACAAGAGCACCAGACATGGACGCGACATAATCAGGACCACAACATCTTCGACGACAGTGGGGAGAAAACAGGACGTATAAGCGTACACTATAGTCTATAATAATGTGAAGAGTACAGACAGGGATGTTAACACTGCGGTAAACAACACGACCAACCTAATACGCAGAGTTTTTCGTGCTTCCATCCGCTTACATGATTGCCTGACAACCTCTACCATACCAAACGCAGTAGCATATATATGCCTAACGAAGTAAAGTCACCCTCGCGTTCTATAGTGGTGACATCGCATGTCCACGTGAGACATCCTTTACGAAACGCAGTAGCATATGCCTGAAGAAGTAAAGTCACCCTCGCGTTCAATAGTAGTGACATCGCATATATATGACATCGCATACCCACCTCAACAGTAGCATATGCCTGACGAAGTAAAGTCACCCTCGCGTTCAATAGTAGTGACATCGCATATATATGACATCGCATACCCACCTCAATCGCTGTATTTGTAAGATGTATCTCTGTCTTAGAATTGGCGACCTCAGAGCCCCACAGCGGCACGGTAAAAATCATGGGCGTGAAATCGTACATTTGAGACAATAATAAGTTGGAAAAGAAGCACAGGCAGACCTGATAAAATTGCGGTTAACCACACTGCCGACCCATCGCATACCCTCCTGAGACGACCTCTACGAAGCACAGTACCATCTACCTAACGAAGTAAAGTCACCCTCGCGGTCAAAAGTGATGACATCGCATATATATATGACATCACATACCCACCTTGCCTGATGTATTTGTAGGATGTATCTCTGACTTAAAATTGACGACCGCAGAGCCCCACATCGGCAAGGAAAAATCATGGGCGTGAAATCGTACATTTATTTGAGACAACAATAATTTGGAAAAGGAAGCACAGGCAGATGTGTTAAAATTGCGGTAAACAACCTTACCGACCCATTACGTAGGGTATTTCGTACATACCGTCTGCATGATCGCCTCCCAACCTATGCCAAGCGAAGTATGACTAGCGAGGTAACGTAATTGAGCGCGTGTATACCAAGTATGACTAACAAGGTAACGTAATTGAGCGCATGTATACCAAGCGTTCCTTAAAAACTGACGATTCGCATCTCTCCCTCTAATGCTCAATGGCGGAGACAGTACATGGCCATATACATCACCTCGCATGCTGTATTTGGCAATACGTATCTCTTTCGTATAATTAGCGATGTCAGAAAATAATGGTAACTGTATGATGGTGGTGACAAACAGTGCGTGACCACATCACCTCGCCTGTTGTATTTGACAATAATACGTATCTCTTTCTTATAATAATAAGCGATGTCAGAAAATAATGGTATCTACAAATATTCTATAAAATATTCTAGCTTTCGATCCATGTATCATACAACAACACATTACGAAGATTTAACACGTTATTTACTACACGAGTTGCGTGAGTTCGAGCCCCCCCGAGTGCGTACTCGTATGAATTCGTGCGGACTTTTTCTTGTGCACAACTGGACTTGTGGAAGGCGCGAGCGCGTGAGTTAGCAACAACACCCGATGAAAAATCGACGAGCAGTTGGATTATTGCTGAACCCTATGCGCGATGAAATTGAAGGCGAGAACCGGGGGGAAGAAGGGACGACACCTGTGACCACTGTTTGTCCAGAACCTAGAAAGTAAATGTGTGTGAAGAAAATAAATACATACTCCGGAGTATCAAATAAATGCAACCATTTTTTTTTTTTTTTTTTTTATCCTTCTGGGGATCCGGGTAAAAAAAGCTCAAGCTCCATACACTTTCGTTTGTGTACCAGTTTTCGCCCATCTGCAGAACGCAGACTTTGTGTCAACCTCGCCCCTCCGGTTTAGTCAATACTATCAACTTGCCGGCCTTCTTTGGCTGATCCCTATACGGTTCAACCAAGAAGGTGAGATAGCCACCCAGGAATCGACAGCTCTTTTTGCTCTGTCTTTACGCTGGGTAGTGCGGGATTTGCCTGCGCCTGTTCATTCTTGACTCCTTCGACCGTGGGTCTCCACCTGCCGTTAGAGAAAGGCGCACCCGCTAAACGAACCTGTTTGCCTAACTAGGGTCACACTCAGGCTGTGTCTTACCTCTCCATCTCAGCTTCCCCAAGACTTTGGGGTCGTGTTGTCCTTACACGATTATACCCCTTCCATACTAATTCTAGCGTCGGCTCTCCCCGATGGTGCCCATTATGTGCACTTTTCGTGCACGGCGGGCAGGGAGAGGGCTCTTTGAACCGTCTCCCAGCCTATGCAGCAAATTCTCACAATGTGTCTATACCCTCCGCTCGGGTAGCGGCCATGGCTCTCACTGATTTGGCGTCACTTACTGTCTGCCCACCATGCAGATTGGGCGCTTGTCTGTCTCCCTCCTTGTTGCGATAGATGCGTGATTGCTCTGATCAAAGCACACGTCTTTCGTAGAGTTTTGGACTATATCGAAACTTCCCCTCTTCTTGTATCCCAAAGTTCATATCCGTTACCACCCGGGTTGGCAGCCTAATCCAGTTATATCGTCATCTACCCCCCCGGTTTAAGAGGATCACTCTTGCCGGGTCCACCCCCGTCAAGCTTGCCAGTCTCTTTCGGGCATGATTTGCTCATAATTTTGCACCAAGTGGAAATGGATGACCTATATAAATCTAAGCCCTCCGACGCCACATCGGTCCGTTACTGTTAGGTCTTCGTGCGTGCTTCCGCTTGGTAACCCTGTGCAGACGCCTTTGTGTGAATCCTGTTTATTTCAAGTGAAACTCATCTAAGCCAATATGCTCTCACTTTTCCCTCCCCCAAGGTGTTGGTGGGTCGTTCCCACCTCTGCCATGGTACATCCACATCGGTACTATATGCCCTGTGGGACTCTCCCCGGTGCGTGTGATTTGCCTAGGCTCGATCATTATCGATCTAGTACGATCTGCCCCAATATTCTCTCCCGCAGCAGCGGTTTTTTCGGGCACACATCGGTTTCTTTCGTGCGGTTGAATGGACTATGCGCCATTGGGGCAGGCCCAAAAATGGTGGTGGCTAGCACCTGACCTCCTCAAAACCCGCTCCGCTCGCTCTAATGCTACGTCGCCCACTGGCGCTATCGCATCCGTTTCAACCATTCGCTTCTACTTTTAACTCCAATTTTAGAGCCTTCAGTTGCCGCGACTCACCAAGTCACGGACTATTTATTAGTCGGACTATTCGACTAATAATAGTAAAAATTTTTTCTTGCTTTATCCTCCGGCGAGAGTCGAGTCAACCCAATTGCCTTCGCAATCCAGCGCTAGCTGGCGCGTCAATAAATAAATAGTCGTTTTCCGGAGGTGTCGACTATCCGACTTATTGCGGTTCCGTACCTATCATTAAATATTTATACTGCCTTCATGTAGATAAGAGGACGGACCATTAACCGCAGGAGAGAGCTCTTCTTCTGCTATTGGCCCAAATGGCCTCAGCCTCCTTAACATATGTTCATGGATTAGATGACGTACATCATCAGCTGTTGTTATTAATAATTTTAGTAAAGCACTTAGACTATATAGTATATACCAAGGTACGGTGTAATTTTCACGAGGAGGGTTTACACGCCTCGCAGCGCGCGCGATCGAAGTATCACACGCACGCAGCTCGCACACACAGCTGAGTTTTGTGATGGGAAAACCCATGCTCAGGGCCGGCTTGCTCGCATGGGCCACCTCATGCGGGGGGCTTGGTTGCGTGGTGGCAGCGGATAAAACAGAAGTCCCAGATCTTAATCATTATGTAGAAAAATCCATTATATTATTGTCGCCTATCCGAGTATATTATCACATTGAAGACATGTTGTTGTTGTTGTTGTTGTTGTTCTCACATTAGCTCGCATAATCAAGTCCGTGGTCACAGGACAGGCTCCAGTCACTCTGGAGCTGAGGAATACCCCAGGGAAAACACACACACAACCCAAGGTGATACACGCATATATTACAGTTGACGCAATTCATGCCTCCACCAGAAACATATAAAAGTGAAAACGGGAGTCAGTCTACGATGTGCCAGGTCCAGGCCTGTGCATACGTCTCACTACTCACGCCTGGAGAAACCAAATATTCCGATTGCCACCCAAGGAAGACTACCACGTATATATTACACGTAGTATCCATCACTACGCATACGCACGACAGGCATAAGTCAATTGGAGAAAAAGAAACAAAGAAAAGAAAAGAAGATAAAGGAAAGGAAAGAAAAGAGAAGAAAAACGAAACAAGACGAAAAAGGCAGGCCAAGAGAAGAAAAAGACAAGAAAAGCAAGAAAAGACAAGACAAGAAAGCAAGGAAAGTAGAAGAGAAAAAAAGGAAGAAGAAATAGAAAAAGAAAAGGAAGAAAAATGTCATACCAGCAGACCCTAGGAACTGGCTAAGGATGGCATTGGGCTAACAGAGGTTATCACGTCCATCACCAATGGCACCTGAGAGAGAACGCAACATGGCGAAGAAGTCAGGGCGGTCTTATGCTATCTTGTGACGGCCATTAGAAGGCCCACAACTTTCAATACGATTATGGCCAAACCCAGACTTCAGCCTCTTGGGCATGACGCTCCCCCTTCCGCCCCTTCACCCCTCCCCCCTCCCCCCCTCTCCCCTCCCCCCCTCCCCCAGTCAACTCCCCGCCCCCCCCCTTCCCCCTCCCCCCGGCCGCTTAGAGATGCCAACGGTGGATGACGCTGCCGCAGCCTTTGCGCGTCGCTCTGCAGCTTTGCGTCTCTCCGTTTCATGCCAATTCCGCATGAACAACTCGGCTCCCTCCTCTACTCTTCGAAACCATCTGCCGGCCTTCTGAGCAGCCTTTCGCCATCCTTCGAATTTCATTCCAAAGACCGACATATCCTCCTTTAGATGATCCATCCAGTCTTTCTCTTACCCCCCTGAGTAGCCCTTACCCCCAACAAACTCCCCAAACATCACCCTCTGTGGCAGACGCTCCTCCCCCATGCGTGCCACGAATCTCGCAAACAAAATCCTCCGTTTGCGCACTATCACCTCAACGCTCTCGGAATCTGTTTGGGCAAGCGCGTCGGCGTACGATAGGGTGTGGTCGTCGCGCTTCCGTTTCCGCCATCCAAGGCATCGGAGGAGCATGGAGCGGTGAACCCGTCGTAGCCTGTCATAGTCAGGCTTCTTTGGGCTTCACGTCATGCAACCGTAACGAAGTGTCTCGACCATCTCAGCTTTCAGCAACCGCACCTTCAACCGTAAACGCACACCCGGGAGATCATAGATTTCCATCTTGTACCGCTGGAAGCACGCCCAGGCCCTCTGAAGACGCCGCGTTATTTCAGTGCTAAGGTTTCTGTCTGCGGTGATAGCCCCGCCCAAGTATACAAACTGGATTGTTTGTTTGTAAACCTGGCCGGCTGCATTGATCGTGAAGGACACCTTCCCCCCGCTTTTGGTTTCCAGGCACATTATCTCTGTTTTTGCCTCGGATACTGTAAGCCCGAACGACGAGCACGCAGTCACGATCGCCGTCATCATCCTCTCCAGCCCTTCGGATGATCGCGATACGATGCCCGCATCGTCCGCGTACAGCATACCCCACAATCTCTTCACCCCCTCCCCCTCCTTCCCGCTCCGTCCGTCGACTTTGCCTGTGCGTGCAGTGCCCTTCTTCTCGCCTTCCTTCTTTCGTTGGAGCTGCACCATGTTGTCCGTGATGGCTGCATCAGCGAGGAAGCGTTTCTCGGCCACACGCAGTACCGCAGTGAAAAACATGTTGAACAGCAGTGGCGAGCACGCATCCTTGCCTGAGACCTTGCCCCACGTCGAACTTATCCGAGCACTCTCCATCATCCAGCCGCACGCATGCTTGCATACCGTCGTGGAATTGGCGGATGACGGCGAGCATTCTCGGTGGCACGCCAAAACGAGCAAGGACATCCCACAAAAGGCTTCGGTCGACGGAGTCGTATGCTTTGGTGAGGTCGATAAAGCACATGTACAAGGGGGTGTCCTTCTTCCGCGCCAGTTCCTGCAGTCGTCGTACTACGAACATCATGTCAACCGTCGAGCGTTGGGGTCTGAACCCACACTAACTGTACCTCCGGCAGAATGTTCTCGCGTTCGCAATAGTCACTCAGGCGACCCGGGATGACTTTGAGGAGTACTTTACCGGCGTGAGCCACGAGGGAGATGCCACGATAATTGCTACACTCAGTCCGATCTTTCTTCTTGTGAAGCACCTTAATCGTAGCCTCTTTCCATTGTTGCGATACGCCACCCCCCCTCCACACAGCGACGATGATATCGTGGAAGTTTCCGAGGGTGTTGAATTCTCCTTCGTCGGCCAAAACCTTCAAGAGCTCGGCCGGGAGACCATCGGGCCCTACCGCCTTTCGGCTCGCCAGCGCCCGGATCGCCTCCTCTACTTCATACCTAGACGGGACATCGTCCAGTGGTCTGCACGGGGGCCACTGCTTAAGCTCGCCCACAATGCTCGGATCAAGGGTCGGCGACTTGGTGTTGGGCAGTTTGTGAAACCACCTCACCCACCGCTCGCGGATGAGGGCGTTATCCCGCAGCAATCGACCTTCCTCGTCCTTGATGTACTGCGAGTTAAACGTCCTCTTCCCTTCCACATCCATCCCCTTGAGGTGTTTGTAGAAGCCAAATTGATCGCCTTCTCGGATACGCCCTTCGAGTTGGCTAACGTAATCTTCGAAGAACCTCTGAACAGCTTCCGCCCGCGTGCGTTTCAGCTGTTTGATGGTCGCCTTCAAGGCTTGCCGTAGACCACGATCGTTTGGAGCAGAACGGACCCGTTTCCTCGCGTCTTCTCTATCCTGCCATCGTGCATTCAACTCGGCTCTCGTCTCCTCGGTCGCACACCAGCCCCTCGGCACTTGTTGGCGCCGAATAAGGGGCGCTATGTCGGCGGCGTTTGACAGTATCGTCTCGGTCAGTAATGAGGCCATGTCATCAAAGCTTCCGACGGAAGACATGGGATGAGTCAAGATCGGCCAGAAGCCGCCCACAAATCAGGGGCAAAAACTGGACCAAAACAAGACTGATATATAGGGTGTACCCCATCGGAATCAACCCAGAACTAAACATACCGTAGAAGGCATGTTTCCAGCGGGGTGGCTGACATTCTGACAACGCACCACCATCCAATAGAAAACACTCATTTCCCAATACCATATACCAGGTATATCGTTCGTACATACGTGAATCATGAATATTTTGTCCGTAGATTACAAAACTATACGGCTCATCGGGCAGGCTGCAAGTACTAAATCTTTTATTTTGATCAAAACGTTTTGCTTCGGTCGATGTCACAGCTGAAGAAGTGTATTTTTTCTCCTTCAACATAATTTACGGAAATCAAAAACTACACCAACCATTATATGTGACACATTGCTGCGAAAGCAACTGAGTTAAATCGACACACGACGCGTATGGAAATACGTGGATGTGTGGTGAGCTGAAGCTTTATTTTTCCCCATCCGCCGGAGGATAAAAAAAAAAAAAAAAAAAACAACAACAACAACACGACGAGCCAGGTATTACGTGTTGTTCCCATCCACCTCGCTCCTGGTTTCATTTGAATTTTGGGCATCTACCTGCATTTTTTAGCATGCGGGTGGTATAAGAGCATTTTGCTCCCATCCACCTCCGCCCGCTCCCCCCAAACAACCCCTCCACTCCCTCCCCCCACCGCCCTCTCCCCCTCCCCTCCCCCTCCGCCCCACCGGAAATCAAAATCCGCTAGAGTTGTTAACAGTATATCTATATATATCCGACAGGTGATATCATCTCTTTACATTCCGAGCCACCCATTCATGCAGTAGTTCCTATTTATTTATGATGTAAATGGTCTTCAAGTTTAAAGTCTTCAATTTTAATTTAATCCCCCCGCCCCCTCCCTTCCAGGAATGTGCCCACCTGAAACAAATAAAACAAAAAAAGAGACGTATCACTTGAAACAAATAAACAAATGTAGAGAAGTACCACTTAAAACAAATGAAACAAATTTAGAGAAGTATCGCTTAGAACATATGAAACAAACATAAATAGAGAAGTATCACGTAAAACAAATAAGACAAATACAGAGAAGTATCGCTTAAAACAAATAAAACAAATAAAGAGAAGTATCACGTAAAAGCAAATGAACCAAATATAGACAAGTATCGCATAGAGCAAATGCAAACAAACATACATGGAGAAGTATCGCGTAAAACAAATAAAACAAATATAGAGAAGTATCACTTAAAACAAGTAATCAAATATAGAGAAGTATCATTCAAAACAAAACAAATATAGAGAAGTATCACTTTAAATAAATAAAACAAATATAGAGAAGTATCACTGTAAATAAATAAAACAAATACTCGGTACAATATTAAACAAAAAAGTATAGAGATGTATCGCTTAAAGCAAATAAAACCAATAAAGAGAAGTATCACGTAAAGCAAATGAAACAAATATAGAGAAGTTTTGCTTGAAACAAGAAAAAAAAATGTAGAGAAGTATCACGTAAAGCAAATAAAACAAATATAGTCTAGAGAAGTATCACAAAAATAAAAAACAAATACGTATGGAGAAGACGCGAGCCAGTTGAAATTGCAATATTTCATTTTTTATAATAATGAAGAAAATAACAATACCAGGTATATATTTTGCCAGAAAAAAACGTTTGACAGCCATCATAAATATTATGAAAAATGAAAATACACTCCAGCTGTGAGATCGAAGATTTCGTCGAAACTCATCTTTGCAAGCTGTGTGTGATACTCCGATCGCGCGCATTACGAGTTGTGTGTCCTCATTATCAAGGATATAGGTCGGCGACTCCCCTTGCAACTACAGTGTAGCTATCAGGGTCAACAGGGTGATTTTAGTCAGTCTGTGCGCGGAAACTATAAAACCCGTTTCTGAGGGGGACAAAATCTGACAGCTGTGGAGGGAAATGTATCCTTTTATCAAGTGAATCTTGTAAGTCGAATAACCGGTAAGGGGGGGGGGGCGGAGTTTTGAAGGACGTGGGGGCCTGGTTTTGATCAAAAGCGAGCGGGTTTGGAGGAGGGGGAGGGGGGGGGGAAAGGGGGGGGCAATTTGTGCATGTAAGTTATAATCCTTTCAAGGGGATAAATCGGACGGTTTTGGCACCAGTTTATTATTGGGGGGTTGGGGCGGGGGTGGGGCGTGTGGGGCAGCTCAATATGTGCGTGGAAACTATACATTATTTTGAGGGGATAAATGTGACGGTTTTGGAAATGATGCATCAGTTTATCATGTATATCCTGGGGTAAGTCGTGCAATCAGTGAGTAGAGGGAGGGTGGAGTGTTCGAGGGGGTGGGGTTGGGATAGGTTATCAAATCATTGCTTGGTGTCATGTATTTGGTCAGGAGTTTTTTGTCTCGGCCTAGGTATGCAATTCGCGGAACTGGAATTCTCGGTCGAATATAGCTTGGTTCGAGCGCCGCCTTCGGGGGGCGGCTCCAACGCCTCTCGCCCTGCCGTGTCCGTTTCGCGCATCGACATGAACGCGGACGGGTGCCGAGCGAGACGAGCGAGTGTCGAGGAGGAATTTTGGAAAAAAATTTGAATCTTAATGGCTGCAACACCTGAATGATTTACAAAGTTGGCATCATTTCCAAACGGTACGTGATAATGTTTGGAATTTTGCGGTGGCATACTCTCGAGCGTTAGTTTCTTTGCTGTACTTTTTTACTAGTTCGTTTGGTTTCTTGCTCGGCATTTTATTGCTTTTGTTTCTGCTCGTTTTGCCAGCTGGAAATTCAATTTTTTAGTGTGGGTTCACCTAAAACGTGACACAAGTTACCGACGATATCCAACAACTTCGTGACGCAAATTACCGACAGCAAGACGTTTCGTGACAAAATAACTCCCAAACCATGGAATCATGACATATTCATGTAACAGAATCTCGAGACAAAACCAAGCAGGTAGAGCCGTCTCTTCGGCCTTTGACTCTGGATTTAGCATGGCCGCTGACACTCCAGGCAGCCTCTGCTGTAGGCATGAACGAGTGCGGTTGATTCGCAGCGAACTATCCCGCTGTGCTCGCTTCTATGTGGCCATTGTCCATGCCATTTCATGTCACCTCCCTTCTGTTTTGAGTTCGTCGTCGTGCCGTCGAGGTACGAGGAAACCCGTACGTACTGGGTGAGAACAGCAGTATGTACGACGAGCATGAACGCCAACTGACAACATTGGCAAACACACAACATCAGGTGCAGCAGCAGTAGCCGAAGGGCGAAACTTCTAGCACATACTGCAGCAACTAGTAGCAACCAGAACCACAGCAGGTAGCTCAAAGTGCAGTACGAGTGCAGTTGGCAAGTTTAGTCGTACACGCATCGCTCTGTCCAGTAGTCTATATATATAAAAGAATCTCGAGACAAAACCAAGCAGGTAGAGCCGTCTCTTCGGCCTTTGGCCCTGGCTTTAGCACGGCGGCTGACACTCCAGGCAGCCTCTGCTGTAGGCATGAACGAGCGCGGTTGATTCGCAGCGAACTATCCCGCTGTGCTCGCTTCTATGTGGCCATTGTCCATGCCATTTCATGTCACCTCCCTTCTGTTTTGAGTTCGTCGTCGTGCCGTCGAGGTACGAGGAAACCCGTACGTACTGGGTGAGAACAGCAGTATGTACGACGAGCATGAACGCCAACTGACAACATTGGCAAACACACAACATCAGGTGCAGCAGCAGTAGCCGAAGGGCGAAACTTCTAGCACATACTGCAGCAACTAGTAGCAACCAGAACCACAGCAGATAGCTCAAAGTGCAGCACGAGTGCCGTCGGCAAGTTTAGTCGTACACGCATCACTCTGTCCAATATATAACAACCGTTTTATGTTCATATTGATGTAAAACAAAATATTACATTTCCTGTAAGAATGATACGTCGTACGAGCGGACGTTCTGATTCTGGTGTGCTGCTGCCGTGAGACCATCGAGCACACCGCATGTTTTACCCAAACAAGAGCCAACAAGAGGCAGCGCACAGGGGCCCCCAACACAGAGACACGTGACAACCACGGCCAGCTGTCGATCGCGTAATTCGACGGTAGTCTGTGCTTCAGTGGGTGTATCGGAAGTCGTTCGTAGTACTGCTGCTGTAGATCGTCGAAAAACCACGTGGCATCGTTCTGGTGGCAGACTCGCCAGTAGACCCCCCAAAATTTATTCACCTTTTCTTTTTCTTGGCCCCATGCACCCATTCCCTTTCCTTTCTCTTCTTTGTTTCTTTTTTCCCAATTGACTTGCGTCTGTTGTGCGTATGCGTAGTGATAGATACCACGTGTAATATATACGTGGTAGTCTTCCTTGGTTGGCAAGCGGTATAGTCGGTTTTTCCAGGCGCGAGTAACGAGACGTATGCACCGGTAGGGACCTGGCACATCGTAGACTGACTCCCGATTTCACTTTGATATGTTTCTGATGTAGGCATGAATTGCGTCAGCTGTGATTCATGCGTGTACCACCTATGGTTTGTGTTTTTCCCCTAGGGTATTCCTCAGCTCCAGAGTGACTGGAGCCTGTCCTGTGACCACGGACTTGATTATGCGAGTTAATGTGAGAACGACAACAACAACAACTGAAATATTGCCTGTTTCTTGACCGTTCAGCTGCTTCCTGCAAATTCGGTTTTTCTGCCAACACGATTTTGAACTTTTTCGCGATTTTTTCTTCCTTTTTGTCTAGTAAGTTGAACTTCCTACCATTTGCCGCTAATTTGCCGCCTGTGCATTAGTTGCGGAACGGTCCAGCTTTAGCTTTTCTTTGATTCGCACCATTTTTTTTGTACTTGACGAAGCTTCATCGGCTGAGATCTGGGCTTGGCTCATCAGCTCGACACCGCCCAGCACCCCATCGCAGCGCTATAGCTTACAGCAACGAAGCGCCGTGCAGTGCCCTGCGGGTCAGCTCAGCAACGCACCGCTAGCTCAGCAGAGCGAAGCGCTATGCTTTGCCGTGCTCTGCCGTCGCGGTCGTTCGTTATTCATGATATCTAAAACTCCGCGTACGCTGATATTTAGGTATTTGGCGCTTTATTCTGTACATACATACATATCGCGTCAATCATCGTAATATCATACAATATGGGGGAGGGAATGTAATCTCTAGGCAAAGATCCTGTTTTGTTTTAATCAATTGTCAGCCGGCCGCCCCGGTGGTGTATTAATATTAGTGGTTTTACCCTCGAATACTACTAACGTTTGGTTGTCCTTGAGTTCGACACCCACCACGATGAGATTTGACTTTATTTGCAAAAATGCAAAAAAAAAACAGGGATCAACCGCTGAGAGCGCCTAGCAGCGTGGGTTGGTTCGACGCGAGTCGACGAGGGAAGAAAATGCTGGATTCTCCTCGGGTAAAAATGAAAGCACGTGCCGAAGTGGGGAGGGAGGAGGAGGGCCCGCTATGTGACCCCAAATCTGAGTTACTACTGGGAGGGAGCGCGAGAGTGGTGCGGGGATAATAAATGGGATGAAGAAAAAAAAATGTTGCAAAGGTGTATTATTATTACTACCACCAGTAAATAATATATGTCAGTCTCTGGGAAATACGCACGGCACCATCAGCAGTCGTCATGGTAGAGACACTCCAGATATTATACATTGAGGGGACGCGTCCGATTTCGACAACGTGAAAGCCCCCACGAAGAAAAGACAGCAGACACACATATATATCCCGCCTTCTCGAGAAAAAACAGAGAAGAAGCGCTACGCCAACCTCCCGTACGAGCAAAGCCACCCCCGCACCAATCTTAGACAACGCCGCCTTAACGAGAGATCGCCCTCCTCTTCTACGTTTTCCTCCTCGCCCGCGACCACGCAGACGAATCAATGCGACAGCCTTCACGTAACAAACAAAGCAATCTTCTTCCAAAACCTCGCCGGCTGACATGTCCTCATGTCGACGTTTGATGCAAACCGACTTTGCATCCTGTCGACTTCGAACCTCCATTCATTGCCACGGGGACAGCAGTGCAGTCTCTTCATTAATGCCAAGGGCTCTTTTGTTTCGCCTAGAGGCGAAGCAGGTTCTCAATAATACTCTTTTCGGTATTTTTGTTTGATAGACGCCAACTTTTACTTGACGGCGCATTTAACATAGTTTGTTTCGCCTATCCTTGCCTTCTTTGTTGTATAATACGACGTTTTTTCTTTTTTTGTCAAAGCATGACTTTCATAATCCCATGTTCGTATTAAACTCTTGGCATTACTTTAAAGTTCAATGCATGCCAAATCGGACAGCTACACCTCAAGTTGTCGAAGTGCTGCCCTGCCCTACCCGAAGCATGGGCGCCGGCGAATGCCGGCGCCCATGCGGAGCTCTTGTACATCATATTAATAGTTGGCAATGCTGTTGTACATGTAACAGCGAATCATCTATGCTGAGGATGGTGCTTTTTGTTGAGGATGAAAAACAGTCGGAAAAATTCCGAGCAACAACAGCAAAACATTTTCTCCGAGAAATGTTGCAACGGCTGCGTGTTGGACACAGCACATTGTCAGTGTCGTCGTGAGATGCGTGGCTTGTGTTGTCTCACACACCGCACGACTCTGCTGCGATAAGGACTGGACCTCGATAGGGCACGGATGAGTACAGAGGGCGGGAAAAGGTAGTGTGGGGGTCGGAGAACAACACAACGAGCGGACGCATGCCGCATTTATACCTACAATGGGACCCGAAGGGTGCGCCAGCTAGCGTTGGGCTGCGAAAGCAACTGAGTTAAATCGACACACGACGCGTATGAAAATACGTGAAAGTGGTGAGCTAAAGATTTATTTTTCCCCATCCGCCGGAGGATAAAAAAAGAAAAAAAAGCATGCCGGACAAGTGCCGGAGTAAAAAAAAATGCTCGTCTTGGTTGACGAGTCACGTCGGAGAAGTTCTTGTTCTGCTCCTCACCATAACTAATACCTCGCCACATAGAAGCAAGTACCACCCTCACCAGTTGATGATACGCTCTTGCAAATTACGCTACTCTACTGACGCGAGGAGGTTTGGAGACGATTGGTGCCCGACAGGGCTCGAGTAAGGAGGTGGTGTCGTGGGCTACTGTTGTGTTGGGCGGACGTTCATGCAATCAACACAGCACCCATGTCTCAAACTCTCACCGGAGATTGTTCTTGCTCCTCACCTCTACGGAAATCTCCCTACAGAGGCCAGCTCCACCCCAACCAGAAGACACACCACTGAGCCTCACATTACTCTACCGCCGCGAGGAGGTTTAGAGTCGATCGGATATCCAGGGCCCTAGTTAGCAAGTGGTGCAGCCGATTGCTGTACGCACGTACGTGTCGCATCGTGGTGCGGCGGAATTTTGATAGTTTTAGGCCCGGCACACTCCCTCAAAACCTCGATCGACATGTGCTGGTGCTTGCTCCTCACCACTACGTACCAGAATCTCCCCACAGAGGCCAGCAGCACCACTCCCAGCAGTCGGTACGCCGTTCAAACTTCCACAGTACTTGTAGCGCGATAAGGTTTGGGGTCGATTGGTTGTCTAGAGAGGGCTCAAGTTATGAGTGTGGTGCTGTCTACTGCTGTAAGCTGTGTCGAAGTAGGGGGCTGCCGATTTGTTTTTTTCAACCATCACCCGTGTGTCTGAAACCTCGATCGAATTAGTTATATCTACGCCATTAATAGAATACGTACACTTCGTTTGAAATAAAAAGAGGCCAGGCCTTGAGGGGGGCGGCAAGATAGCCCAATAAAGTAGCACTGAGATAAACTGGTCCAAGCGACCCCACCCTAGAAACGCCGAACTATTGATAATCAACACAAATAATACTTCGAAGTAGATAACAACCAGAAATGAAGCCGGCTCCACAATCAAATGGGGTCGAGGACATGGTCGGCCTTTGTTCCGAATTCGGCTATTAACAATGAACGCTTGTCACTTGTCACATGTACTGTAAGAGTATTGCCAACCACAGCGTTGCCCGTCGGTTGTACTTTCCCCATTCCGCTAAACGCGTTGTTCTGGTGGCGTGGTTGTTCTTACCGCATGTATCGGCCACAGCGACTGGCACCTGGGATACCCGGACTGCGGAGGGGAGTCTCAGAGCCCCATCGATTTGGCTGCTGACGTCGAGACGGTGGTGGATGTGAGTTATATATTTTCGTTTTGGATACCCGTACGTGCCTGTTTCACCTTCTCCAAATCAAATTTCAGTCGAGTCCTGGGCAAAGACATACAGGTACGCATTTACAACATGCTTCAGCCAAGGGCATACCGGTAGGTACGAAGTGCGTTGAACAACAACTGTGGTACGTTGGTGTCTCGGGAGCGGCTTCCGAGATCATCCGAAGATGTTCTCGCATCAAAGTAAAACCTAAAGCAATATTCACGGAAGAGGGTTGGCAACGGAGAGGGAGGCCGCCATCGCGGCGATTGCAGACGTTGCAAGTACAAACATGGTGCTGCGTGGCATGCTGTGTGTACGATCCGGCCCCCGCTCTCTCCCTACGTACAGCACGTTCGTATTGACTGAGACCCACGCCATCCGCCCCACACATGTTCGGTCCTGCCTGCCTGCCTGTGTTCGTCTCGACGTACAGGCCTCTATGTACGAAATCACGTTTTTCCCGAACGAGTGCTCGTCTGATGAGCTATTTTTCCTGGCTAACGAGCGGGTTTGGGAGGTGAGACATGCAGCATCAAAACGCTGAAGAGATGTGATTCCGGGAAAATAAGTTTCCCTGTGAATGGTGTTCACAATCGCTTTTACATTTGTTGTCACGGAGACTCGTGCCAAGTTTTCCTCTGCTTTCACAACATGTACGTACTGGTTTTATAAAAAATTGAAAAACGTCAGCTGCGAGTACGACCGATGGGGACGGGTGCGGTGGTCTAGTCGCATGCAGTTAGTTGTGTGCGCTTAAGATAGTGCGCAAATGCCACATGTCTCTTGGTCACTCTGATCGCACCCCTCGTCTGTACCTGCAGGTGATCTTCTCCGGGTGCTCAGACACACCCCATCTCGAATTCAAGGGAGAAACGTACAACCTGGTGCAGATTCACATACACTCGCCCTCTGAGCACATGGTGAGAGAACGACCCCCAAAGCGGACGCTTGTACACCCCTCGATAGTGGCGGGTAGATGCCGTTTCAATGTTCCGGTAGTAGCCGATTGGACGCTTGGCTGTTTCGCTACAGCTGCCCTGTGCAGGGGTCACACCTTCCGCCGGCTCCATGTATCGCCAAGATGTGGTTGTTCGACATGTTCTTGCGAACGTCCCGTCACCGATGATCGCGTGTGTCCTGTCCCGCACCGAAGTATTGTACAATTCCGCAGCTGCGGGCGAAAGAAATATGTTCGTAATTTGTGGTTGTCACAACGTCGACGTCTCTGAACGGGCTAGCTGGACGGATGGCTCGCAACCCCGACCGCGTGTTTCTCCAAACCATCCACATTGTCAACGCTGCTCTTGTCCTTTCTGCGTTTACACGTGGTGTTCGCTTTGGTTGCTTTGGTTGTAACAGATCGGAGGGTCGGAGCACGCCGCCGAGATCCACTGGGTCCACGTCAAGGAGGGGACAGAAGACGAGCTACTAGTTGTAGGCGTGATGTTCGACACTTCGGAGTATGGCATCAATGTCGAGGTCAGCACTTGAAACTCTCAGCCTCGGAAGATGTCGTTAGTTGTCTTGAACTAGTCTGACGGGGATTGGGCTTGCGATAGACGTTGTTGCAGAGAGAGTCGATGAAGTAACAGGCTTCTCCTGCATAGAGGTGTCTATCTTAACATGACCCCTCGATGCGTATGACAGCAGTAGTGATGTTCTCGACACTTCCGAACATGGCCTTTATGCCGGGATCGGTGCCTGCTCTGCGTCAGAAGGTATCGTTGTTGTTTGGATTCAAACCGTGCGCTTGAGATGGACGTTGCCGCACAAAGGATTCTCTTGCGCAGGGGTACATATGATTAGCACGACAGAACAACCGATGAACGCTACGATAGAAGTAGCATTTTTGTCTAAAATGGTTTCTGAATGACGGGGCTCACTAACCTACTAATACTAATATTAATACTAACACTAATACTAACACAATCGTCGGAAATACCACATTCTCGTTCATGATTCTCGTTGTATATATTACTTATTATGGGCCATAGGGGATTTTTCATCCGGTGAGCAGTTTTTATCATCTCTCACTCGGTTTTTTGGGGTTTTGGAGAGGTCTCTATTATATTAAGCTCCCAAAATCGAGGAATCCTAGAGAAACACAATGGTTGGTGCATTTCTATCGTAGCACGAGTCGAAAAATCACATGCAGATGATGTTCTCCAGATGACCTCTAGATGACCTGCAGATGATGGCTCTAGCAGTCCAGTCAGTGCGCTCCTACAGAGGTAAAATATCGTTCTAAGCTGCTTCTTGTTCAAATCTAGAACTAACACCTTCACGAAATGTCGTTCCAACGTTTCTTCCTTCACTTGTGAATCTTGTCGACGGTATCCAAGTTTACTTCGTGGTAAAACGGTATTCTCGTTCATGCTGCAAAAAATGTATCCCGTCGATGACCCCATGCAAAGTACAACTTGGCTGTCAGATGATCATCGCAAGCCTCTCCGGTTCAACTTAGTATGTGCCAGGTAAGGCTGTAAACATCCATTCGCGCCCAAATCCCCGACACTGTGGCTCTACAAAAACGACTCAATCGGTCCCATCACCGCTAAAACTGCTTGTATCTGCAGATACATAATACATACGGTAGACCGGAGAGGTGTTTTTGATACCAGGTATATAGACTATAGACTAGACTATAGCTTTACCCGAGAGATAATTTTGATAAAAATGAAAGTGCAACATGATGACAAACCCCATGGCCCA
This sequence comes from Undaria pinnatifida, assembly GCA_012845835.1. NCBI lineage: Eukaryota > Phaeophyceae > Laminariales > Alariaceae > Undaria > Undaria pinnatifida. The sequence goes on from JABAKD010000010.1 coordinate 3,803,053, forward strand.
GGTATACAACGCAAAATATTCCAAAGCGAGGGTTACATGATTCCGACGCTTTGGGGTCAATAAAGAGCCATCACTGTGTCACCGCCATTCAGAAAGCGTACGCCCTACCCCTGCTCCCCGTCTGATACCGCACTCTTGCAACAGATCCAGCACCTGTGGGACGTGTTGGATATCGGTGAAACTACCACCGATAAGGTATTTCCCACGAGGGTATACGACGTGCTGCCTTCAAACCCGGTGTTTTCTCACTACTCGGGATCTCTGACCACCCCTCCGTGCACCGAGGTGAGAGGGAAGTCCTTTAACAAAAGAGGCGGGTCCTACAGTGCGTAACGCGTACTGCGAGAGGAGTTATGACCGACGGGGCATTGTTCAGCGGATTGCACCTTCGGTCTTTCTCAGAATCAGTTTGTCGGTGGGGAATACAGAGCTCAGAAGCAAGAATATTCAGAAAAAAAACAGGCTAGCGTGCACATCTACCGAAGGTTTAGATTTAGATGGTGTCCCCAATGCCGTACGATGCGTCGTGGTGTTACAAGTGTTGCTTGTGTTAGTTGTGGGCTTGAGTCCATCTTGTTGACGCGAGAGAAACAAGATAGACACGTTTGCAGATATTCGGTGGATTGCGAAGCGAATGCAACGAGGTAGCTGGGTAAGAAGGTTGGTCGTTGTCATGAGGCAAAATGCATTTGGTTTCCCCCGAGCATGACACCTACGCATTACGTAGTAATTGGTGTTCACCGAGTACGTCATACGTGTAAATTAAAACCAATGCGGCAACTCGCCCTCGGACAATTAGGGTGGGCACTAATGCCCTTCTTCTACAGTCTACTCGCTTTTCTGCTTTGTGTTTTTTGGGGAGACGAGGCCTGGGGAGATGAAACTGAACGAAAAAATCAGCAAAGATCCCGTCGTCGTAAACTAACTGTGATGTGCAGGGCGTGAAATGGATCGTCATGAGCGAACCCGTGACCATGAGCAGCATGCAACTGCAGGAGTTCCGCATCTCCGTCGCCCTCTTCGACGACTCAAAGGTATGCACGGAGGAAAATATTGTGCCCTTTATATTTGAGAGAAGTGTTATCTACCGATTTTTCCCTCGGTTCTGTTTGATGAGAGGACGCTTGTGCTCGACACTAGGTGTATAGTCTAGAGTTGGACGTAGAGATAATGAGATCAGAAAAGAGACAGTTTACCGCCTGTTCTGTTCGATAAACTCTATTGATTAGTCGAGCACTGATATGTCTGGACGTTTCACCCATCTCAACATACGCAAACACACAAATCGGCACCCTGCTCTTACCTGCCCTCTTGATCCTACCCGGACCTGAGCTTTTCGTACTGTCGCCCGGGTGTACGAGGAGCCGCGACCAAGCACCCTGGCCCCGTTAAAACCCAAATCGGGTGTCGACCACCACAGCCAGGATCCTCTTCATACCGCCCCTCGTATCTCCCGTCCACGATAGTGCTGAATAAGTTGTATAGGGCACCCTCGACGGCGTTGCCCGCGCAAAAAAGGATTGTTCTCGACCGTACGATGTTGCACCACCCGTGCCTGGTGCCTAGTGCCTTCATCAAAGTAGCCTTCTCGGCGCAAGCGGGCACAGTGACAACTGTTTACCACAAGACATGTCCATGATGTATTGAAATTAGCGTCACCTTGTGTGGATAATACGCGATAATAAGAGTTGCACTACTTGCCGGCGGGCCCATTGACACCGTCGCTTCTACAGCGTAATATGTTCCCCGATGTGTTCGTTGTTTTCTTGTGTTTTCTTCCACGCGAGGGTCACTGGGGCCTGCCTTGTGATGACGGACTCTAGTATAAACTAGGACGACGTGTTCATTTTGATAACAAGGACAACGTGCATTTTCACCCAAGGCTCTGCAACTGTTTTGCCTCTACGCCTTTTCCCGTCGTCCCAATAATGTCCGTAACGCTCAGGTGGATGAGCAGGGCAACACCAACCGCCCCGGCCAACCGTTGAACGACCGCGACGTGTTCTTCATCCATTACTAGACTGCTAGTACACACGTGCTACACGCATCAGATCTCCGTGCGCGATAAATGCCTTGCAAGGCAGACGGATCCTTGGTCTATACGGTCTGTGTAAATAGTAGATCATGTTGCCGGGTAGGAGCAGTATCGGCGCGATGTCAGCATGTGCAGTCTAGCCTATTGCTTGGGTTGGATCTATACTGCACAAATGTTGCATACCATACGGTGTCGACAGATACAGGATCTAGCTGAGATATGTAAATCACGATGTGTCCGATTAGGGTAAAAACGTCATAGGCGGTGTGTGCCCAAGGATCGATTCTTCATTTGTCGTGCGTGAAGTATCCCCCTGTTGGTGTCGTAGCCGGGATAATGAAACATCGGTATCACGTGTTTCCTCATACCCAAGCAAGGCTGCCGCAGGGAGGTACCACTATTTGCAATTTTTCGAAGGCTACTCGAGCGAGCCTTAGGAGTGGTACTCCGTACTGCTGTATCCTCGTCATCATCGGAAGATTAGTTTACTTTATTAATTAATAGTTCAGAGGGTTGAACTTGAGTGAAGGGTTGTATTCCGGTCGTTGGGCTGTGTTCCGATTGTTGGGTTCAATGGGCTGGGTTACGGTTTATTGGGCTGTGTACTTTACATCCTGTTTCTGAAGATTGTTCTCCCTGCATTTTTTCGGGCTGTATATGTTTTTTCATTTCGGGTTGTACTTGTACTTCGAATCATGTACCAGGTACTATTAATTATACAGTGTACTTTTTTCTCTTCATTTTTCACACACTTGTACTTTTTACCTTCTGTTGGACAAGCCGTGGTTACAGGTGTCATCCCTTCTCCCCCTCGGTCCTTCCCTTCAATTTTTATCGCGCATAGGGTTCAGCAATCCCACACACTGCTCGTCGATTTTTCATCGAGTATTGCTAACTCACGCTCTGGCGCTTTCCGCAAGTCAAATTGTGCACAAAAAAAAAATCCTACGAATTTATACGAGGATGCACTCGGGGGAACTCGAACTCACGAAACTGATATTTTCCCGCCTAAAAACGCACGATACGAAGAATGGCGCACAAGTGAAAAGGTGCAATTTGCAAACTGAATTCACATGGCTGCGGGTATCCACTTAACTACAGCATAGAGTTCCCCCGTTCCCACAACTAACCAAACTTGTGGCTACACACTACAACGGTTGGGCTGCCTGCACCGTACGAACCGCGCGGTAATCGTGAGCACAGACGCGCCTGCTGTCTGAAGTGCTGTCAAAGTGACGACCCGCGGGCATGCAGTGAAACACGAGCAATCGAACCGAAAACCACAATACAAATATCAATGATCGCCCCGCCGTCACGAGTTCTATGACAGGTTGCAGCGCTGCTACGACGTCCGTGCCTGAAAATTGAAAATTACGGGGGGTCGTTCCCCATGAAGGGTATCAAACTCTTCTACCAACTCTACAAAGATCAGTGACGTAAGTAACATGTACTAAAGTAGTAACTGCCTCGTTAAAAGAAAACTGAAAAAAAGACGATCGCTGCCATCGTGATGATGGTGTGCGTGCTGATCGTGGGTCTCCGTGTGCCATCCTCCTGCTGTGGTTCCCCATGGCCACCTCATCGCCTTAGCTCACTCGGCCCGCTGCTTCGCACTTGCTCTCGTTGACACTCAATTCCAATCGGTTCCCTTCTCCCGTCCCAAAAACACAAAATTCTCCACGCAGCTTGCGGTGCTGATCTGAAAAAAAAACTCGTTCAGGGAGAGTTCAATTCGTCTCTTCCCCGCCCGTCGACGGCCAGTCGCCCTCCTCATTCGTCGTCGAATTCAGCCTCCTGCCGGCGCAGTTCCCTCCACGCAAACCGAGACTGCGCCGTAGTGTGGCTCGTGGTGGTGCCTGCCTCCACGCACGAGCATCCCGATTAAGCATTGCTGCTCCGCCGCTGCTGCCTAAAAAGACGCGCGAATCGTAGGTGATCATGCCTAACGCACCACGTACGGCCCAACTCCACCGCCGCGCCTACGCCTCGCGGCCATACGCAGCAGCATGAAGGTATCACTCCTTGAGGGTGATTTCGGCCTTACACCCGCCAGAAAGACCCCCCCCACTCGCTACAAGCCTGCTAGGGCATGCTTCGCAGCATGCCCTACCAAGGCGGCAAGGGGAACGGAAAAAAAATTACCCTACTTCCAGGGAAGCTTTCGTGGAAGCTGCCGTGGAAGCTAAATCCGTGGAAGCTTTGATATCGTCCATATCTTCCATGGAAGCTTCCATGAAGACTTTCGTGGACGTTACTTTCATGAAAGCTTCCATAACTTCCACGAAAGCTTCTATCACTTCCATGAAAGCTTCCATGGAGGCTTCCGTGGAAGTTGAAAGCTTCCATGGAGGCTTCCGTGGAGGTTACTTCCATGGAAGCTTTCGTGGAAGCTACGTCGGTGGAAGCTTTCATACCTTCCATATCTTCCATGGAAGCTTCCATGAAAGCTTCCGTGGAAGTCACTTCCATGCAAGCTTCCATAACTTCCGCGAAAGCTTCCATTACTTCATGAAAGCTTCCATGGAAGCTTTCGTGAAAGTTACTTCCATGGAAGCTTTCGTGGAAGCTACCGTGGAAGCTACGTCGGTGGAAGCTTTCAGTTCTTCCATATCTTCCATGGAAGCTTCTACGGAAGCTTCCATGAAGACTTCAGTGGAAGTTGCATCCATGAAAGCTTCCATAACTTCCACGAAAGCTTCCATCACTTCCATGGAAGCTTCCATGAAGGCTTCCGTGGAAGTTGAAAGCTTCCATGGAGGCTTCCGTGGAAGCTCCCGTGGAAGTTACGTCGGTGGAAGCTTTCATATCTTCCATATATTTCATGGAAGCTGCCATGGAACCTTCCATGAAAGCTTCCGTGGAAGTCACTTCCATGCAAGCTTCCATAACTTCCGCGAAAGCTTCCATTACTTCCATGAAAGCTTCCATAACTTCCATGGAAGCTTTCGTGGAAGCTTTCGTGGAAGCTTTCGTGGAAGCTACCGTGGAATTTACGTCGGTGGAAGCTTTCAGTTCTTCCATATCTTCCATGAAAGCTTCCACGGATGCTTCCATGAAAGCTTCCGTGGAAGTCACTTCCATGGAAGCTTCCATGAAAGCGGTGAAAGCTTCCATTGCTTTCATGAAAGCTTCCGTGAAAGCTTTCGTGGAAGTTACTTCCATGGAAGCTTTCGTGGAAGCTACCGTGGAAGTTACGTCGGTGGAAGCTTTCAGTTCTTCCATATATTCCATGGAAGCTTCCACGGATGCCTCCAGGAAAGCTTCCGTGGAAGTCACTTCCATGAAAGCTTCCATAATTTCCGCGAAAGCTTCCATTACTTCCGTGAAAGCTTCCATGGAATCTTTCGTGGAAGTTGCTTCCATGGAAGCTTTCGTGGAAGCTTTTGTGGAAGCTCAGTGGAAGTTACGTCCGTGGAAGCTTTCATATCTTCCATATCTTCCATATCTTCCATGGAAGCTCCCACCGCTTCAATTGCTTCCATGGAAGCTCCCATGGAAGCTTCCATAGCTTTCATATCTTCCATGGAAGCTTCCATGAAAGCGGTGAAAGCTTCCACGGAAGCTTTCATGAGCTTCCACGCGCAATGCAAGTAGTGCCGGAGACCGGGTTGGGGCGGGGGCGGGGCGGGTGGGGCAGCTCAATCCGTGCGTGGAATTTATACGTTCTTTTATGGGGATAAATGTGACGGTTTTGGAATAAATGCACCAGTTTATCATGTATATCCTGTACGTCGTACAACCAGTGAGTAGAGGGCGGAGTGTTCGAGGGGGTGGGGGTGGGGTGGGGTGGGGGGGTGGGGGAGTGGGGGGGATATATATGCGTGGGCCACTTTTCGTATATATTGTGTTTTCTTCCTGGGGTATTCCTCCATTCCAGAGTGACTGAAGCCTGTCCTGTGACCACGGACTTGATAATATCCGAGTTAATGTGAGGACAACAACAACAACAACAACAACAACCACAACAACAACAACAACAACAACAACAATCAAGAAAACAACTTCCCGCGTCATATATTTTTGCAGCTGCAACTCTTGGCTGCAATAACACTATTTTTTAATGTAATTTCGACCTTTTACGACTCCCCACCAAAAACGACGTTTCTCCAATGCTACTGCTCGAACCATCTCCCTCACGGAAGTTTAAGAGGGCGTATATTAGCCTATACTTCGACAGTCAGTAGCGTCCTACGCGGCCACGGCAAGCAGATTGTAGATACCAAACAGGAATTCTGCAATAATATCCAAAATTTGTTGCTTCTCTGAGCATTTTCGTTTCATCATGACACACAAACACAGCAATGCCTACTGCCCTCTCTGCTTGCAGAACCAAAAGGCCCCCAAACCCTCCTCGAAACTACGACGAATAAGGTATACGTTGGTCGGGAGATGGCCCAAGGCCTAGTAATGGAACTATCTATGCCTTGTTCGGTAGGGAGTTATAACATGGCGTTTTATTATACCAGAAATAGTGTTGCTGCCGTAAAAAGCTCAACTTTTTCTTTTCAAATACCCAAGTGATACTAGTAGGGCTGGGCACTGGTTCAGTATGTACTACTGCCAGTGATAATCTACTGGCAGTAAGTAGTAATCTACTAACTGACCCGGCCGGTGTATTTGCCAGTAGTTTTCATCTGACATGCGTCCAACAAACACGCCATAAGTTATAGTACGGAAAAACCAACCAAAATTTACGGATATTCGCCAGCATTAAATGCTGGCGAGGAATGAGTTACCCAGTAGTAGTGTACTTCTCCGACCCTCCCCCCCACTCTGGGTGCTGTTCCCCTCCTTTTTATAGACATGCGTGAATTTTTGTTGCTGTTGCAGATACCTTGTGTACGATACGGCGTTGCGGTGTGTATCCTATTATGTAGTACGTTTAGCTGCTCGTCTAGTTAGACATGTTGTCATTTTGTCAACTCTGTGTTCTTTCCTTCTCTCTTTGTGGTTCACTTGTAGCTTTTTGTGGAGGTATGTTTTTGTTTTGTGCTCGCTTACAGATCTCCGCCACCCCCCGGCTGAAAGATCTCCGCCACACCTCCGGCTGTTGAGGTTTTCCCCCCCTTCCTTCCTTCCTTCCACTTTTTTCTTGTTTGGTATATTTCTTCGCGTTCAGTACCTGCTACCAGATTCCGGTTACAAGTATGTAACGTTCCTTCATTTTCTCGGTTTGTTTTAGTGTTTTCGTTCGTCTGCGTGCTTTCCTGTGTTTTATTTGCTGGCGAGAGTCTACTACCCCAAGAGTAGGAGCGATTAATAAGTCAGAGCGTTTGATAATGCACCAGCGTGAACACCAACGACATGAAGAATGTCACATCATCGCCACACGTTGCATGTTTTGTTTTTTGTTTTGTATTTGTCTGTGCAGATGACCGCAACCACCCCCGGCCATTACAGTTTTAATATTTTGAGCCCCGATTGTGATGGGAAAAAAAGCGAAAATGCGTATCTATATTATGGTATTTTTTAGGCCTGCGGCGGTGCCTCCAGCGGGGCCCCCTCACAAGCTGGGGAGGGGCTATTGGTCGAACTACGCTCGGAAGCTCGGCGTTACTCGCTTCGCTCGGCCAGTATATACTGCTGATGTTTGCCACAGTATAATAGATACTGACTTGGAGTCAGCCACTGCCCAGCCCTAGATATTAGTAGTTGTTGGACCGAAGGGCCCCCTTAACATTTGCTGCTGTAAATCGTCGCAGGAGACAGCTCTCTGGCTGCATGCTGTCTCTGTGCTGCCTGGTGCCACACCCTGTGACTGCCCACGTCCAAGCAGACGCCGCTACCGCTGGTGGTGGTGGCGGCGGTGTTGGTGCTGGTGGTGCTGCTGACGTGTTAGGTTAGCTTGTGGGTTGTCCCAGATGCTTCCATTGGCGGACTGATGTATCATCCCAGGGAATACACGCGTATGCCCTGTGGTGTGGTACTCCATTGAAAGAGGCCCTCGGAAAAGGCCGGTATACCGACCGCGGCTCATAAATTCCGCCTAATTCCGCCTTAGGGGCCTGACGGCCACGCGCTCGCGACATTGCCTGGGCACGTGTCATCCACCGCCATCCAGGAATTGTCGTGGGTCCTGCTCGCTGAGTTCGGCGGGCAATCCCGGAAAGAGTTCCAAAACGTTAACATCACTTGCTCAAAGAAAAAAAACACAAGAAACTCAGCCTGAATAGGTGACAACAATAAGAAGTGCATGTGTGTGCGTTCTTCACATTAAACTGACATTTCCACCATCTAGCACACCCAGTGCCCGTGTCGACGCCTTCTCTTAGAGACGGGCTCTGTGATCACAACCTACAAGTCAGAGACACACGATGCAATTACACAGCAAGGTGATTTGGATATCTAATGCCAACCGTAACGAATAGGAGGGCTGGACATAGTACATATGGCAAGAAATTAAAATGCACTCCAGCTGTGAGATCGAAGATACATCGAAGATATACGCAAACACACCACACACCAGACTACCTTCAAGGAAGAAAGAAACTAACAATACGAAGCGCACGCGGCTAATCGGCTACCTCCCAACTACCCGCCAACGACAAAAGCGCCCTCCGAAGGGCGTTCGCCCTCCAGAGCTGTAGGATGAAGCCCTCTGCAGGAGGTGTATAGTTTATGCATCCTCTGGAGCCCGTTACACTGACAACAGCCTGTAGATCGTGATTGATATCGCCCTCGGGAGGACGTAGGGCAATGTGATACGCTGGGAAGACCAGTAAAACTACACCCCTCTAGAGGATTAAACATTACGCCCTCTACAGGGGATGGATTTGTTTGCATCATCTGAAGGCTTTTACACCGACTATTGCCTGTGGAGCGTGACGTTTATCGTCCTCTGCTGGGTGCAAAGCAATGGCAAGCACTGGAGAGGCCAGTGAGAACGCAACCTTATAGAAGGTTAACAAATCCACCCTCTGCAGTAGGTAGACAAGTTGGTATTCTATGGAGGCATTTACACCGATTGCTGCCTGTAGAGAGCGACTTCTGTCTCTCTCTGGAGGGTGCAAAGCAATGCGATACGCTGGGGAAGCCAGTGAAACTACAACCCTCTAGAGGGTTAAACATTGTGCCCACGGGTGGTAGACCCATAGGAGACCAATAGGCGGTCCATAGACGCCCATACACGCCCATGGGAGACTCATGAGAGAGCTGCGCATGATCATGGGAGACGCATGGACCCATCGGAGCCCACGATAGACCCGTGGGGACCCAAAGAAGACCCATAGGAGACCAACGGACGCCTATGTGAACCCACATTAGACCCACAGGAGCCCACAGTTGACCAACGGGAGACCCATGGGCGGCCCATCGACGCCCATGGACGAAAACGTGATGGGCGCCCATGGCAGACTTATGGACGCCCACAGGAGCCCACGAGAGACCCATGGCAGACCCATGGACGCCCATGGTATCCCCACAGGAACCCACGGAAGACCCATGGGAACCCATGGGAGACCCATGGACGACCATTTGAACCCACGGGAATCCACCGGAGCCCCATGGGAGTCCCCGAGAGGCTCATGGGAGCCCCATGTGAGCGCATCGGCGTCCATGTTACTCCAATGGATTCCCATGAGCTTGGGTTGACCGTGGGCTGTCGTGGGCTCCCATGGGCTCTTCTGGGCGTCAATGGCTGACTCGTTGGCGCCGATTGGTCTCCAGTGGGGTTCTGTGGGCAACCGTGGGCGTCCAAGGGTCGCCTATGGGCTCACGCAGCCGTACATGGGCGTCCTTGGGCTCCCATTCGCATCCATGGCTCTCCCGGTGGTGCCCATGGGTCCCCGGCGGGCGTTTATCGGCATCCATGGGTCTCCTATATTAATGTCCATTGTTATCTCTCCTATGAACGTCCATTGCTATCCTGTGAGCTTTCTCTCTCCCGTGATCTCCTGTGGATGCCAATGATTTTGTTTGGGCTCCCATGAGCGTTTATGGGCTTCCGTGGGTCTCCCATGAGCTCCCATGGGCATCTATCGTACTCGGACCATGGGTTCCAATCTCCCGTAGGCTCCCATGGACTCCAATGAGCGCCCATGGATCTCCCGTGAGATTACGTGGGTGTCCATTGGCGTCCATTGGTCTCTCATGGGCTCTCGTGGATACCCATTGGCGTCCATGGGCTTTCATGGGCGTCCATGGGTCTCCCTGTGGGTGCTCATGGGTTTTCTGTGGGCTCCCGTGGGCTCCCATAGGCGTCTTTTAGTTACCGGTGGACTTTCATGGGCGAAACCCTCGTTCACCAATGGATTTCCAACGGGATTTTGGGTATCCGTGGTCGTCCATGGGTGTCTCGTGGGCTCCGGTGGGCTCCCATTGGAATCCATTTGCTTCCTTTGGCTCCCATCGGCGTCCACGGGTCTCCCATGAGCGCCCATAAGTCTTCCGTGAGCTTTCGTTGGCTCTCACGGGTCCATGGGCTCTCGTAGTAGGCTCCCATGAGCTCCCATTAGCGCCCATCTTACTCCCATGGGTTCCCATGGTCTTTCGTCACCCGTGGACCCCCGTTGGCTTCCATGGGCGTCCATTGGTAACTTGTTGGCGTCCATGCGTCTACCATGGGCTCCCGTGGGCACCCATGAGCGTCCATTGGCCCCCATTGGCGTCCATGGATCTTACGCGGGCGCCCATGGGTCGTCGGTCGGCGTTCATGGCCCATGGAATTTCATAAGAGTCCGTGGGTGTCCATGGGTTTCCCACGGGCTCCCATGGACACAAATCGACGTTAATGGGTTCCCATGGGCATCCATGGGTGCACACGGGAGCCCGTGGCTCTCCCGTGGGCGCCCATGGGTCTTGTGTGGGCTCCCATGGTCGTCCATTGGTGACCCGTGGACACCCATTCCTCTACCTTGGGAACCCATGGCCGTCCGTGGGCGTCCATGGATCTTCCATAGGCTCCCGTGGGGCCCCATGGCATTCATAGGCTTTCATGGACCCGCATGGGTGTCCATTTGTATCCAATGAGCGCCCATGGGTCTTCCGTGGGCTCTCGTGGGCTCCAATGAGCTTTCATGCGCTCCCATGGGCGTCCATGGGTCTTCGGTGGGCGTTTATCGGTCTCTTGTGGGCGCCCATGGACCTCTCGTTGGCCCCCATGGGTCTCCTGTTGGCGTCCATGGGCGTCCAGGGGTCTGCCACGACATCCGGGGGCATTCCGTGGGCTCCCATGGGCATCTGTGGGTGACCCGTTGGCGCCCATGGATCTCCCGTGGGATTCCATGGGCGTTCGTGGGCGTCCGTTGGGCTCCCGTGGGCTCCCGTGGGCTCTCACAAGCGTCCATGGTCGTCCATTGATCTCCCATGGTCGCGTGCGCACTCAAGAGCTCCCAAACAGTGGGCTCCCATGGGCGTCGATAGTCCTCCCGTGAGCTTCGGCGGACATTCATTGGTTCCCATACGTAAGTCTTCCGTGAGCCTCCCATGGGTCTCTCATGGATCGGACATGGGGCTCCAGTGGGGCTTCCATGGGTCTCCCGTGGGAGACTCATGGATCACGAAATAGCTTGCTTAAAATTGTGTAAAATACAATAGATCGTTGTTAGGTATCGGCATTTGGTTTGATGTTTTTCGTTCCGTGCAGCGGGCAGTTCAGCCCTAACTAGTTGCTGCTGCACACTCACACTTGCATTTTTTCTAGTACCTGGTTGTTACCTAGGTATTCCCCATTGGGTCACGGCTCGCGATCGCTGCCTAGGATGCGCTAAATAGCGTTGTTTAGCGGTGATTGGCGCAACAGAGCATTTCCCTCTTCCACCCCCGCGGAAGTTCAGGTTTATCGAAATCTTTCGTCATATTCGCTGATCCGACCACGTGCAGCGAAAACATAGAACACGAAGCAACAGGCGAGCGCCAGTCGGATCACAGAAACAAATTATACGTCGTTAATGAACCCAGTCCTCCCAAAGCCTCTCGTGGACTTTTTGTTTGTTCGTGGACGTGTAATGGCCGCAGCGACCGGCACCTGGGATACTCGGATTGCGGAGGGGGGTTTCAGAGCCCCAGACATCTGGTCGCTGACGTGGAGACGATGTTGACTGTGAGTTATGTTGAGTTGGTCACCGCTGCATGGCTGTGTGTCGTCTTCTTCGAAAACGTATTCCTGTCTTGTTCCGTGGCAAAGTACTTACAACGCAAAGCGCTAAAGGAGATAAAACTGGCTCCATCCGATAGAGCGTATCGCAACCATCCTGTGGAGTTGCAGCATCATGAGGACTATTGATACCACGAGAGAAACCGTCACAGCCACCGCAAAACGATTGATCGCGTTGCATTCATATCCATCAGACTGTACTGCTGTTCTATAGGATCTAGTGTGTGCATGATCTTACCTCGTTTTCTCCTGACTTTACGTCCTCCCTACTGTATTGCAAGGATACAAAAGACAGCGTAGAATCCGATCGATGACTAACGTCTCTTAGGTGGTGTTAAAGATAAAAGTGTTGGTGATCCTCACGACATACGCCTCACGCATGCCCGGCGTTGCCCATGTCTGTACGTCCCGACGGATAGGCCTCGGAATACCAAATCAAGTTTTCCCGAACGAGTGCATGTCTGATGAGCTTCTCTTCCAAGCGGACGAACGGGTTTGGGAGGTGAGACATGCAGTTCGAAGCTTGCGAGATTGAACGGATTATTCGGAAAGTTGAATGTTAGAAGGCATAGCCCAATAGGTACAACGTTTCGTATGTGTGCCGGCATTTACCCGAGCATATGCTCCAGAAAGGAAATAAAGGAGTTGAAAGTATCAGTTGTAACTTTATAGTTGACAAAAGAACTGCTTGCACTAAGTAATATTATCTACTTGAGTATCAATTGTCAACCGTACCTGCAAGTACATTTCGCAAGACTGCCTTTGACCATCGCTACTGCCTTATAAAGTATCTCAGGCAATGCTCATAACCTGTGAATAGCATGTGAACACAATGGTTGTGTGGAGGCTTTGTCTTCAATGCGAAGAGATACGGAGGTGGCTCCGAAGTGTCTGTTAAGATCACATGTGATAAGAAAGAAAGGGGGTAGTTTGGAAAGGGAGCTTGAGGCCAAAGAGAGAGGAAGAGGAAAGAAAGGAGAGAAGAAAGAGAAGAGAAAGAAGGGAAAGAAGGAAAATGGTCATGGTGGGTTGCATCACTACTCGATCGTCACGGAACAATGCTCGTAGTCCGTCAGAATACCGCGACAACGGAACAACCTTAACATGCTCAAATCTACGTTTACATCTAAGTTCCACCGAAGATTCAACGTAAGATTTAACGTAAGTTTCAACTGCTAATCTTATTCGTGCAAATAGACTACTCGAATAAACTGCGCATTAACTTATATTTGAATGCAAGGTTCATACTCCTAACACGCCCCCTTAATGCAAGGTCACATTGATAGAGAGGCCTCATACTTTGAAATCAAGTTCCTAAATAAAAAAAATGGAGCACTTATTCAGTCCGGTGTATTAACCGCGGTAATATAGATGTAGCCATGTTATTCACATATTTATAAAAAACAAAAAATGCAAGGAAAGATACGTATAAAAACTACGCTATCTCTGCGCCACATGCCGCTAGTGTCTCTTGGCCGCTTAAGTAAGAGATCCTCCAGGTGACTATAATAGCGTCTATAATAGTGACTAATACTCCCCTACCATGCCGTACCCTTGGTCAGACGTCGAACTCAAAAATATACACCACACCTGGTCCGTCTACGAGTGCAAAGTCTAAAGACGTAACACTGTTGTAGTAGTATGGTGTTAGCTGTTCTATTAAACTAGCATAGAGCTACAGTAGTATCACGACAGATACCAGAAATCCGTGGCTGCCACGATTCGGGTAAAACTAAAGCCCCGGATCGGTACCCATGAAAAAAGGCATATTTTTCAGGCCCGCAGTCCGTACGGTCGACCACAGAAGTAAGATATTCAGTGACACGTAACCCTCACCTTCGGCCTAACCCGTCCTTCTACCACACAATTTACCTCACAGACGCTTGCCACGATAGAGGTGCACCATTCTTTCTCCGAGATTTCCTCTGATTGGGAGATTAAGACCTCTCCCAAAAATTGATTTGGAGAAAATTAAAACTGCTACCCGATGAAAAATACCATTACCTAGGTACACGACGGAAAGCACGCAAAAATATGACATATTATTTTCAAAGATTTTGGGCTAGGGAGCCCCGTCATTCAGAAATAATTTTAGACACGAAAGTGCTACCTTTATCGTAGCACACGCCTACATATTATCCCGGTGAGGATTGCGGGACGGCCAACAAATGAATGGTGCCAGCATTCCTTCACTGCACAATGCACTCATCGTGGATTTGTACTGGGCGTGCTTGAACCGGTGTGTTTTTATTTTTATTGGCGGGTTATCTTCGAAAGGTGCGAGCACACTCCCTGTCTCGAGTTGAATGGAGTGAGCTACAACCTGTTGCAGATTCACAAACACATACCCTCCTAGCACATGGTAAGATGTTGCATACCCTCGAAAGGAACGGTTGTACATGCCTCGACTATAGTATTGGTGCGATATCCCACCAAACAATGGCGGATGAAAGTCGCCACAAGTATAGCTGACAGGTCGCTTGACTGTTTTTGCTAGGGCTGCGCCAGGCGGGGGTCGTGCATTCTTACCCCATCTGCCACTTCAGGTTGGTATTGAGGCAGCTGTTCAGCAAAACTACGGGAGTGTCGAGTCACAGACGGCGTTGATCCAATCGCACAAACACGTTTTTTATAAATCATGCAGCTGCTGGCGAAAGGGTGTTCTTCGACTGTTGCACAAAAGTAGTTACAACAGCATATGTCTTGCTTGACACAATCGTTGTACCCCTGCGGGATCTTTGTGTTGAGCACTTAATCATCACGTCGATTCACTATTTCTGAATTGGTTGTGCCAACACCTTGTACCACTGACACCCGTACAGGTTCTTCATCACATCGACAACTTCAACACTATCGTAAACGTGTCGGCGCTTCTTCTGTTTTCTCTACGTTTCGGTTTTAACTCGCAGATCGGAGGGTCGGAGCACGCCATCGAGATCCACTGGGTTCACCTCAAGGAAGGGACAGTAGGCGATGTCCTTGTTGTAGGCGTGATGTTCGATGCTTCTGAGTGCGGCACTAACACCGAGGTCAGTGACCACGTTCCTTTCGTCAGCAGGTGCCGTTCCGACAGGAGTATTTTCACCACAATCGCGGGGAAAGCATGCTTCAGGAGACGTGTGTCCTCTTCTTTTTCGAGCGACGGATGTAGCCATCTAGCTGCGATGCCGATTGTCGCGAGGAGAACTTTCCATAGTTTTCAGTGCCTCCGATAATCTACACGGTTTAATACCAAACAAGTCCAACGCCCTTTGAGTTCACACACCAGGCGTAAACTTCATGGGGCAGCTTTTCACTCCCAGAAAAAACGTGTCTCGGTCGGCATTCCTTCGACGAAACCATGCGAAACGCAGCTCCCACTGACAGAGCGGCAATGCAAACTATACTGGAATTGATACCCTGCTCTCTGCTCACCGACCTTGGCCCTCGGGAACTCGATACCGTCCGACCCGTCACCAGGGTAAGGGACTGCAGACGATACCACCGTTGATACAAAGGACATGCGGGTCAAAATAAGTACCAACCCTTCCCTCTCGCTATCTGACACCGCGCTCAAAAACAGATCAAGCACCTGTGGGACATGTTGGATATCGGCAAAGCTACCACCGACGAGGTATTTGCCACCCGAGTGTACGACGTGTTGCCCTCGAACCCAGTTTGAGTTGTCCGCACCGCGCATGGTCACTGCGCTGCAAGGGCAATTGCGCGTGGCTGGACTGCCCAGTGACTTTGCGCTGCAGTCGTTTCGTTCTGGCGGCCCTTTAAGCAAGTCCCTGGCGGGAACCCCAATCGACAAGATCATACAAATTGGGGGCTGGAAACAGAGTGCATGGCACAGTACTACGTTGGTCCAACCACTAGTAAGAGACTACCGGAAGCCAAGCAGCAACGGGAGCAGGCCTATTCCGACGCGCTCGACCTATCGTTGTCACCGGAGTTCGCGAGATGTTTTTGTGCATGCTCACGAACGTATTGCGGCAAGTAATGTAAGTTTGGGATGTGGAGAGGTAGCCGGACTCCAGGCCGCGGATCCTAAACAACGGGGTAAAAAGTTTGGGTGGAACCATCGGCCGGGAGCAGGAGGCGTAATCCACCCGCAACAGAGAGAAATAATACAACAGTATTCTCGCACTACATGGGGTTTCTCACAGTCCCTCAATGCGCCAAGGTGAGGGGAGCTTTAGAGATAGGCGGGTGCTGGCAGGTGTTTGTTTTGGAGCTTTGGAGGCTGCTGCCGCGAAATGCTTGGTGAACTTGCACATGCAGTAGTCGCGAAGGCAAGGCGTTTTGCAGCGTGGGGAGAGGATGGGGGGGGGAGGGGAAGGGTGCGCATCGGCTATCGGTGAGGAGCCTACAGATGCGTTTGCCGGGAAGCATGCTGTCTGCGCACAACCAGGGGGCATCAGTCCTGTCATATGGCGAATCAAATAAATGCGAAGTGTTCCGTAGGAAGCTTGGTTGGTCTTTCATCAAGAGCTGTCCGTCCATGTAGTGGCGAACCAAGCCAACGACAGCATGTGTTCACAAAACGGACTGTTCTCCGCTTATTTTGTAGATGTCGGACCATGTGCCCCACCCGGGGGCATGTATCCCATGTCTTCGATGTTCCATCACACCGATACAGTATGTTTCATCGAGGGAGCATCTATAGTGTGCCTTCGATATGCCCTCACACATTTGTGTTGCCTGGTGAATACTAACGTATCCACTTTTCTGTATTTTCGCCCGACAGATCGTTGCTTAATGGTGCCTATATTGCACCATCTGTCGCAGCCCTTGACGCGAAAGAGCTTCTGCTTGCTATACAGCGCTATCCACTAAACCACTCAAGAAATCCTTCTACTTTTTCTCGCCTAGAGTTCTCGCTCTGAACGAAGGCCCCCACTACCAGATACCTGGTATTGTACAGCGATTTAGCAGATATTAACCCCGTGGCTGGTAAGGGCCGAGGCTGCGGGGGAGGGTGGGGCTTTCGTTGCGGGTGTCAACGCTGTCCCCACTCTCGAAACTTATTGCCCCCAGGTACATAATGCCAGATATATATATATATATATATTCATAGTTTCAAGGGTTGCCCTGCGGAAGGCTGATACCGGGGAAGGCTGGGGCAATCAGCAAGTAGCGGCCGCCAATGTAACGGTACTGCCGAAACCAAGTTGTGGTATGTGCCGAAAGCTCGGATTCCTGGGGGTGTGGGCGCTCAGGCTGCCGCTGCAATCGCCACCACCAACACCGCAGCTCCCGCTATGACTGTTTCTGTTGCCACAGTCACTAGCGGTGGCTTTCCCGCAATATACGGGGCATCGCTCCACGTTGGAAACACCACCGTTGCCACGGCCAGTGTCACCGACGTCCATAGCTATCGGGAGGCGACGCGAAACAGACCATCCGTACAGCAGCGTGTACTTGGACAATTCGATTGACCTTCAACCCTACTTTTGTAGGAGCACCAACCGCCTCCATCTAGACTGCTACGTTAGCTGTCGGGAAGGAGGGAGGGAGGGGACTACCACCCGTCGCCTGTTGTGCCGACGCCGACAGACAGACACTGCAGGATCCTCACTAGGATGTTATACCCGAGGCATTAGACGCAGCAGGGCGGGAGACGCCGGTCGACAGTGGTGGCCGACCCTTTAACAGGGTGCGCAAACGATCTGCTCAAGGGATATCGAGTGGTCTGCAGTAAGTTCCATGGGTTGGTGGAGTTTGTCGTGTCCGTACGTGTGTCTTGCTCGTGCCGCGTGCACTTTCTTTGCGTGACAAGATCCATTGAGTGCACAGTTACCCATGACGGCACAAACGGTGTTAAATTCCTGAGCCCAGCTTTGCATTCGCATTTCCGGCATATTACATTTTCTACCCTCGTTGAGGTTTATGTGCTTGGCCAGTCGGCGGATGAGACCAACCAAGACGCGCTGCGAGACACGATCGACGCCGCTGAGCGTCCTCTGCGTGAGGCAACCGCGGCGCTGGTGTAGGTAGATTTGACATTCAATAGCACGGAAGGCAGAAAAGGGGGCACATTGAGTCCGAACGACGTAGCTTGATAGCGAGCAATCACGGCCAACACGAGCTCTTTGCATGATCCGTTTTGTGCGCATTTGTACCCGGGGAGAATTTTCCCTTGTATGCCAGCTTCGCTTGTTCGTTGTATGCCCTACAACGAGCCGACCGTTTTAGGGGGATGGCGAAGGTTGGTTGAGGTTAGGGGATCGTTGGAATCAAATCCAAACAGGCACTAAGACACTAGTGCAATGATGAACCTCCTTCCGCGGCCTCGCGTGATATTCGACGATGCAACTTAGACAGGTAGAAAGGCGTCGGAATCGTATGGTGGCAGCCCTGCCGTCATTAGTTTGAGAAAAACGTCGGAGTCGCGATCAGGAAAGAAGAGGTGGCGAATCTAGGTGACGGACTCGAGCAAACACGAGGCGTGCGGAACCTAGTATCTGCTGAAGGGTCGTGTGCTTACTGCGGTCGTGCTCTGAACGGCCCCCATGAGACACGAAGGACGACTACGCGCCCTGTCTAGCTCCCTTGCGGCAACGAGAAGCTCGAACGCGCTCAGTAAGGCCGAATGCACGGGACTCTTTGGTCATGGAGCCAACGACGAACTTTGGTCCTGGGTCGAGTGGTGCGAGACGTGGCCAACGGAGCATCAACTGCATCCACGGTTGGCATCGTTTGCCACCGATCCAGGTTGGTGACCGGTGGAGGTAAGAGGTATCCAGTTACTCGCCAACAACCTCCTGGGGCAACTTCTCCGGCTAGATATGGCGCCGCGCGAAACAACAAACTATCACAGATCGTTTCAATAGATCCTACGTGCTCACGGGGAGATTGCTTTCCTCATCGTTAGCCCTCTACGCCTTGGACTGCGACGCCTTTACCTCTGTCTCCCCGGAGGGTTGCCGTGATTACCCCTCCCTAGAATAAGGGCGGGGAGGGGCATCCACGCGCTATCGTCGACTGGTCGAAGCTTTCGGAGACCCACTCACAAGGCGTATTCTCGCCGTCTTCCTAGACATATATTTACAGAAGTTCCAGTCGTGATGGTGTGTCCGCTTACGTATGACCGCCTGGTGCCGACCGCTAAGAGGAGGGCCCGGACTGCCCCTCTTTCCGATCGTAGCGCCGGATCAGCCGCTCGTTGGGGGAGGGTCCGCTGTAGCAGGCGGGCGCTGCTCGTGTGAAGCCACGGGCAGCAGCAATCCCGCCGAAAGGGACGACGTCACGAGGCCAGGACGCTTAGCGATCCTCCTCACGAGATCAAGTACCACCTTGTCCATGCCTGTACCCGCGTACTATCATCTCCCCAAAGAGGCCCAACGAACCAGAGACTCGAGGCGGCGGAATCGTGTGAAAGGCCCGTTGCTTCTCTGGACCAGCTACTCAAGACAGATACGGCCGCCAGATGCAGGTGGTCCGTTTGAAGGGACCGATACCAGAAGCCTCCCCAAGGTCAAGCAACGGAGCCAATTAGAAACCGATGCTGCCGGCTGCTTGAGGGCGAGATCAATGAATTCGTCCTGAGCCTCGTCAGCCTTGCAGTACGGACCCTTGGAAAATCGATGTCTCTATGAATAGTTTACCGGCGGCGAGGCGCCCCTTCCGCAGTGCAACAAAGGACAACACGCGGCATGCACGGTTGTGCAACTGACATGACGATACGCTACTAGCTGCTTGCCCAGGCGCTCTCCGTCTTTTTAGGGCGATCGTCTCTTCACCCATCAAGGGAGAGTGGTATGCATTTCGATGCCGACATGAATACCGGGAAACTGGGTATCGTTATTGTTATCGTTATTGTTATCGTTATCGTTATCGTTATCGTTATCGTTATCGTTATCGTTATCGTTATCGTTATCGTTATCGTTATCTTTATCGTTATCGTTCTTGTTATCGTCATCGTTATCGTTATCGTTCTCGTTATCGTTCTCGTTCTCGTTCTCGTTCTCGTTCTCGCTTTTGTTCTCGTTCTCGCTCGTTATCAAGAGGGAAGGCCTCCAAGACGGTCCATACGGCACCAAAGTACTGCAACAAAGCGATACCCCTCCAAGTTGTCACGTGCGCAGCAGATCCATAAAAAAATGGGTTCACACGCCTGCAGGAAGCGTTGATCGGAATGGGTCAGCTGCTTGAGCACATGGCACGTGCAAGCGCCAGTACCACATTTATTCGTCGGATACAAGTGTGCTCTTCGAGATGAGCGTCGTACGCGTGTACTACAAGAGGGACTGCACTTTTGGATCAAAAACATATAGATTTCTGCCCGACAGGACTCCTCAACTCGACAACTGCCTGAGGTCGTTGGATGTTAGCAATATCATTCGCTTTGTACCTAGGCCACAAGATGGTAGGCCAAGGGACTCATGCTACGACCCATCTTTTTCTCGGGCTCTTATTTTCAGGGGGGCTCTGTTCCCCACCCAAAACCCAATGGACGTTTCCATGGCCTAGGTATTAAAAATACGTTTTGTGGAAAAAAAAAATGAAATTCAGACGAATTGCGATTAAGAAGCACCGTCACTCCGAAAACGTTTTTAATTAGCCCAAAAATGCTAACTCTATCGTAGCACGCGTCACGGGACGGTTTGTCGAGTTGCACTTTCGTGCGTTTAAGATTATGTCACACAGTCAGCGTGTACGCATGATGGATAGACCTCCTCAAGTGGGCGAGCTCAGAAAATGTAGGCGCTTGTTTAAGTACACTCCCCTATATCGTAACACGTGGCGTCGTCTTCAACACCCCACTGACGCGTGCTACGATAGGAGTACAGTACGAGTACCGTTTTGGGGGAAACACGTTTGTGACTGACGGGGCTTCTCAACTAAATCAAATAGACTAACACACTGGCTGACATCCGATATGGTTGGGTACGTAAGACAAGTGCTACGATGATAGAGGTTCAGTACGAGTACCTCTTTTGAGCCAAACACGTTTCTTACTGACGGGGCTCCTCACCCAAGCAAATAGACTTGACAATATCTGTGGGTGGGTGTGACACGTGTCACGAGAGATGTACAATAGGGGTACCTCTTTTGGGCCAAATATTTTCTGACCGACGGGACTCCTCAATTGAAGAAAATTGATTAGCGAAATAACTGGCACCCGATATCGTACCGATGACATGCAGTTTGTAGTCCAGCAAGTGATCCGTTGTGCCCCTACAGCAAACCATTGGATTGTTCGTCGGACTGCAATATTATAATTTCTCCAAATTCGTTGTTACGTGGGGAATGGGGTTCTTCAAATGAGCATATCGTCGTAAACAAATAAAATGCTATGGACACCTTTACATCCCTACAGTAGCGTAGTGTAGCGCGTGACCACTGTCGCGGTGCAAACCTTCGGGTGCACCGAGCAGGAAGTCAACAACCTCGTTGATCAGCTGGAGCTCCCAGGGTCCATCTCTATCATTTGGTTTATTCGTCGTTTTTTGCGACTGAAACTCACGCCGCACATTGTCCAATGCAATACATGACTGGGCTCTGGGGCACTTTCCCGCGGGAAACCCACCGATACCTCATGATACTGCGAGATTCCACAGGATCCCGTGGTATTTTACCTGAAATATCGCGGGGTGTTGCGAGCTCCCATGGGAATGCGCGCTAAAGCATTCGCGGGAAAATTCGGCGGTAACCGATTATATCTCTTGGAATGTCGTGAGACGTCCACACGGCATCCCGTAGAGTTAATACTGGAGTTAGGGTTCGGGGCTACAGACTGGGTGTCGGTCGCGGACACACATAACTGTGTGTGGGAGCTCGCGGGATCTAGCAGTAGCTTGCGAGATCTCGCGGCAACTCACGGTGAACAACAACACGAGGCAATTGGGTCTCGCGGGATCTTGGGGAAACTCCTGGGAAGTGGCGAGAAATCGCGGGAACTCGCGGAAACTCACGGAAACTCGCGGGACTTCGAGGGAATAAGCGAGAGCAGCAACTCGAATGGTGTCAATACGAACTTAGATGCACGCACTTGATTGATTCTTCCGGGATTCCGATAGATTCCGTGGGGATTCCCGTGGAAATTATCGTGGAGTCCGGTAAGATTTATGACGGGGAGTAGGTAGCCTCCAAGGGACTTCCCCTCCGATGGAACTAAACCCCGCGGGATCTTGCGGGATCACGCGGAGTACTAGGTAGAAACACGAGCGAATCCATGGGATCCCGTTAGATCTGGCCTGACTTGCAGCGGGACCCAACGGGGTCTCTTGAAAAGGTCAGCGGGATGCCGCGAGATGTATGGTTCACATCCCCGGTATAAACTGCCACCTACGGATACAAAAAATGCACGGTAGTTCGCGGGTGCTCTCGCACACTCTCGCACACTCGCGAAAGAGCTCCATGAAAAACCTGCCACGTGCGGTTAATAATTCTTAACCCACACCATATATGGCGTACAAATACTCAGGGTGGCGATGGAGAATTCACGACCGCGGGCGCCCATGGCAACTGCAGCAGACACGAGAGTAAAACCGTGTGAAGTACGATGAGAGTAAAAGGCGGGAATTTATATGGGGCTTCGTATGGGGAGCCACTTTATGGAAACACCTGCGGCATACCGCGGGACTGGCTACGGTCGCCCGCGGGCGCCCGTCGGAACTCGCGGGACTTCCCACGGGAGCCCGCGGGTTCCCATGGAACTAAAATGAGATGGCGCGGTCGCCCGTGGGCCTTACCACGGGCGGCCGCGGGTGGCCGCGGGATCACATTTTAGTTCCATGGGCAACCAAAACGAACCCGATGATAATGCCTCACCCGATGTTGTCCTCGTGCAAAGTGGCATAAATATATTTGTGTTTCGAAGCAATAGAAAACGGTATTCCGGTATACTCTCCACGGCGAAGGTAGATGACGCGCCACATATGATGACGCGTATCGTTCCGCCTGCAAAGTGGGTTATCGTCGGTTTTTCGGCGGGATCCCGTGGGAGCTCCCGCGGGATCCCGTGCTAGCCGCCCGCCTAGGTCCCCATGAAGACGATGCCAGCGGGACGGCTAGCATTTACGGAGGGGGATTGGGCTGAGAGCACCGCTGAAGGAAAGAAACCTAGCAAAAACATACTTGTGGTGGCAAGGCCGACGTTAAAACTCTGTAGATCGCTGAGGGAGGGCTGCCTGCATTTTGGCGAAAATTCCGACGTCGAGGCCGCGCATAGGCTGCGTGCGATAAGCGCGGGCAGATCCGCAACATCGATAGATGCGCAGGGAGAAGGGGCATGCCACGGCGAAGAAACCGCGGGAAAAGGCGGCTGGCGGCGGGAGATATCCGCATTCCAGCTCTGTCTGTGAAGCGTCTTATACCGGTTGTAGGGATACGGGTATGTGATACATCCAGCATCCAACCGTGCCTGCTTGCTTCACACAAGAACAACAGCACGAGGGAGAACACGCACACCCTTTCAACGGAGAATTCCTCCAATCAGCGCTCAGCGGAAAACTACGGGCTGCACGTCATTCAACAACCAGAGGTAGGCCCTGGATTGTGATAGCTCACCACACAGAGTAGTAATGATGAGCCGCTCTACCCATATTCGATTCCAGCTTGCCAACCTGCGGGCTGTGATCGAGCCGTGGCTCCTAGAGTAGGATAGGCGCTAGGATAGGTAGGTGTGCCTTTCGTAGTAAAGGATTGAGGTGTGACAGAGCAGCCAGCCGCTGAGCTAGATTCTGATACAACTTTGCTATGCTTGCTTCCCGAGACTACACTATCCACAGCTACTTCTACGATCTAAGTTCAGCACTACAAAAAGGGGTGTTCATCAGCGTCTGTATTTGGGCGGGGGAGGGGGGGGGTTGCCCCCGGGTTTCCCCCGGGCCTTAATGGTACAGGGGAAACATGCCCGTGGAACGTGCCTCTCCTAGGTCGCTCAGGAAATTGTTGTACACATTCTCTTTTTTACGTTGCACATGTCATCACAAAAATTACAAAGACACCAAAATGAAGAACCAGATCGAGAGCGAAGCGGTTCTACGAGTCAAATAGTTGACGAACACATGAAACACGGAAGCAAGCGCAACCAGCGCAAGTCTTCGCCGAGACAACCTTGGGCGGCGCCCAGCGGGTATCCCACCCCTCAAATCCGGATTGGCATACACCTCAAGCCCAAGAGCAACGACTCTCCGGGAACACAATGTTTGCTCTCCCAGCTTCACGGGTGTGGTGTTCTGTATTCGGTCCTGCCAGAAATGTTGTCGTTTCCAGCGCACTCTGCGGTAATGCTTCTACGGGCGGTAGCGAGGCAGTAAGGTAGCGCGGTCCAACGCGTTTCTGGCACAACCGAATACAGAACACCACACTCTCTCCACGCTGCTGCGAGAGTTAAGAGCAAATTGTAATCCTGGACAACCCTTGCTCTGGGGCTTGGGGTTTGGTCCAACCCGGATTTGAGGGGTGCGAGACCCGACCAGCGCTGCCGATCGTTTTCCTGTAGCAATAGAACGCAGCTGATTTGTTAGTACTTTTTGGCACAGACACGCGCCTCGACGGCAGCTCCAAGGCCAGCGCGCGGGCCACAAGTATTCAATGGCGTCGGTTGTTGCTGTGGCGGCACCCCCCCCCCATTGTCGTATTGCTGCGATTGCTTCCATGTTCATGTGTTCGTCGACTACTTATTATTGTTATATAGTTGAATCGTGTACCTAGAACCGCTGGAGATATAGGTCTTCATGCTAGAGCTTCGGAAACGATTTCTCGTGCCGTTCGATAGGTTCGGTCCTCGCCCATAGAGGCGAACTTTGGGTGTAATGGGCCAGCTTTTTTCGTTAATTTAATCGCGCGGGAGATGCCCGTTGATTGCCCCCTACCGTCACGTAAAGCTGGACAAACAGGGCTTTTGATGCCGTGCCGCAGGGGGTTACAGCCACTCTGTACCTGCCATCTCACATTTTATGTGGACTACGAGTCTTGAACGAGTGCTGAGTAGATTCGCTGTCACCAGAACGTCACGTTCAGCCGTGGCAGTCGTGTATGCCACAAGTTCAAAATGCTGCTATATAGCGGTATATTCCGGCGATATATTTTCTGTTTGGTAGGATACGCGGGCGGACGTGGCACCTCGAGACATAGAGCGTTGTGGACGGTTCATGAACGAATACATCGTACATAATTCAGGGCGGAGAGTACAGATTGTCCTACTATATAGCCTGGTACGAAACCAGGTGCAGGACAGTACCGATAGTCATCGTTTTCAGATGTAATTCGTACTCGTGCATGCGATATACATAGGGATTTTCGTTGGTCATATCACTCAGACGAGCCTTGTGCCCACCGCAAATCTTGCCGATACGGAATACAACGTACGTACGTATAGATTATGCACGCAGCGGCTAATATCGCAGCGGCTTACGTCGCAGCCAGGATTTTAGCTGCCTCTGCACGCTCCTCATGACGTACACAACAGACACCCCGTTTCTACCTGCTGCGTTGCCTCCGGTAGGTACTTGTATCGTTTGCCTTGTGTGCATGCAGGGACAACCTCGACGCGACCTCGACGTTTCAAAGCTTGAAGGGAATCATACAGGGGAAACTATTGCTGTTCAGACCTGCTGCCTATCAGCCGTGGGTCCACCCAAACCAAACCCGGGCGTTACTGGTTGCCACGTGCTACACGTCTGCATGGGACTATAAAACGGCGGCCATCCGCTTCAGCGCTCTACTTTATTTTAGGCGGCACTCCACCCACAGCTCCACCTCTTTCGTAAGTATTGCCAACATCGCCGCCTTGCCCATTCCCTCGATGGTCACATCGCCCGCTCCCCTCCCTAACGCAAACACGCCGCCACAAGGTCACTTGCCCCCTCCACCTCTACTTTGTCTACCACACAAGCGAAGCCACACGGTTCTATTCATGCTTGAGCTGTTTGAGAAGCGGGGACTCTCGGAAGAGTGGTTTGCCTGCTGGTCTTGCTCTATTGCCCGCTTAACTTCAACATCTCCCTTTAACTCCTGTGAACGAGGTTGCCCTTGCAGTCTTTCACCTCTAGTCGGCCGGCCAGCACACCTCATTCTGGCAATTGCTACAGCCTTATTCCAGCTCACCGCGAAGGCAGTGAAGTCCAGAACCTGCCGGGTTCTTCCTTTCTTTCTTGGTGCTCGAGATGTTAAGGTGAAACGTGGCGAAAGGTTTCACGGCAAACTTTAGAATTGTCCGCCGGGGCTTCACGGCTGTGAAAGGTTGGTTTCCTGGCTGACCCCCTGCTACCTGCGCGAACAAAACAATTAGCAAGGAATATACCGGGGATGACGATAGGAGGGTTTCGCAGCCGCTCGGAATTCATTGCCGCAATTCGAAATAAAAATAGAATGGAGACACGCATTAGACTATGCACATGGTGGAGTCGAAAAAAGGGTGCACGACAGAGCAGCTGGTCCTGAACCGTCCATGGATCTCTGCGTTCAGCGGCGCAACCCATCTGTTTGTGTCGTATGTTGTGTTTAAGCGTGCTCCACTCCGCCACCGCACGCTCCAGATAGAGCGAAAATATTTCCAGCCCTATGCTGGTCTTCCTCACATTCCGCGCGGTCACAGGCCCGGCAAATTCCACGGTATGTGGTATCTTCTTCAATCCCACCACGGCAAAGTGGCGTCGAATACCTCCCGGCTATTACTCTAAACAGTTGTCTGTCAGCATTGAGCGTAAAAGCCTAGCAAACGCTCGCAACTCCGGACCCGTTCCCCTGCGCCGTCGTTGGAAGTAATGGGGAACGTGGCGTCGACAACGATCCTTGGGGTGGGTCGTTCGAACTACAGTTTACCACGGCTGGTTTGGATGGAGAGCAAGTTTGACTATTGTTGAATTACGAGCGAAAGCAACCGACAAATAGCGCTGCCTACTTGACGAAGGCTACGGTGCATAGGGAGGTTTTGCTGTTGCTATGGAGGCTGTTTTTGGAGTGGTTCGGGGTCACTCGCGCAAGTGACCCCCTTCTCCGCGGTGTTGAGATTTCGCGCTCAAATAATTTTCTGATCATGTTGTAACACCGCCGTGGAATAGCTAGCTACACGCTGCGGCAAAGGACTCGAGGCGCTTGGTACGATAGAGGTTCAGAGTCACTCGGGCGAATGGAGCCGAAACCCGGCGGTCCAAAAGAGGGTACACCCTTACCGTCGCGATGGTCACTTGCTGCATTGCACTGGTACATTGCATTGGTACACTGCATTGGTACATTGCATTGGTACATTGCATTGCAAGGTTGGGTTCTGTAGGGTACGCACAAACCATATCCGGGGTATTTACCCCGGGTATTACCGTACAAAGAACTTATGTGAGTTCTGTAGGACATTCATACCCGTACCCGGAAGTTCTAGAAGTTCTGTATGACATTCATACCCGTACCCGGAAGTTCTGGAAGTTCTGTACACGCCAGTGCCACAAATACCAGGGGTACGGGTATATCATTTTCATAACGTATGTGAGTTCTGTACGCCATTGCCACAATACCCGGAACTTCTGTGAGTTCTGTATCACTTCCGTACCGTACCCGGAATTTCTGTAAGTTCTGTAAGACCCCCATACCCTAACCCGGAACTTCTGTGACTTCTGTAAGACTGTGACATAAACAATACCCAGGGTACGGGTATACCTTTTTTATAATACCCGGGGAGCCCACATGCCTTAATTCAGGTTTAATGACCCAAAGAGTGTATTATGCATTATAATATAATGATGTCATATCTTGTCAGTGAAACCAACCGAACACCGAATGTACGTACCAGTAGTACCAGTACGTATCGTATATGATAGCAGCGCACCTACTACTGCTGACTGATTCTACGATAGCCCCCACGAAAACCAGCGATTTTCTTTAAAGAACGTTTCATGACTGCTCGACGCGAGGAAGGATGCTACTTGAAAAAAAGTTCCCATATATTTTCTTGTTTGCAAAGAAAGGGCTATCGACCGATGACGTCGGGGTGGCAAGGGGCACCGTATTTCAGGAGGTACGGCCGGGAGCTGGTTTCAAAAACGGCGTTTTACTCAAGAAAAGTTGGGGAGGCTACCGTAGAATGGCTCTGCTGTAGGTCGTGTCCATGTTTCTTGCGTTTCTAACTCGTGGGCACGGTCACTTTTGAATCACAAATGTTCATTTTATTTGAATTCGATTCGATTTGGTGGAAACATACCTGGTACGAATTTGGCACCTATCGGGAAAACACGTATTGCGTATTGTCAATGTTTTTTCCGATCGGAATAATGAATAGATCTGCCGTGACGGCGATGCAGCAAACATCGACGTCTAGAAGTATCTTCTGTGTTTTCGGTAGTTTCGCTTCTTCTTTGTCGAGGCGCTTGGCTTGTCGAGCTGTGGTGGCAAACATGGGCTTGCGCAACGACCGCCATTATTATTTTTTTTGAAGCTCCACAGCCAGGGTACGCTATGGTGTGCTCATAGCGCAGTATAGCCGTGAGCGCGGCTGCTGCCCCGGTCGCCACTCATCGAGGTTCACGATTCATCGCCTCTCTCGGTGGTGGTTTTGTCGATAATTCATACTTCTACTACGACAGATTGCCTCGGAGACATTGGCCCAGTGAGAAAATGCCATCCATGCAAGTTGGATTAAATCCTCCACTTCAAATCGAACTCCCCCCCGAGGCGGTGTGCATTTACCCGGGTATTACCCGTACCCGGAACTTCTGTAAGTTATGTACGCCCGTACCACAATACTCGAAACTTCTGGAAGTTCTGTGAGACTTTCATACCCGTACCCGAACTTCTGTTAGTTCTGTAGGACGGTCATACCCGTACCCGGAACTTCTGTGAGTTCTGTACACCCCGTGCCACAATACCCGGGGTACGGGTGCAGCACCTTTCGTACCCGCCCGGAACTTCTGTGAGTTAAGTACGCCCGTGCCACAATACCCGGAAGTTCTGGAAGTTCTGTAACACTTTCATACCCGTACCCGAAACTTCTGGAAGTTCTGGAAAACTCCCATACCCTTACCCGGAATCCACAAACCCTACAGAACATGACCTTGGAGCATTGCATTGGTGCATTGCATTGGTGCATTGCATTGGTGCATTGCATTGGTACATTGCATTGGTACATTGCCTTGATGCATTGCATTGGTACATTGTGTTGGTACATTGCATTGGTACATTGCATTGATACGTTGCATTGGTACATTGCATTGATACATTGCATTGGTAAATTGCATTGGTGCATTGCATTGGTACATTGCATTAGTACATTGCATTGGTACGTTGCATTGGTACATTGCATTGGTACATTGCATTGGTGCATTGCATTGGCGCATTGCATTGGTACATTGCATTGGTGCATTGCCTTGGTGCATTTTGTTGCATTGATTGGTGCATTGCTTTGGTGCATTGCATTGGTGCATTGCATTGATACATTGCATTGGTACATTGCATTGGTACATTGCATTGGTGCATTGCATTGGTACATTGCATTGATACGTTGCATTGGTACATTGCATTGATACATTGCATTGGTGCATTGCATTGGTGCATTGCATTGATTGGTACATTGCATTGATACATTGCATTGGTACATTGCATTGGTGCATTGCATTGGTGCATTGCATTATTGGTACATTGCATTGGTACACTGCATTGGTACGTTGCATTGGTACATTGCATTGGTACCTGGCATTGGTACATTGCATTGGTACATTGCATTGGTACATTGCATTGGTGCATTGCATTGATACGTTGCATTGGTGCATTGCATTGATACATTGCATTGGTGCATTGCATTGGTGCATTGCGTTGGTAAATTGCATTGGTACATTGCATTAGTACATTGCATTGGTAAATTGCATTGGTACATTGCATTGGTGCACTGCAACGCTAAGCTATGTTTAGGACGCCCCCCTCCGGAATACACGTGATAAATTTTGCTCATCATGACGGCATTGATCATATGTTATGTTCACCAGGCAAACACTAGCTTCTGGGAGACGATGCTGACTGCGCCCAGATGGGTTGAGTAAAGAGTTTATGATCTCCAAAGGTCCGAACCACGGTACTAGAAGTCGTGTTTTCATTGCGGTCGTGAGAGTGAGCTAATAATTATTTAGTCGAAGACGTCGTCAAACTTTGTGCAATGCCGTACACCGGTATAGCCACTACGATCTACGAAGTAATCGAGCCGCCCTGTCGACGATATTTATTTGTGCTGTCTATCCATAGCTGTGCAGACCCCCCTCCCCTCCCCCAGGCGTAAATGTGTCTATCTGCACTCACGTTACTCCCGCTGATGTGATAAAATCGAATGACAGATCCAATTAGCCCAAGTCTTCCACGCCCCGCTTGATCTTGTCGTGGGCTCCAATTGAGATTCGCCGCTTAGAGCAGTGGAAACAGAGATGACAGCTAAATATATTGAGGGACGGGCGACAAGCGGCAAGGTGGTTTCGTTGCCAACCGTCCAAGGCATGCGAGGTAAGCAATCATCTGCATTCCCGGATACATGCATGAGACACCAAGGTACTGAGCTCAAGCTCAAAGAAAAAATCGAGCCTGAGCTGATTGTCCTCGCTCACATGGTTTCGACTCCAAGGGCAATGTCGTCATATGTGATCGTACAAACAAGTGCTTTTGACGTAAATTGCAACCAACCCTCGTCACGATGCATCACACGCCGGAGATAACGATAGTGCTTCAAAATTGCCAGACCACCTACCGCATCGCCGTGCTTTGTTTTTTAGGAAAGAACGGCTGCGCGGGTTCTCGTTTACGTTCGGCCAGCGGACACCTTCTGCTTGGCTCACTGCCGTGCCATACTAAAACAGTGCGTACGGGATAGTTTCAACCACAAAAGTAGAAGAGCATCACGGGATCAACGGCGGTACGCTCATGAGCAACGCACGTTGTCGCTGTTGTTGTTGTTGCTCTCGCATATTGTACACTGAGGGGGCGGTTTTGGGTGCAAGCACTTAAACAATTGACTGCTGAGCGTTCCAGGGATATTACATGGGCACATCGCATGAAATTTTACACAAAAATTACCACTCCCACTGCATCGCCCTTCCCGGGAATGCTTTATACCTGGTATGTGTTGTTTCGCATCGATGTCGTCCGCCACGGTTTCGATCCCCCCGCTACGAACGGGCGTTTGATTGATGCGGCTGCCGATCTTCATGTCCGCCGCACAACGACCTAGAGCAGTGGTTGGGAGCAGCATCACGGCCATCACCTGGCGCGGCACACGGCAGCAGGCGGAAAGCTTCTGGGTGACATAACGCCGATATTAATAGTATGTAGCTGGGGGGGGCAGAAGGTGGAAGGAAGGGCGTGAAGTGTAGGATGGAGACAAATTCAAAGAGATACACGACTGGACGTATGTATGTTCTATTTGCATGTATATTTGTATTGTATAAGTGACGTGCATCACATGTGCAGCGGCGCACGTTGCTCAAACATCAACAAGGCATCAATGAGAATCACCTCTTCGCGCCATCTACTGGACCGCCAATCAACCTCACCTTAACATGGCGGCATCCTCTCTCCCACCCGGCGTTTCTCGCTCTTGTCGCGGCCGTAGTGTAGATTAAAACGGCGTTGGGATCCCATCAATCACTGAACACTTGTTTCTGGGCATGAAGCGCGAGGACGGAGAGAGAAACGGTCTAGCCCAGATGTCGTTCACTCGTGCCTTGGTTGGCTTGAGGTTCATACCGACCAGTACCGTGGTACCTGTGCAGTAGGACGCCGCAGGCAGCAACGGTGGCTGAAGCAGCAACAACCGAAAGCAATTGACACAACCCCCAACACTGCTGTACAGCAGCAACCCCAGCAGTCACTGCTGCCGCTGCTACGAGTTACTACTGCTGATGTCTTCGCCCTGACGTACCTCGTACCTACTACCGCCGCTGTCCTGGGCCTATTGCCGTTGCTGCAGCACAGCCGGTAACTGCAGTTTCGTGCACAGGTTGTATCCGTGCGCTATGCCAGTAGCGCGTTTGAAGACACTGCTGCCTAAAAACAAACGAGACCAGAAGCTTCAAATATCCGCGTGAGGATAGAAAAAAGAGAGCAGAGAACCCAGTCAAACGAAGCATGGGTGAGACAACACGACACCCAACCGGTCAAGAAAATGAAGGCACCCGCAAAGGCTTTACCCTTCAATTCACGATATTGTAGCATGTTGCTGGCCTTGCTGCTGCACGTACGGCACGGACGACAGACTCGCCCGCTCAGGTCAAGGCTCCCCAAGACAGACTCGCCCGCTTACCCCTCGACCATGGTACAGCAGACCCGATCATTGTTGCTTTTTGGGAGTGGTGGTTGTCGACGCAGGGGACCGTCCTCACCGCACAAGTTGGCTTATGGGAGCCCAGGAGTATGTGTATGATGGTCCTCAGCTCATGAGAGTACAGGGAGGTGTGTAGAGGGAGATTCAGATGTCCAAACTGCTGTTGGTACGAGTAGTACTACATACAGCACATTGTTCGTGTGTCGCGTGTTGTTTTGAAGAAATTAGAATCAAATAATATGTGGGTTGACGTCGTCATGACGGCACTCTTGCCCCTTGACGGACAGCCGTCAAAGAACTCCAAACACTAAAGCTGATACGATTATTCAAAGACGCCTTGACGGGTCAAGAGTAGACCGTCAACCGACACCTTCGGTTCGATGAAATGGGCCATGCGGCGCAATGCAAAGCAAAAAGAGGCGGCGCGATGCAAAGCAGATAACAGCCTCTCTCCTGATTGGCCACACAAATGCGCGGTTTGCGACGCAAATTTCAATAGGGCTCTACGGTTGGTCAATGCAAAGCAGGTCTGGCCCGCTGCGTTCTAGCCTTGCCAATAGATTTCGGAGCCCACCTTCCACCGTCCATCTAGAAAAGCCGACCAGCAACCTCAAGCGTGCCATTGATTGGCCTATTTTGTAGAGTTGGTCCATTGACCAATCAATGCAACACCTTTAAAATAAATAGAGCCCGCCACAACGATGCCCTCTAGGATTGGCTCTTTTAATTACTTGCTAAGTATTCAGCATCGCCTGATTATTTGCTCTTAAAAAGACTTGAATGGTATACCAGCCCCCCGTCGCAGGACTGTCGGCAATTCTGCTCAGCACGTCTCGGCCAAGGCTACTCGTAGGCTCTCGAGGTGACTGTCTTCAATTCTACTCAGCACGTCTCGGCCAAGGCTAGGCTCTCGAGGTGAGACCGAGGTGAATCCGGGTGTTTTTCTGTTGTGTGAACCACCCTCTCTATCTACCCACACGGCAAAACGGGGCTGCAACGCTCTAGATCGCAATATATCATGATGACAAAAAAGAGAGACAGACAAACAGACAGAGAGAAGAGAGGGGCCCCCGCGAAGTTGCACGTTGTACGTGCAAGGTTTATTAAGATTTTGCACGTGTAGACTAATCAAATACCAGGTAGCGATTTATGTATGGCGGCTCCGTATGTGAAGGTTCGCACAAAACGACGGTTGAACTTCCCTGAGACCAACCCGACCCCAGACCGGACCCAAACCCTAACCCTAACCCTAACCCTAGCCATAACCCTAACCCCAACCCAACCCTTTGGGGGGCTGGAGGTCTGCTCTCGAGGTCGGCAGGGGCATTGTATTGAGTTTTCGTGCAAATCTGAAAACCTTGCACGTACGTGCAATTAAGCCCGAGACGCCTAGAGCCATAGCCTCCAATCCGCTGCCGGCCAAAACAATCTGCCGATAGCCGCGGCGCTCCGGGGAGGACGCGAGTCGTCGCTCGCCTCGGTCGTTGCCCACGGACGGACGGGTGTTCGTTGACCCTTTTGTGTTTTTTGAATTTTTTTTTCTTTGTAGAACGCACTGCGGCCTTGATAAGCAGAGTTGAATTTTTCGTGTATTTTTCATGAAATTCCTCGTACTTGTACTAAAAATAATGAAGAAAAAAATCGTGTTTTACGATTTTCCGTGCTCTTCTGGGCCTAAGAGCTCGACCATTCATTGTTCGCCTTTGCAAGCACCGTGACGGCCGCGCGTCACAGATGAATGTGTTGGATACACACACTACTACTACTATTATTACTCGTACATTTTCAATCTTCTTCCAGCTGCGAGATCGAGGGGCTCGCCGAAACTGAGACCATATCAGATACGTACTCCAGTATTTATTTTTGGCGTTGGAGATTCCTTTACAACTCGAAACCCGTTTTTGGGGAGGAAATTACTTGGAATTAGCATACGGAGGGGCTTGGGGGCTCGAGAGGGGTTAAAGAGAGAAATTCTCGCTGAAAATACCTGGTATAAATGTTTCCCACAATACTTTCGATCATCGAGCCGACGCCGACGATCATCGCGCCGACGGTCCTGGATTTTTACTTTGAAATAAACGGGATCGTTAGCGGCAAGAAATATCTTGGCATGATCATCGACTATTTTGTCTAGTATTAATAGTAGTAGTCTAGTAGGTAACTCCCCGGGAAAACAGCAGTACGATTCGGCTCTCAAAATAGGAGAGGGTATAAAAAGCAGCACAACATCGCACACACAAAGGGTACATATCTGGTACCTGGTACATACATACATGATGATGATGCCATGATGATTTGTCCAACCAAATACCTGAATGAACATCTACCTACCACTACTTTCATCTCCTCTGCCTCTCAATACCCCTATTTTATTGTTGTTGGTGTCGCACCATAGACTAGACTAAACGTGTCTCTTGTTTCTGCGACAGCCACTCGTCACGACGGAGCCCAGCCGATGAGCGTGCGCGCAACTACAGTACTGTGCCAATGAGGTTGCGACAGCAATACAGTAGACTTTGCGAACTCATACCTCTACGTACTGGCACACATTTTGTGTTGTTCACCGACCTGCCTCACGGGAGGACGGAACCCCCCCGTTCCGTCATATGACATGGTAGCTGTTTCGTAAACTTTTTTCGTTCAGGATACAGCAGTAGTCAGTAGTACGATTTAATTCCCCCGCATACTTTTCCTTTTTTCAATCACGCCGCATTTTAGTCACTTTTTCAGCTTTTTCACACGTTTTTGGTACGGTTTCGCGACCTTTTGTTGTGACCTTTCAACAAACAGCGATCCTTTCATAATGTTGCGTTTCGGCGACGCCGTCGACTTCGCCGGTCACCGTCGGCGTTGTTCCGCTCAAGATCATCATGTGGGTGTTGAACGTTAAACTGCGGACAGCGATCCTAATCTTGTACCAGCTAGATTATTACACGTGCTGCGTTGTACACCCCTAATTTTGCTCTGACAGCGCACCGCCACGGGGAGGGAAAGGAGAAGATTGCGGGGTGTGGACGGTGCACGGCAGCGGCTATTATTGCACGGTACTGCACGGTACCTGGCATGAAGCGTAGGGCGGATGCGGAGAAAGTGGGCAGCGATCGTGTAGATCGCACTTGGGAGCGAGAACACTCGAGGGTGAGAATCTTACACTTTTGTTACGTACGTGCCGATCGATGGGTCCGAGAACAAGAGTATGATACGCGTACCTGTAGTTTATAGATCGAAAGCATGCGAAAATGATGACAATGTGGGGTGCGCTACAACCAAAACGCCGCGGCGGCGATACCCACGAGGGCAGCCGAATCGAATATGTATGTTGCACGTCAACCAACCGTACTCACGACCACGCTGTTTCGAGCACGATCGGCTACTACTGATAAATTGTAGTAGTTACATCATACGCACAAACTGATCTAATTTGTTCCCCTGTGGATATAGACTAGTCTATGTATACCAGGTATCTCTGTGGGTATGTCGGATATAGTCTGTGTCCTGCGCGTGTATTGTGATCCGCAGATAGACGTGCATAAAAAACTAAATCAACGCATCATGCTGGACGATAGCACAAACAAACTAGCTTTCACTCATCATGCTGGACGACTCGTAGCACAAACTAGCATAACAGAAAAAGTTGTTGGCACCCCGAAGGGAGACACAGCGAGACGATACGACACAAAGAAAAGGTAGGACGAACCTATCTATGAAACAACATGATCCAGCCGCTGCGTGGAGTCGAGCTCTGCTGAATATTCCTCAAATCATCAAGGCTTTTCGGCCGTTCGCTGGAAAGACAAACATCGAGCAAGTCGAATAGGGCCGAGCAAAGATCCTTGATGACAAGATCCTTCATGATGCCTAGTTCAACGCCAACGGGCAAAATAATGCTCGAGTAGAAAAGATGCCCGCAATCATAGCAATCCAATGGACCAATGACACGGTACGAATAGGTATATATTATATCATAAAAAATGAAAATTCACTCCATCCAGCTGTGAGATCGAAGATTTTGAATAGGTATATAGTCCATGTATGATATGATACTACGTAATGTAATAGACTAATAGATGCGGAATAAGATGTCCATCATGCACAATAAAATTATATGGCCGAGACACCCCGAATAAAAAACTGATACTACTATTAACTGTTGTTACTTAACTGTTAAATTAACCGTTAGTTAGAAGTCGCAAAAAATATTTAGTCTGATGTCCGATCATTCCACCGCTTTCGGGTGCAGGTTACATCTCGACAACTATTGCACAATTGTCAACACTGCTGCAATCAGCAATCAACGCTATGAGATAGACAGATGCTGTTTGTTTTTTTCAGTTTTTTTGCCCTGTTGTTGTTGTTTTTCATGTTTTTTTTTCAGGGGATGTTTGAGAGAAATCGCAGGTGAAGGCCATACTCATACATACGAGCATGGCACGCCGAATGAACGTCGTCAATTTGTCCGATGCCACTAACCAAAACGCCAATAATATCATGCCAGGTATAACATACTACCAGCTATAACACACTAGACTATTATAGCTATTATTATGTTGTCAGCGATACTCCCTACAAGGTGCTGCATACAGCGGTACGAAACTGGCTTATGTTACGTAAGGTAGATATTAGTCCGTTTGACCACTTGCAAAAGGTTAACCAATAGCTTACCCAAACTAAGTCTTATAACACTCTCCCCCCCTGAAACGACGGGATAGCAGGTCGGCCGGATATACGGGCGGACCTGTCAATAAATATCAAGCCGTTTCATTTCCTGGGTATACCGGGGAGAGTATTTTTCAAGTTTGACATGGATGGGGAAGATCTGAAAAAGTGTATTATGGTGGATGTGGGACTTGAACCCACGACCCGAAAAATCCTTGGTCTGTCGACGACGCCATTTGCTAACCCTTCTGGGACTCCAAGGGGGTTTTGTGGTCAAAACATTTTATCAATTCTCGTATTTTTCGCCGGACAGACCGGTCTGTTCAGCCCGGGCATGAAAAAAGACATGCCCGCACTTGAACGCCACGCGTTGTTTAGCACAGCCACGCACGCACACACGCAACACCTGGCAACACCCCTGGACTCGGCCTACAGGGGTACACGCCGGTAGACGCATGAAGCCTGCACGCCGCCTGGGGTCCTAAGCTGTAAGATCTCACACCTTCCCAAGCCCGCGGCTGTCTGGGGCGTTTTCAGAGAACTACAGAAGTACGCTATTCCCGCAGGGCTCTTCGACGCTGATTTAGTAATCATTTTCTGTGATCATTTTCACATACTGAATTTTGACTGCTCTCAGGACGTGGGACCACCCGACCAGCGTGAAAATTGCGTCGAGCGAACAGTAGCGGTGATGTTCTGAGGACCGAGGGACCTTTCTATTAATAGTGTAAGGACAGACGTCCCCAGCGTGTTACCGGGAGGCGACAGGGCCGCGGTGCGGGTGTAGCTGAGGGCTGCACTTCTACACAAGAAGTCTCTTTTTGCGCGAAGAAACGCGCCGCGTCTACTGCCTGTGCGGACCCAACTTTTTTGTGGCAGTCTCGGCGTGCGCGCGGGCTGCTCGACTAGCGGGCTGCGAAGAGCCTAGTCCCAGAGGGGTCAAGGAATGAGTGGGGTATTAGTCCGTTTGACCACTTGCAAAAGGTAAACCAATAGCTTGCCCAAATTAAGCCTTATAGCACTTACGCAGTCATGTCTGGTTCTGGACATTTAAATCTCAATAATCTTCGATCATTTTTCGCGTGCAGTGTGATACCCAGTTTAAGAGCGTCCATAGCTTGTACCTTGTACTTGAAAAGGAACAGGGTCGTTCTTCAAAAACGCAACAATCCCGATTTCTGACATTTTCCGTTTTGAAATTTTTAACATGTCACACTTTTTAAAAACAAAACACGCTATATATTTTTTTTACGGGAATCCTGCTGCTGGCATCGGTTTTTATTTGAGGAATTTTTCAAAACTAATGACAGGATCGCATGAACACCAGTCAGAGGATTCTTGTGTGACAACTAAAAAATTGTTACGATTGATTGGTGAAAAGGTCACACACGTTTTTTGGCACGATTCCTGGCGTTTTTTTTTTTTATTCGTCAAGAACGACCCTAGGAATAGAAACGGACTTTTCGATGCTGCCAAAGTCAGGGCACACTAATTCCAAGTAGTTTGTCCTCAGAAACGTCGGGGTGCATATATATCTAAAAGGGGTCTAATCGGCTTGCCTCGCCTTTTTTGCGACGGCTAGACTAACCCCTATATATGCAATGAATGGATAAAAGCATGTGTCATGGTGGGATTTCCCGAGGGGCAAGTGAAACATGGGCCACCATCGACACTACTAAGTTACTTATATTATTGCCCATATATGATGGCCTTGATGTGACCGTGACATCTAATATCATCCTGTGGTTTCGCTCCAACCGTAGCCTGGTTTCATGTCGAATCTATAGGCTATTCATCTACGGAGAGCACTCCATAGCAAATGGCCAGGCCGAAATAAGG
Source organism: Undaria pinnatifida (assembly GCA_012845835.1). Lineage (NCBI taxonomy): Eukaryota > Phaeophyceae > Laminariales > Alariaceae > Undaria > Undaria pinnatifida. The sequence continues at coordinate 3,841,900 of JABAKD010000010.1, forward strand.
ACGGTACGGATGTACAACGAGCGGTACGAGTAACACTACTACTTGTGTGTTCCGAGGGGTTCTTCAATATCTTAAATCGAGAACCCTCCATCGTAGCGCAAGAGTGACGATGCTCTCAACATTAGCTACTTAACATACGCCGTAGCAAATGACCTCCATATATAGACTGATGTATTATAAAAATAAAAATATACTCCAACTAACTGTGAGATCGAAGATTTTGTCGAAACCCATCTTTGCAAGCTGTGTGTGATATTCCGATCGCGCGTATTACTGGGTGTGTGTCCTCATTGAGGGTGTAGGTCGGCGACTCCCCTTGCAACTACAGTGTAGCTATCAGGGTCAACAGGGCGATGTTAGTCAGTCTGTGCGCGGAAACTATAAAACCCGTTTCTGAGGGGGACAAAATGTGACAGCTGTGGAAGGAAATGCATCAGTTTATCAAGTGTATCCTGTAAGTCGTATAACCGGTGTGGGGAGGGCGGAGTTTTTGAGGGCGTGGGGGCCTGGGTTTGATCAAGAGGGAGCGGGGGGGGGGGGACGGGCGGGGCAACGCACTCTGTGCGCGGAAACTATAAGGGACACATCTGACGGTTGTGGAAGGAATGCATCAGTTTATCATGTATAGCCTGTAAGTCGTACAACCAGTGAGGAGAGGGCGGAGTGCTCGAAGGGGCGGGGGGGGATAGGGGTGGGGGGGGAGAGGGGGGAAGGGGGGTTATGAACTGGAGCTACGGCAGCATGGATGGCTAAAAAGGCATCAACCGCCTTGCAGTGTTTATTACTCTGTCTGGCAGATTTTGATTCTAAGTGGAGCGGCGGGAGAGAACAAATGAGGGGGCAGGGGCGATGGGGGGGAATCAAACCCCTTTAGGTCGCATTAACATATACTCAGTACCCAGGAGGAACTTTACTGAACGTGCTAGGTCTAGGCGATGGCGCGGGTGGCGGGGAAGGAAGGGGCGGGACGGAGGGGGGGGGGGGCGGCGGCGGAAATAAATAAATCGGAGCTACGGCATGGCTGGTTGGATAGGAAATGAGGTGATACCACCTGCCTGGTATTGTTTCTTCTATCAGATTTGATTTTTTTTGGTGTGTTAATACAAGAAAAAAATTAGGTGTGGTGTACATACAATGTGTTGTAGCCTCGTGGTGTGTTATTTTACATGGACCGCAAGATAGGACATTTCAATCGATAGGTACAACCATGTAGTTACCATGATTTTACCGTGCCGATGTGGGGCTCTGAGGCCGCGAGTTGTAAGGGCAGAGATACATATTGCAAAATACAACAAGCGGGGTGATGTGGTCATGCAGTATCACCGCCACTGAGAACGGGGGGGAGAAGTCACCACCATTGAGAAGTCACCACCATTCGTGTTTAGAAAGGAACGCTTGCTGTGCCCACTCAACTACACGTTACTTCGTTAGGCGTATGCTACTTCGTTTGGCAGAGGTTGTCAAGCGATCATGCAGACGGCAGGTAAGCACGAAATACCCTGCGTAATAGGTTGGTAGTGTGGTCTACCGCAGTTTTAACATATCTGCCTGTACTCCCCTTTTCACATTATCATTATCTAATGTACGATTATGCGTCCTTTATTTTCCATGTAGTCGAAGATATGGGGTCCTGTAGATGTCGCGTACACGTATGGTGCTCGTGTTAGTGGTGCTCACGGAAACATGCCCTAGCGTGTACGGGGTGATCGCTGAGTGGTGCTCCTGTCCTCAACATCACACCAGGTAGCTTATGTCAACGCAACCGCTTTCTTGAAAATGGCAAAATGTAATAGACCCCCCTCTATTTTTCCCCTGCTCCCTCTTGCTCAAACGCCCCACCTAACATCAAAATCGGCCCAAGTAATAAACACCTCCACGCACTTGATATCACCTCATTATCTTTCTAGAGCCATCCATGCCGCTGCTTCAATCCACCCCCCCCCCCCCCCCCAACGCCCCCTCCTTCCCCACCACCCGCACCATCGCCTGGACCTAGCACCGCGCGTATAGCAAACCCCTACATCTATGCGACCTTAAGCTGTTAAAAAAACCCTTTCGCCCCAACCCCTCCCCCTCCCCCGCCCCCCCCCCCCTCGAACACTCCGCCCTCTCCTCACTGGTTGCACGACTTACAGGACATATACATGATAAACTGGTGCATTCTTTCCAAAACCGTCAGATTTATCCCCTTAAAGGATTTATAGTTTCCACGCACAGATTGAGTTGCCCCGCCCCCCCCCCCCCCCCCCCCCCGCTCCCTCTTGATCGAACCCAGGCCCCCACGTACCACGTATATATTGCACGTATTACCCATCACTACGAATACGCACGATAGACGCAAGTCAATTGGCAAAAAGCAACCAAGAAAAGAAAAAGAAGATAAAGGAAAGGAAAGAAAAGGCAAGAAACCGAAAAAACGTAGAAGGAAAGGAAAGAAAAGAAAAGACAAGAAAAACAAGAGGAGACAAGACAAGAAGAAGCAAGGGAAGGAAAAGAGAGAAAAATGTCATACTATAAATAGCAGACCCTAGGAACTGACTGAAGACGGCACTGGGCTCAAAGAGGGTATCAAGTGCATCAATGGCATTGGGGAGAGAACGCAACATGGCGGAGAAGTCAGGGCGGTCTTACGCTATTGTCACGGCCATTGGAAGGCCCACAAATGTCAAGACGATGATGGCCAGACCCAGAGTTCAGTCTCTTGAGCGAATAGATGGTGCTTTTCACAATGGAGTGCCATGGTTGTCAATAAAAAATATTTGGCTATTGTCCTGCACAATAGATATCGGGGAATCAACCGCGATAGACATTGTTTGAACAATGGACCAAACAAGGTTGTCTACCGATAGCAATTCCCACCCACAATAACAGACTGCAGTTGTGTCTACCAATAGCCATCGACACCCACGATGATAGACTACTGGGCGTATTTCCACAATATCGACTATTATTGTCTAAACCTATTGCACATCGTGGAGCGCAGCAGTGGTGTGTATCATTGGCCATTGTTGCCGACCGCTGATGTTTGCTAATAATGCCGCCAACAACTTCCAAAAGGTTAGCCTAACCAATCGCTTACCCAAACTAAAGGTTAGCCTAACCAATAGCTTACCCAAACTAAAGGTTAGCCTAACAACTGGTCCAGCAGTTGATCATGTATTTGGAACTACTGCATGGATGACTCAAAAGAAAGGTAAATAAAGAGGTGATATCACCTTTCGGGGTAGTGTTTATTATTATGTCTGGCAGATTACCAGGTATGATTTTTGGTGGGGCGACGGGGGGAGGCCGGGGAAGGAGGGTGTCTTTGTGTGCGTGTGTGTTGGGAGGGGGGGGGGGGGGGTGATTTTGTGGTGGTGCGGCGGGAAAGAGGTTACATGAGTGCGTGTGGCGGGGAATTGGGGGGGGGGGGAGGAAGCGGAGGTTGAACGCAAGCAAAACATTAAACATTCTACCTGCGTGAGAAATGCAGGTAGGTGCCTAGTATTACAAAACTACACTATTATTATCAGGGTACTCCTCGGGAATTTTCCCGTCACGGTTTTCCCGTCGTAATAGGCGGATACGGGACGGTAGCGGAATACCGTCAAAAATTCGCGATACCGTATACCGCCAAAGTCGGTACCGTCAAAAAACGAGAATCCGCTTCCCGTTTAAAAAGTACCGTATTTTTCAAAACCGCCAAAAAAATACCGTCATGATGCAGTACCGTCAAAAAAGTACCGCCATGTGCCAATACCGTCAAAACAGTTCCGGCAAGACAAGTATGTCTGTGAACTGCCGGTAGTCCAGTCGGCAGCGGTCACGACGTTGAGTTTTTGAACTGGAGTTCGATCCTCACTGATGTTCTCTTTTTTTTTTTCATAACTTCGAGTAATTTTTTTTTTTTGTTGTAGGATTTTTGGTTCAGTTGGTTGCGTTTCGAAAGAACCAGAACCTCCTCTGCAGCGAATTTCACCTGATCACATGTATCGTATGTTCGGTACCGGGTATAGGCGATACCGTCATTTTTCAGTACCGTGCAAAAGGTACCGTCAAAAAACGAGAAACCGTTTCCCGTTTTAAAAGTACCGTCATTTTCAGAACCGTACAAAAAAAACGTCATAATTCGCCGTACCGTATACCGCCAAAATCGGTACCGTCAAAAAATGAGAATCTGTTTCCCGTTTAAAAAGTACCGTATATTTCAGAACCGTCAAACTTCGTACCGTCATCAAAAACCGGTACCGAGGAGTACCCTGATTATTATGAGGTCGACGAGAGACAAATTGTTTTTACGTTATATAATGTATGTTTTTACGTTAATAATGCTCTTTATGGTGCTTTTGATTTACTACGCATATACCCGGTATACAATACGAGTGCCACGAGTGGCGCGTTTTTTTTTTACGTGTGCTACGATGGAGGTTTTTAAGGTATACAGTTTTTTGGCGAAAATGTTTTCTGAAGGACGGGGCTCTTACCGGCCTTCTGTGACTCCAAGGGGTTCGTGATCATAAAAAATGATCAATTCTCGTATTTTAACCGGACATACCGGTCTGTTCAGCCCGGGGATAAAAAAAGACATCCCCGAACTTGAACGCAGGGCGTTGTATATTAGTCAGTTCCTAGAGTCTGCTTGTATGACATTTTTTTTTTCTTTTTCCATTCCTTGCTTCCTCCTCTTGTCTTACCTTTTCTTGCTTTTCTTTTCTTTTCTTTTCTTTCCTTTTTCGTTTTCGTTTTCTTTTTTCGATTTCTTCTCTTTTTTTTCCTTTCCTTTCTCTTCTTATTTGTTCTTTGTTTCTTTTTACCAATTGACTTGGGTCTGTCGCGCGTATGCGTAGTGATAGGTACTACGTGTGATATATACGTGGTAGTCTTTCTTAGGTGGCAAGCGGTATTATAGTCGGTTTTTCCAGGCGCGAGTAATGAGACGTATGCACCGGTATGGACCTGGCACATACATGGTAGACTGACTCCCGATTCACTTTTATATATGTTTCTGGTGGAGGCATGAATTGCGTCAGCTGTGATATATGCGTGTACCACCTTGGATTGTTTGGGTTTTTCCTTAGGGTATTCCTCAGCTCCATAGTGACTGGAGCCTGTCCTGTGACCACGGACTTGGTTATGCGAGTTAAATGTGAAAACAACAACAATAATAGCAACGAACTCACACACTCACACCTGGCAACACCCCTGGACGCGGCCTACAGGGGTACGCCGGTAGGCGCATGAAGCCTGCACGCCGCCTGGCGTCCTCAGCTGCGAGATCGTACGCCTTCCCAAGCCCGCGGCTGTCTGGGACGTGTTCAGAGAAGTGCAGAAGTACCACTTCGACTCTGATATAATGATCATTTTTTGTTACCATTTTTACATACTGAATTGTGACTGCTCTCAGGGCGTGGGACCACCCGACCAGGGTGAAAAATGCATCGAGCGAACAATAGTAGTGGTCATGTTCTGAGGGCCGAGGGACCTTTCTAGTAATATTAACATTAATAGTGTACGGACAGACGTCCCCAGCGTGTTACCAGGAGGCGACACGGCCGCGGTGCGAGTTTAGCTGAGGGCTGCACTTTTACACAAGAAGTCTCTTTCTGGGCCAAGAAACGCGCCGCGTCTGCTGAGCGGACCCAACTTTTTTGCGACGGTTTCGGCGCGCGCGCGGGCTGCTCGACTAGCGGGCGGCGAAGAGCCTAGTCCCTGAGGGGATAGGTTATCCCAAAACCGTCGGAAATGCCGCGTGCTACGGTATAGAGGTATATGGTATACCGTTTTTCGGCGAAAGTGGTTTCTGAAAGACGGGGCAAATTCGTCGGAAAATCGAACATTTTTTCTACATCATTATTTGATTATATTTTATGTACCTGAGACACGGGATTTTTCATCTTCTTTGTGTCGTACCTGGTAGCAGTTTAATTTTTTCTCCAAAAAAGTTTTTCGGTTATAACCCCTTTACAGCTGGAACCCCTTTTTGAGGACAAAATTACTTGGAATAAGAATGGGGAGGGGTTTGGGGGCTCTGAAGGGGTTAAGACATTCTTGAGGTGTAAGTACCAAACTGAGGAACCTCAGAAAGAAAGTGGCGCACCTCCATCGTACGTATCATAGCACGCGTCGTGTATGCTTTATATGCCCTTTATCATATACCCCGGTGCGAATTAGTCTATTGATCGATCAATATACGATGGTTAGCATAGCGCTTGAGCTACTTCACGGCCACAAAAAGTTGCACTACTATACTATGAATTTTAAGACACGCACAACAAATCATCAACCAGGAGACCAAAACTGTCGAAAGAGGACCGATCGTTCGTTCAGGCTTACAATAACTGGAACTTAGTGTTCGATCGAATACGTCACGAGATCGGAGAAAGCGCGTGAAGTCATATGTGTTACTCTGAACCTTGTCTTCGCGACCTGGGTCGACCATATTTCAACCGTGGAAAGGTGACTATCGATTGTGGTTTTCTATTACTTTGTGTGTGTTTTCTTCACATCGAACGGTTATTTCTACCCAGCGATATCGGTACAACAGTTAGTGTGTGTGTGTGTTCTTCACATTAAACCGTTCTTCTACTCGTCGACATCCAGCACACCCAGTGTCCGTACTGATTCTTCACCCTAGAGAGATCAGCTCTGTGGTCACAAGCTACGACACAGAGATAATGCATCGTAATGCATTCGACAACGCAATGTCATGCCCTAGTACTGGGTGTGTGTGTGTGTGTGTGTGTTCTTCACATTAAACCGTTCTTCTACTCGTCGACATCCAGCACACCCAGTGTCCGTGCTGATTCTTCACCCTAGAAAGATCAGCTCTGTGGTCACAAGCTACGACACAGAGATAATGCATCGTAATGCATTCGACAACGCAATGTCATGCCCTAGTACTGGGTACGACAGGCACAACATACATACGTCAGCAACAGAAATACATTGGAAGAGAGAAATACGAAATAAACAAAAACAAAAACAAAAACAAAAAACAAAAACAAAATAAGAAAACAAATAAAAACAAAGATAAAAATAAAACAAAAAATGAAAAAACAAAATGAAGGGGAAATCGAAGAAACAACCCAGCCGGAAAGGAGAGCCAAAGCTCGGAAAAGAAACATAATAAAATGAAATAAAATAAAGTAAAGTAAAACCAAAATAAGATACTCCGAACACGAGCCAAAAACCTGGACACGGAAGGAGGGAACAAAGGGGAAAAAAATACCCCAGAAAAAGACGAAAAGTGCTATGTACCTACTAGTCGGCCTGGTACCTTGCTACCCTGTCTGCCATCTCCTTCCTGCCTTCGTCCACCGCGGTCTCCCTTCTATTCCTCCTGTTGCCCCCCCTGCCCCCATTCCCTTGGACGGCTTTCCTTCTACTCCTCCTGTTTCCCCCCCACCCCCCTTTGTGTTCTTCTCATTAAGCCAAAATACCTGAGCAAAAAACTTGGTATCCAGCTGCACTGAATCTCGTGTTGCCGGGCCGTCGAGTTTCCTGCAGGCCAATGAAGTCACAGCCGAGTTGCTGGCCTTTCGCCAGTACACGCTCGTCATGCCCATACCCGTTCTTCCCCTTTACGGCCAGGGTACGCACGTTGTAGGTCGCTACCGCCACAAGTGCCGCCTTCCGTCTCTTACGAGTACTGGGTACGACAGGCACAACATACATACGTCAGCAACAGAAATACATTGGATAGTGCACCCAGTCAGTGTTCGTGCTGATTCTTCATCCTAGCTAGAGAAATGCAAATTAATTGTGTGGTCACCCACAGCTGGAGTGTATTTTCTTTTTTATTTTCATCACATACAAGTAGTAGGCTGTTCTTCTTGCAGCCTTCCTTTCTGATCTTTTCGCATCACGTTCTTCGGAATACCTGTCGTTTGTTTTGTTTTCTTTTTCTTTTTCTTCTTCTTTTCTTTTCTTTTTTCCTTGTTTTCTCTATTTTTGTTTTCCTTTCTTCTTTTTTCTCCTTTTTTTCTTGATCTTTTGTGATTCTTTTTTAGTAGTCTTTTTTATGAGTCATTTTTATGAGTCTGGCTTGATTTGTTGTTGTTGTTGTTGTTGTTGTTGTTGTTGTTGTTGTTGTTGTTGTTGTTGTTGTTGTTGTTGTTGTTGTTGTTGTTGTTGTTGCCGTTGTTCATGTTGTTGCTGTTGTCATTGTTGTCGTTGTTGTTGTTGTTGTTGTTGTTTTATCCTCCGGCGGATGGGGAAAAATAAAAAATAAACTCAAGCTCGCCACACCTTCAACGTACTGCTATTCCTTATACTCCAAAGTATATTATAAAAATTAAAATACACTCCAGCTAGCTGTGAGATCCAATATTTTGTCGAAACTCATATATATGTGTGTGTGTGTGTTCTTCACATTAAACCGTTCTTCTACTCGTCGACATCCAGCACACCCAGTGTCCGTACTGATTCTTCACCCTAGAAAGATCAGCTCTGTGTGTGTGTTCTTCACATTAAACCGTTCTTCTACTCGTCGACATCCAGCACACCCAGTGTCCGTACTGATTCTTCACCCTAGAAAGATCAGCTCTGTGGTCACAAGCCACGACACAGAGATAATGCACCGTAATGCATTCGACAACGCAATGTCATGCCCTAGTACTGGGTACGACAGGCACAACATACATACGTCAGCAACAGAAATACATTGGAAGAGAGAAATACGAAATAAACAAAAACAAAAACAAAAACAAAAACAAAAAACAAAAAACAAAATAAGAAAACAAATAAAAACAAAGATAAAAATAAAACAAAAAATGAAACAAACAAAATGAAGGGGAAATCGAAGAAACAACCCAACCGCAAAGGAGAGCCAAAGCTCGGAAAAGAAACATAATAAAATGAAATAAAATAAAGTAAAGTAAAACCAAAATAAGATAATCCGAACACGAGCCAAAAACCTGGACACGCAAGGAGGGAACAAAGGGGAAAAAAATACCCCAGAGAAAGACGAAAAGTGCTATGTACCTACTAGTCGGCCTGGTACCTTGCTACCCTGTCTGCCATCTCCTTCCCGCCTTCGTCCACCGCGGTCTCCCTTCTATTCCTCCTGTTGCCCCCCCTGCCCCCATTCCCTTGGACGGCTTTCCTTCTACTCCTCCTGTTTCCCCCCCTCCCCCCTTTGTGTTCTTCTCATTAAACCAAAATACCTTGTAAAAGAGAGAAACAACGAAAGAAACCAAGACAAAATAAATAAATAAATAAATAAAAAGGGGAGCCAAAGCACGGGAGATAGAAACATACCCCGAGCATGAGCCAAAATGGACATGCAAGGGGGAAAGAAAGGGAAAAAATACCCCGGAAAAAAGAAACAAGTAAAAGAAGGAAGACTGGGAGGGCCAAATAAAACAGGCTCGTCACCTACCCACCATGCAAGACTCCCTTCATAAGGATAAGAAGGGGAAAGAAAAAAAATAAAATAAAATAAAATAAATAAATTCACGGAAAAATCAAAGTACCAAGACATCACATTCCGAGCAGCCGCAGCAGTTGGCGGTACGAGTGGCATAGATAGAAAGGTTCCACCTACTAGTCGGCCTGGTACCTTGCTACCCTGTCTGCGGTCTCCTTCCTACTTTCATCTACCGCGGTTTCCCTTCTACTCCTCCTGTCCCCCCCCCTGCCTCGATACCCTTGGGCGGTGTTCCTTCTACCCCTCCTGCTGCCCCCCCTCCCCCCGTTCCCTTCGACACCACCCACGGCGGATGCGCGGCGCTGTCTACTCAGCTTTGCCTCATCCTCGTGCCACCTGCCCATGAACCGTTCAGCTGCTTCGAGGACCCCCCGGTACCACTTGCCCACCTTTTTTGCTGCAGTGGGCCACAGCGCGGTCCCAACTCCAAAAACTAAGGGGGAGTGTTCCGTTGATCCCTCGTTGGCTTTGAACACCCTAAGGTCCTCAGCTATGGCTCTAGGCCAAGTCTTAAGTTGTCCGCCTGGTTTCGGGTTCTCCCCACCAGCGATCGTCCCGAACATCAACCGACGGGGCAGTCGCCCCTTGTGTTGTCGCACCAGGGCCCCGGCAAAGAAGAGCCGCCGTTTACGGATGGTCGTTTCGATGCTCTCGCATCGTGTCATCCTGAGGGCCTTCGCGTACGAGAGGGTGGTGTGGTCGGTGCGTAATCGGCGCTGGAAGCCAATGACTCGCAAAAGGACTTCGTGGTGGGCTGATCGGAGCTTGGCGAAGTGGTCCGCATTGAGGGTCCACGTCACACACCCGTACAGCAGGGTCTCAATGACCTCGGCCTTCAGCATGCGGACTTTCAGACTAAGCGGGGCGGTCGTCCTGTCATACAATTCCGGGCCAAACCGTTTGAGGCATGCCCGCATGAGACGGATCCGTCGTTCGATTTCGAGCGAGAGGTCAGCGCTTTCGTGGATAATGCCGCCTAGGTATAAAAACTGGGTCGTCTGTTTATACCTCTGGCCTGATGCTTCGATCGCGAGCGGTGGGGCGAGGGATGTCTGGTCCGGTGTTCGTAGCAGCATCGTCTCTGTCTTCTTTTCCGATACCGTGAGGCCTGCTGCTTCGAAGACAGTCACGATGACTGTCATCATTTTAGCAAGGCCTTCCGCCGACTTCGAAACAATTCCTGCGTCATCTGCGTACAACATGCCCCACACAGCCCTTTGCACGCATGCCAACGGTTCCTCTTTTCCGACTGCACTGCCCTCTTCGAGGTGAACCAAATCCCTTACGATGCTTTCGTCTTTGCTGAAGCGTACCAGCACGACGTGTATCGCAGCAGCGAAGAACACGTTGAACAGTAACGGTGATAGCACGCAGCCTTGCCGCAGCCCCTGGGTGACATTAAACCAATCCGAGTGCTCGCCGTCATCCGCACGCACGCGAGCCCGCATGCCTTCGTGGAAGTTACGGATAACTGTAAGCATCTTGGTTGGTACGCCAAGGCGTGTGAGTACCTCCCACAACAGTTCCCGGTCGACAGAGTCGTACGCTTTCTGCAGATCGATGAAGCACATGTACAGGGGGATTTTCCTCTGTCGTCCGAGCTCTTGCAACCGGCGCACGACAAACAGCATGTCGACCGTCGACCGTGCGGGACGGAAGCCGCACTGTTCTTCAGGAAGTATTTCCTCGGCCTCGCAGTAGTTGCTAAGGCGGGACGCAACGATTTTCAACAATATTTTGCCTGCGTGGGCAACAAGCGAGATCCCTCTGTAATTGTTGCAATCAGTTCGATCCTTTTTTTTGTGAAGGGTCTTGATGATAGCATCTTTCCATTGCTGGGGGACTTCGCCCGTTACCCACACGTTGACAAGGATATTGTGAAAACACTGGACGAAAGCGGGGTGGTCAAGTTTTAGTAGTTCGACCGGGAGACCGTCTGGTCCAACGGCTTTCCAATTTGACATGCCCTTAATCGCATCCGTCATCTCGTCCATGGATGGTTCATCTCCAAGCGATAGTTTAAGCGGTCGCGGTGGCAAGAGGTCGATGATCGTGGGATCGAGTTTCAGCGATTTCGTGTTCAAGAGTTTGTGGTAGTGCCCCGCCCATCGTTCACGAATTCGCGCTTGATCCCGCAACAACGTGCCATCCTCGTCCATAATAAACTGCTCGCTCCTCGCTTTTGTACCTTGCAATCCCACCGTACTCTTCAGGTGCTTGTAGAACCCTCGTTGATCGTTACTCGCTAGGAGTCTCTCGGTTTCGGCGAGGTACTCTTCAAAGTACGCTTGTACTCCTGCGGCAACCACTTCCTGCAGATTCGCACACGCAGATCTCAATTTCTTCCACGCTACACTATCTCGGGGGTTGGCACGCAAGAACTGTCTCGCATCCTCCCTCGCTGTCCATGCTACTCTGAAAGCGGCCGAAGTTTCGGCAGGCTCGCACCAACCATGCCGGCGGTGGCGACGTGGTGGAGGTGGCACCTCTTTCTCTACAGCATCGATGATAGTCGTGGTGAAAAACTCAACCATGCCAGACGTGTTACGGGGCTGGATAGGTTGGTTGAGAGTGGAAACAACCCTCGCGATTACTCGTTGGCGACGCTTTCCGTCGGATAAAAAAAGCTGCCTGTCGAATTCTCGGCGTTTTGGGGGTTTCAGCATTTTTCTGTTGGACGAAAAGTGACCACTAAGTCGGACCTTGATGTACACAATGTTGTGGTCTGAATCGGCCTTAGCTGGTGGCGGAGGCTGTGGGATGACTTTAACATCATGTACTCTAGGTCGATGGGCTTGGCGGGTTAGGATGTAGTCTATCCTCTTACGGTCATTCGGGCTGGTGCCGTTGTACGTATGCGATATCCCACCCTTGCGCGTGCTGAAAAATGTGTTGGTGAGAGCTAGCTTGCAATTGGTAGCGAACGACAAAAGTCGTTTGCCATTATCGCTACGAGCATCTCGTCCGTATGCTCCAAGCACCCTACTTTCATCATCACCGCACCCTTCCATCCTCTGCCCAGTTCGCGCGTTAGCATCCATCAGTACAAACAAACACTCTTTAGTGGGGATCTGTTCAACCAGGTCCTCCAGCTTTTGCCAGAAAATACCTTTCAGCTTGGTGTCTTTGGTACAATCAGTTGGGGCGTACGCAACGACGAAATTAACAGCATCGCATCGACCATCCAACTCAAAGCGCATAGACATAAGCCGTTCGTCAATGAACTGCTGGGTGAACCTAGACTTACGGCATATTGAGTCCTTAACTGCTAGACCTACTCCGTACAGCCCTTGCCTCGCTGCTGTTTTTTCCTGACCTGAGCAAAAAACTTGGTATCCAGCTGCACTGAATCTCGTGTTGCCGGGCCGTCGAGTTTCCTGCAGGCCAATGAAGTCACAGCCGAGTTGCTGGCCTTTCGCCAGTACACGCTCGTCATGCCCATACCCGTTCTTCCCCTTTACGGCCAGGGTACGCACGTTGTAGGTCGCTACCGCCACAAGTGCCGCCTTCCGTCTCTTACGAGTCTCGCGTGCTGCTTTCTCGGCCAGCCGACGAGAGGCTCGTCCCCTCCTCCGTTTCTGTTTCTGTTGTTTCTTTTTTCTCTCTATTAATGTGATGATTGTGGCTCTCCGTTTCGTAGCCCGGTTCGCGCCTTGGTTTCCGCTGGCTGGGTGCAGCCGTCCCAGCCAACGCCGACACTCCCATCCGCATGCGTACCCACGCGGTGGCCAGCCTCTCCACTCCCCAAGCTGCCCACGCTGCGCTCTCTGCTGTGGTGATGTACCCGTCCTGCCCCGGGGATGAACTCCTCGGCGTCGGGGTTAAAAAGAAAACCCATCACCACCACCCCACGCGGTCCTTAGAGTGAGCAGTTCACTAGCCAGACCGCGCAAGGTTCCCTCTCTACCCAGCCCGAGGCTCGATGCCCGTGTGACTGCCGCTAGACCGCTGCAGGTCCTCGCGGGCTTCCTCGGCCCACCCCAAGGACGGGGCAGGCCGAAGGCAGGTTGGTAAAATATATATTGTTGTGGTGTGCCAATTTAACTCAATCAATTGTGTTCGCACACCAGGGGTGGCTGTGGAGCTGCCTTTACCTTTTGATAAATTGCGACTGTTTGGTTTACTCTGTCTCGAAAGTCTGTGATCACATAAGTAACTAATTGTATCTGTTTAGGTCGCCCCGGTGGTCTAGTGGCTACCCTCGAATACTATTAGCATCGATTGGTCCTCGAGTTCGATTCCCACCCTGGTGAGATTTTGTCTTTATTTATTGGCAAAAATGCAAAAATGGGATCAACTGCCGAGAGCGGCTGGCAACGTGGGTAGGTACAATTCGACGCGAGCGAGCCGACGAGGGAATAAAAATAAATGCTGAATTATTCTCGCGATAAAAAGGAACAGGAAGGCACGTACCGTAGTGGGGAGGGGGCAGAAGGGCCTGCGATGTGACCCCGGATCTGAGTTACTGACTGGGAGGAAGCGTGAGGAGAGTAGTGCGAGGATAATGAATGGGATGCGAGATAAAAATAAATAAGAAGGATGAAGAATCAGCACCACTCTTTTTATACCGATGTCGTTGGGTAGAAAAAACGGTTTAGTTTGAAAACAACACACCACTGCGCAATGAACAACCATTGAAGAGGTTGGGCATTTAGGTGCACCTGCCGTATACTCGAACATATATATATAAGTATTCACACTTCTACTTTTTTCCAGCTTCTGAGCTGTGTGTGTGTGTGTGTGTTCTTCACATTAAACCGTTCTTCTACTCGTCGACATCCAGCACACCCAGTGTCCGTACTGATTCTTCACCCTAGAAAGATCAGCTCTGTGGTCACAAGCCACGACACAGAGATAATGCATCGTAATGCATTCGACAACGCAATGTCATGCCCTAGACGACAGGCACAACATACATACGTCAGCAACAGAAATACATTGGAAGAGAGAAATACGAAATAAACAAAAACAAAAACAAAAACAAAAGCAAAAAACAAAAAACAAAATAAGAAAACAAATAAAAACAAAGATAAAAATAAAACAAAAAATGAAACAAACAAAATGAAGGGGAAATCGAAGAAACAACCCAACCGCAAAGGAGAGCCAAAGCTCGGAAAAGAAACATAATAAAATGAAATAAAATAAAGTAAAGTAAAACCAAAATAAGATAATCCGAACACGAGCCAAAAACCTGGACACGCAAGGAGGGAACAAAGGGGAAAAAATACCCCAGAGAAAGACGAAAAGTGCTATGTACCTACTAGTCGGCCTGGTACCTTGCTACCCTGTCTGCCATCTCCTTCCTGCCTTCGTCCACCGCGGTCTCCCTTCTATTCCTCCTGTTGCCCCCCAGCTGTGGTCACAGGTGTCGCCCCCTCTCCCACCCGGTTCTTGCCTTCAATCTTTATCGCACATAGGGTTCAGCAATCCCACTGCCCGTCGGTTTTTCATCGAGTGTTGCTAAATCACGCTCTCGCGCTTTCCTCAGGTCAATTTGTGCACAAGAAAAAGTCCCCACGAATTTATTCGAGTATTCACTCAGGGGGATTCGAACTCATAAAACTGACCTATACCAGGCTCTAGGATAATAACATGATACGCCACCGGGGCGACCGGCTATTACGTACATGCATATTACCAGGTATATGGTAGCGCCAAGGAACATCAAGTCAAGTGGAAAGTTCTCTTGGAAAGGGACATTGCGGAGGAATCTGTATTTGATCATTTAACATTTAATTTGGTTGTTTGTAGTTCGGGAAAAAGGTAATATTTTGTGGGCAGACTGATGATGAGGTGGATCGGTACCGACGTCCTGGCCACTCCATTCTCTCCCAACCATCCTCTCCAACCTCTTCTCCTTGTTCCCTCTGTGTCATCTGTATCATACTTTTAAATCAAGATATGAACACACCATCTTCTTCCTACTTAAGAGATACTGCAAAAAAAGGGCAGTATTTTGCCTGGACACCGTCTCGGTCGCGAGGCTGTTGTAGCCACTGCGTCTCGGGTTGAAGTCTGTCCTTGCACAAAAACGCCTGCCAGCTGTGGTGAAGAGAAGAAGTGCTAAAACTAGCATAAAAGAGCGCCCAACGGAGTAGTAGAGGCGATATCTAAACACACGCGCCTTCTGCCCGTCCTGCCGCGCATTGCATTATGCTGCGCCTTGTCATTGTGCCGCAGCAGCAGTCCATCGCCAGGTGCCATCAGGTTGCGTCCCTAGTATGGCTGATGCTCAAAATAACTGCGGGCGTTGGAGGAATAGCCCTGGTCGCTCACCCTGTCTACTTCTTGGGCGAGGTGAGACGTGTGTACTATTTCTGGCTCAAAAAAGGTACGAGTACTGGTAACAAAAAAAGGCGTCTAAAATCGCATCTCATCTAATAATAATGTGAACAGGAGCTAGCTACGAGTACGACAAATACTGAGTTAAATCGACACACGACGCGTACGAAAATACGCGGAAGTGTGGTGAGCTAAAGCTTTATTTTTCCCCATCCGCCGGAGGATAAAAAAAAAAAAAAAAAAAAAAGACAAATATGCCATGCAGAAACAATAAAGTTGTGTAAGAACACACAAACGTGTGGTGCCTAGGGTAATACGTACGTGCCGTCGTCATCGCCTCGCCTCCCAAAATGTATCACCAGTGTGTGCCGAGCCGTGAGACGAAGTAACATAGCTGAGCACTGATACGATAAACAAGCAGTCCTTTGAAGCAATAGGCCTGATAGTAGGCTCGTGTGCAGGGTGGCATGTTTTCCCCACGCTCCCCGTGTTCGTTGCAGGTGGAATTGCATCATTGGGATGCCATGACTAAATTTAAAATCACCTCGCTGAATGGTATCTCTGTCGCATAGTGCTGTGACTTTAAAGGGCCGTCTTGCTAATAATAGAAGGTATCGACACGACGATACTACTATTATTGTACTCCTTTTGATGGGTGTAGATGGGTGTTGAAGAAATCAGTTCAATGTCAACACACACGTTTAATAACAGTAGTAATATATATATGCAGTAGCTGTCGTGTTATTAATAGCCACGTATATGAATCAGTACGGACACTGGGTGTGCTGGATGTCGACGAGTAGAAGAACGGTTTAATGTGAAGAACACACACACACATATGATATCATAATAGCTACTCCGGAGTATTACATTTGGCACGGCACGCAATACTATAAGTAGTCAAAACATATATATATATATACACCACAGCTGTCAGATTTTGTCCCCCTCGAAAACGGGTTTTATAGTTTCCACGCACAGACTGACTTACATCACCCTGTTGACCCTGATAGCTACACTGTACTTGCAAGGGGAGTCGCCGACCTATATTCTAATGAGGACACACAACCCGTAATAATCCGAGGACCAACGCCCGAATGGGTAGGGTGGACCGTAACTGGACCAAGTCCGGCGGAAGGCTATCTCCCATGGCCAGGGGTTTTGTTAGTGGGTGAGCTTGCGCCAAGTCCCACACTACTACCCGGAAAGATGACATTCCGGGTGGCTATCTCCACCGAAACTGACCCTCAGGGGACAGGCCGGGTCGACATACACACGCACCCGTATACAACGGCAGCTTGCGCTGCCGGGGTTGTAACGAGGACCAATGATAGGGACAGCTTACGCTATACCTACAATGGGACTCGAAGGGTGCGCCAGCTAGCGTTGGGCTGCGAAAGCAACTGAGTTAAATCGACACACGACGCGTATGAAAATACGCGGAAGTGTGGTGAGCTAAAGCTTTATTTTCCCCATCCGCCGGAGGATAAAAAAAAAAAAAAAAAAAAAAAAACCGTAATACGCGCGATCGGAGTATCACACACAGCTTGCAAAGATGAGTTTCGACAAAAATCTCCGATTTCACAGCTGGAGTGTAATTTTATTTCTATAACTATGAGTTTCGACAAAATCTTCGATCTCACAGCTAGATAGAGTGTGTTTTAATATAAACATACACTTCAGCTGCGAAATCGAAGATTTTGTCGATATAATATAAGAATATACAAAAATACACTCCAGCTGTGAGATCGAAGACTTTGTCGAAACTCATCCTGTTTCAAAGCTGTGTGTGATACTCGGATCGTATGATGGCATATACACCCATTAATGACACGCGCGATCAAAGTATCACACGCGGCTTGCAAAGCTGAGTTTTTATCAAAAAAAGTTTATGGTCGACCTCACAGCTGAAGTTTGTATTATTACTTCATTTTGTAAATATATGGCAACACTATTCGGATATTAATAGCTCGTCCTAAGCAAGTCACTATTCTATAAAGTGGTCGGACGATCTTGTTTTTGTTTTTGTTTTTTTGCACACTTTCACTTTCCAGCTTCTGGACAAGCCGTGGTCACAGGTGTCATCCCTTCTCCTCCCCGGTTCTTGCCTTCAATTTTTATCGCGCATAGGGTTCAGCAATCCCACTGCTCGTCGATTTTTCATCGAACGTTGCTAACTCACGCTCTCGCGCTTTCCGCAAGTCAATTTGTCCACAAGAAAAAGTCCCAACGAATTTATACGAGTACGCACTCGGCGGGGCTCGAACTCACGAAACTGACCTATACCAGGCTCGAGGATAACCTGATACGCCACCGGGGCGACCCTATCCCTACATGGCAATACGCCGCAGGCCTACATACGACCTTCGAAACTGTTCCGGGTGGCTATCTCCACCGAAACTGACCCTCAGGAGACAGGCCGGGTCGACATACACACACATCCGTATACAACGGCAGCTTGCGCTGCCGGGGTTGTAACGGAAACCACTGATAGGGACAGCTTACGCTATACCTACAACGGGACCCGAAGGGTGCGCCAGCTAGCGTTGGGCTGCGAAAGCAACTGAGTTAAATCGACACACGACGCGTATGAAAATACGTGGAAGTGTGGTGAGCTAAAGCTTTATTTTTCCCCATCCGCCGGAGGATTGGAAAAAAAAAAAAAAATGAAAAGTGTCATATTTTATGAATAATCAGCGTATGACATCATAGATGATGGCCAGGCATGATTGTCCGATTACACCAAATCAACGGCAGGTCCCTAATGGTTGTCTATAGCTCAGGCGGAACACAAGGGCGAAAAATAGGCGTCCGGCTCGTGGTGCGCTGCCGGAGGCCGCGGTGCGTCTAAAACGAAATCAACACAAAAACGCCTTGAAAAATAAATCGCTTCCGGCGAAACAGACCCCCCCCCAAAGAAATCGTCGCCTCCGGCGAAAAAGGACCCGCACATTTTTGTTCGCCTACGTACGGCGAAAAAGGTGCGGCACAGGAAAAAAAGCGTGGTGCGGCAATGCCTTCGGCACGCGTCGTGTTGAAAAAAATCGGGATTTTACGACACGAAGGTGCGCTATTAGTAGCGCAACATTCAAGGTTGTGTCCTGACCATACCCGTTGTGTTTACCCCGGGTATTACCCTGTAAAAAAAACATGTAAGCTCTGTAGGGCATTCATACCCGTACCCGGAACTTCTGGGAAGTTCTCTACCTGGTACGACATTCATACCCGTACGTTACCAGGCTTGGTTTGGGTAGGCAACTGGCCAACCTTTTGCAAGCGGTCGAACGGACTGTTAACAATAGCCCCCCCACTAAATCCTTTGAAAATGGCGTCGTCGACAGACCATGTTTTTTGGGGGTTGTGGGTTCGAATCCCACCATCCACCAATTATGCAATTATACCAAAATTGTACTTGTACCAGGTACGACTTTCCCCATGTCGAACTTGAAAAGTACTCTCCCCGGTATCCCCAGGAAATGAAACGGCTTGGATATTGACACATCCGCCCGCATATCCGGCCGACCTGGTATCCCGCCGTTTCAGGGGGGGGGGGGTGTTATAATAAGGCTTAGTGTGGGTAAGTAAGCTATTGGTTGACCTTTTGCACGTGGCCAAACGAACTAATTTAATACCCCCCACCAATACCGTAGCACGTACCCGGAACTTCTAGAAGTTCTGTACGCCCGTGGCC
This sequence comes from Undaria pinnatifida, assembly GCA_012845835.1. Classification (NCBI taxonomy): domain Eukaryota; class Phaeophyceae; order Laminariales; family Alariaceae; genus Undaria; species Undaria pinnatifida. The sequence goes on from JABAKD010000010.1 coordinate 3,861,279, forward strand.
ACAGCAACACCCGCGGTACGGGTACAGCATGTGTTGTCTACCCGCTCGGGACTTATTTGAGTTGTGCACGCCCATCTATGCCGCAAATACCCGGAACTTCTGGAGGTTCTGTAAGTCTTCCGTACCCGTACCCGGAACTTCTGTAAGTTCTGTAAGATCGCCATACATACGTGTACCCTTGCCCGGAACTTCTGTGGCTCCGGTAAAGACTGTGGCACAAACAGTACCCGGGGTACGGGTATACCTTTTTTACAATACGGGGAGCCCTGTATTCATTCATTCAGGTTTAATAACCGCAAGAGTTTATTGTGTGGTGGGTACTCGGAGAGGGATGCGTGGTTGGTCGGTGTTGGGAAGCGTGCCCCTCATGGGCTCCGGTGTCTTTGGTTAGTCTCTCCTCGTGGGCTATGGCTGGCTAAACTCGAGGCTTATTATACGTTATTGCTGTAAATAGAGCGCTAAAAGACAGGGCAAGGCAGGCAGTGAGATGAGGGGCTTCCTGCTCGTCCCATCATCGTCACTTACATTATTAATCGCCCATCTATGATGGCCTTTGACGTGGTGAGTGTGACATCTTGTGACATGTAATATATCACCTGGTTTCACGTGGTGTCACGTCGAATCTATATTAGACTATCCTACGGAGAGCACTCGATTCCAATTGTTGATATGCATTAATGATGTCGTGTTTTGTCAAGTCACGCAAGCCGAACACCGAACAGCAGTTCAGTTCGTGTCATGATACAAAAATGACACCCACCTGTTGTTGCTGACGTTTCTTTCGTTTCTAAGGGGCGCGTGTTAACGAAGGACACTTTTTTGAATCGAAAATATTCTCTTTTTTACGGAAACAAAAATCAATTTTGTTACTCACCCCTAATGAGAACCTTGCGTATTTTGTCAACAAAGCTTTTTTTACCGATCGGAGTCTTGAGCTATCCTCTGTGTTTTCGGTGGCTGCGCTGCTTTGTCGTTGCACTTGGCTTATCCAGATGATGGTGGAAAAAACAGGCTTGCGACCGCCATCATTTGTTTCGAGGCGCCGCAGCCGGGCGTACGCTATGCTATGATCCGCTACAGAACAGTAGACGTGAGCGCGGCTGTTGCCCCCGGTCGGCGCTCGTTGTGGTTCACGATTTATCGCCTCGGTGGTTGTTGTCGATTTCTCTCAAAGCTGCGACGGACTGTCCCGGGGGCGTTGGCCCCAGTGAGAGCATGCCATGCAAACTCGATGGAATCTTCCCACTTCCAACCAAACTCCTCCCCCGAGGCCGTTGTATTCACCTGGGATCTTTCGCGTACCCGCAACTTCTGTAAGTTGTGTAGGACATCCTGACCTGTACCCAGACCTCTGTAATCTCTGTGTGCCAGTGCCACAAATACCCCGGGTTACGGGTACAGCATTTTCATACGTACGTGCCCGGAACTTCTGTAAGTTATGTAGGCCCGTGCCACAACACCCGGAAGCTCTGGAGTTTCTGGAAGACTTCCGTACCCGTACCCGAAGCTTCTGGGAGTTATGTAAGACTCCCATACCCTTGCCCGGAGTCCACAAACCCTACAGAACATACCCTTCCAACATGTCTCCACTACTATTATCTAGTGGTTCTAGTAATAGACGATCCTCAATTAATTCAAACCAGGGTGCATACAGAAAAACCAGCACAAATCAGCACATACATGGTATCATACCATAAAATGCACCATAAATACCATTGGTAGTATTCATATTGTACGCAAGTCAAAAGCCACTACAGTAGTACTGATAACATTCAATAACGTGAAAACAACTCCGCGTATCGTACGAACTTCGCTTCCATCCGCACCTCGTCACAGATTTTCTTGGAAATAGTCAGGAAAAATATTGGGCATGTGCATCAAGCTTGCAGCTAACATCTTTTGATCCCATCCACCTCCGTCGCCCCCCCCCCCCCTCCCCCCACCTCCGTCGCCCCACCAAAATCAAAATCCGCCAGAGTTATATGCACTACCCGACAGGTGGTATAATCTCTCCACCTTTCGAGCCATCAATGCAGTAGCTCCATTTCATTTATATTGTCTTCAAGTTATAATTACCCTCCCCCCCCCCCCCTACCCGCCGCCCCCACCATCGCCTACTAGCATTACTCAAGCAGTAAGCTCCTATTTGGTTATGCGATATATCCTCCCCATACCCACCCGCCCCCATTCGTACCCTCACCGGTCATACGGCTACAACAACAGGATACACTTGATAAACGGATGCATTTCCTTCCACAGCTGTCAGATTTTGTCCCCCTCAAAAACGGGATTTATAGTTTCCGCGCACAAACTGACTAGCATCACCCTGTTGACCCTGATAGCTACACTGTAGTTGCAGGGGGAGTCGCGGACCTATATCCTTAATGAGGACACACATCCCGTAATACGCGCGATCGGAGTATCACACACAGCTTGCAAAGATGAGTTTCGACAAAATATTCGATCTCACAGCTATAGAAGAGTGTATTTATATTTTTATAGTATATATTAAAAAAATTCAAAAACACTCCAGCTGTGAGATCGAATATTTTGTCGAAACTCATCTTTGCAAGCTGTGTGTGATACTCCGATCGCGCGTATTACGGGTTGTGTGTCCTCATTAAGGTTATAGGTCGGCGACTCCCCTTGCATATATATATATATTATTTTTCCGTTTTTTTAAGTATGTATGTCCTTTACAGTAAATATATCCTGCTATATGAAATTCTATTAATAGAGATGAATATACGATGTTTTCACCTCAGATTTATAGACAGTCATTGCGGACAACGTACAACCGTCTAATCGTATTTGATGCCGTCCCGATATGCCATGGTAAATGCAACATCCTTCAGTATAATCGGCCACATATCTCTCTCTCTCCTACGAGTATGACTCTCTTGCCCACAATTTCCCAGTTAATCATCCTCGAGCACATAATCTTTTTTTTCACGTCGTGAAATCTGTCCTATTATTCCTCGTGGACGTTCCATCCCCAGGTCATTGCTCGCAGTCCCCTCCGGCAGTCCACCGGCTGCATAGAGATAAGAATGATGTACATGCACCGTGCCTCCATACACTGTCTGAAGGCAACCTAACGATAAACGTGTGCGCATGTGGTGCTGACCCTAACGATCCTCGGGCACGCTATCGCGAGGGGGGTGGATGGCCCGATCTGGGGTCGTTGAGACAGACCAGACAGACGCACGAAAAGGGTGCAGGGGACTCCGCCAGAGGCGTGTCGTTTAATTTTTCACCATCGATGGAACTATCCCCAAATCTTGAGCCTTACGAAATACCGGTCGGAGTGCCCCCACACATATGACGTCACATCACGTCACATCACGTCACGGGGGTGAAATGGTTGAAAGAACACGACAATGACTGCGTAGCACCGTCCAGGGGGGGGGGGGGGGACACATGGCGCATCGAGATTCTTGTGGGATCATATCGCAGCATGGTTTTGATCGTGTGTGCCTTGGCCGGGCGACCACTACGAATTGTAATGTCCACATTAAATACCTTGGTGTTGGTGGGAAGAGGCATGTGCTGGGACTTACGTTACCTTTTGGCGGGTTGTCGCGTGTGAGTATTTGTGGTTGGGTGTTATACAAACGTCACAACGCGAGTTTCGTTTCCAAAGGTGAACCATACACAACAACAACAACAACAACAATGCACAACAGCAATGTCTCCGAGAAAGTCTGGTTAACAAATTTCCCTCTTCTCGTAACGTATCATACCATAGGCACGATCATGGGCACGAGCGGTGCGATAACCACCTTCCACAGATGCGTAGAGGTGGGGTCGAAGCCCATCTTCTATTCGCTGCCGTGCCTATCGCACCGCCGTGTCTTCGCCTACGGCCTCGATCCCCCATTGACAAGCCCCGTCGCCGTCCCCACCCATGCCATGTAACGCTCTCTCGTGCAACGCCCGCGCCGCTTGACGCTTTTCTCGTGCGACGCCCGCGCAATTTGACTTCTTTCCCTCCCGTGCAACGCCCGCTGCCATTCAACGCTCTTTCTTGCAACGCTTAGTCGCGTCGTATTGCGCCCCCGGTTAGGCAAGTACACCCCGACCCTTCGGCGGTCACAAGAGCACGTGACCAGATTCGTCGGCGGCGTGGAGAATTGGGCGCGCCTACTACGCGTGACACGGGAGGAAGCTCCAACCTTCGCGGCGTATCACGACCTCCCTCCGAATTAGATGAGGGTGAGAACGGTTCCGATCGGGGTTTTTTTTTGTCTTGTTTTTTCGCCTTAATCGCCGGGGTGTAAATCGATAACAACAACTTGATTCGGTCGAGATAGCTCAACTTTCGCCGTGGAGATCCGGTAATCCCATTTAGAGTCGAAACAACCGGGGAGGGGGGGAGGGGGGGGGGTTACGGGGGGGGGGGCAAGTTTCTTGGGATGGATGCGGATATAAAACGTTTACTTTAGAGCGTGATGTAAACGTGAAATGATCGCGGGAAGAAATGCCTGGCTGAGAAACGTGGAACCGAGTGCGAGACGATTCCTCCCAACGGTTGAGGAGCTCGAGACCTTTTACCCAAACTCCGAACTCGAAAATGAAAAAAAAACAAGAAATGCCCGCTGCACGACGCATACGTAGTCTTTTTTTTATTTTCTTGTTCTTCTTTTTTTTGGGTTGTGTTGCTCATCGGACCATCCGTTATATTCGCAGTTCTTTCTTTCCTCTTTCTCCCCTCGCTAGACGCAACTCGAATCCCGCGTCACTTGTAGGCAGGCTCTTCTCTCCCGTCCCCACTGCGGTCCGTGCTTTTAGTATTTATCGCGACAAGACTTCAGCCCGTTTTCTCTTCCCTCGTCGGCTCGCATCGAATTTTCAGGTATATGGCCTGGGGTAATCTTGCCAACTAACTAGTATATCCCCCGCATTAGCAAATGTTCCTTTTAGAGAAAAGCCATGCGTGCCAAAAGAAATACTCAGTATACTCGTACACAAAACGGGATTTCAACAATATAGGGCGTTTGCGGTTTCCAGTCTCGCTTCTTGGGTTGCAGAACAACGTGAAATAGTATTGAAACCGACGACCGTCACAACCCAAGGCCAACCACACCCAACCCAACAAAAGAAAAGAAAATCGGTAAAGAAAAGAAGAAACTGAAAAAATCGTATCATATGATGCGAAGAAAAAAACTATTTTTCAACATACTTTGTTGTTGTTGTTGTTGTTTTTGCTGTTTTTTTCTCGTGAAAAGTTTTTTTTTTTTTCTTCTCTCTTTTATCCTCCAAAGCTTGATAAGCTCACCACACTTCCTTCCACGTATATTGTCATACATGTCGTGTGTCAATTTAACTCGATTTCGTTCGCAATCCAGCGCTAGCGGGCGTGTCCTTCAGTTTTTGTGATCACAGGAATAGGGCGAGCTGGACGGTGACCTTTGGGACGGTTTCAATACTAGCATTTAACTAGTATTCATATATTTTGTCCTTCCCAGCTCGCACTCAGCCACAGAGTTTTTAGTTCGCAACCACGGTCGTCGGTGATGGGTATCGAAGCCACCACTTGATAAGGCGCGTCGGTCACATCTGTTCGGGCCGAAAAGCATTCAACCTGCTATCCCACAGACGCGACCAAACAGAAAGGAGATACAAACGACGAAGCCGAACCGCTTTTTGATGTGATGTTGTACGGAAGAAGCGCAATGAGCGCCCAAACGTTGGAGGTGTCTGTTATGTGGAGTAGGAACGGTGCTCCGTTTTGAAAGGTATGCGCGGTCAACGGTCAAATGACTTGAGATAAGCAACGAATGAGTACCCCCCGCCCCCCTCGGTTGGCAACGACGCTGTCAAATTCGCCTCCCACCAGCTGATCTAGACAACCAGGGTGCCGTCTTTTGTTTATCGTTTTTAATTTTTGGCGAAGTCGAGGTGGTGGTCGGAGTTAGATGGAGGAGAACCTTCATTCCGCGCAAAGCGGGTGATATCACGTATCATAGTGAGCACGCATGGTAAGGCACCCACCTGGCAGTTACATGTCGCCCCGGTGGCGTATCAGGTTATCCTCGAGCCTGGTGTACATAGATAGGTCAGTTTCATGAGTTCGAGCCCCGCCGAGTGCGTACTTGTATAAATTATTTGGGACTTTTTCTTGTGCACAAATTGACTTGCGGAAAGCGCGAGGGCGTGAGTTAGCAACACCACTCGATGAAAAAACGACGAGCAGTGGGATTGCTGAACCCTATGCGCGATGAAAAATTGAAGGCAAAAACCGGGGGGGAGAAGGGACGACACCTGTGACCACGGCTTGTCCAGAAGCTTGGAAAGTAAATGTGTGAGAAAAAAAGAAACTATAAAAACATGATATTCCCATTGCTGCCTCTGGAAGTGGCCTCAACGGACAGCATGCCGATCCGTTAAATCAAAGCTTTCGTTCGTGTGCAAGAAGCAAGCACCCGCGAGGTGGTTCTTAGCAGGATGAAACCCACCCTCCACGCGACTCGTTGAACCACTCGCGGGGTTTCACGCTTCTTGGTGCGCGCGAAGTCTTCCTGGTCGGTCAAACCCCGACGTGCTCCGTCCCGGCATCGTAGCGATGCGAGAGTCATACCACTATGGTCATACAGCTACGGGACACGCATTAAGTGAGTACACCCCCCCCCCCGCCCCTATCTTTCCGCCGTGGAGGCTTTGTTAGAGAGATGGAAGGGCCACGGTGTTAGCAGTGTTGAAAATATTCGACTGAGACGGTTCTTCTGAGTTTCTCGCCCACCCTCTACCCCGCCTGCTTTCTGCTGTAACCTCGCCATTGTGTCTTAGGATTGGAGGGGGTCCGGAGATACGTAGTGCCCGGCGAGGGCGACACTAACCAGCACACCCCCGACGACTTCTCCCCCCTTTCTGGAGACGTACAAGACCCCGGGCCGCCGGCCAGCTCTGCAACCAATCTAGTCCGCAACTCGGCTGAACACTCGGCGATGGCTCCGCCTACCGGTGGCGATCGACCCGTCTCTTTCATGGATGGAGCGGTCGTGGAAACTGCTGGTGGCCCCTCGAGCACAAGGCGTATCTCCCCTGCTCAAACATCCGAAGCTCATACCCAGGATGCCACCGACATGGCCGCGCAGGCAGGGGTCGAATATGGTGAACGAGAGCCACAGGGTCACGGGCAACAGCAAGAGCAGCTGCCGGGACGTGCCCGGGTTGAGCCTGCAGCGGCGGCGGCGGCGGCGGCATCGGCTCCAGCACAGCTTGCATTGGAAGAGAAGGGTGATCGGCCGGGGGTAGAAGCTGTTGGAGGCAATGGGCCGGATTCAGGGCGAGAATCAGACGACGTAAACGGAGAGAAGCTGGGAGGGGAAGGGAATCTACAGCAGGCGCGGTCGCAGGAGTTGCATCAATTGGAACAGCCACGGGGCGAGGAGCCGCAGCAGGTGCGGGAACAGCAGCAAGAAGAGCGGCAACAGCAAGAACGGGTGACTACGGGTGTGCAGGTGCACGTGAGAGCACAAATGGAGGATAGTCGGGACCAGCCAACCGAGAAAGACCAAGAGCAGGAGCGGCAGCAGCAGGAGCAGGGGCTGCAGGAGCGACCGCAGCCGAACCGAACACTGCCGCCAACAGAACAGAACCTTGGCCAGAGACCTGAACACCCGGAGGTTTCGAACGGAAACGTCGGCGAAATCGCTGTACCTGTTGTGGATAAAGCATCTTCCGCTCCTCTTTACGAGTCGTTTCCTCAAGGGGCCGCTGCCGTATGGGAACGGCTGCTGGAGGCCACGTCGTCCGGAGGCACGTGCCTGAACCCACCCTGCGGAAAGGTTCGTTCCGTGCGTGTATATTTTTGTTGCTGTTGCTGTTGTTGTTTTTTCAAGTTGGTTCAAGATTTTTCCCGTTGTTGTTGTTGTCGTTGTTTTTTGAGTGTTGAAAAATTGCTGCTGTTCGATTGTTTCAAGTTCGTAAATTTTACAGATGTTGCTGATTTTTTTACAAGGGGACATCGTCTTCGCTCCCCGCCTCTCCTTTTGGAGAGGCTAAGTCTGCGTCTTCCTCCCTACCCTTCTGCTTATGTTGGCTATGTGTCAGGTATGCGCCGTGTATGCAGAATCCGTGAGCACACGGTGAACATAGCGTTGCTGCGCTTTACCGAGGCTATCTAACCCTGCGCTCTGCTATTTAGTACTTCGAAGTATAGGAGCCATCTCACGGTAGGAAAGGGGTGCAGCAGCATCATCAGATCACTCATCATCAGATCACTCATCAGATCACCCATCATCAGATCAGTCCCTAAGGTCCTCACATGAGGAGCTCAATACCTCACTCGAAAAACGATTTCGAAGGCATCCGTTCGCGCAACCCGACCAATTTGCCATAGTGCCACATCAATACTCCTATTAGTAGTATTCCTACACTAAAACTAAGATACTCGTGAAAACACTTCACCAACTGGCGGTTCCTCACATGAGGAGCTCAATCGCCCAGGGACATTTTGGCTCAATCCTACCACTGCAATCCCTGGCGCGGGACGACTCGCTGTACTTGGAAAATGATCCAACACTAATTTCAAGTAGTTTGTTCCCGAAAACGTAGCTGCGCTTCCAGAGGCTCCGATGGGCGCCGTCCACACGGTCTGCCACTACAGCGCGGGAAAAACTATTTCGCGGAGAAGGGAAAGGCGTCGGTATTTTTGTGGCGTTGATGAAAAAGCTCGGCCCCTCTCGCTTTACCGTTGGACAGCCGCAAAGATCGTCCCAAACTAACTCCAAGAACCTTTGCCCCGAAAGACGAGACGTATATGCAGTTTCTACACGGGCTGACCTCGTGGAACGCGAAAGCTGTTGCTTCGGCAAGCAAACAGCTTCGTGAAGACGGGACCGATGCTTGAGCTCTGATTTTTTGTTTGTTTGTCGGTTTCGCCTCGTCCTGCTCTCAGGGGAAGCACATGTACGCCGACTTCGACGACCTAGGAGAGGAGATGTCCCACGTGCAAGGGGCAGTGGTGGTCAGGAGACCGGACTTGACGCAAAGCCCGAACTTGCTGATGGTGGGATCGAACAAACTGGACTTCGCCAAGACTTTCGACTCCTACCTCCCGATGTTCAGAGACTGTCTTCTTTCCAGGTAAGGGTAAGGTTGTAGATTTGGTCAACCTATCAGCGCGTCTATCGTGTGGACGATCGGACAACTGGTCAACCAGCCCAATGCGTCAGTCGCCCAATGCACCACTCGTATCCAACTGTAAGTCGATCAACCGACGCACTCCCGTCAAAAATATTCCATCGGCTCGTGTAAGCGATGTACTTCCTCAAAGAAACAGCCAAGCCCCTCGGAACCAATAGTGTCGATCCAGTACAGTCATCAGCACTATCACTGCCACCAACAACAACAACACCAACACCACCAACACCAACACCATCATCAGCACCACTAACATCACCGCCACCTCCATCGCTGCCACCACCATACCCCGACGATCAGCGTCACCATCACCATCACCACCACCAGAACAATCAAACTAAAGGTGGCTACGGCAATTGTCCCGCACAACACCCCCGTGCACTTTTGTTTGTTTGTTTTGAAAGGCTTATGCTCGGGCAAGAAGTACGGCAGATAAAGGAATCAGTCAAGGTGGCTCGTTTCCTGCAGGCCGTTCAGGACCGGTCCGACACAGCGGCAAAGTGAGCGCGACCACCAAGCTGCACCGCTTTCGCAAACCTACAAAAAACACACGCGCATATGTTTTCGTTTTGCCGTGTCAGGGTCGTTTTTTATCGAACGAAAAGTGCAAATGTCAGGAATCGTGACAGAAAAAAAAAAGGTGGCACAGTAATCATATCGAATCGAGTCGACGAACTCGAGTGTGACATTGCTCAGTTGTGAGGAATCCTGATTTTGAAACTTTTTGTCGCGAAAAGGCTTCATATACATGGGTGGATGTCAGGACCCTTGACGAAATACACGCGTTTTTTTTGTTTGTTTTAAGCGTGATATTTCATATTTCACCATGCCCGGGACCGTTCTTAGACTATAGACTAGATGCCTGGTATCCGATATATACTGCGTTCGTCAGAAACGGCCCTAACGAACAAAAAAAAAAAAAAAAAAAACGAACCGTGTAAAAAAACGTGATGTTTTCGCGCGCTGTGATGTTACCCCCCATGACATATTGACGCCAATGTTCCAGAAATGTCCCGAAATTTGTGGTCATTTTTTGTCACAGAAAAAAAAAACGCGATTTTTTAGGGCCGTTTGTTAAGGGATTATGATCCATACTGACCGTTCTGCGCCGGTTGTCACTGCCGCGGCTGGGGATGATCGACTCGGGGCCGTGTTGTGGCGGCAGCGCATGAACACGTTGTGGAATAGGGTATGCGTCCAACCAGGGTAGAGCATGGCTGTGACCGTCGTCGCGGATCGGGGACTGGGGGGGAGAACGATCCAGGAACCCGCCAGTTAGCCCGACGGTGGGAGCTTCTTATCTGCGCCTCCCGCCGTTCTTAGGTCTCCCACTTCATTGTCACAACTCCACGGGCATTTTTTTGAGTTTGTACTATTTGAGTAATATACCATTTCAGTAATACACTGTTTAATGCGGAAATCCACCGCAACAGGCCGAAACTAGACACAAAGCAATGAAATCTCACCTCGGCCAGCGTTCAGTCCGTGAGGGTTTGGGGTAACCCAGGTTTGACTCGCAAAATGCAAATACTTCTTCTTGCCCTTCGTAGCGTGGAGGACACGCCAGGTTGGAGCAAGGTTCGACGGCGAACCGAGCGACGGTAACGATAGAAGTGCCTCGAGGCAACGAGAGGTGCTTCGTAGGCAAAACAGAGAGTCGACAGTGATTGCTTGTCAGCGGGAAACGTGAATGCCCGCCTCTACGTCATCAGAATCTACGGAGACTCCACGACCACTTTAAGTACAGCAAGACACGAGATATCCAATACCTCTGGAACGGCTACCGTTCATACAAATCTTCACGAGAAGATCTGCCTACGTAACGGTAGAAAGTGTACCTGCCACCCACAATAATACCAATAACAATAATAATGATAATGATAACCCTCACATCAAGAAAAAAAACCCACCCACATGTTAAAGTAAATACAAGTACCAACAACGCAGCTTGCAAAGAGATGAGTATTGACCCGAAATTCGTCGAACTCATGGCTGACGTCCTTGAAATATTTTTAACAAAAATAAACAACAATAATACCAGTCTGCCAAAAAAATAATAATAATAATAATCGCATTTTTTTACCGACGATTAAGGATGGCTAAGGATGGTTAAGGATGGTTAAGGGTGGTTAATGAGGGTTAAGGAGGGTTAAGGATGGTTAATGAGGGTTAAGGAGGGTTAAGGAGGGTTAAGGAGGATTAATGAGGGTTGAGGAGGGTTGAGGATGGTTAAGGAGGGTTAAGGAGGGTTAAGGAGGGTTAAGGAGGGTTAAGGAGGGTTAAGGATGGTCAAGGATATGACCCCCCCGTCATTCTGACGAAATTTAATCCGAAACGTGCCACCTCTATCGTACATAGCGCGCGTGATTTCACACTTACTATTTCCCGCCTTCCGGGTTCCCTTTTTTTTTCTCTAGTTAAAATTCTGGGAATGTTTAGGAGTGACCGATGTCGAACTGAAGGCCATGCTTACGCTTGTACCCGAGGTTGCGACATGTGTCGTAGGGGGGGTGTGGGGGTCACTTTTGGCGTGCCTTCTGTTGCTGTGGGTCGGGGTCACATGCGCGAGCGTGTCCCCTCGCTGCCCCTTCGCCGTCTTGAGCTGTTGGGGGCTTTTGCCACATGAATCAGCAACGGAATACGTGTGGCAAAGCTACACTGCGCTCAAAACAAAAATCGCCTGCTTGCTACAAGTAAAGTATTCTTGTGTCTGTGAGGTGCGGAGCCACTTCGTGCGAGAGGCTCAATCAAACCCGCTATTGAAAATGGGGTTTTGATACTACTGTTAGTGCCTTTGTCGTAGCCTTGGTGAGTCGCCTGCCACGCGTTATCGGAATGACCAACATACCAGAGGGTGACCCATCATGTGACAGGTATCTGAGCACGTACTACGCGCAGCCGGACGTGGAGAGAACGCAGTCTGCCGCCAACGGGTACGAGGTGGCCCCGACCCTAGTGAGCATGTCGGACGTCTTCATCAACACCTACGGATACGTGTGGAACGCAAAGGTGAGACAAATACATCACAGAAGCCCCCCTCTCCCCCCCCCCTCCCGTACGGCGGCGGTGTGGTATAGAGAGCAGTGTGACCCCCTTATTGAGGGAAGCCGCACTGTTGACCTTGTTCGTTCCGTCCTATTATCAATAGTGCCATTCCACAGTCGCACCAAGCGATTTCGACCGCCTTGTAGCGGGATACCGCCTCAACTCAGACCGCTTTATTGAGCTGCACCTAGCGATTTTGACCGCCTTGTATCGGGATACCGCCTTAACTCGGACCGCCTTGTTGAGCCGCACCAAGCGATTTCGACCGCCTTGTATCGAGATACCGCCTCAACTCAGACCGCCTTGTATCGGGATGCCGCCTTGCTCAGACCGCCTTATTGAGCCGCACCAAGCGATTTTGACCGCCTTGTATCGGGAAACCGTCTTAACTCAGACGGCCTTATTGAGCCGCACCAAGCGATTTTGACCGCCTTGTATCGGGATACCGCCTTAACTCAGACGGCCTTATTGAGCCGCACCGAGCGATCTTGACCACCTTGTATCGGGATACCGTCTTAACTCAGACCGCTTTATTGAGTCGCACCAAGCGATTTTGACCGCCTTGTATCGGGATGCCGCCTTAACTCAGACCGCCTTATTGAGCCGCTCCAAGCGATCTTGACCGCCTTGTATCGGGATGCCGCCTTAACTCAGACCGCCTTATTGAGCCGCACCAAGCGATTTTGACCGCCTTGTATCGGGATACCGCCTTAACTCAGACGGCCTCATTGAGCCGCACCAAGCGATTTTGACCGCCTTGTATCGGGATACCGCCTTAACTCAGACCGCCTTAATGGGGGGCCCCTACTGCTACTGTACAGATATCCTGAAAAAAAATTACCCAACATCCCGCAAGGCCATGCCGCGACCAATGATGAGATGTGTGCGAGATATGGTATCAACTTCGGTTGTGTAGGAAGGACTTGAGTAGAAATTCATATAGGAATTAGTATTGAAACCGTCAAATTTCGCAATCCGAGGCCAACCCTACCCAACCCACGAAAAAACAAATCGGCGAAATGTTGAAACATTCGAGATTAGAAATATGTTCTTCCTGCACCTTTTTTCATTGTTTTATGTGATGGGTATGGTTTGGTCGATCTTGTGGGTAATGACGTGTTCGCCAATTTCAACACTATACTTATATTACAAATGAAAAACAAATGCACTGCTTGCTACAGCTGCGAGATCGAAGATTTTTTCGTCGAAACTCGCCATCTTCGCAAGCTGTGCGTGATACTCCGATCGCGCGTATTGCTGGGCGTGCGTGTGTTCTCGTTAAGGAGATGGGTCGGCGATTCCCCTTAGAGCTGCAAAAACAAGCACTGCAGGCTAGTACAGGCTAGCTTGTACCAGGGTCAACGGGGTGATGTACTAATCATGTCGCAAACGTCCTAATATCGTAATTTTCTCTCGCTATGTTATGGCGCTGCTGCCGGTTAGCCTAGCAAGCCGCGTGGGTCGGTGGCCCACTGTACTGGTCGGTAGTGCTACGCTTCCAACAAAAAAACTCACAGATTGAATGAGATTCTTGGATAGTACTATACACGGAAGGGTTCAACATTATTATTTCTATTTCAAGAGAGGTAGTATTTTAAAGTATTGCTGCCTGTCGAAATGTAGCGTAGATAGATGCCGTGCCGATGAGCATCTTCCCGAAATGCGGTAGCCATCTCTGTGCATGCCTCCTATACCCCCCCTGCCTCCAAGTGATTTATTTTACTGTCAACTGCCGCACACTACTGTGGAAGGGGAACGATGATGAGGAATATAAATATATATTATAAAAATAAAAATACACTCCAATCCAGCTGTGAGATCGACCAAAAATGTTTTTTTTAATCAAAACTCAGCTTTGCAAGCCGCGTGTGATAGTTCGATCGCGCGTATTACGAGGGGGGGGGGTATACTCTCGTAAAGGATACAGGTCGGTGACTCTCCTGCTAATGGCAGGGTCAAGAGGACTTGACTAACACGTTTAACCTTGTTCTGCGCACCGAAACTGCTGTATATCCCGCATTGAGGGCGACAAAACCAGACTTCAGTAGAATGCAGTATGCATGAAACAATATGTGTTTATAGTGTGAGTTGGCTTTTGCAGTGGGCTACTTGGGTCTACCGGGTTTGGACGCAAGTTCGTGTGTACTCCTGTAAACTCCCCTGTATACGTGGCAGGCCAGCCGAGGTCCAGCCCAGGCCTGATGCTCGGGTTTTTTGCTGTCGAGTCATGATGGAACATGCGGTGGACGCCGTATATAGAGGATAAGTTGTAACTTTGAATTGAAAACATGTGTGGGAAGGGAAATAGGGAAATCGAGACATGGTACTTGTAGGCGGAGAGTGAGGGAAAAGGTATACTACTGCCTCACGGAAGGATGTTTTCGATTCCTATCGGAACGGCATCGTCTGTTATCATCCTGCTGTAATTTTGTGCGCCCACACCTACCATTTAAAAAGCAAGTATTGGATTACATGAGGCCTCCTGCACCGGCAGGAGGGACTAGCCCGGGGTAAACTCTGCCATGGGCGCGCTTTTGGCGCCGCGCCTATCCAAGAACGAAAAAAAAAACAAGACGAAACAAAGTTGTAAATGACCATGGATCCACCTCTACGTCCTCGATTGCTCAAAAATCGTTGCTCCCGATATTGAGCTACGTTTTGAAGAGGGGAAAGTACACTATTATGAATAATATTTGGGTATTGTCGATTCCAACCTCTGTTGGGTTGGAAAATATATTGTAAAAACGGTGTTGGAAATGACGTATCTGGTACCTGGTACGTCATAACCTAAGGAAGAACAGCCAATCAAAGCCAATCCCCGAAAATGAAAATAGGTTCGAAGTTCCGAAAAAATGGTAGAGGGCAGGGAAACAACTCATGTTTCTAATCCAACTTGGCCTTGGCTCTGATTTTTGGTGCGTTTGCATTTGGTTAGCCTTGGGTTGCGACGCTCGACGACGCGTTTTTTTCCGGGGTTGCTCATCTTGGGAGCCCAACACATGTCTCGACCCAAAACCTGAGTTGGAGAAGAAGAAAAAAAACTGCTATATAATACCGATACCGGATGAAAAATCCCATGGCCCAGGTAAAAGTGTATCGATACAGGATGAATAATCCCCTGCCCTAGGTATAGAACGAAAATGGCGCGAACAAAGAAAAAAAAAGTCGTTCTGTCCGACGAATTTCGGTTAAGGAGCATGCACCGTCATTCAGAAAACGTTTCAGACAAAGAAGAGGTACACCATACGCATACACGTACCTCTGTCGTAGCACGTGCCCGAGCGGTTTCAATACGACCATATATCCGTGTGATAGTACTTGTTTTCCTATCCCAAGTCCTACCGGAGTAAAGGTGGTGTTTGCAGTTCGCGCACACCGTACCATATCGCAAACCGCCATCAATACATGGTAACCTGGCGATGCTCTGGGTGGCTCCTCGATCGAGCGAATCTGCCATTCAGAAAACGCTTTGGCCGAAAACGACCACCGAAAGCGGCCACCGTTCGTTGTCGTAGCTTCGTCCCGGCGGTTTGCCTTAACCTTGCAGATAGACTCACAACGCCACCGGAGCTGGCGGTTTCCGTGTAACCTAACCCAAGCACCCTCTGCACCCACCCCTAACTGTGCTACCGGCACGTTTTTGAAGGACTACATCGTGCCGAAATCGTGCAAGACCAACGTGTTCGCCCCGAGTGCAAGCACGAAACTTCCTCTCGGAGCTCCGAAACATGATAAGGTATATATATACCTTTATCTTATTTTCTTTTCTTTGTTTCTTTTTCTCCAATTGACTTATGCCTGTCGTGCGTATGCGTAGTGATAGATACTACGTGTAATATATACGTGGTAGTCTTCCTTGGGTGGCAATCGGAATATTTGGTTTCTCCAGGCGTGAGTGGTGAGACGTATGCACCGGCCTGGACCTGGCACATCGTAGACTGACTCCCGATTTCACTTTTTCATGTTTCTGGTGGAGGCATGAATTGCGTCGGCTGTGATGTATGCGTGTACCACCTTGGGTTGTGTGTGTGTTTTCCCTGGGGTATTCCTCAGCTCCAGAGTGACTGGAGCATGTCCTGTGACCACGGACTTGATTATGCGAGTTAATGTGAGAACAACAACAACATATGGGCAACGCGACGTTGAAGAAAAAAACACGGCAAGGTATAGATAGGCAAGGCGATTTTTGGACGCGATAAGGTACAGGCAATGTTTTGTTTGGACACGATAAGGTGTAGGCAAGGCAATATTAGGACACGATAAGGTATAGGCAAATGTGATATTCGGACACGATAAGGTATAGGCAATGCGATATTCGGACATGATAAGGTATAGGCAATGCCATGTTCGGGCACGATCAGGTATTATTGGCAAGGCGACGTTCAGGCACGATCAGGTATAGGCAAGGCGATGTTTGGACACGAAAAGGTACAGACAACATTTCGACGTTCGGACACGATAAGGTATATAGAGCTCCTCAGGTAAGAAGCCCCCGAAAACCAAACGGTGTTACAGTAGTACCTTGTTACTGCTATTGTACTCGAGTAGCATGTTTCAGAACATGTAGGAAAAAAAATGCGGTAAAACATTGAAGTGGTACTCTCCGCTCTAAGCGTCTCTCGTCTCTTTCAAAACAGGGAACTCCTCGACCGTACTGTTCGAGTATCGCGTTTTTTTTTCTTCTTTAGCACACCCGTCGCTTCTTCTGCTCGCCGCCTCAGGTTTTCGTGATGACGCAGCACTGGGGGGACGGCTACTTCCACTTTCTAGTGGAGTGCCTGCCGCGGATCACGCTCATGCTCGACGTTCTCTTAGAGCACCCCGAAATCGAGGTATCATACAGTACGGTACCGCACAACGGGGGGGGGCGCGGGGAGGGGAGGGGAGGGGAGGGGGGGGGGGGGGGGGGGGTGCCTCCGTAAATATTCAATGTCAAGGTTCACATACGGCTCCCAGTCAGTCATGAAACAGGAGGGATTTTTATTCGCAGGTCGAGACTATCCCCTTTTTTTTTGCGGCTTCGGCCTTTTTTTTGCACAGCGCGCATGTTTCCGTATGATCGTGCCCGGTACGCTTCAGCCAACAAGTACCGGCACTGTGGAGGACACCCGCACTATCGAGGTAGAGTACCTATGTACCTATACTGACGTCATACTACAGTAGGATATGGCGGGTTCCAGTCGTGCCAAGCGACTTCGCCGGCACTGCAACGGCAATAGAAACTATTCAACCGGCACTACAACGGCATTTGGCACTAATCAACCGGCACTATAACATAAATAGGCACTGTTCAACCGGCACTATAACGGAAATAGGCACTCTTGAACCGGCACTACAAAGGCAATATGCACTATTCAATCGGCACTAAAACGGTAATAGGCACTATAATAGGCACTATCCAACCGGCACTACAGTATATAACAGCAAAAGGCACTACCGTATACGACAGTGTTAGTGTTAGTGTTAGTGTAGGTGTTACTGTTAGTGTTAGTGTTGGTGTTGGTGTTGGTGTTAGTGTTAGTGTTGGTGTATAACACCGCCAGTGTTGGTGTATAACACCGCCCCCCCTTGGATGAAGTGCTGAGCTCAGAGCCGGTTTCCTCCGAAACCAGCTCGGCACGAATAATACCAACGGTGGCGGCTTTGGGAGGATGTATGTCGTCCAGATCTTTCCATAGACTAGATAGACGTGTCGCTCGGCGTTTAGACTCTACCGGTCGTCTAGAAATCGGCACACGAAACTCGTCCGAGGGGGTGGGCTATACACCGTCACATACGGTATTCAGCCGGCACTATAAGGGCAATAGGCACTATTCAGCCGGCACTATAACGTCAATATGCACTATTCAGCCAGCACTATAGGGGTGCTGCCACTACCGCAGCTACGAAGAAAGAACGCCGGCAACGCCATCGTCTCCTATTGTAGTACGGTACCTAGTGTTTTCTTCCATAGGGATGCTGGTGTTTTTTTGGCGTTGTGTCTGTGCCCTTTGGCGAGATTTCAGGGAAATTAGCTAACCTGATGATAACATCATCATTATCATTATCACGCCGTTTCTTATGCGAACGTTTTTCTTTTAGGTTGAAAAATGCAGGGCATTTCGCTCACGGGTCGTTCACTCACGGGTTAGTTCGAATCGGGGCAAACCCGTCCCGATCCGGGAGATTTGAAAACCTCCAGACCCAACCCGACCCGACCCGACCCGTCCCGTGAGATTTCCAACACCCATTGCCCCGACCCCACTCAGCCCGCGAGATTTTGATACCCTCCTGACATCATCGGCGGGTCGGGACGTTGCCCGTGATAAGCCTTGGAGCAGAATGGCAAAGAAAAAAAAAAAAAAAAAAACACAGAATCTTACGGAAACCAAACGGAGCAGTTTCGCCGCCTTCAGACTTTCAACTCCGGTTTTTGACAGGCCAGCCTTGAACGATTTGAGCTTGCATTGTTGTGGACTATTTAACGCCCCCTCCTCCTCCTCGTCCTCCCCTTCCCCTCAAAAACCTGTTGGCCATTGTCTGTCTTTCTGTCTCCCAATCGACACGCCCCCGCCAATCGTGAGAAGATAGCGGTCCACGAGCCCCCGGCCAATCACAAAGACCGCAAGACTTTAATGTTCCAGTTCATGGAGCTGCTAGGCATACACAGAGACCGCGTCGTATTCATCGCGAAAGAGGTGCGCGTTACTTATGTGTGTAGAGACACTGTAGAGGGAGGGCCTGGGGATAACGCGGAGAGCATCGATGCCTCTGCCCGTATGTAATCCTTTTTTGGGGTCGATCTCACAGCCAAATGTATGCTTTCTTTTGTTTTTGATATCCGGCCGACCTGCTGTATGTATCCCGCTGGTCCAGGCGGTGGGAAAGTGTTTTTTTTTTCATCTTTAAGTTCGACACGTACGTGGGGAAAATCGTAAAAGTTTACTATTATTGGTGGAACGTGAGATTTAAACCGACGATCCCGAAAATGAACCCATGATCATGCCGACGACGCCATTTGTTGAGGTATTGGAAGGTGTTATTGGCGTTTGTGACGACGCGACCTGGCGTAAAAAGTCTAAACTATCCTCAGCAGGTATTTGGTCGTTCGACTGGCAAAAGGTTGAGCTATCGCCTACCCAAACTAAGTCCCATAACACCAACCATATTTGTTTCTGATTACTGATTAGTAACTTCCCTCAGTCCAGTCCGTTTGACCACTGGTAGCAGGTTAGCCTATTGTCTACCCAAATTAAGCCGTATGCCACTGGCTCCCGCGCGTGGTGCGGTTCGAATCTCATCGGCTTGACGTTTATTGCCCTCGAGTGTGCGCGCGATGGATAATTATTCAGGAAGGATTACGATAGTACTATTAATAGTAGGATGTTTGCGGTTGACCAATTTCGGTTGGGGTGTAATAAAAAAGGTTTTTCAAGAACGGTTTTCCTCTGCTTCCTGGGGATGATTAACCTCTTTAGATGCCCCCACACCCCTCCCTGTACTAAATTCAAGTAAAAATGAAAAAAAAAAACGGGTTTCGAGTTTGTAAGGCGTTAAGAGTGCTCGATAATGAAGCCCATGCCGCACATGTTCTGATGGCAACCACAAGAATCACACAACAACATAATTGAAACCGACCCATGCCACAACAACCCAAGAGCTATAAACCCACGGTGCATTAGCTAAAAACGAAAACCCTCTTTTTCGCCAGCAGCCCCCAAAATGTGTTGAGTTGCCAAATTCGGTTGGGGTGGGAAAATGTATTAAGAATGGTTTTCGTGTACTGTAGGTGAACAAGGGTGAAATCTACGGTAAATATGTTCACATTTTTCCCCCCCCTTGGCACGTGCTGCGATGGAGATGTTACCAAGGTATACCGTTTTTTGGCCAATGTGGTTTCTGAATGACGGGGCTCCTTAACCCAAAATTCGTGGGGAAAATGCGCCATCTTTCTTCTTGCCTGGTATGATTCTCGTCATGCACCTCACCTACCTAGGTCGTGGGATTTTTCATCCGGCAATTCTATGTAGCAAGTTCGTTTTTCTCCAGATCAGTTTTTGTCGGGAGAGGTCTTGAAACCCCTCAAGAACCCCGAAACCCCTCTCTATACTGATTCCAGGTGATTTTGTCCCCAAAACGGCTTTCAAGCTGTAGATGCGTTAAGCTCATGACGTGAAAAACCTCAGAAAACAAAAAGTGGTAAAAAACCTCTATCATCGTGGAATCACTCAGCCGTCCCTTCGAAATTCTCTATACCCTCACCCCCGAACCCAATTATTTGGACACTGAAAATGCAGCCCTTTGGCGAAAACCCTCCCATAGATTGAGAAAAAAATAAATAAATAAAGTATCAAGAGTATTTATTTTGCGAATAAAAAAAAGGATGAAATTCCGACAAATTTTGGGGGAGTATAAGGAGCAACGGGTTCCCAAAAAATATATTTATCTTCTTCACGCGAGGCATTCCCCCGGTTTTCCAACCCATGTTTGGTCTTGAATACTAGTACTATTACTGTTACTAACTATTAATATTGATGCCATCTCCAGCAATAGCAGTCAGTGCCAACTGCACGTTTCTCAGTGGCTAGATGGCGTACCTCTATTGCTAGTACCTTGTAGTGGTTCGATAGCATGTCTTCCTCGGCACTCCCAACCACCTCGCCCTCTCTCGCGTTTGCCCCCCCCCCCGCCCGGCGCCTCGCCCCCTTCCTATCGGAACTCCAGATTCACGCCGACCTCGCCATCCTCCCTGAGTCGACTGCGTGCGGTCAGGCCAACACCGCGATGGTCAGCATGCTAAGGCCCACTCTCTTACAGGTAATACTTCGAAGTAGTATGCGTAATACCTGGTTATAGTATGGACATTATTTCAGGCGAGAGGTCACAACCCAATTCAACCACGATTGAACGATTGAACGATTACCCTGCCGAGGGAAGAACCAAACCTGATACATACCCCTTTATTTTCAGTGTTTTCCACGGGTCATAAACCGACCCGTGAACGGGTTGGGTCAGGTTAGGAGGAGATACTCAAAAACTCGCGGATCGGGTTCAATCGAGCCGTGTGGGAAGGTTACGGGTCGGGTCGGGCCAGGAGCTTTTCAATCTTAAGGATCGGGTCGGTTCCGTTCGGTGCGGTGCGGTGCGATTTGGTGCGATTCGGGTCGGGTCACCGTCACCCGCCCCGACCCAACCCGCCCCAACCCGACCCGACCCGACCCGCGAGAAATGGCCAGATCCGTGAATAGTGTTGGCTATTTGTGACGCTTAGCTTGTATTTAAGGTGATGCACCGGCTCCTCCTCACCTACCGACCGATCGTGATCGTGATCGTGTTTTATTCAGAAGCAAAAAACAGCATTCGTTTTATGAATGTTTTTCAAAGCTTCCCCCCATTCATTGGGGACGGTGTCTTAATTGCCTTGATTGCCTTAATTGCCTTGATTGCCTCAATCGCCTTGATTCGCTTAATTGCCTTAATTGCCCTAACTGCCTTGATTGGCTGAACTTTGAAACAACAACAAAAAACCCGGGCGGGGGTGTCGCAAGTTTGAAAGAAAAAAAAAGGGGGGGCAAATAAAAAGGAAGCTCTTGAAAAACGAAGAAAAAACAAAAAAACAGCCACCGCGCAAGCAAGCAAAACCGGGTTGATACACATTATTATTGTTATTGTGTTTTTTCTCAACCATTTCACCCCAGTGACGTCATCAGCATATATACTATACAGTACATACATACACTCCGACCTGCAACCGCGGTGTCCCGTACGGGTTAGGGTTGGGGTTATTAACGCCATCCATGGTGATGAAAACACAATAATGTAGGGCGCCCGAAAAAACCGTCAAGTTGTACCAACCATGCCAAGACGAGTCTATCTATATAGCTTAGCCTAAACCTGAGTCAGCCGTACGCGGCATACGTGTACTTTATCGCGGTACGAGTAGCATCTTCGCAGTTTTCGTCACAAGCCCGTTTTCGGGTTCGATATGCACCTCCCCGAACGAGGACTCCTACAAAGAAAGTTGCGTAAAGTGCGTCCATCTAGGCTACGTACGGTACATGTGTGGGCATCACTTTTGGAGTCAAACCCTAAATTAGACTCTATTTTCAAGTGATTATTGTCCCGACATTGGGACGACTCGTGCTGCGATTGTAGTGGTTTCACGTCGAATCTGTAAACTATCGTTGTGCGGAGGGCACTTCACTATTACGCGATACAGGAAGCGCAACCATGGTTTTCTGAAGCGCCTAATTTCAATAGCTGCACCAGTCTCACCCAAGTGTTTAATTTGAGAAGAAAAAAAGCAAAAAGAAGAAAAGTGCAACCTGCTCTTGACAGCGCACGAAAACAAAAATCGAGAAAAAAATACGAAATTCGGATGATTTGGAGTTAAGGCCGGTCCGATTGTTTTTTTGCTTTTTGCGCCGACAAAGTGCTGCCTCTGCATCGTAGCACGCGTCGGTAGGACTGTCGGACTTGCAGTCCTAAAAATTTAAAGGGGTTGATAACCCAACAAGCGTCGGAATTCAATGATCATTTTTGCTGTTTTTCTTTCAGCGATTTTTTTTTTTGCTTATTTTTGCTCTTGTTTTTGTATGCCCACTCGTGGGACAAAAAGGATTGCCGGCCTCTTCGGGTCGCACGCTTTTTTTTCTCCTTGTTTTTCAACTTTTCTCAAAAAGAAATCGGTTGCTTCTACTTGGGTGGCGCATAGAGCTCCTCAGAGTGAGCTGAGATGCCTCAGAAGAAATAAGTTGCTTCTACTTGGGTGGCGCACAGAGCTCCTCAAAGTGAGCTGAGATGCCTCGGAAAATGATGTGGCACATGCACGCACCTCCGCCGTGATGTGAGCAAGATCTATGCCGTACAGATCCAAGCCAGCTACAGATCATTCAGATCACCCAGCTACAGATCATTCAGATCACCCGCCTGAAGACGCGTGCCACGATGATAGAGGTCCAAGTCGTATCACTTTTTCGTGTGAAATAAAATGGTTTCTGAAAAATGACGGCACTCCTTTATTACCCAAAAATCGTCGGGGGGGGAAAAAAACGCCATTTTTGTTTTGTTTTGTTTTGAATGTTTCCCGTGGCATCTGTTCATCCGGCATGCATAATACTTCGTATATTAGTGGCAGTTTTCTCGAAATCAGTTTTTGGTGAGAGAGAGAGAAGTTTTAAGCTCCCAAACTGGGGTAAAACCTCCGAAAAAACGTCGATTTTACTCTGTCGTAGCACGCGTCTGCCTCAACATGCTCAACATGCTCAACATGCTCAACACGCTCAACATGCTCAACATGCTTCATGTGGTCCATGCGGTCAAGGTACTGTATAAGCCGGCCACACGGCAGAGGCGCTGCAAAAAAAATCTGATGCGTTTGCGCCTAACGTGGAGGGAGGAGCTCAATGCCCCTCCCTCGCCCGAAAGCATGACTTCGAAGGCATTCGCCCGCGCAATCCGACCAACCCTTCCAATGATTGCACTAAAAACCGGTAGATCCTCACTTGAGTTGGTCGGAGAAGTGCAACTCCTGCCGCACTCTAGAGGCCTTTGGCCCGAAAAGTGCAATTCCTACCGCACTATATAGAGAAAATTGGCCGAACAATTGCAACTCATACCGCACTCTAAGGGCCTCTGGCCCTAAAAGTGCAACTCCTACCGCACTACAGAAAAATTTGACCCAAAAAGGGCAACTCCTACCGCACTATAGAGGCCTTTGACCCAAAAACTGCGACTCCTACCGCACGATAGAGATATTTGGACGAAAAGGTGCAACTCCGACCACACTATAGAGGTATTTGGCCCAAAAAGTGCAGCTCCTATCGCACGTGAGATGATCGGCGCAAAAGGTGCAACTCCGACCGCACTATAGAGGGAGGACTCAACATGGTCGACAGACACAGGCCACACGGATCAGATCATGTAGACCAGGGACATGTCCGCCTTGAGAGACAAAAATGGATCACGACTTCAGTGAATGAATGAATGATTGAATGAATATATATATATATATCTGATCCGTCAGATGTAGACGTCTAAACGTCACCCTAACATTGCTGCCTCTTGGCGCGCGATTTGTTTTTTTCCGACCTGCAGGGGATTTACCCGCTTCGAGGAGGGGTCCCCAGACCGGTTCCCAGACCCGTGATACTGTTGATCGTGCGCCACTCTAAGCGGAAGCTGAGCAATAGCGACGAGGTAAGCGTCGTACGAGCCCGTTTCCGACCGCGATAAAATGGATGCTCGTTGTTGCTATGATGCTGTTCAACCCAGACCAGGACGTTATTTAAAAAGTTCGACTTCGAAGGAGAGTGATGAATGTTACTGTGCTCGCACCGGAGAGGGTGGAAAACATTATTTGATTCATTCGGGCTTGTTCAGGACATCATTATTAGTTCCTGGTCAAACGATTACAATTTCCACGTTTCGAGGCAGACGAACAATACGGTTGTACGTACGTATGTATGTGTGCTATGTCCGAGGCGAAGGATACTAACTCTACAATGGTTGGTTGGTTGCCTTTGATTGGGTTGGGGTTTGGGCTATTCGTGCAACTCGTAGGCCATTCGATGCGAGTAGACGAGGGGTGAAAGGGCTGAAGTCTTGTCCCGCGCGATCGAAATGAAGGCACGTGCCGTAGTGGGGAGGAGGGAGAAGAACAGCCAGCCTAGTTTTGGCCGTGGGTCTGAGTTATGCCTAGGTCAGGGCGGGGGTGAGAAAGAGAAAGAGAGCAGCGCGGAGATCGTAGAAGGGTGGGGCAAGAAAACCAAAAGCGTTGTAATGAACAGTGCTCTATGAAAAACGCATGCATGCCTCTGAAACATATTCCGCTGCATCACAGCGTTGACCCACGCGATCAGCTGCACGCTTCTACGCTGTGCAGAAGCTGTACACTCAAGAGACACAATCTGGAAATCGCGAAACAACCCTATCAGACATGGTTCGCTTTTTTCGTGGCTAATCTGGTCCTATTAACCATGTGTCTCCGCATTGGACCACGGACAAGACGCGAGAAGACCACCCAATCGCTTGCTCCTCGCAATTACCGAAACCAACGAGGTGTGGGGGGAAAACGTCTGGAAATTAGTGTAGTGTGGGATAACTTTGGCAGTTCTACAGGAGGGGGGTTGACCCTGAAAAACTCATCGGAACGTCCTTCTTTCTCTGGAAATTTTTATTTGATAATATTTGTTTGTTGTATACCTTAAGGTTAGACCATGGCGTGCGCTTTTTTTGGTTTACTTGAAGCAAGTATGTGGGTGTGGCATAGAGCTCGCTCCTCGAGAGGCGTGCTACGTACAATAGAAGTGCACCCCTTTCTTTCTTACGTTCACCAGTTTTAGGAGCTTAAGACCTCTCCCCCCCCAAAAAAAAAAACTGATTTTGCAGAAACCAAAAAGAAACTGCTCTATACTTGTATACCGAATGAAAGCTCCCATGGCCTTCGTAGGTACACGACGAGAATCACGTCCTAGTGCAAAAGAAAAATGTCGCATTTTTCCCGACGATTTTTGGGTTAAGACGCCTCGTCACTCAAAAACCACATCAGCCAAAAAACGGTACACCCCCGTCATTCAGAAACCACATACGCCAAAAAACGGTAAACCCAAGAAGTCATTCAGAAACCACATCAGCCAAAAAACGGTATACCCCCGTCATTCAAAAACCACATCAGCCAAAAAACGGTATACCCCCGTCATTCAGAAACCACATCAGCCAAAAAACGGTATACCCCCGTCATTCAAAAGCCACATAAGCCAAAAAACCGTATACCCAACTCATCCAGAAACCACATCAACCAAAAAACGGTATACCTTGAAACCTCCATCCTAGCTGAT